>OZ007524.1:7126886-7841607 GCA_963931895.1 Eupithecia pulchellata | reverse complement strand
CCAACTCTTCCCGTGGGTGTCGTAAGAGGCGACTAAAGGAGACACAAAGGGGGGCGGGCAGCAGTGCCCTCTGCAGAACAACTCCACCGAACTGCGATCCCCAACCCGAATGCCCAGCGTGGGGATAAATTGATAACCATCTATGGCGCTCATTAGGGGAGGTTCAGCTGTGGATAGGCTGACGTTGCGAAATTCTAAGACAGTTTCGCACGGGTGTCTTGATTTCAGTTCTAAATAATACATTTTTTTACGTTGCAGATGCGACGAACGTCTATGCTTAGCGCCATCTCTACTATGCGACGGACGGCAACACTGCGACGACGGGACGGGACGAAGCGCCCGCGGCTTGCGGTTACACCGCTAAAGAAGCAGAACCAGCCGCTCGACAGTCGAACGCTCTGCTGGTGTGCTGCGGCGTTGCCAGCGCGGTGGGCGCGGTCGGCGGCGCCTGGGTGCTGCTGAGACGGTGGCGCCGCTTGCGCCGACGCCCGCCGCCGCCCGCGGCCTTGCCGCTCTGTGCTACTAAGCCGCCGCCTTTGCAGCCTTGCTCAGAGTTAGTATAATTATTACACAGGCGTTGCGCCCTGGCTTCACACGGGTATTTAACAAAAATTTATTTTTCATGCGGATTCCTAACATTTTTGAAAATATGCTATAGCCTATGTTCATCACGAAAAATTTTGGATTCTAAAGACACATGCTTTTTTCTGCTGTGCTTGACGTGAGGCATTGCAACATAGAGCGTGTACAGGTCAAGAATGTCAAGGTCTATACTACCATGTACGAAGCATAGTCCTTGACATTATTGTTAGGGAACTGATAAAGTGATAGATATAAGATGGGAGTTGAAATGACCAGACCAACGCGGTGTTTATATGCAGACTGAATTTACAGTAAACTGAATACATAAAAATGCTGATCCATGACACCAGCTAATGGTGTGGCCCACACAGCTCATTATTACCAATCTTAGCCTACGTGAATGGGCACATTCACGTACAGAGCGTACTCCTTGCGTGTATGGGTATTGCTCAGTTAACATAAAAAAGACCATCTGCTATGATAGTAACCTAAAATAAATCTAAATCCGCAGCACATCAACGACAACAGAGAGCACATTAGGCAGATACCCGCGGCCTACCGTGAACCCGCCGCCGAGCCCGGCCACGGCCAGCACAGGCTCGGCCGCGCTTCCCCGGCGAAGAGCCTACCGCCACTACCGCGCCATCAACCGCCCACCGCCGCCCACGCCCGCCTCTACCGACGCCTGCGAGTCGGAGCCCGAGCACCGCGCGCCGCCGCCATCACCCATGCCTCAGCTTTACTAGACAGGCAAAACAGCTAAATGTCGCACTCGTGATTCAAGTGGTAACATACTGCAGTGCCGTTATATCCGTAAGGGCTATTTGTTACAGCCGTGATTCCGGAAGCGGTAACATACTGCGGTGCCGTCAAATCCGTAAGACATACATCCATATCTTTATTCATTACCTCGGCTGAAACTCTACTGAACCTCCGATTGCATTTCATGCTTCGCGAGGTACGGAACGTATTTTATACAAATACATAAGAACCAGCAGCATCCTACTGTAAGCGTTCAGAATTGCATCTCAACGCGGTAAGTGTGGTCGATGACGATCACAATTACGGGTATAGTGTCACCTACAAAACGGACTAACTACAATAACAGAAAATCTGTAAAACGTAACTTATTAAAACAATGGATTCATGGAAAGGCGAAATCATGATTTCTGATAGATGACTCTGATATCTCACATGGACGTAAATTAAGCCATAGCATTGTAAGAAGCGTTTAACTTGCTAAGGAAAGTAATTGCGTAATCGATCAAAAAGCTTTTTATTTAGGTGCTAACGGGATTGAACATGAAAATAAAGTAGCATTACTAAATTACCTTCAAAAATTGCACATTTTAGGATAGATAACAAAATGTAGCACTACATACCCACACATTGGTATGAGATTGTATTGAACTAATTGTGATCTCCTAGCAGCTATTCTACAATTTTTTTTATACTTAAATTAAATGTGGTGCTATAACACTGTTTGTGCCTCAGTAGATTAATATAGACTTTAATTCTATTGTAAATATAGATTATAAGGCCTTTTATAAAATTTAATGTACATACCTAGGTACCTACTTTTTAAATAAATGTTATTATTTTATATAGATAAAGGTTTATATGTTATCAGAGCCAAAGGACTTTTTGAAACTACATAATTCAAATCTAAACTAAGTAGTATTTCTGCTATGTAATTCGTGGAAATATTGTTTCCGATCGCTGTTCGAAGGCCAATTAGTTGCCACTAGTTATGGTATACTAATACATGCATAGCTTAGTAATCATGTACTCATATTGATTTTGAACAAAATGTTGAGCTAGTTACTTATTGAATAACACCTTATTTGATGTGCAGTTTGCGAAAAAAAAAATAAGTTTATCTGAACACATAATTTTTTATACTGTTGTATTGTGTATTTATCGCATTTTTCTTCTTATGTTTCCGACGACGTTTCAACAGGCACACTTTCATGGTGATCCCGTGACGATGCAATAAATTCCCGTTAAAATCGTATTAAAAATACGTAACTTTATAGTTAACAAAACATATTTTTAACTGTTAACTTATACAGTGGAACATATTGTGCCATAAATAAGCAGCAAACTTATAGTTTTATTCTTAACACTTATATGATTTGTTTATGTTGCCGCTATTTTAACACATACTAGTTATTTAATGTAAATAATGATTCTAATTAGTTTATAAGCGGTATTTTTACTTCCAACTTATTTTTGGGAGAAGATAATAACTAAGTTTGTTTTTTACCCTACTAAGTATGGATCATGAACAACTATTTTAGGGTCTATCTGTGTCATCCTATACCTACTTTCGTTATGTAAAACGGCTACTTACTTTCTAGTTATTGAATTATCTTTTTTGACTGCATTTTTTTATAAAACTTGACTGATACATCACTGTAATGATCCGAGTAATATTTTTTGTACTTGTTCTATTTTTGTTTTATTTCAGAACAATACCTACCTAGGGGGTTCCTCTGTGTCGAAGCCAATAATATTACTTATGTAGATCATTTTCACTAATTTTAGTTGCTTATAAGTAGGGGTGTTCATAGTGTAATTTTATAATTTAAATAAATAATTTCAAAAACTCACACAAACGTGATTTAGGTTCATGGGCTAAGTTCTAAGAACTGCACAGTAATCATATACTTATTTACTGTTCTATAACTCCAAATTATATTCAGCATCATCATCAGCCTATAATATTCCACTGATAATGCCAGACAATCCACACAGCATCATCTAGCCCCAAGCTAAGCAGAGCAGCTTGTGTTATGGCCTATGGGTAGGTACTATATGACTGATAGACATTACACAATATTATTACATAATATATAGATATTTTTATCATACATAGAGAACGACCAGAAGGCCTTAACAAAAATATCTGCAGATCGTACAAATATTTGGTCCCTGGGCGGGAATCGAAACCTCAACCCCTTGCGTCGCAGGCGGACCTTCGCCCACCCCGCCACAGAAGAGGTCGCAGAGTTCACATAGTACCTAGGTACGTACTTGCACGTCAACGAGCTCTTTTTTTTGCTCATTAGAAGTTTCATTACTAAGAGAAATTGAAGGTTATCTTTAATTAATTATTCCAGTGTTCATGTCACAAGAGCTTGGCATTCAGATTCCGGTCAATTTGCAGGGCTGCGTTCACAACCTACGCTCGAGCGCGCTCGGAGTGCAACTAGGTCGTTCATGACCTCAGGAGAAACGCTCGGTTGTTATTAATTAAAACCACTCAAACGTTCCGGTCCCCACGGCTGCCAAATAATTTTTCCGGTCAAACGTCCCAGTCCCCATGGTTGCCAACGTGACTCGTCTACAAAATTCATTTTTTGCCTATGTAAACACCACAAAAGCTGCTGCTACTTGACGCTAGATGGTTCTGTACACAATAACGCAGCCAATAAGCCATACCATGGCCAGTTCACAGAAGAAAAAAAAAAAGAAATCTTTTGTTTATTTTCACGTTGCGTCATCAATGACGTCATTCTATGATCCTTGTGTTTGAAACGGAAGTATTAAGTGATTTCTATCCCAATGTATTAGTGTTATAGGTACATCAAAACAATCCTCAGGAATCATACTATAGGTTTATCGTAAAATCTAGAGGATGCGAGAATGATGCGGCGGTATTTTAATCGCCGAAATGAGGTGTCGAATTACGGCCATTGTTCTTGTGTTGTTGGAAAGTGTTTTGGCTAAATGGTGTATGAAATTATTAGATATTCTAATAAAATATGCCTCATAATATGAAAATCAGGTGAGTATTAGTTTATAAACACACTAAGACAATAAAAATATAACGAAATTAAATATGATTAAACGAATTTATCTTGGGCCGTCGTCGTACACATTTAGTACGACGACCTCGCGATTTTTCGGTCGAGTGATTAGTTTGTTTAAATTTATTTTGGTAGAAAGCGCAATAGTTATCAAAAGATTTTGGTATCAATCGAAAGGATAGATCCTACACTTTTTTAGCACGTAATTATCTTGGGCAAGAACAATGTATTTTTCAAATAAAATCGTATGAAAAAATTAGTTAGCTGTATTGTTAGACAAATCGCAAACTTGCAGCCCTTATTATCTTGGTTTCACTGCAATTGAGTAATAAGCGTATAGTGTTGTTAGATTCTAAATTTCAATAGCATTATCTTAGTATTTATTGCTTGGTTGTAGCTGTAGCAGTTGTCGTGCTATAAGCGTTTTTTCGAGACGAGGTAGCGCGTAGAATGCGCTGCGCGCAGCGGTTTCCCGCGCCGCATGAACGCTTGACACGTCATCGCTCGCGCGAGCGGGACGCATCAGTCACAGTCAAGTCACAGTCACAAGTTCAAGTTCCAGTGGAACTTGAATTGAACTATCCCCAGTATTACGACCGTGGAACCGTTCCACGGTACGATAGGTACTTTTTGCTGGGCGAACGCACACCACCAAGTAATGTCACTTTACTTTTTAGTGTCATTGTCATATGTCAATACAAAATGTATGTTTCACTAGGTTTCACTTCGCAGCTACGTGTTTTCTTTTCTTGAGTTGTGTTGGTTGGCTCTCCGATTTTCTCATGAAATCACATACATTTTTACCGGTGTTTTGCCGTTATTTGATCTCTTTCAGATAAAGTAAACTATCTAAAGTGATAAAGCTACCGGCATGGATATCGACTTCACGTTATGGAGTTTAGGGACGCTTCTTTTGTACGCAGTATTTGGTGCGATAACATTTCTGATGGTGGTAAGTTACCCTAACTAATGGTAGGTATTTATCAAACAAAAAAGTAATTTATTCCTTTCAGTATAAGATCCCAAGTCTGTAGTTTTTTAACTGTGTTTTGAGTCAATACCAACACCATAATGCTTTATAATAATATGGTATACATAATTTAACATAATTTTTATCATTTATTTACCAAGTAGGTATTGTTCTTATGTTAGGTGGCCTAATGTTTAATGCTTACAGTTTTCAGCTGTGCTGTACAAAATTACCTCTCCATATCCTTTATTACAAAGATTTGAAGAAGAAGAAATGTATATCGACCCCAAAACAAAGGAAAAACACAGATTTCCTTGTATCAAAGATGCTGCTACAATAAACTTAAGTGTAGTTGTTCCTGCATATAATGAAGAAGAGAGATGTATGTCTCAATTTTGTTACGTAATTTGCTTTTGAGGACAAGATATAATTTTGAGATAATTAAAGTTCTAAATTATTTATGGTTTCAATTGAAAACAAATGAATTTTTGTCAAACTGCTTCTTATTCTTACACTGCTTTTATTGTACAATTCTCTATATTCTTATCTAAGGTTAAGTTTATCATGTTTTGGTTTCAGTGCCACCAATGCTTAATGAAGCTTTAGTTTACTTAGAAGAAAGAGTCAAAGTAAATTCTAAATATACATATGAGATCATAGTAGTAAGTGATGGCAGTAAAGATAACACTGTGAAAGTGGTAGAGTCACACATGGAGCGTTATGGTACGGACAAAGTGAGGTGTCTTGAACTAATCAAGAATAGAGGGAAAGGTGGTGCTGTGCGTATGGTTAGTTATGGTACAAGTTTTACATCTTTTTTTAATTAGCCTAGGCCTAACAAGCAGCCTTCTTAGCTCTGAGACAGACAGTAGATTTTAGAATTTTCTATTTCTTTAATTGTGCACAATCTCTATGATACAAAGGTTATATTTATAGTATTTTTATGATATTAAATTCCTTTTCTACTTAACAGGGTATAGAAAGTGCCAGAGGTGCCATTATTTTATTTGCTGATGCAGATGGTGCTTCTAAATTTGAAGATTTATCCAAACTAGAAGTGGCGTTGAAAGAGCTTGTGAAGCTTGATGTGACATCACAACCAAAAGAAGTCAGCGACAGTATAGCTCTGGCCATAGGCTCCAGAGCACACCTTGAACAGGACTCTCTTGCTACTAGAAGTGTTTTTAGGTTTGCAAAATATTTTTCTATTAAAAATTATTGAATTATTTCTAAAAGAAACTATCTTTCTTTACATAAAGATATCTTTGCTTGTATTACAGAAATATACTAATGTATGGATTCCATTTCCTTGTCTGGCTGTTCACTGTAAAGGGTATCAAGGATACACAGTGTGGTTTTAAATTGTTCACAAGAAAGGCTGCCCTCCTCTGTTTCCAAAGTCTTCATGTCAATAGATGGTATGTACAATTATGGGATCTAATGATTATATTAAAAATATAATATGTATTAAATGTAAATTAAAAATTTCTAGCTGTTTTAATTTGTTGTGATGGTATGTGTTTTAATTTGTTTTAGGGCATTTGATGTAGAGCTGTTGTACATAGCACAAACCCTAAACATTCCAATTGCTGAGATACCAGTGAGGTGGACTGAAATAGAAGGCTCTAAAGTAACCCCTGTTCTATCATGGATACAAATGGGGTGTGACTTGGGTCTGATATGGCTAAAATATACCATTGGAGCATGGAAAATCAAGAGTGATAAAGTGGAATAAGCACAATATGTATTTGAAGAATAATATTTTTTTATTTATCAAGAGCGCAATAAAATATTCTTAAAGTATATACTTACTATCTAACTTTATTTATTTTTATAAGAAAAATAATTTTGAAGAAGCACATTAACATTTTTATTTAAATATTTTCAGTAAGTTTTCATAACAAATTAATAGATTTGTGCTTTTTCAAATAAAGTAAAACAAATAAACTTCTTGGAGAAGAATAGTAAATCACATTTGCTTAAATACATAGGTATAAATGGGAATTCTTAAGGCCTATTAAGTGCTACAGTAAATTGTATAAAGCCTATTAAATAGATACAAGATTCATTTTTACTTAAATGCCATAACAAGTCATGGGCTAACATTATAAAATGTATAAAAGATGAGAGTTTGATACAAGATAACAATAATTACTTAATATTAGAGCTTGCTAATCATGCATAAGATACAATCAGGATACATACTTAACTTTTTTTTGTTTAAATACAGACACAACTGAAAAATACTTTACAAAACACATAGGTACAAAAGTTCTGAGATGCAAAAACTAGCATTTCTCAACATAGCCCAACTACAATATTTTGTTTTTCTAGGCTCTCACAGTAAATTTCACAATGAGCAAAGAAGTAATAGCTTCTAGCCTTTTCTTAAAAGGAAATATTTGGCAAAGAGAGAAATGTGAAGTTAAACTATGTATGTAATACATATAATAATGTTTAATGAAAGAAAAGAAATCGCTAGCTATGGTCGTCAAACGAGAGAAGAGTATGTCGGTATTTTCAAATATCAGTTCATGCACGAATAAGGTGATTACTTTCTTTGTATAATGTAAGTAAACAGCTGTTTATTTTATTAAATCTTCAGCATCGTGTTCAGCAATCAATAAAACTGTTTACTAAAGTTCATGCCAAGCTTTAACAGTTCCAACCCCAAAACTACTGGTAAGAAAGAAAGTAAGTAAGATAGGTACCTACTTCCGAGATTTAAGATGCATGCTCAAAATTACCGTTTTTTTAAATGCACTTGTTGATGACCTACTTATCTTCAGATTCACGTCAACGGTTGCGTCGATTACGGCCAACACTAGGTAGGTAGGTACATGAAAAGAAAAGTTGTAAATTACCCATATAAATAAATAGTTTTCCAGTTTTTAAAAACAATACTGGTTTCTATAATAATGATATCTGCAAAAAGACACAAATTGATGTACCTATCAGTAAAATAACACAATTTAAACTTATTCCATATTGTCAATTCAAATAATAAAAAAGCTTAACTAAATTGACAGCACAAAAAGAGAAGTGATGTGTGGTGATGTCTTCCTTTTATCTTGATCGTTATCAGAGGGACCTCGCGCTCGACAGCACTATAGTGTTGACCAGTTAGTATACTGGTTTTACTGGCTCCGAGTCTGCTGCTTACAGCATCAATTTATAATAATTGTTTGATAAATTTACATTTTTATAATACACTGCTTCGCACTGGTATTTAACAAAAATTTTATATTCTTTGCGGATCCCTAACTTTTTTGAAAATATTCTGTAGCCAATGTTCATCATCATCAGGGAAAGTTTGGGATTCTAATGGTGAAAGAATTTTATCGGTTTAGTAGTTTCAAGTCTTCAATTCAAACAAACAAACAATCAAATCTTTCTCTTTCTAAAATGAGTATAGAAGAAAGATATGAAAATAATATTAACTGATGACAATTGAGTTAGTTAAGATACCGCATGAAACCAGCGCTTTGTCAGTTTATACACAATAAACAATCTTGAATAATCTAAATACATTAATACCCTTCAGCATTATAAAACAAAATCAGTCACTAATTTGTAACAAAATCGATCATAAGTTGCTCTGCTCTCTTATCATCAAATAGATTCAATAAATCACAGATGACATTATGTTTAGATAACCATTCTCCTAACACGTCTTATTACATGGATGTTGAGTTGACAGAAATAAAATTAAACTGTGTTTTAACAAACATGCTTTATATTGTAATAAGGATGTGTCGTTAAATATTGAAATACTGTGGGCATGTTTACAACATGTTACTTTGATCTAGACGCACCCTTATATTCCATTAAGTGGGTTAATTAATTTAAGTTAATAGAAGAAATAATTACGAAAGAAGGACGTTAACAAGTTAACAAAAGCCTCAGACTTGTAATAAAATAAGAAATAATATATTATGTATGATAAATATTATAACCAAAGGCCTAAAAGGTATTTTTCGAAAGATTATACCTTGAGCCCGAAAACCATTTTGAGGAATTGTTCATAGTGGATGGTGATCACTCCATCTTGGTCTGTATCAAACTGACGGAATGCTGAGGTTAAAGTCTGAAAAAAATAATCAGTAAGTTTGTTTAAAAGATAGAAGAGGGAAATCTGTAAAAAGCATGTGACAAAGAGGGTATTATTATTATGAGTACACAGGCATGCTGATGCATCTGTGTATAGGTATTTGAAGTCATATATCAGACTTGCGATTTATGAGCGATTTCAAAACGTGTCGACTCGGCGGCGCGGGCACGCTACGTAACCGCCTCGCTCCGATGCTCTTGCCTTGTCAGTGCAAGTATTAGTAAAAATTTGTAACAAGATACACAATGTAGGTCAAGGAGGCAACAGTGACTCGGATTTTTTCAAATGGGTGAATATTGAGAAAATTATCATTGGATTTATCTAAAACTTGTACACATTGACGGTTAGGTATTATAGTTTAAAACTGCATTATTATAATAACACTAAATATTACTAAAATAAAATGAGAGGCCAAAAACTAAACATCGGGAATTGAGTCACTGTGTACACCTAGGTGTACACAGTGACTCAACCCCGTAGTACACAGTGACTCTAGTAGTACACAGTGACTCAACAGTAGAAATAAAATGAAAGATTATTACTTCAAATTATATTTATATTGAAAATCAAAAGACAGTTATATTTCTTTTATAAAAATAAAAAACTTAGGATATTTTCTACCTTCTAATCAGTTCACTTTTGGTTCTTACAAAGCTATTTATCATTATAGAGATCAACAGTTACTACACATTGCCGTGTAGTGCCGGCATAGAATTTCACCACCCCAACTCTTCCCGTGGGTGTCGTAAGAGGCGACTAAAGGAGACACACCGGGGGGCGGGCAGCAGCGCCTTCTGCAGAACAACTACATGGAACTGCGATCCCCAACCCGCATGCCCAGCGCGGGGATTATGGCAATAACCCCCACACCCCAATAATGATGCCATCTATGGCGCTCATTAGGGGAGGCCTATGTCCAGCAGTGGACTATTATAGGCTGGTGATGATTTCCAATTTTTCGCGCAGTTTGTGGTCGCGGCATCCTACAAACAAAATTAAAAGGTCAAATTATTTTATTTAAAAGTGTTGTCTATATTTGGTTATTCAAAAAACATTCTAATAATTAGGAATCAATAACATGTAGTACACAGTGACTCTGAGTCACTGTGTACTTCTTAGAATTGAGCCACTGTGTACGACTGCGCCATTTTGTATATATCTTATCACAGCATTCGAGTCAAATAATAATTACGATAAACAACTACATGAATGAGAACACTATTGTATGAATTAATTGGTAAATATAAAAGGCAATACAAATTGTCACAGCCTGATGTATGAAAACAAAAGAAACTTACCTCAAAAAGTAATTTTGTGGACACGAAAACAGAAACATGCCCTCACACCACCGTACGATGCTTGACCCGCCGACCGACTGGTTAGAACTTGTTTGGGGTTCACATGCTAGTATTGTGTGACAAGGAGCTAAATATCTCGCATGTTTTTCGGGTACTAACATGAATGAGTCACTGTATCCGACTGAGCAACTGTTGCCTCCCTGACCTATATCTTTTAATTTTACATTATAATGTCAATAAGGTTTGTTCAAGTTATCTCCAAAGCTGTAATACAACATTTTGTAGTTGACTTGATGGCACATTACTATTTGGTGAAAATCAGCAATGCTGAGTTTTCCTTTTCATTTGAGTAGGTACTGAGTACTTACATCTCTATTTACAAAATGGTTTTTGTTTAAATTCTTTTTAAAGTATCTATTTAAGACCTTTATGATAAGTCTCATTTATAAATTAGAACTAACTTTGTTTTATTTATTTGTGTTTTGTTTGTGATTGTGCGTTGTTCAACTTTAAAATAGGTACGATGTCCTCATAAATGTATGACGACATCGTACCTAAATAGCCACATTACTTTATTAACACAGGGTACTATAAGCCTGTGGTAAAAATATGGGTGACGCACGGCATTTTTAAAGTTTATTTCATGTGTTTAGCGTGATTGATAATGATGATGACGTCATTCAGAAGCAGGATCAGAGATTGCAGTTTAAGATTCTTTTAAAAGCTGATGATTCCCTTTTGTTTTTCTTATAAAGAAGGTTTTGTGAGGTCAGTGTGGATTATTATATGATAAAAACAAAAGACCATTGCACCAGCTTAAGAAATTTTTATATTATGAGTGCAATATTTTTTAGATTCAATCATTGATCAATCATTGATCATTGATGTCCAAATGCACATCCTGTCCTTTGTGTTTTTTGATAGTGTTAATTAGTGACCAATTTAAAATCATGGCATGTAATCAAAGTTTACTTACATATAAAGTCACACAGCACTGGATGAAATCGTCAAACAGAATGGTGCCACGGCCAAATCGATCAAACTTCTGCACCATGACATTCAAAATATCATCAGAAAGGCGATACCCAAATGCTGTCAGTGCATTCTTCAGTTCACCCTTATCAATATTTCCAGAATTGTCTTGATCGAAGGAGCGGAAACAGCTTTGCCAATCAGTGACATATTTCCAGAGGGCACCAAAGTCTTCAAATGATATGACACCTCGGTTCTGCTTATCAAACATACCTGAAAATTAATATTATTTCCTATACTTACTTCAGGGTTGTTCATAAAAATCTAAAAGTAAAATCCTTATTTACTAGCAACTTAAGTTTAGTCCTTCTTGCACATCAGCCTTTACCAGTCATCAGCTGGACATAGGTCTTCCTTAATATTGACCCATTAACATTATGGGTTAATCTCATAAACCCCATGTTAAGCATGCATAGCTGTTTAAAGTTAATTTGCTAATTATTATTCAGATTCTCACCTATCATGAGCCTGACTGTTTCGGGGTTGAAAGCATTCCATGTTCCATTTGATAGAGCCTGTTGTAATTCATCGGCAGAAATGTATCCACTTCTATCTTTATCAACCCTGAAATTCAAACAGAAAGAAAAAATCTAAGTCTTGTCTCAACTCAATTAGAGAAAGAGGTAGTTATGAACGGTCGAAACAAATTGCATACCTTCTAAATATGTCCCACAAAAACTCTCTGCTAGGCATTGGTGATTGGAATGCCATTTTCCTGTAAATTTAGTGAGAGCATAATTCAAAGTTTTATCGATTAGTATAATATAATTACAAAATAATAGAAGTCGAACGTCAAAACATTAGGTTCTTACCTTTTTTTGATTAGAAAGAATGTAAATACTTAACTAATAACAACAACCACGTTTGAAAGAGAAAAACGAGGAACTGTCTCTTTGCACTTTTTTATAAACCTTAATTCAGACTCGCTATAGTTTTTTACTCATAATATTTCGTGATTTCTGTAATTTTCTTCTGATTTCATCAGCGATGTAGAAAAAGGAGTAAAATTTTATTCAATTCAAGACTCAATTATGTGACAACAAAACAAAGTGAAAACTAAAAGGTAAAACCATTGACTTGACTTATCACTTGTCTTGTCAATGTCAAGTAATGAGGCAAGCCTTTATGAAACGTTTTTTATTCCTTCGTCTGAGGTTTAACCTTCTTAGCTTGAAATGTCTTAGTCATGGAATGAACTGGACACTGGCAGAAAAGTGGCAAACCAGGGGGGCAATTCTGAGTATCACGTGATATTTTATCGAGTGATACGCATTATCACGGGATAAAATATCAAGTGATAAGTATCGAGCCATCGATATTATATCGGGTCCCGATAAAAACTGCATTCTCGTGCACTCTGCGATATAACTAGCCATAGACAATAAGACTCCATTATTTCTTGTCATAACATATTTGAATGTCAACGTTACTTACTTTATGAATGTCACTATCTGGCTTGTTTTCGTCAGTAATGCCAACTTAGCTGAATCTCGGAACTTTAGCAATATTTGTCAAAAATACTTGAAACTTGATTAATGTTAAATAATAGCTGCAACATTTTATTTGAAGCTCGCATAATATGAAATGTTGTTTTTGAAAGATAAGGTATGGTTATAATCGATCGGGTCGGTCGGGGTAGCCGTGCTCAGTGAGTGAAACTAGCGAAAGTAATCTAGTCAGCAGGCAGCACCGCTAAACAGTTTCTGTCTATCTAAAGGTTTTTAGTTAGGTTCGGTTCGGGTGCCCCATTTTAGTGTACTCGTAAGGAATTTACAAAAGAAAATAGTTCAAACAAAAACGCAGAGACCAAAGAGAATAAAACCACTACACAGAGACTAAGGAAAGTGAGCGACAGAGAACTAGAAATGTTCCTTTCTCACTCTTCGATAATGCGAACGAGTGCTCGGGACCACTCGTTGCTTATCGAGCAACTTATTGAAAAAAACCATCGACATTATGTCGAATTGCAGGTGTTGAGAATACGCTTGTTTGATTCGAAGCAATCACTCGACATTTTGACAGTTCTTGCCATATTTATCGAGTAGATATATTGCGAGAATTGCCTTCCAGACACGTCATATTGCCTTATCGAAGAAGTCAAGTCAAGTTTCGTAACTTGGAAGTTCTATTAGTATTAGTATTCTGAGCTTGGAAGCGGATAATTCCCCCCCCCCCCCCCCCCGTTTGAGTTCGGGCGCGGGCGGGTGTGAACTCAGAACAGAAGGTGACGATCATTATCAATCTTGGCTGCGGTAAATTGTGTGTTATTTATTAATTTACTTCAGCTGCGGATATGTTCGTTTTATTAGGTTACCTTGTTGGTAACTCGGATTATATTCTCCAAACCAAAGAAATACATTTTCGATATGAAATTTTAAAATTTCTGTTTAGTGTTGTCACTTAATGGCATTTTGCTGCAGTAAGCTCATTTGATTTAATTATAAATGTTCTAATGTGGTTGAAGTTCTAATCAAGTTCTAATTTGGTTATTTAGTTACTCAACATTCATGATTCACCCCGTAGGTAAATCTAAATATAATGTTTGGTCAACCCTATTTCTATACAAATTGAAGAAACATTTAGAAACGCAATAACTTAATTATCAAAAATTAGAAAAAAAAACTATAATTCTTAAACTAAGATGCATATCAAAACCGCTTTTCTTTGCAACGTTTTTTTTTGATTAAACGAAAACTCGTGAATGTCCGCAAAAGGATGTAACGTCCATGTACAAACATTCCTGGGTTGTAACGTCCCTGGTTGCAATTTAATTGGCTGCAAAATGTTGGCACCCTAAAATAACAGAAAGTTACTAACAGTCACACTCAGAGTCTCATAATGCCTGCCTAAATGGATCCTTAGTGTAGATTTGAAAATGTTAGTTATAAATTAACCGCCAGTTAGAAGATATAATGCTTATTAGTAAATTACTCATTAGGACTAATTTAATGAATGATCCTTTCGTAGTGTGGCTGTAAGAGCAAATAAAAATACAATTCAGGTTATGTAAGCCATACATACATAGGGTATTCACATAGGTACCTACTTACCTATAGTCTATGGAATCGAGTTACGAGACAAAGAAAACATGGGTGGAATGGGACAAAATAGGGAATCAGAGTATAGTCGCAAATCGCATTAACATTTTTATTCCTACATAAATCTACAAACCTAGGTACATAGGTGCTTACAAAGGTACATACATAGGTGCTTAGTCATAATTTGTTATAACAGATTTGATTTGTAATAAAGTCAAATCTGTCATAATTAAACACACAAATTGGTTATTTATATAAACACTTTCAACGCTTTCTAGGTAGTAAAGTCACCTACCACTAAAATAAAATATTCTAGATTCCACTTTAAAATCTTTCAGGGCAATGAAACTGGGTCTTTTGACAATATCTTCAGAATTTCTGGAACATTACATTTCTGCAATACTACTCTCAACTTTTCATTGGTATTAGCATTGTCTCCATTCAACGATAACATGTGCCAGTCAATATTCCATTGGTACACGATATCTGTAATAAAAAAGTAAAGCTTATAGGAACCTTTTGAAAGTGCTCTCGTTCGGTTAACCGACGACCTACCAAAGTACCTACGAAGAACGCGTCAGAAAGAGAGCTTAGATACCTACTTACCAATGTCGCCATTAATATCTAGACACTATAACCGTATCTATAATTAAGTAACAGGTCATATTCTTCGAAAGTTAAGCTATAAAATACCTACCCGCCAGTTCTTTGAAGTGATTAGTTTCGGACTCGTTTTCCTTTGAATTCATAATATTCATAAATTCATCGCAAAGCAGTTGGTCACTACTACTGTTCAAAGAGTTGTTTTCCAGATCCAATGCACTGAAATTATGTTTGTTTTCACAGTATTAGAAACCAGATAGAAAAGGTTGGCTACATTTAAAAGTGACGCTTAAAACTTAATTTATGAATAATAATTTAGGTAAGTACCTACCTAATAGCCTTCCTCAAGTCATTGTCTCTTTTTTTGTTATATTCTGTTATCATAATATTCTCAAGAAGCATAAAAGACTTGAGACGATAATTCTGCGGCACATCTGAAAGAAATATAAGTAGTATGTATTGTAGGAATCATTATGTACCTAATAATTTTTATCGATATCTTCACATAGAAGTTGACAGAAAATTAATAAAACCGCACTAACCGTAGTCAATGTCAATGCGAATACTCTTCTTCATAGAGCAGTTTGTAATAACGCTTCTCAATACAGCTATAGTAGAAACATCATCTGATTTAAAAACAGCTACACCTCGTCTGCAATTCAAAACTTAGGTACCTACATGTACTTATAACAAAAACATAAATAATGATGAACAAACTTTTTTAATGATATTAATGAGTTTCACATCATAATGTATTTATACGCACCTATAAAGTAAGCAGAGATAGAAGAATCTACTCCTATTATCAGAACCTCTAGCCAGACTTCGATTATAAATATAAAAAGTTCAACTCACTGATAATTGCATACCAGCAAAGTTCCCACAAGAGAATGTGTTTGAACAAATGATGTAGAAAAAGGAGTAAAATTTTATTCAATTCAAGACTCAATTAAGTGACAACAAAACAAAGTGAAAACTAAAAGGTAAAACCATTGACTTGACTTATCACTTGTCTTGTCAATGTCAAGTAATGAGGCAAGCCTTTATGAAACGTTTTTTATTCCTTCGTCTGAGGTTTAACCTTCTTAGCTTGAAATGTCTTAGTCATGGAATGAACTGGACACTGGCAGAAAAGTGGCAAACCAGGGGGGCAATTCTGAGTATCACGTGATATTTTATCGAGTGATACGCATTATCACGGGATAAAATATCAAGTGATAAGTATCGAGCCATCGATATTATATCGGGTCCCGATAAAAACTGCATTCTCGTGCACTCTGCGATATAACTAGCCATAGACAATAAGACTCCATTATTTCTTGTCATAACATATTTGAATGTCAACGTTACTTACTTTATGAATGTCACTATCTGGCTTGTTTTCGTCAGTAATGCCAACTTAGCTGAATCTCGGAACTTTAGCAATATTTGTCAAAAATACTTGAAACTTGATTAATGTTAAATAATAGCTGCAACATTTTATTTGAAGCTCGCATAATATGAAATGTTGTTTTTGAAAGATAAGGTATGGTTATAATCGATCGGGTCGGTCGGGGTAGCCGTGCTCAGTGAGTGAAACTAGCGAAAGTAATCTAGTCAGCAGGCAGCACCGCTAAACAGTTTCTGTCTATCTAAAGGTTTTTAGTTAGGTTCGGTTCGGGTGCCCCATTTTAGTGTACTCGTAAGGAATTTACAAAAGAAAATAGTTCAAACAAAAACGCAGAGACCAAAGAGAATAAAACCACTACACAGAGACTAAGGAAAGTGAGCGACAGAGAACTAGAAATGTTCCTTTCTCACTCTTCGATAATGCGAACGAGTGCTCGGGACCACTCGTTGCTTATCGAGCAACTTATTGAAAAAAACCATCGACATTATGTCGAATTGCAGGTGTTGAGAATACGCTTGTTTGATTCGAAGCAATCACTCGACATTTTGACAGTTCTTGCCATATTTATCGAGTAGATATATTGCGAGAATTGCCTTCCAGACACGTCATATTGCCTTATCGAAGAAGTCAAGTCAAGTTTCGTAACTTGGAAGTTCTATTAGTATTAGTATTCTGAGCTTGGAAGCGGATAATTCCCCCCCCCCCCCCCCCCCCCGTTTGAGTTCGGGCGCGGGCGGGTGTGAACTCAGAACAGAAGGTGACGATCATTATCAATCTTGGCTGCGGTAAATTGTGTGTTATTTATTAATTTACTTCAGCTGCGGATATGTTCGTTTTATTAGGTTACCTTGTTGGTAACTCGGATTATATTCTCCAAACCAAAGAAATACATTTTCGATATGAAATTTTAAAATTTCTGTTTAGTGTTGTCACTTAATGGCATTTTGCTGCAGTAAGCTCATTTGATTTAATTATAAATGTTCTAATGTGGTTGAAGTTCTAATCAAGTTCTAATTTGGTTATTTAGTTACTCAACATTCATGATTCACCCCGTAGGTAAATCTAAATATAATGTTTGGTCAACCCTATTTCTATACAAATTGAAGAAACATTTAGAAACGCAATAACTTAATTATCAAAAATTAGAAAAAAAAACTATAATTCTTAAACTAAGATGCATATCAAAACCGCTTTTCTTTGCAACGTTTTTTTTTGATTAAACGAAAACTCGTGAATGTCCGCAAAAGGATGTAACGTCCATGTACAAACATTCCTGGGTTGTAACGTCCCTGGTTGCAATTTAATTGGCTGCAAAATGTTGGCACCCTAAAATAACAGAAAGTTACTAACAGTCACACTCAGAGTCTCATAATGCCTGCCTAAATGGATCCTTAGTGTAGATTTGAAAATGTTAGTTATAAATTAACCGCCAGTTAGAAGATATAATGCTTATTAGTAAATTACTCATTAGGACTAATTTAATGAATGATCCTTTCGTAGTGTGGCTGTAAGAGCAAATAAAAATACAATTCAGGTTATGTAAGCCATACATACATAGGGTATTCACATAGGTACCTACTTACCTATAGTCTATGGAATCGAGTTACGAGACAAAGAAAACATGGGTGGAATGGGACAAAATAGGGAATCAGAGTATAGTCGCAAATCGCATTAACATTTTTATTCCTACATAAATCTACAAACCTAGGTACATAGGTACATAGGTGCTTACAAAGGTACATACATAGGTGCTTAGTCATAATTTGTAATAACAGATTTGATTTGTAATAAAGTCAAATCTGTCATAATTAAACACACAAATTGGTTATTTATCACTTGGGCAGTCGCGCCCTGTTTTGATACGCTAGGAGTCGCTACCGTGTCCACCGGACCCAGTTTAATATTGCTGGATTTTTCTATAATTACTGAATTTAATGTTATTGTGTATTTCCTAACGGTAATTATATTCTAAAATAAAATTACAAATGGTACTAAACATTTATATTTATTACTTTTATTCATAAAAAAACGCAATCTAAAAACATACTAAAATTCAACTAACTTTAACGACTCATTTTAACTTTTATCTTATATCTTATTCAATAACGAAAATAACATTAAGTTTCTTAATTTTTCTAATACTACTATAATGTACTTATTCCAAATCACAATAAGAGATCCATCATTATTTGGTAAAAAAAAACTAAACAACTTCTTTAGAACTTAACTATAAATCGGAACTATTTTGTCACTTTGCAAGTCAAATATTGTTATTTCAGTTCACACATATTGCTTTAGTGTGTTCTCCACAAATTGGGATATTGCATTGAACGCAGGAAATTTTAGTTTTTCTATCTTTTTTCCAATTGCAAAGACCACAACGCACTTTTCGTCCACTAACTGGCGGGCTCGATGCAGGAGGTGGCTGGACTTCGTGTATTATGTTTCGGATGCTCTATTTCTTCGTTCAAGCATTCTTCAATATCCCATAACCTCAAGGACCTATTGGTTGCCATTTTTCTATAATAAAAACAAATTTTAAATAATTAATAAGGGTTATAAAGTTATGAAAAATCACTTACGTATAAAGTCGCTACCGGGTCCAAAGAACCCATACGCACCTTTTACGTCCTTAGCACTCGAGCGCAGCACGCCAACTGACTGCGGCGACCGTTATTCGCTGTCTCACTCCAACGTCGGAAGGTACTAAGAGCGGCAATGTCGCAATCCTTAAGATTCAATAGTTACCATGCAAACAATGGACGACTGGGTCTGATAGACCCATTAGCGACTGCTTAAGTGTTATATAAACACTTTCAACGCTTTCTAGGTAGTTAAGTCACCTACCACTAAAATAAAATATTCTAGATTCCACTTTAAAATCTTTCAGGGCAATGAAACTGGGTCTTTTGACAATATCTTCAGAATTTCTGGAACATTACATTTCTGCAATACTACTCTCAACTTTTCATTGGTATTAGCATTGTCTCCATTCAACGATAACATGTGCCAGTCAATATTCCATTGGTACACGATATCTGTAATAAAAAAGTAAAGCTTATAGGAACCTTTTGAAAGTGCTTTCGCTCGGTTAACCGACGACCTACCAAAGTACCAAAAACGCGTCAGAAAGAGAGCTTAGATACTTACCAATGTCGTCATAAATATCTTGACACTATAACCGTATTTAACTAGGTAACATGACCATTCTTCGAAAGTTAAGCTATAAAATACCTACCCGCCAGTTCTTTGAAGTGATTAGTTTCAGACTCGTTTTCCTTTGAATTCATAATATTCATATATTCATCGCAAAGCAGTTGGTCACTACTACTGTTCAAAGAGTTGTTTTCCAGATCCAATGCACTGAAATTATGTTTGTTTATATCAATTCACAGTATTAGAAACCAGATAGAAAAGGTTGGCTACATTAAAAGTGACGCTTAAAACTTAATTTATGAATAATAATTTAGGTAAGTACCTACCTAATAGCCTTCCTCAAGTCATTGTCTCTTTTTTTGTTATATTCTGTTATCATAATATTCTCAAGAAGCTTAAAAGACTTGAGACGATAATTCTGCGGCACATCTGAAAGAAATATTGTATGTATTGTAGGAATCATTACGTACCTACCTAATAATTTTTATCGATATCTTCACATAGAAGTTGACAGAAAATTAATAAAACCGCACTAACCGTAGTCAATGTCAATGCGAATACTCTTCTTCATAGAGCAGTTTGTAATAACGCTTCTCAATACAGCTATAGTAGAAACATCATCTGATTTAAAAATAGCTACACCTCGTCTGCAATTCAAAACTTAGGTACATGTACTTATAAAAAAAACATAAATAATGATGAACAAACTTTTTAAATGATATTAATTAATGAGTTTCACATCATAATGTATTTCTAAGCACCTATAAAGTAAGCAGAGATAGAAGAATCTACTCCTATAATCAGAACCTCTAGCCAGACTTCGATTATAAATATAAAAAGTTCAACTCACTGATAATTGCATACCAGCAAAGTTCCCACAAGAGAATGTGATCGAGCAAAACTGACTGTAGTATCTGGTCTAGGTATATCTCCAGGTAAGGCATCAGTAAGCCAAGAAGTTATTTCAGCTACGGAAAATTTTCCAGTCACCCGTAATTCACACCAAGGTCTGAAATATACAATCCTTAGGATAGGAAAATAGGTATTGGGTGCATTGGTAATATATTATAAGTTGCTGTAGTAATATTATTAGCTGTTGCCTGATTTAAAATGCCATCTGTAATTATACCTAGATCGATAAACAACCCAAGTAGCATTCGGGGTTCTATATAAGATGTCTAGTCGTTCACATGTACTCCACAAGCTGTATAAGTAGGCTGTATAAGAGCTGTATAGCTTGCTATAATGCTCTTATAGAACCAGTTTGGGCACAAATTAGACAGCCTTAAGTTCACATTGGCTGTACATTAGCAGTATAATAGCATTATAATAGCAGTTTAAGCAGTAACATCGGACATAAGTCAGCCTTAAGCTGACTTAGGTACGGCACTATATGGGACGCAGTGTGAACCATACAACGTGTAATAAAGAGTAACAAGTGGCTAAATACACAGCCTTCAGTTATAAAATCCCACAATAGTACTCCAGTGCTACCTAAAATTCACTTGTGTACTAAATTACTTCTTATTTTAATATTTATTCCTTTTTAGTTTGGTTTTGTGTGTGCCATCAAAATAACTCCAGCGGATATCAATAAATAGCAAAATTTATGATAACACGCGGTAAGTATACCGGTTTTAAATACTTAATAATAGTGTAAATGTCATGGGAATGCAACTTTATCGTGAAATGTATACATATTTACAGCTAAAATATTCACGCGCCTCTGTAAAAACGCGATATTCATTTTAAAATATTTAAAACTGGCTGAGAGGAAATCTAGGATTTTCAGTTTTTGATATTATATTGGCATTATAATTATACTACAGTAATAAATTATAGCATGAAACCAAAACTCAATCGCTCTATCTGCGTATTTTGTGTAATCTGCATTATAATTTTGGAGATTTATTTGGTAAATATTTTAGGTTACGTAGAACAAAATGGTGGAAATGAAATACGGCTATGTGAACTGTTATAACTCCAATTTAATGCGGTGAGCGTATAATAGGTTCACATGTGTTCTGTTAGAATGCTGTTACCTATATTGAGTTCCACATTTATACCACTACAGAGCCAATGTCTTTATATGTATTCTAAAGTGAACTTAAGTACAGCTTTTAGATGTAGTTCAGGTCAATTGTGTCGTTCAATATACTGGAAATTTTAGAGATCAGCAATAATAATTATTGTCCGTTAAATCGCCTATCCCAGTAGGTACCTGAAGTACAATTAATATTTTGTAACAAACTAACAAGCGACTCATCAACCGCGGATGTAAATCCACCTATCTAATTCTATATAAAAATTAACAGTGGAATAAAAATAACAGAACCTGCAAAGTTTTATTATCATCGTATAAGACAAGAGTTATGATTTTTTGTTTGTTTCAGATGCCGAGTGCCTTCAACGCGGGACGGACTCAAATGGATTCTACTGCTGCTACTGTTTCTTATGTTATGCAGCATTTTTAAGATTTGCCTAATTATAATTACATAATAAGAATAAATAGAAAAAATATGCTGATTATTAAAATTATAAACTACCATTGATGTTTATTATTAATGATTAATATATGTAGTCCACATGTACCTAGTCCTTTTAACAGCCTACAGTGTACATGCGAACCATTTAAACACTTCTGTACAGATAGTAAAAATAGGTTATTTTAATGATCACAAACAAGTCCTACTACAGCAACTAGCTGTATAACAGTCTAAAACAAGTAAACATAACATCCTTTGGATTTATAAATGACCACGTGTGTTCTATTAAAATGCTAGCTCTATAACATCGTACAAGTAGGCCATTAAACAGCGGTTGCCGTATCTCTACCCCCCTGTAATGCTCTTAGTCAGACGGCTGACTAAAGGATAGTTGTTAGAGTATTATAACGCCAACAGTCGTATAAAAGTATAACTCTAAACTCCTATAAGTCCCTTAAACAGGTATAGGTGTTATTAATTGCAGTAATGCAGCTTAGGGTAAAGGCGGGTATCCGCGGTCAGGCGACAATGGCGGTCACCACACTATCTTCCAAAATACAACGTTTATGCGCACACACACATACATAGCGGGTGGCGTGAGTATTCCCCGCTCCGACGCACCGGCCCCCGCTCAGTTCCGAGCACGCGATTGAGAGAACCGCACGTCAGTTTGTTTCGCGCCACTTTTTAGTAACTTTTTGGCCGCGGAACATAAGAGGTGAGTGTTTTGACTTTCATGTTTCATTCATTGTCTGTAATAATTATTGCCGTGTAGTTATTTATCTTTCCATGTAATGACAAGTTTAAAGCACTTTGCGACCGGTTTTTGTTCAAATTATTATTAACCTAAAAAGGGTACGGGTGGCTAATGCCGGTCATGCTGACCGGTATTACCCGCAAGTAAAAGATTACTCGCGGGGGAAAATATCATTTAAGTACTTGCAAAGATGGAAGTACATTAATGATATTTTTGACCTTTTATTCACTTGTGCTATGTAAATAATATTATTTTCTTTTATAGGATGTCAGGAACTCGAAGTACGACTAAAAATCTGAAGGTGAAATGGGGCCAAGATGATTTAAATAGGGCATTCAAACATGTCGAAGAGGGGACCCCGATAAGAGAGGCAGCTCGGAAAAATGGCATCCCATTTTCTACCCTCCAAGAAAGACTAAAGAAGAAGAACTGTGAATTGCTGACGTACGTGATGACGATGATGACACTGATGTCGAAGATCTGGAGAAGAAATGCATGTTATGTGACGATTATGGTCGGAATAATGAGCTCTGGTATAGGTGCGTACTGTGTGGGCTTTGGGCACATGCTGAGTGCTCGGGTTATGAGTCCGCCAAAGGCTACTTGTGCGATTTATGCCGCTGAAAAGCTTGACTGGTATTGCCAACCTACTGACCGGTATTATCCCCTATGTCGGTTAAAGGCGGTCACTGCCATTTTATTTTTTAAGAGTTGATTTTACCAAATTTTTTAATATTACTGATCTCAATGGTTGTGATTATGTTAGAAGAATACTTTAAGTTATGTTTCATAAGAGTTTTTTAAATAAACGTAAATTTTTCAAAGAATAGTGGTTATTTTTGCTTAAGTGACCGGCAATACCCTTCCTTACCCTATACATCACGTGTGAACTGTAATAAAGCTTCAAGTACACCTGGAAACTAAATGTGTACTCTTAAATGGAGTAAAATGCTACTTGGGCAAGCGTTCAGACTAATGACGGTTTGCGCACATTCTGGAGGGAAGGTCGACTTATTCTTTGGCTCAACGGTTAACACAAAACATCTTGGAGGAGGAAACAGGTAGGTTTACTTTACTGCGACACCTCAAAAGTATTTGATGTGACCGAATGGCACGAAATGATGCTCGCGAACTAGCGACCAATTAACAGTAACCTCCTAACCGTAAGAGAGCTTTATATACTTCATTTAAGCATCGAACGAAAAGCAAGTCGCCGTTGTATTGCAAAGAACTTGATAACACCAGTAGCCGTAGAAGGAAACACCCGGTACCCAGAGAAATGGCTAAAGGTACATTTGCGATGAGGCAGTAAAGATTGCAATCATCATTATAATGTAGGTATATTCTACACAATTCATAAATACGAATATTTTCGATGACATATTTAATTGTAAAAATCTTACTATTTTGACAACTCACTAGGTACCTATTATACATATTTAATATTATGTTTGGTTTGTTTAGAACCGCTGTTTATAAATCATTATTAATTCAAAACCAACATTAGTCTGAATCGTTTCTGTACCTATACTTATATTTTTTTAGATTATCATTATTTTTAGTACCTATAAGTATCTTATTATATTAATCACTAAGCAAATACCTACCACTAATAAAAGGTCTCTAAAAACTGTATGTAGGTATGTACAGTTTTAAGTTATTGCAATACCTACACATTTATTATTATTAGTTAACTGTACTTCAATGCCTTTGAATATAAACAATGTGACCTGGGACCTTGTACCAAGGACGTACCTTGTCTGTTTTTCGCAATTTAAATCTTCTTGCTGTGAATAGTTAACCAAAACTGGCAATGTAAATTTAATAAGTCGTGACACCCTTGGAGCTCCAGAGGGAAGTACATAAATGTATACGGATACGGATTCTGCTTCAGGCAGCTCTTTTTGCATACGAACCCAAAGTCGTCTCGTGCCTGCTTGACATCTAACGGTCGCTAAAAGGTCTTTAGAGTTTTCCTGAAAATAAAACATGATCGTTTAGCGCCTATCTTGTTCATTGTGACATTTGCAATTTGTGGTTTAATTACCTGTGAAGGACAGACACTAAGAACTGCTAAACTGTCAGTTTGTAACACGAGCCTTTTTTCGCAATAGATAAAAAGCATATCCAATGGAACTGCTGAGACCAGTCTGATTTCTAAATGACTATCTCTTGTTGCCCCAAAAATCTATAACAAGGATTTGTTATTATTATTTAAGTTAAAAAAAATATCGTTAGTTCGCACGTAAAAAAAACTTGCATTGCTGCCTATGTACCTCGTATTGAATGTCCAATAGCGGCGGAGTCGAAAGGGTTGAGGCAAGAGAATGAGTGCTACGTTGATATTTTTCACGCTCATTTGTTGTCTGTTTTTCTAAACGGGCTATTTCGAGCCTGAAAGTTTTAGTGAATTATGTAGTTTTAAAATTAAACTGAAAAGAAGTTAATACGTCATGGTCAATTATCCAATGGGACAGAAATACGCACTCTAGCTTATTGCGTCTAGCAGTTAGAGCATCTCGAGGCAATTTTGACAAAGCAGCTGTAGTTGATTGGTGTCCAGGGCGAAGTGAAAATATTCTACCAGAAAATGACACAACTAATAGTTCTTGTTCTTCTGTTCCAATACATCCACCATTTATTGAAGTTATAGGTTCACCGCAGAACTGAAAAAAAATAGGCCGGTATAAATGCAGGCGACTTGATAATAATTATGTTACCCATAGTACAATAGAGAAAAATAATGAAATAGAGTGATAGGATACAAACATAAGTGAATTTCAGGCGTGGCTTCTCACTCAAGTCATCATCGACTAGGTAAAGTTGTACTGAACCATCTTGGCGTCCCACAGCTAGATGCTTGTTACCGTTTGTAGTGTACCAGCCGAGGCATATTACGGAACCAAGGCTTTGTCCTTCAAATAGGGATTGACTTGAAAGCGTCAGCCTTAAAACAAAACAAATTAGGTAGGTATGTATGTATACCTATTCTGCGTCGAGTAGGAAGGTTTTAGTGGCAGAAGGACCACCACGTTCCACTCGAATTTCAGTGCCGCTTTGGGCAGGGAATAATGCCTACGTAGATCTAAACAAGCCTCAATATTTGAATAAACAAGTACGACAAGTGCGAATGTAACTCGCGCGCCGAGGGTTTTGAACTTTTGTCGTTTAGGTAGGTACGTATATTGACGACCTCTTGGCGCGATGGGCCAGGATCCGCTTACGAAGCAGGAGGTTGCGGTTTAATTCCCGCCTCGGGACTAATATTTGTACGATCTGCAGATTATTTGTTCGGGTGTTCTAGTCCTTTTCTACGTCCACAAAAATAAATCATCTAATGTGATACCTATACTTTATTAACTATAACATCGTAGTAGTACCAATAACACAAGCTTTGCTTAGCATGTAGCATTTTTTTTGTTTATTTAATTAAAACGGTTATTAAAACCAATTACATTAATTAACAGAGATTAGGTAATTATACAATTACTTACAAATAGTCAATAGGAATACTAATATTTTGATACACACAAAGAAAAACTAAATTAACCATGACGTTCACAAAATAAAAAACACTCTCTTATTAATTTAGTCCACTTTTCATCGAACAAGTCAACATTAGGGCTGTCGTCCAGGAGAGCGTTGAGTAGGTACTCGAGGGACAGGTGACATCGACCGCGCTGCCGTACGGCACTGCGGCACAGCAAGCAATCTGTGTTGTCGACCCCGGCTGTAGTTGTTTGGGACGTAGAGTCGACACAGCTCGTTATGTACTCAATTCCGAAGAGTCAATCTTTCCGTGGAGTATCTTGCAGATCGTGGTTATTTGGTCGTAAGCACGCCGCGTCTCCAGCGAGTTGAAGCCTAAGGCTGTATTTAGTGCTCGACCGACGGTCAGCGCTGAGGTCGGTCGAGCGTAGCTGTATCAATGAAAACGTATGAACGACTACAGTGCAGCGCTGATGAATTCCTACGCGCGTACAGCTACGATCATATAGGACGTACGATAAGCGCGTACGGTACGCGCTCACCGTCGGTCGAGCACTAAATCCAGCCTAGGTAAGCATCCCACCCAGTAAAAACTTAGTGGTATAAAGGTAAGGGTAGTAACCAAAGCAACGCTTGTAGAGGAACCGCAGGAACTTTTTTGCACCTTCTCAAGCATGAGGGTGTATGTAACCTCGTGCGGGTTCCAGACACAAGCGCTGCTTTCCAACTTGCTCCTAACAATGATGCTGTCTGGATTATCCTGGATACATTACTCTTCTCATATTTTGGAGCACGGTGGAATTCGTTAATTCATTAATCTTATTACTAAAAATTCTTGCTAAGTATTATTACAGTTACTACTGAGATTAGTGGGTAAGTGATAGGTAAGTGGGTTGGTAGGTAGCTACAATTTTTTTTCGACTTTTTTCAACGTATTTCTTTAAGTATGAAACTAAGACGAATTTCAAAACCTGTTTTGAATTGTCTAAATCCATACCTTTGATTTGATATTGCTCTCAATGAAATAGCCCCCATTGTATGAAAATTAGTTTTCTGACCATATTTCAAAAAGTATTATTATTATATTACAGACTTCTCTATATTTTTCCTTCAAAATATAGATCCAAATCTATTAACACTTGGTACATTTCACATCGATCGCTCTGCAATCTTTGGAGATGGGAGATGGGAACGGCAATTTTTTTGACCTTTTTCAAAATATTTTAAAAAGTATAAAGTCTACCAAAATTTCAAATACCTACTGTTTTGGAATCAACAAACCAATAGGTACCTTTCATTTGAAACTACTTTCGACTCTGTTAGGTCCCTTTTAAAATTTCGATTTCAAAATTTGTACTGAAAATCTTCATTTTAATTTTTTATTTAAGTATTTTCATTTATTTTTCTTTAAATATGTACGAGCGCACAAAATGTATTATTATTTCAAATTTCAAGTCAATAGCTGCAGTCGTTTCTGAATCAAAACACAAAACAGACACAACACAAATGATCCCATAAGGGTTTTGAAACCGATGTCTAAACCCTAAAAACATAACTTATTTTGTACGGGAAATAGTGGTTTGTAAGGTTGAAATATTAATTTTATAATGTGATATATAAAATACTTTTAGCTTACTTTTCGTATCGGATTATGCCAATAGATCCATCATTTGCTCCGTAAAATGCGAATATTTCAGTACTATGGGAGGAATTCAAAACAGCTAAACGGCAAGGCCCGGCTGATATCGTAATACGAGACATAAGTTGACCATTTTCTAGTAATGCTGCCCCTTTATTTCCAATCAAAATAAGAAGGCGAAGTTTCGTACTCTGAAAAACGTGCAGTTTTTTTAATTAGGTACAAATCATTATGTTGAATGAACTATGTACCTAGGTATAGTGATATGATAGTAGTTAGTGTTATTGTTAGTTATTTAAGTATGTCATTAAAGCCATCGCGCATCCTGCCGCCGCCGCCGCGCCGCCGCCCCGTCGCGTCGGTGACCAACTTCTATTCCAAACTCTATTCCCACTCTGTCAGGGCTTTGGGTCGGTCGGCCGCGCCTTTCGTCACTCCGTCTGGCCAACTGTCCTGCCCAACTCCATAGAGCTTTTGACAGCGCTATTGGTTGATGACGTACGGAAAATTCTAGGCTACACCTGGCTTAGATTAACATAAGACCGAGGCGAATGGCTTATGTAAACATGCCCACTAATGGGTCGAAAAGAGCGGATAATGATGTTGATGATTAAAGAGCTACCTACTACCTGCTATATATGTATAAACATTCTTATTATGTTGGCTTGGCTTACATTGGGTGTTTCAAATGCGGCAATGTCTAGTACTCTATCCTCACAAGTGTATGCGTGACTTTCCTGCATATCATTGTAGAATGTTATGGTTTTTCCGCTACAAAGTATTAACTCACTTCCAACAATGGACCTAGAAGAAAATAAACTAGCATGAAACGAGTTTGTAAGCAGAAAAATATATTACATTAATACTTACATAGACGTTATGGTTTCAATAAAGGCAGTTTCAATAGTGAAAAATAATTTTCCTTTCTTTGTGTAACCTTTGACTTCATTTCCGGATGCGGCAAATATTTTTTCCCCGTGAGCACCTTGAAATATTTTTGAGTTGGTAATGTTGTAAGTTCTACTTAGTATAAATTTCACAAGATGAAGAGAACATAGATAACTACGTATTGTGAGTGTAGTTATAGGAAGGTACTCCCTTCTTCTCACCTATTTTTTTCAAGTAGCAATACCAACCTTCCTAATTTAATTACTTATTTAGAGTGCGGGAAAGTTACTCACCACTTGTTAAGAAGACCGACGTTATTGATTTTCCTGGAAGTGTTTTAAATTGCACGATCGGCTCTTCATCTTTAATGCCTATACATTGCAAAACTCCGTTTTTATCACCTATGATAAACTGAAAAACGCATTTCTAAAGTAAGTCCTAGTTTCTTAGTAGGAATATCAAAGGCTAGTTATGTTGTTGTTATCCAATAACCACAAATAGTCGTTTATTGGGGAGGCAGAATTATTATTTATAGATCATCAATGATGATCTATATTTCATCATAAAATGTAACTAACCTTTTGTTCATTTTTTAAACCAGATGGTGGTAAAATTTTAAGCGTATGTGGGTATGTAATACCACAAATCAGATAATCCACTCGGTGAAATTCGTAATCCATGATATTTTTGAATTTAGAAGTAAGTATAACGAAGTAGAAAGTTAATACATTATTATATATTTTTCTTTTGTTTAGGCATTTCATTGTCATGGTTACTGTAGGTACTGTATGTAGTCGTATTGGTTCGAGAATCGAAAAATGCCTTTACATACATACATACGTACGTTACAATTTTCATAGACAAACTTCCCCTATTGAAGTTCCAGTCGACGTTAATAGTAAAAATAGGCACATATTAAACTAGTCGACAGAAGTCACGTCAAAGAGCGAAACGCAAAAAAATTGTAGTACGGCCTAAACCTACCAACATAGACCTCAGACGAAGGAGTAAAGAAACAGACACAGCGAGCCATGAAATAAGAAGAAGAAAGAAGTAAACCTACCATTTTTTTATAGTACGTACGAACGTACCTACATAAATAAAAAATGAACATCACTAATAATTATAGTTATAATTATACTACAAACATCTCTGAGTTGAGTTGCCGTGTGGTGCCGGCATAGAATTTCACCACCCCAACTCTTCGAGGCGATTAGGGGAAACACAGCGGGCGGGCAGTAGCGCCTTCTGCAGAACAACTACACCGAACTGCGATCCCCAACCCGCATGCCCAGCGTGGGGATTATGGGCAATAACCCCCAAATAATGATGCCATCTATGGCGCTCATAAGGGGAGGCCTATGTCCAGCCTATTATATTGTATATCAGTCATCTAGTACCTATAACACAAGCTCTGCTTAGCTTGGGAATAGATGATGCTGTGTGGATTGTCCGGCATTATTATTTATATTTATTTATTTATTATTATTATAGGCTGGTGATGTTGATGATGGTGTTGATCTCTAAGTAGAGTGCTGTGCTAAAACCTAGTAAAAATAATAGGTACCTAGTAGAAGAGAAGTAAAGGAAAGGAACGGAACGTAACGTATATTAGTTCAATTTCAATACGTCAACAACTTTGCTTGCTAACCTCAAAAAGTTCCAAAAATTCTTATCTTTATCTTGAATTGAACAAACGTACCTACGTATGTTAGACTGTCGTCGAAGTTCTTTAGCTCTACATATTTATTGTTTTTCTTTATTAGAACTGATAAAAATACAAATTATCTGACAGTCTGTGCAATGGAACTCGCTACAGAAGATGTGTTTCAAGCAATTGTGTTGATGGATACTTTTAACAACAATTTTTCTCCTATAACTAAAAACAAACCTATGGTAAGTTCCGTACGTTTTCCTCACATTTCTGTTATATTATAGTATTATGTATATTATAAGTCAAAAACTACAGGGAGGCTTGTCTTGCTGTAGACTTGTTGTAGCTTATTTGTGTTTAATAATCACATTAAATAAGCTACAACAAGTCAACAACAAGATTTTAAAAATTGTAGGTACTTGAATATTTAATTACTTACAGGCATTCTTATCAGTCGCTGGAGTCCCACTTATTGAATACACCTTACAATCCTTGGCTGTTGGTGGAATAACTGAAGCAGTATTATTTTGCTGTCAGGATGCACATCTTGTGAAAGAATACCTCAAGTAAGTCAGAAAACATTTTACCTACCTTCTGGGGCTGAAATTCTACTTTGTTCATTGCTTTATGATAACAATGGTGACAGATTAGATTGAAACATTTGTTCATTTTAATTTAGCTTAAAAGAAACTACAGATAAAGGAATGCAGAGAGAAAAGTATAAATAGTAAAATAAAGTAGTCCTTGATGTATTAGATGAAATTGTATTTATCTGCTTACTCTAATAATACTTAACATAGTTGCCCTAGATTGTTGTAATGTTTTTTTTTTTTGCTCAATTTTGCAGCTTTTTGTATGTATGCAAGGTAAAAATTTAAGTGTTTTTCAAAATTTACCGATAAAATTAAGTACCTATTATTGTAAATTGCCTCCATCCAATGACTTTTTTTCCCATGAACTGGTTACCTGCAGAAAAGTTGCAAATCAGACACATATTGCCATAACAAAGAAGTCAAGAAAATTGTCAAGGTTAACCATCCTTGGGTACCAGAATTCAGCCTTGGTATTTTGTGGTTCCCACTGACTAGGTTTTATTAAGTTTATAACTAATTGTTTACTAACATTTTAACAGCCCTAACAAGTTAATTTTGGCACTTCTATTAAGGTACTTACTGGGTATTTAAAACTTACAGAGAAAGCACAGGCCTGTGGAAGTGCACAATGGATGTCCAAGTTGTATCGTCAGACACTTGCCAGTCTGTGGGAGATGTAATGAGAGAGATAGATGCTGCATCCTTAGTAAAAGGAGATTTTATTCTTCTGGGCATCAACACTGTAACTAACATTGATTTTGTTTACTTATTGGATCTACACAAGTAAGTGAGAACAGTGCTTTTGGAAATAAGGTCAAGTAATAAATATATAAATAAGATCAACTTTTAAACAAAATTGTTTTGTTTCAGGCAAACTACTAAAAAAGATAAAGGTGTTGCAATGACATTGGTCTATAAAGAACTACCCCACAAGCATCCATTAATAAAATCTGACAAATCAATATTTATAGCTGCAGATGGCAAAAGCCAAAAAGTTTTGTTTCATCAAAAACACAAGGCGAACTCGGCAGAAAGTGCAATTGCCTTGCCTACTGTATGTATTTTAACCTGAAAAACCCATTCAATTTTTCATATAGACAAGGACATAACTGTTCACACTATATGAGAGGAGAAATTAAATAATGGATAGTTTGCAATACATGATGACATGAATTAATGATAAACATTTCAGAAACACCTTCTAAGCCATTCAGAAGTGAAGTTGCATCAGAATTTGGTGGATCCAAATATTGCTGTGTGCTCCCCATCTGTGCCGCCACTTTTTGCTGATAATTTTGACTTTCAAAGCCGCGATGACTTCATACATGGTTTGCTTATCCAGGAGGATATTTTGACAGATTCCTTGTACTACACATTTGTAAAATCAAACAAGTATGCAGCTGCTGTTACTAATTGGAAGACATTTCAAACAGTCTGGTGAGCTCTAAAGTATCTATTGAAAAGCTTTTGCTGGCCTCTGTAGGCATGTTATATTTAAAAATTGATTTAGGAGCACTAAACCTAAAATAGTATTTCAGATGATGTAACTAAAGTATTTTCCACTAATGTGTTTCAGTCGAGATGTTTTTCATAACTGGGCATATCCTCTATCTATTGAATCTGGTGCATACAAGGAGTTTGTCTATTCAGGAAAACATATTTATAGGAACAAGACTGCTACACTTCACAGGTAATTTTCATTAAACACAAAATTTCCTGAAAAGTTATTAATAAATGCATGTTAATCAATGTTAATAATACATTTCAGATCGTGCAAGCTTGTGGAAGATGTTCTGATTGGGGATGCTTCACGGTTGGGCGCAAATTCAGTTGTTTCTGAATCCTTTATTGGTGACAATGTTACTATTGGAAGTAATGCAGTTATAGAAAAAAGCTATATTGCAAATGGGGTTGTAATAAAGGACAATGACAAAATAGTTAAATCCTATATTGATAAGGATTCCATAGTAAACGAAAATTGTTCTATTGAAGGCAGTATAATTCCAAAAAATGTTACTGTTACCGCTGGCACAAATCTTAATGGCATAATTATGGCAGAGGTAGAAAATGAGAAAGGTTTGTATGTTTGTTTTAACAGAAGACTTGTTAAAGTTAACATTAGAAATTGTAAGCAAAGCTACAACAACCAAACATATTCAAGCAGATCAATTATTTTCAGAGCTTAAAGTTTCAGCATCTGAGTCAGGGACAGAATGGGAGAATGAGTCAGTTGGGAGCAGCCAGGATGAGTTTGTAGGTTTTGATAAGAAGTGGAGTGACAGTGAATCTTGCTACTCTTCAGACGAAAGTGATGACTCTTCTGATCAGGCATCTCCTGTTCCTGATGATACTAATAGTAAGTATTGCTACATATTAAAATAAATTATTATGACATCATAATTGCTATTCTGTGGATAGATTTTTTGTTAGAAAACTGGTGTTATTCCTTGGATAGGTTGAAGGTGCAAAACTATGTTTTATTAATATATTTATAGAATATTTTACTAATGAAAATAAACAAATAAATGGAGTACTTATATTTTTTTAAATACAATTTTAAGCCATGCTTATTTATGTCATGTTTGATTTCAGTATTCCTGAATGAAGTAATTGACAGTCTTGCCAGAGGGTATGAAGACAAACTCAAATGTGATTATCTCATTTTGGAAATCAATTCTTCAAGATATGCCTACAACATACAACTACATGAAGTTAACTTCTATGTTGTAAAAGCATTGCTCAGTTTGCCACATCTAGAAAAAGCTAAAAGTTTCCTTGTTGCATTCAGGGATGTTGTAAAGTTTTTCCGTCCTATTTTTGCAAATTATATCAAGAGTAAACCTTCTATAATGGACTGTCTGAAAGCAATTGAGGTAAGTTTTTAGATAATATTTTAGAGATTAAAGTAATTCATAGTTGGTACAAATCATAATATTACAGGAAACATCCATCCAATGTGAATGGTTGCAAGGAAACAGCGGTCATATCCTGCACATGCTATATGATTTGGAAATTATTGATGAGGATACATTGCTGGAGTTCTATGAAGACCTGAAAGAAAACCATAGCCCTCTACTGCAACTTAGTTCTGTTAAAATGTTCTTTGAATGGCTACAAAAAGCTGATGAAGAGAGTGATGAAGATGATGAATCTGATTAAAAACGAAGAAAATAATATAATCAAAAAAATAATCCTATCATACCTACATACTAAAAGTATAGATGTAATTATTTATCTGTTCAGATGCTTTATTATGAATTAATGAATAAACAACCTTTATAAATATTCCTAGTTACAATATTTTACTCTAACTTCTATTTTAATTTAACGAAGTGTTGCATATTGCTGAAACTGTACAGTAGAGAAATTTCTAAACTTGTTTATGTCAAATGTTGTTGGTTCACAGGGTGAGTGTACTTTAATCTGCCTCATATGAGTGTCTCGTCCATTTTGGTGATTGCTCAGTACAGCTATTTGTATCATGTATGTTCTTATTGGTCTGTCTTGTATATCTTTAATTGGTATCATTTCCCAGCCTGCAACAAGTTCACTTAGTTATAATATACCGTCAAACATCCTAATTTCGCCTGGTGTACCTTAATTCGCCTGATTTTTTTAAATGGTCAGAACATGGACTATAACATAGATAACGGTTCCTAAACCTACCATTAAAGTAGACAATTTTCTTTTATGGCAACATTCTGCAATCGAATTGTAGCAAACTTCACGTATGAGATGACAGTTACATTTTGAGTAAAGTCTTACAAGGCAAGTTTTTTAAGTGGTCTGCAAAACTTCATCTGGAAACCGAAGAAAATAAGAGGTAAGACCATTAGCACCGTTATTAGTCTAAACTGAATTTTGCCGGCTTTCTAACAATATATTAATTTATAAGCTAAGTGATGTGGTTGTGACAAAAAATGCATTGGAATAATTAGAGGTAAAATTTCTGACATGTTAGCTCCAAAATTCGCCTGGGTTTAGGGTTTTCACTTGGTTTCCTTACCCGACTGCAAAATTAAGGGTTATGATTTTGTTGCTTGTTGTGATTAGACTGAAAAATGATGTGCTATCGATGCTATATAATACTCGGTTCATAGGACAGATCGCGGTGGTGAATTTTTTTTTCTATAAATATGTATTTTTTTTTCTATGTATATGTATTTTTATATAATAAGGTACTACTTTTAAGAATAAAATTTCTTAAATATTTTCAACCATCGTTTCATTTTAAAGACACACTTCAGTAGGATAAGTATACATACTAGGTTTGCTTTACATTCGCGCCAGCGACCGACTACGACGTAGTAGGTGCATAGTGGTCTCATTATACAACAAAAAATATTTTTGGCAGCCCTAACCACAACTCGCTTAATGTATGGAGCTGATGTGCGCATTGTTCAAAAGCGTGCCTAAATTCGCCTAACCCATTTTTTGTGAATTAGACTTTGTTTATGAGACACTAGAGTTTGAATTCGTTTAAAGCAAAACTTTTATACTAAACTTCTCTAACAACGCAATTCCCACGTCTTACAGGGACCGAAAAAATGAGGATAGGCGAATTTAGGCACAAGTGCCTAAATTCGCCTGGCATCTTTGCGACCCATTTTAATATGGAAATAATTAACATTTTAACTCTTTTTTTACTCTTTTTAGATAACCTGATGTAAAAGAAAGTGACTGGTATATTTGATTTTGTTCCAAACTACATAGATCTAGAATAGCAAACGAAAATGTGTCAAAAGTAGGCGAATTTAGGGTGTTTGACGGTACCTACAGATACATGTCCCTGTGCTCTTATTTGCATGTGCTACTTTATGGGTGCATTATGAGCAATTAAAGATATAATAGTTAAAATCTGTTTACTTACCACTAGGCTCAATCAATTCAATGACTTCTATCTCTTGTAAATCATTGAAATGTGTGCCTGCTCGTATAGATATTCTGCTAGGAGTATAACTCTCATCAAGTTTGTAGTCTGTGTAAATGTAAATATGGGACACCATAGTTTTGCGTTGAAACTGTATGTTCACTAGATGTGGAAGCTGCCCATCAGACTGCCAGTAAGTTTCCATACAATCATCTCTCAGCTGGTCAATACCAAAACCTGAACAAGAATGGAACTAATAAATGAAAGCACTGAAACGTAATAGGAAATTGAATATGGAAAGTAAGTAGGACCTATGCTTACCTGGTTTACATGAGGAGAGACTCCAAATAGCGTGATTCCCAACTTCTCTGACCGTTCCAGATCTCTCGCTAACAAGTGGATCTTTTTCCGAAGTCATAGCGTGTATTGTAAGTTGTATGACTAGTATAAGGGTAAGATAGGTGCTTGAAGTTTTTGTAGGGCTCTTTCAGTGGATTCACTTCACGATGTTTTCTAATTGACCTATTTGAATTCTTTCGTCTTTGTTGTGGTTATAATGGCTATTTGTTTATTTCGTTGAGATAGGTTGAGATTGAGGTTGAGATGAGAATTTAATGATTGACTGACTCGATCACAGAGTACAAAACTCGACTCAAACAAAGTATGTACCATAGATTTCTCAGTTCTCTATGATATGTACATGTACTCTGTGGTGTTGTGTCTGGTGCTCAGACTAATAGTATCTACAGACGCTCCGATTCGGTTGGTGCCAGCCATATTGGAACCGACATAACAACCATTCCAACATTGCTACAGATTGTCCGACGGTTGGCCTTCCAACCATCAGTTGACTTTGCTATGAAGTAGTGAACGGACGTCTTGCCACCTGATGCCGTCGATCGCCGATGCTTAAACATCATTCTAATATAATAATATTTTTAAATTGGGAAAGCCTTTATTAACAAATAAATTACAATGATCTAACTTAATAAAAAAAACAGTAGTATTTACAATTGAAGCAATTGAGCTAACTGCAGACTGTTGCGAACAAACTACAGGTAGCTCAACTGATCCATATCAATACCAGTTGGAAGTGTACCCAAGATGCTGGCAGCATTGCCACGTTGTATGGCAATGCTGATGCGCTGCGCCAGATATTGACCAGCTCTCGGGTCACACGTCGCTTCGAATATAATAATAATATTGTATACCTAATAATATAATAATATTTTAGCATTTTAAGATAATATCGGTGATATTAACTAAAAATGCTAAAATAGCAACAACGTTTTTAAAGTAGCTGCACTGTCATTTTTTTTTTAAAGTCCAGCATAATCAAATACGCTTGATTTCTGGCATCTCTATTGGCGTAATCTTTGTGACTTAAGTCCCACAAACAGGGAAAGTCTTTATTAAGTTCAAGTAACTTTATTATTATGTCACGTTCGGTGACCGTAACTCCCTCGGCGTTCATGTTGACGTCCTACATCGGCGGCGTTGCGAATGCGACTGAGCCGATTTGGTCGGAACCAAGCCTCCAAACGTTCCGATTTGGTTGGACTGGATAGGAATTTGGTTTGGTCGGATTGCCGGCGCATCCGACCACGTCCAACCAATATTAATAATAATTATGTCGAACCAACCGCTCTCCTCACTTTCCGATTTGGCCGTGGTCGGATGGTTGGCACCAACCGAATCGGAGTGTCTGTAGATACTATATAGTATCTACAGACACTCCGATTCGGTTGGTGCCAACCATCCGACCACGGCCAAATCGGAAAGTGAGGTTAACACTGCAACTTCCCCAAACTTTGGCTGGCACTAAATTCAAAGGCGACCAAAAAGCCGAAGCTGCGAAGGGTGAGCAGTGGTGCCTGTCCCTTGTTACGCAATGGCGGAGAGGCTGTACTTCCTTCGCGCCGGCTTATTATATACACTCTAGGGGCGCCACGCACAAGACCACGTGCAGTCGGGGTACTCTGTGTCGGATCCACCACTCAAATTGAACCTAATCAACTCTTCCCGGAATGCTCTGTAAAGTTTTGATATTGTTTCTGCATCCATATTTAACGACACACTTTGACCTCTAGCACCGAGGTCATTGAACTTTGGGGTCAAACCGCTGAACCAAATTTGCACCCCTAGTGACCCTCTTAACGATGCCACAAGAAAAAACATTTGTTATTATGCCTAAAAACATCTTATGAAATTTTTCTGTCTTTTTCGCCTTGAAACTGAACGACATACTTTGACCTCTAGCGCCGAGGTCATTGAACTTTGGGGTGGATCACCTGAACCAAAGTTGCACCACTAGTGACCCTCTTTACGTAGCCATAAAAATTCGTCGAAAATTTTCTAAAACCTGCGTCCCGTAAACTCCACCCCAACCAAAAATTCTGTCCCTGGCACTAACACCTTTGAATCTTGGTTAGCTTGGTTCAAAGTTGCTGACGCTGCTGTAAAGGATTTATTTTTATTTTTGTGTTATTGGTACTGCGTCGATGAAATAATTCGTTATCGATAATCGATGTTTTGAAAATACCGAACCCTAACTCTATTTACTATGACGAATAATTTTTTCCTAAAATTACATAATATTCATAGTAAAACATTAAATGAATAAAGAAAAGCAAGCGGATCTTTATAAACTTTCCCAAAAACAGCAAAATGTTTGAAAATAATAGAAAATGTGAGAAATTTTCAATGAATTCGGTACCTTTCCCATGCAACGTTATATTTTGATGTTTTTTGTTGATTTTCATGCGACCGCCAAACACTCTGCACATACACATATAAAATGCATTATTCTGCAAGTTTGCACACTATAAAAAAGCATAATTATCGCCTATTAACTCTAAATTTCCTTCATTTTCGAATAAAAACAAGTCCGGATGACAACTGATGTACTTGTTGTTAACGGACACAAAACATGGCGACCGGCCGCAAAGAGGTACCTATTTTGTGACGTCACCAAGACAATGTTGTAATTTTCAGTCATGATCAAACTACCGTTGTCCTTTTTTACTCATGATTATCTTCATTAGTCAAAAAGAGATGCCGATATGTCAGTAACTCTGCTGTCGAAATACATCACACTTCTTTACCTAACTGTTTGGATTTAGGGACTGGGTAGTCAACGTGACAAAATGTTAAAGGGTTGAAAAGACCTAGTGTCAAAATGTACATACCAATAATGGTCATATTGTTTTAGTGACAAATGGTACACATTTCAAAATGCAAGTATAACAAAAGGTGCGATAGTCAGAACGTTCGATTGATATATCGTGTTTAGGTCTAAATGAATATCTGTCAAAAAGTCCAATGTTCTAGATAAGTTATCCTATTACTTTAAATGAGCTATTCTTATTACGTAATTCGTTTCTGAAGAACGGCTATGTTCCGCTTTTCAAAATAATCTACATAGGTGTCATCTAAAATAATAAAACATCAAACATGTTTCTTCACAAACACCTATAATTATTCTAGGTTATTGGAAACTAGGTACCCTATAGAATTTTGGTCCAGGCGATATTTTATTGTGAATAAACTACCAAATTACGATTTTCAGATATTTCCCTTTACTTCTGCTACAATAAAATTTTCTATATCGAAGAACATTTTTGCCTGCATGAGATTTCGTAGAAAATTTAGAAAAATTTACATAATTGACTATAATTTTTGATTGCGTTGACTTAGAAGGTTAAGTTAGATCACGGCTCCAAGAGGCTACGGACTTGCGTATTTGAAAATTTAGAAAGTTTCGGAGCCTATTCAATTCAAACAAACAAACAATCAAAATCTTTCCTCTTTATAATATTAGTATAGATGAAGACATAACACTTGTTGGACCCAAACACATTTTAACTCCTCCAGGTTCATATTTTTGCCGCATAGACAGCCGGTCCGAATAGACATTTTGACAACTGCACATTCCATGCACGATTTAACGTTCTTACTTTTTGCCGCATAGACAACTGATCCCTATGGACATTTTGACACCTGCACATTCAAACCTTTTAACATTTTGTCACGTTGACTACTTGACGTTCATACTTTTGGTCACATAGACCACCGATCCATATAGACATTTTGACCCCTGCACATTTCAACTGTTGAACATTTTATCACGTTGACTACCCAGTCCCTAAATCACTGTTTGTATAGATGTTTATGCCAAGTCTTCCTTAGTCTGAGGTCTGGTGTGGGGGTGCGTTCAGAGGCTCAGGGTGCGGTTGTTTGGTGTAAATTTTAACTTACCCAAAGGTTCAGATCGAGTCAGTTGTTTAACGTCAAAGTTGACATTATCATGACAAAACTGACGTTACAGTTGCCGGACGTTCGTTTGTTTTGTTTTTGTTTTGCGGTTACTTTGAGGTAAATTGTATCTACTGACTGTAATTACGATCTATAACTGATAAATACTGAAAATTTTGAAATTTACTGTAGAAATCTTGATATTTAAGTAGATAACAAACTATGACAACGGAAAATATGACAGCTGTCAATGTCAGAGTGTTTTTCGTCGATCGAATTACACCGGTAAAAAGTTGCAACCGTCGCGCGTCGGAGGTTGTGAACGCTCTAGTTAATAACAACCGAGCGTTTCTCCTGAGGTTATGAACGACCTAGTTGCACTCCGAGCGCGCTCGAGCGTAGGTTGTGAACGCAGCCTGGTGTGCCTCTTTTCTGCCAGTAGTGCCAACGTCAGTGTCCAGTTCATGGAAATTTCTTTGTTATGGACATAAATTGCCGTAACGAAGAAGTCAAGTCAATCAAGTCATTGCTACGGAATGGAGCCGTTTTTGTTTAATACTAGCGGGCCGCCCCGGCTAGGCTTAGCAAATTTTAATACGGAACCCTAACTTTTTTGAAAATATTCTATAGCCTATGTTCATCACGGAAAATTTAGGATTCTAATGATGAAATAATTTTTCATATCGGTCCATTAGTTTCGGAGCCTATTCAATTCAAACAAACAAAACAAAAGTCTCGACAGAGCCATTACGTAGGTAGGTACATAGGGTGAGTATCCCTATATAGTTTGTGATAGGGTGCTAACCACATAAACCTCCTCCGTCGGTTGTCAGGTAAAAAATAAACACAACTGAATTTTCAGTAACAATCTACAACGTAGCAAGTCATGGTAGCCTTAGAGTAATATTCTAAGATGGTAGCAAGGTACAAGCAAAGATTTGAGCGTTGAGCCTGCTAGGTAGGTACTAGAACGTAGCCGTACGTACTACCCACCAGCAGGCTCAAAAATGGAGTAGGTTTGTTTTCAGTTGAGTTTTAGTTCCATCCATGTACTATCCTAATAAAAATATTTCAAATGTTATTTTGTACATGGATGAATTATGATTCGCTTAGCCTAATCGTAGGCCCGTATTATTTATTACGGTCAGTTTCGAAACCCCATTTAGTGCACCTGATTTTAATCAAAAAAAATTATACAGGTAAATCAGCATAGTAGGAGAAATTTTGATATCGTAATTTTAGAGAACTAGGTACATGGATTAGAGGAAATCTGTGTACCTACACCTTAAAACGACGTCCTTTGTGGCGCGGTGGGCGAAGGTCCGCCTGCGACGCAGGAGGTTGTGGGTTCGATTCCCGCCTCGGAACAAATATTTGTAAGATCTGCAGATATTTGTTCAGGACGTTCTAGTTGTTTTCTATGTATAATAAAAAATGTCTATATTATATTTAGTACCTAATAATATTGCATTATGTATAACAGTCATCTGTACCCATAACACAAGTTCTACTTAGCTTGGGGTTAGATGATGCTGTGTGGATTGTCCGGCATTATTTATTTAATTTTATAAAACATTTTGTAAAGGTACTTACATAAGGATTCATTCCATTTCAGTTTCGTTTCAATGTCTAAAAGTATATCTACTCTTTGAAATACATTGAAATGAGTCGAAAAATTTACTAGGCACTAATCTCGGAAGTGCGTATTTGTATACAGTACATAATCGACAAAAGTTCGAAAACCCTCGGCGCGGGAGTTACACTTTCACTTGACAGATCTTGTCTGAATAAGAAAAGGATGGTTCATCGAACAATGGGGATGGATTTGATGCATCTATCTCCAAACAACAATGATTTGATAGAAAGTAACCTATGTAAAAATTTACCTAAAGATCCGTAGGTAGGAGGCCTACCTTACAACAAAGGAGCTAGCTATTATGTATTTAGGTATCTACTTAAACCGATTGACAAATTGATAAAATAGTTACCTACCTACCTTAATTAATGAGTGGTTTGCGGCTTCATAATTCGGGAATAGCATGTGCCTACCATGTGGTAGGGACAGCCGCCGGGCGCGATGGGAACTGCCCACTCGGAGACTCCCAGACGATCAACAAAATGTTGGTTACGATACGGTGCGCTCACAACACTCAATACAACACATTCGTTAGATGTGTTATGTTAATACCTACCTAGGTAATAAATTAAATATCTATTAAACTAATACTATTTTTATTCACGCATAAACAAAACGTTGTGTGTGAAGAAAGATACAGCTTGTGTAAAGTACCTACATCATCATCATCATCATCATCACCAGCCTATAATAGTCCACTGCTGGACATAGGCCTCCCATAATGAGCGCCATAGATGGCATCATTATTTGGGGGTTATTTATTGCCCATAATCCCCACGCTAAGTACCTACATAAGGTACCTTGATACTTAAATCTACAAATGTATTGATTGCAAATATTGCAATTAAATAAATTATGAATAAGACAACAGTAGTGACACAGGTAGTGATGACTCGCACACACATAAAACATTATTTTATACCTAAAAACTGTGCCTAAAATTAGGTTTACCTACTTCACATTGATCCTGTAATATTATGGAAATCATTTACTCAATCTCTGTTGTTTGAGTAGAGCTCTTGACCTCATAGATTACTGAGTGCTTCAAAGGCTTCCATGGGCGTAGGGAGGTACGGGCAGGGGGGGGGGGGGCGCTGGTTATGGGCGCGTAGGTACTTGTTTAAAAAACATCGAAAAATCTCAAAAAATTCGCGACTTGCTCCGCTAGCTGTTAATTATGGTTGTTATCTTTATATCGGTTTTTATTGGAAAGTGTTTAGTTGTAAACATGGCTGAGGAAGTGATGACTGAAAATCCTTTTAACGGACTATGTATGCTCAGCGTATACCGAAGCATGGTACTTACAAATAAATAAGTACAAGATTGAATCAGAGCTGCTAAAATGGTTTTGTGTAGAACCTCGAAGACTACTATTTTGTAAAATAACGTGACGTATAGTTAAACTATTGTTATATTTTTTTATTCTAAACGTAGGCTACGTTTAGAATAAAAAAAACAACAATAGTACCTACCTATCCCATTTCACGTGCAGCATGTACTTAGTAGTATTCTTGGTTTTTTTTCGGCTGCCCCCCCCCCCCCCCCTGAACAGAATCCTGGCTACGCCCTTGAAGGCTTCAGCCATAGTTTGTATATTTTGAAGGATATACTACTTAGGTACCTTGTTTGGATCTTCATGTTTTTATAGAGAAAGCTTATAAAAGGTTGAAAAGAGATACCCAACCTATCTTGATATCAGTCTACCTACTTTAGATTATGAAAATGATGTTGAACCTCTAACTCTGTGTTGATTTTGGTTTGGGCCTTTTTGATCACTTTGTTACATGACTTCTTGCTATGGCAATCACTTTGTGATCGTAGGTATGTTTAAAATCTGTCAAACAGTGATGTAATTTTTCAAAATTATTGTCGTCGTAATATCCTAACCAAAGGGATGCTTTTACTTCTTTGGTAATATCGGCCACAAATTGCCATAACAAAGAAGCCGTAATATTGTCATATAGTGGAAGTGAAAAATATTAATCAGCTTTTGTAGAAAAGCTAGGTACAACACCACATTGCTAGATTTTCTACAATGTTTAATATTGGCAAAAAGCAAATAGAACAGTTGTCCCGATTCATAAGGCCTACTATATATTATAGCGTGGCTAACGTCCTGTTCCTCATTTATATCACGGACTGGAAGGCTGTAGTCACTTTCATACCGTACTACAATTTGGGATTCAAAAAAGATATCAGATGGGGAGGGTGCCCCAAGAAATAATAAATATTAAATAAATAACCCACAATAAAGAAAACAATATTTTCATCTATTGTGCTGACGACCTGTTTAATAGTTGTAGTGAATCCCTAAATTTAAATGTTACCTATTTGAAATGAAATTGAAAATGGGACAGGTGAGGTCACAAACTGGATGGTTATTAAATCGGGAGGGTAAGCGGATGGATCACGCGTCGAAATTATACATCGAGTTGTCCAAGAGAAAGAAATGTATAATAATGACCGGCTTTGACTGGTCCAAGATCAGGTGTGCGGGATTTGTGTTATAAAATGTCAAGCCCTGCAGCCGTCGCGTCGACGCGTGCGCAGCTGCCTCCGCCCTCCGGCCAGCGCCCTCCGAACAAACAAGACCTCTGTATTGTTATGTTTATTGTATTACATTTGTCCGAATTACTTTTTTGTGTAAAAATTGAACCATTAAAGCGTGAATGTGCACCTGGTTTTTCAGAGTATTGTAATTTTAATGTTATAGTACTTAGTTGTAAAATATTAATCTTCATCTTGTTAGACGAGTTTCAGAGGGCTACAAATTTATTGAAAGTTAATTTCATATGTTAGGAACCTAAGTAGGTACAACATTAGGTATTAAGTCGATTAAATAAATCGAAACTCTTCGCCTCGATGAGGTTCTGTGGGTAGGTCCCATTTGTTCTATGGAACATGACGTCATAGTACAAAATGACACATTTTCGTCCCTATTTTTTCCATGGAACTACATACTACCTTTTCACCCGAGTTTCATGTCATAGAACAAAATGAGAATCAGTTTTTCCCAAAACCTTCCATGATGAGATATACAGGGTGTTTGGTGGAAGGTTAGACAAACTCGGTGGGTGAAAAATTGTAAACAGTTAGGGTCTTTTCCTTCAATTTGTATTTCACAAATAGGTCCACATACACACCCACCGAGTTTGTCTAACCCTCCACCAAACACCCTGTATAAGACGTGAATGACATTAATCGCATTATAATTTTTGTTAGTGAGTAACCATCTAATCAAAAATGTTACTAAGACAAGTGGTAGCAAATCATTCTCGAGTGGCCAGTTTACATATTTAGTTTCATTTTAAAGTCGGACTAGAAGTTCCAGCAATCTTGAGAACAACTATCTCTTGCATTCCCCTCAGGAAACAAGGGTTTTACCATCATCATCATCATCATCATCATCAGCCTATGCTAGTCCACTGCTGGACATAGGCCTCCCCTAATGAGCGCCATAGCGCCCATCAACTTCAAGAAGTTTATATACCTATCTACTTAGTTTGTTCTATGGAACAATTTGAGACAAAAATTACAAACTGTTCTATAGTACAAATAGGGACAATATTTTCTCAAATTGTTCTATTACGTCATGTTCCATAGAACAAATGGGACCTACCCGGTTCTGTTATCGATATTTTGGATTTATTTCTGAACCATCATTACTTTTCCACAAGAGTAAATATTCTTAAATGTATGTACAGTAAAATCACGCTGCTGTCTCGACGTAGGAAGTTAGGTACTGAATACAATATATTATTAGGAAATTAAATAATGTCCGAAAAATTTACGATTTCGGCGGTTCTTGAACCCGCGACCTTCTCTTAGTAGGTAGTGGTCAGCCCAGACCGTCGAAACCTTTGAAACATTTTTCAGGACATTATACTTACATAAATATATTAGCTCAGAGACATCTCTAGGAAATTATAGGCGAGGGCGAACGCAATATAATAGCAAAAATCTATTATTTGTCTAATACTTAATAAAGTACAAATTTTACTTAAAGATCCTCGTCAGCTCATAACCGGAATAGGTATGTACTACTTAAGGTACTCCTACAAAATAAAATACCCTTAATACTAGTCTTAAATTATCAATGCCCATAGGTACCTGGTCTACACAGTGAATGGGGCCCTTGTATTGCAATGCAACCTACCATGGCATACGTGACAGTTACCATAGGATCGAGGGCACAATAGGGACTGAGGGGCGAGGGACGTGCCGATACAGGGTACATGCGCAAGCGCCGAACTTGACCGACACTTATCTTCGAGCCGCTCGCGAGGCGGTTGTGTGCTGCGCCACTTTCGAACGTAAACAAAAGAAATTGCGCGAACTTAGAATTAGAGAAGTGTTAAGAGGAACTTAGTGATAGTGGCAATGGATTTGTCTTGCGAAGAGAACATGCAGAGCCCAGGGAATAGCGGGAGCAGTCGTCAGGTGGACATGTGCGTCGCGGGGCCCGACAGGGCGCTTGACATGGACCCCAGGGTCATCCTGAACCTTCTGACCCTCGAGCGGTCCCATGCCCTCCATACAGACTACTTCCAGAACGTTCAGATTGATCTACAGCCTTTTATGAGGAAGGTCGTCACTACCTGGATGCTAGAGGTAAGATTGCCTGGATATTTAAAAATAAGTTTGGGGTTTTTATTTTATATTTCCTCAGTTTTCTTTCTCCTTTGCTCGAGATGAAAATAAATCCTAAAAATTCATATTTAACTTTAAACAACAAGGCATTTCTTTGGTTTTGCTGATGTGAAAGAAAACACTGCAGGTTGCAAATGTCGATGACTGCAAACGATTTGTATAATCAGCTGATTTGTAAACTACCTACAATTTATTCTCCTCTGCTTGCATAGTAAAGACATGCTAGCATTTACGGAAATTAGAAAATTGCGTTGTATTTTGCATCATTGTTGGTTCAAAGTTGCGTTAAGTGACTACCCTTTATTTTTTTATTCTATTAAAATTAACTATAATAGGTATAATTACTAGCGTTTTTTATGACTTAAAAAATGTTGTGGACCTACGGAAGATGTCATTAGATTATATAAATTCTGAGACAGTCCCTAAACTATACCTACTGAACTCCACCAATTAGTTTTTAATCCAACCTACTCTGTAAAACAAACCAAAGAAAACTCGAAAACAGTGAGTGGGTTTCTCTTAAATGTGAAGTACCTATTCGCTTTGATGACCAGCGTGTGATTCAGGGTTATTATAACCCATCTAATTACCAAAACCTTTACATTCTCATTAAACATCAGAGCATTTAACTTATTTAGAAAGTTTCTTACGCTTCAATGACAATGACCCCACTGCATCGCTTCACAATGACGCAACGGAACCTCATCTCCTCGATTACGGACACATAGGAAGCAGGCTGCTTACCAACGCCGATGAATCAGTAACCTGGATTCTGATTTTAACTACACATAGGTACACGTCAAAGGTCCTCTTGCTAGGCCAATCAGGCTCTCGTGTGATTTTTTTTTCCGTTAGCATCAGTTATTTGTATTTCCAAAATCTTAGACCAGCGAATCGCAAGATATGATACAATGACCTCGAAACTGAACATCTGGCTCTATACACGCGCTTCTCTTACTTCAGAATAAAGTGTTGGGCCATCAATCAAAGTGTGTGATGTTGTAAGCTCAGCACGTGCAAGCCCTGGTTGGGCAGACGTTACCTGATTACTGTGTATGTTAGTTCTTATCTACAATTTCGTGTTTCCATCAGTGGGCATGGGAATCATAAAAGTCACAGAATAAGTAGTAATCCCACGTAGTACTCTCAGTACCCACTGAGAGATCTTACCTATTCTGTGTTGATGAAAGCTGCGTTTTTTATGAAGTCGTCTTGGTCGATTATTTCTTGTAGGTAGTACTTTCTTACAATGAAATTTAACTAGGAGATGTACTCGAATTACCCATTTCCGGAAGTTTTATGTTGTCGTAGGTTATTTTTCTTATTTCGTAGAAGTGCTACGCCGCCGCAGCTACGAAACTTGCACGCTTACTTGTAAAGCTCATATTAATTTTGCAACTGGTAGACCTATAGAATTAAAAGTAGTAAATATTTATGCAACATGCTCTTATGTATATATTAATATCAGTAAATCTCAACCATAATGTTTTTCTTCACGCTCCTACAGTCTACAAAGTACACAAAAACCCATTCCTAAAATCGCAACTTTCCAGGTGTGCGAGGAACAGCAATGCGAGGAGCAGGTGTTTCCCCTCGCAGTGAGCTACATGGACCGGTTCCTGGCTCAGCGCGCCATCTCGCGGCAGCAGCTGCAACTGCTGGCGGTCACAGCCATGCTGCTCGCTTCCAAGTTCCGGCAGTGCCATCCGCTCTCTGTGGAACTCCTCTGCGCGTACACGGACAACTCTGTGTCCCCACCAGAAGTTAGGGTTAGTGAAGATTATGATGTTACTAATTGGTAATAATTGATATGTGTGATTAAGTAGACATTTTACCATGCTAATATATAACACTTTAAGATTTGAACTTGTCTCTCTGACACACCATTCGACAACCGCATACCTACCGTCTTGGTCATCCACTCCTACAGGAATTCCAGATTCTTTGCACATGCGAAAGTTTCTCTCACATCTCGAACGAAGGTACTAGGGTATAAACCAAATACTGCAGCCAGACTTCCTGAGGTTTCTCCGCCTTGTAAGGCTTGTTTTACAAAAACCCTGTTAATTGCCTATTAACCCGCTAATCACTCGATACCCTCGAGCAGCCGCACAACTCACATCCTGTGCCGACCGCAAGTTATTCATTGTTTTGATTTCACTTCGAAAGAACACGATTGGCCAAGTCAAATGTCACTCCTTCGCCCCAAACACTCGTTTCCTACAAGTGAGTTTCCGGCAATTACTTTTTCCTTGAGTCCAAGAGGGCAAGAAATATGTCACCCTCTTGAAGCACAACGTGTGACGAAGTAAGTCACAAAATTACAAGACATCCTTCCGACGGAAACGTGAGTAACCCGTAGGATATGATAGCCATCGTCTATTAGTGACTTACATTAAAATTGAGACAGTGTTTTAGTGAGAGTGCGAGTGTCAGCAATAACTTGTACTTAAATCGAGAGTAACGGCCTCGGATGCGTTCGTCGTCCTCTTTAAGGAAATCTTCATAATTACCGTGACATGTTTGATGGACGGATGGTATCTACTATGTGGTCGGACTAGCATTACCCTTTCCCACGTTAGGTAGGACTAATGATAACAAAATTGTGAGTGCGGTAAGCGCGGGCAGGTGTGATTCGATCAATTGCGTTTGCCCATGAATTGTGACTTTGTCCCCAAAGTCCCCATAATTCACACGCTGCGTCATACACGTCACGTCAAGTGACGGTGCCTCACTAATTGCATTTTCGAATGCCGCATCGGCTCTGTTATTCCACACATCGGCTGATCTGATAAGTTCACGATAGTGCTACTTTAAATACAATTAAATACCGTGAGAACGTTCCGGCGTTCCTTTCCGTATGGCATCGTATTATACTTCCTTGCCATTAATTCGGGCGATGATCGCGATATGCGTGCACTACGCATACCTAATGATGTCATATGGTTCGGGGACGGAGACTTTCTCATACCTTGACATTTTGTAATTCTACCCTAGATAGTATAAATTCCAGGGCATGCGATCAATTACAAGTTCTTCTCACACTTTGAAATACAGTCTGGCTATTTCAGGCTGAGAAATTGGTATCAAGTGTTTAGTTCTAATTTTCCTATAGTTTAGTACCTACACGTTCATCCTTATCATAATTTCGGAAAACTTAATAAAAAAATATCTATAGCAAGGACCACACGAGATAAAAAATAGACCAAAGATTCAAGCTTATCTTTTTAGGTACATTGACCCTACAGATTAACTTTGGTTCTCATTTAGAAACGTAATGACTCAGACAATTTTGTTTATATTCCTTTCAATAATAGGAGACCATTGATGACATCCATTTTCTAATTATCCCTAATATTTCTAAGGTGTATGGTGCAACTGAGCACTTCCCCTTCTTACGCCACGCCAAGTCACGACTCAGATTTTCTACTTTAATTGTAATTTGCCACTTTTTGCGGTTTCCGCTAGAGCCCATCGGGTATGACGGTTACGATCCTTAAGCTTAGAATATGCACTATTTGACCCTCCTTACCTAAGTCACTTTGAATACGGCAAATTATTATTTCAAACATATTATTGTGTCATATTCACAAGGGGTCGTTAGGGGATGAGACATTTTGTGTAGGGACTTACTATTTTTTTTTGTTGTAGCAATGGGAAATGCTGCTTCTTCAACGGTTAAATTGGCAGCTGTCGATAGCGACTGCCTTCGACTTCGTGGAGCCTTTCCTCGCGAGAGTGCCGTGGGGCCGCGGTAATCCCCTTGTGAGAGCCCACGCGCTGACCTTGACGTCGGTCTGCTACACTGGTAAGTCATTTACCATATTTGCTAGTTTCTAGCAGTTTCTGTGCGTATGCGGGCCGAATCGGCTTCCTGCTAATTACCATTAGGTACCATACTAATCGATAAGTGCTGTAGGCTTTCATTATCACTTTCCGTGTTCTAAATTTATTTTAGCTTCCCTTTGTTTTGTTGTGCGTGCGGTCAGCGGGACATGTGAGCTTTTAGCTTAGGGTGTGAGGACCGGCATGTGTTGGCACGCACATGCCGACGCACTGATATCAGGCACACCTTGCGCGTGTCACCCCATTTACTGACCCTCCTATTGTTACAGTAATCTCCTCTAAATACGCTCGAGCCTAGAGTAAATCCTAAACTAGTAGCGGTATTATCATGACAATCGGAGTTAAACTCGTTTCACCAGTACCAGACTTATGCTAATAGTTCTGTCCTATCCACTCGTAAACTAAACACGTGCTAGCGTGAAGGACGAATCTCGCAGGTAATAAAATTAAATGAAAGGTAGGAGTCACTTTCCACTTATGTTTATGAGTCGTAAAATTATTGTAAATCCGGCAATAATTTTATGACCCTGACTGACACCGGTTATCTTAAAAAAATAAAAGAGCCCTAATAACTTTCGTTAGACTGCGGTAAATAAAAAAATAATCAATAATTTCTACCTACATTTCATGTCAATAAAGAAAGTTTTCAACTTCCCAATCGAAGTTTTCGTCACTCAAAAGTGGAAGTGTTAGTTAGGTAATCTAGATTTCATAGAAAAATTATATCTAATAGTACCTATAAAGTAATAGAACCTACATACAAGTTTTCCAATCGGTATCTGTTGAACGTTGACCAACGATGACCCTTGATATTACCACCCTGGAGGACGCGCATGCGCGATCACCACACATAAACTAAAAAAATAACTAATTCATAACATAACAGACTCACCGGTCGTTTGTGACCTTTGAAATTGTTAGAAAGCTAGCATGCCGACTAAATCGTTTCTTGGTGTTTTTTAAGACTCACAAATGATACTGTGTAACCTAGCACATTCTTCCTTACAATAACAACGGTGAAATACTACCTACTACATGTTTGTACTTATGAATGTCCCAAATAGTCCCAGTGTAGTCCTACACAGTGCCCCCACTATGTAGAACTCACGATTTACTCTACATGCATTCTAATTTATTTTAGAAGAGATTCTTACATTAAAATAATAGGTGCCTTATTTCTTTTAGACCTTACAGGACTTTTGTACACATCACAAAATACTAGTTTCAGAAGTAAAACCACAGAATAACTATACAGTACTATCGTAAAACTGGGAAAAAAGTAATCCCTTAGATTTGTTGTTCTTTTCCATATTTTTAAGGTCAAGTAAAGAAGCGAACAAGAAACCTTTACCTACCTTGTTAGTTTTCGAGTAGGAGCAAAACTCGTCCCATATTTTAAAATAGGTAAGCCTTTTGGCAAAGAATATTTTAAAATTTGTTTTATTAAAATATAGGTACCTATGTATAAATAGATAATAATTTTACAAACTCACTTTGAGTTATTTGGAAACGTATACATTTTAATCTGGTGTAGCAGTATTTTTTGTGCTCAACTATGAAATGAAGTCGACGATCTTTTAATTTCCATGACGTAATCAATACAAAATGTGATGGTATTTAACCCATGCTGCCCGCCCGTATGGCTCACAGCACAGATCCTGATAAGAATTATTTATGTCCGAATGCCGCAGCTACCCTCCGTTAATTGGTCCATTGGAAATAGATTCAATACTCTCATGAGCATATGGTATTACTGATAAAATGTTTCATCATGAACCAACAAACGAAATACGGCTCGCACTTCTCGCACTTCGACTAGTTTCAATTGAAGACGAAATCAAGGCACAAAAATAAGTGGATCGAATGTTCAGGTAGGTCACGACGGGCCTACATAGTAGGGCTTTATCAAATATGTTTTTGTTTGTATGGAGTTTTATCTCTAGGTCGGAACATACTTACAAAAGCATTTAGGCGTCCGGTCCTGTTGGTTTCGGTCGCCGCGCCGGAAGTAGGATAATTGCCGGTAACCGATCGTGCATTACTGAGGTGTGAAGGGTTAATAACCATTGCTTGACCCCAAGCTCATTCACCAATGGCTTTTACATTTAATTGAGGGGTTCATTTACATCCTTAAGCACCTATTATAAACAATAGACGAAACCCTTAAATTAAAGCAAATCTTAGCAGTGTGATCTCCAAAATGTACCTTACGGTAGCGTTACTAAGAGGGATTAAGTCGGGGCTATTTTGTCGATTGATTGAATGCCTACCATGCGGTCTGAGTCGCGATCGCGACACTGGTCTAGGGGACCGACAGCTGACTCGGAACAATGCAATGCACGAAGACGTCCCGCCGCCTTTGTGCGCACAATCCCTGTCTCAAGCTCACGACAAAAACCCTCGCTGTAGAAAACGTACCGTGCACCTGGCCAACGGGACTTGGGAGTCTCGCGACCCTATCTAACCCGAAACTGCGCAACTTTACAAATCAAACTACTTATTATACTCAAATATCTCGCGAGACCTTCGCGTTTCCGGTTTAAACATCCGATCTTCCGACAATATGGAAGTAAATCCTGTTTTGTGAACGTTACTGGGATCAAGTTTTAAGCGAATATTATCTAGATGAATCGGGAGGTCACATTTAATGACATAAATTTCATATAAGAAGAAAAGAGTTCGGAATTTTAAAAAGCTGTGTTTACTTTTTGCAAGCATAGATAATACGTACCTAATATAGAACACTTAGTTCTATATTAGGTACGTATTATATATTATAGTGTATTTAATATTAGATAATATTCTTAGTATGAATATATTTAATATAATGTAGTATGAATATACAAAGGATTTCTGGCGACAACACCCAGCCTAAACCGCTGAAGCTTAAAAGCTGGTACTTTTAACTACACAACCTTCCGCTTAGAAGACGTTTTTGGAAATTCCAACCCTGAGCGGGGTCAAGTATGTTTAAGTCTTTTTTGTTAACCGATTTTCTATGTAATGGGTATAATTCGTATGTAAATAAAGTTGCTCGAAACTACAGAGAATACTAATCTTAATTAAACAAAACATGACTGTTTCAAAATATTCCTGAAAATGGGGTGAAACGGGTTATTTTAGTTTAAAATTTGTAGTTTGGTTCCGTAATGAAATGCCTCTAATTTTAATGTAGGTACTTACGATGTTAATGACGTGAAATTTTCAGAATGTACTGATAAAATAATAAATTAAAATACGTGTTTCTGGGATTGATTTGTATTTGTAACGTTTGAAAAATAAATAAATAATATCACGGGAAACGGGTATCAGGATTTTTCAAAACGACATATGGAACGGGATAAAATTTAAGAAGGGCCTCCGTCTCTTACTAGTATTTTCCCTGATTTCGAGTAGTTGTTTTTAACCTAAAGTCCACACGCAAATGAATCGCGAGCGGGTATGCTAATACCTAAATAAAAGGAGTATAACCGTAAGTAAAACGATCCCTTTATCACCTAAACTTGTTTTTGCAAAATAAGACATAAAATTCAATAGTTCATAAAATTTTATAGTGTCTAGTTTTCGCACGATTAGACGTTGACTATTTGCAACCCCTGCACATGTTGATAATAGAGATTCACTATTTGGGGTGCGGTACTTAGACAGGTTTCCCGAACGGAACATAACGGTCTTCGATGACTGTTGATCGTCATTACTTGGGTAATTAGAAGGACGAAGGGAAAGACGTGTGGGTGTAAGCGTGGTGCATGTCTTACGTTGGCTCTAGGGTCTCGGCAGCAGATGTCGGTACCAACTGACAGGCAACCTGTTGCGCAACGGAACGCGACGCTCCGCTGCCCATGCCGAGATCGCCGCTGATATGAAACCCGCGATAGCTTTTGATTTTTAATAAGCCCACATTTCCTATCCAACCTCATTTACAGAACTCAGAGAACAGTCTGTCGCCGTGATTAGCTGCCGTTATTCCAACGAGCTTTATTAACATTTGCAAGGGATCTAAATCAAGTGCACCCCTTCTTAGCGGTTCCATTGACCTGCAGTTACGAGCTGCTAGCTATTAAAGTACGTTAATTAAAGTGTGGGCACTTTTTCTGATTAAAGCTGTTATGACGCGCTCGCGTGTAGCGTCGTTGTTTTTCTTGTAGGTCTTATAAGGGCACAGAACTTAAGTAATGTGTTTGTAGGAGGCAGTGACCCTTGTGGCCATAAGTAGGTACAAGTAGGTGCGAGCGGAAGGGTCGCGCCAGGTGTCGTCACATCTGCCGTCTTAGCTGCGCCTGCGCCGACCTACCTCAGCCACGATACACCCAAGGAGCTTTTATGCCAGTTTCGCTTCAATACCTTCACCGTTAGAAGTATACAAGGGAAATAATTTTATCATTTAATACGGCGATGGTTTTATCATTTTATCCTTGCTACGTTTCTAAATGTTTAGAATATATTTTTCCATGCGGAAGCTCGTTTACTTGATAGTGCAAGGCTACTAACGAAAAAACTCCAGTAATATTTTTGTAAGAACGAAAGTTGATCGAATTTTGTCTAATAAATGAGCGTAAAGTCCGCAACCACGTGTTACAAATATCTCAAAGAAGTACAAAAAATAACGGATTTCTATAGTATTGATTAGTTGACTTGTGATCGAAGATTCAACAATAGGGATCTTGGCGAAACGCAGCTGCACGCTTAGGTAGTCGACTTAAGATGTAAATTAGCGTGGCCATTGTAAGGGTGGGTCCACTAAGATGCAGACGGGGACGAAATGCAAGGCAGCTGCGAGGTTTCGAACAATGAGCGTCTCGTATTGTGCAAAATGTAACATGGTATTTTCGCGCGGACCCTTTTTTCGGTCGAGCGAAATTAATCTTTATTTCGGTACCCCTAAGTATTTTTTAGAGCGATTATTATAAATCTTAGTATTTTTATAATACGAGACGGGGTAGGTTATGTACGTAATATCTTGCTTCTTCAAACAACTAACAGGGTAACCTCTATTTTTTATTTCTTTTTGTAGTCAGCAGATATTTTTTATTTTCACTTAGGTATGTCGTAATATTCTCGATCCAATTATTTTATTAGTAGCTAGGAAATAAAACTGCGCTCGTATTCATCCACGCTGCAAAACGAGTATAAAACATTATTTATCTCTGGTAAAGCTTTCAAAAATATAATCCGCAATGGCACTCATCAAATTCAAGGATTATTCGAATATGTTGTGGATGAGATACCACTCGCGTAGGATGCAAGGTGGCCAAGCCACCTGTCCGCTCAATTATCTCAACAGATGCGACCTACCTGCAGCCTGCATCTGTAGGTATACATAAACAAAACTTGAATCCGATCCACAAAAAACATAAACAACCTTGTTGTAGGTAGTTCTTGGCCGATACACGAGGGTATAAAATCTTTTCATTTAGCTTCGGTAGTTAATAATAACATATTTGGTACATTGAATATGTATGTGTACCTACTTACTTGCAAATATACATATCCAAATATAAGTTCATAAATACTTGCAAGATGAAATAGGAGATTTATTGTTGGTAGTACTTACTGACATTACGTTTACCTACGATATTGCAGCCAGTGCATATGCGAATATTAAAACTAACCAAATTTGCATATTATTTGCATATATCTTTGCTTTTAATATTAAAATTAAAATCGATTAATGATATAACATAGATACATCTTAAAGGTACTTATTTGTTTTTAACTAGCTAAATCTGTTAACAAACTCCTTACAGTCATTTCCTTTGTCAACAGAAACCGAGTTCCTCCTCGTGCCTCCCTCGATAATCGCGGCGGCGTGCATCACCGCAGCGGCCCGCGGGCTGCGCGTACGCATGTCCGTCAGCGATCTCTGTGCCCTCACGAAAACCCCACCCGCTGCCGCCGAGCTGGTCGCAAGACACGTCGAACGGGTCCTGGCAAGGGAAACACAACCTCAAGAGCCGAGGACAAGACACACATTGCCTCAAAAGCAACCCACCCCTGAACAAACCCAGTTAGCAAGCACGCCCACCGATGTTCAGGATGTTCTGTTCTGAACGGATTGAACTAGCAACCGGATACAGTTTTTGCTCAAAATAAAGGAGCGAGACAGTAAATTCTTGCCAAATAGATCTCTTAATGTCGAAATATCTAGGGTTAAATCTCTAAGTGCTTAAATTGTTTCATCATCGCAGTTACGATTAGTAGAAATTAAAAGTATATAACAAAACATCAAAACACTAGAATGTTTTCCTATAGCTTGAATTTTATATGGTAGTATTTTTGAGACTAGGTGCATGAAGGTGGCAAAATAAGTTCTAAGTATCACAATCCAGAAAATAATGTTAAGATCGAACTTGGTTGAGTCCATCTCACTGGGTAAGAATTGAAATGGATTTCATTGTGATGATTTTAAACAATTTTTTTTGTTCTGCACACCTGGGTAAGTACAAAAAATCTATTCAAAGAGAAAGAAAAAAGCCTTCAGTATAATAATAACACTACGGATGTTTATCAAGTTTAAAGTTAAAAATAGGTTTTTGTTGAATGATCTCAAATTATTTATGTAAAATACGCAAGAATTATAATTATCCGCTTTTAGATTTATTGATCATCCCACTGAAGCGACAGCTAGTTTCGTTTATATTTTAGAATAAGCAGTTGATCTCCGAGAAATCCAAAATATTTAAGACTGAAGCCAAAATACATAAGTGTGATATCACTCCATCTTACACACATGTCTTAGGCCCGTATTATGAAAATTGTCTCAGTCATAAATCTATGCTCGATTGACTTAAAGTATATAGATAGATTTTATCTAAAAGGATCACATGTATGGTAAGAAGTCTTAAAAAACAAATTTGGTCTATCTCGACACTACATTTATCTGCTATAGAAAAGCGTTACTCAAGCGTAGATCGATGACTAAGCAAGGTTTTATGATACCGGCCTATAAAATACACAACATCTCATCCGTCAAATGTTTTGTCATATAACATAAGTTATATAAATTTTGCGGCATCATTTGGTAGCAGTTTGTAGATTTAGTTATTGTTGTTTTCTCGTAGTACTATTTTATGATGCTGATATTGTTTGTGTGTGGATCTCAATGTAGCAAATTCCAAATATGCTTGTAAATAAGTTTGTTTACTTAGATGATATCGAGTGAAAATGTTAACTAATTTAAGTAATATTTATTAGGTCGAATGTTAAGTTTAGTAAATTCTAGTCACGTTTTACACATTCCTGTTTTCGACCAAACTTTTTAGATTAATGATTTGGAATTTAAAGTTTAGGTAAGCTGGACTTTTTGTCGAATAATATGTAAGTTTAGTTGTTAATTGCGTCAGATAAAAGAAGCACTTTTAGTTGTAAAAACACGTATGCTCCATTTGTTAATGCGAAGAATGCTCCATAATTTTGGTTCGAGTTTATGTTGGTATATGTTGGTAAATTGATTGTTATCCGTGTGGTAATTATTTTGAAACAAGATTGATATAGTAGTATCACAGATTACAATTCCAGTGTCTACTGCATGAAGGGAGAGGTTCAGAGGCAGAGAGCGTTACGTACTTAAAGATAATTAAACTAATTAAAGCGAAGCTCAATATGAGTGAGCTTCTTGCTAACACAAGCTTTTATTGTATGTTGCTTTTTACGTTTTGCTCAATGCTATGGAATCTTTATTAAATAAAGGTTTTCACAAAAAAGTTTATATGTGCAGTAGCGGTCTGGATGTACTTACCTTGACTTAGTACTTTTCTATCGCATTATCCATTAGAAAATATACCTACCTTCCAAAATTTTAAAAGACGATTTGAAATACTAATACTAAGTACCTACTTGTACCACTATAAAGAGAGTATCAACGTAAATTGTTTTGTGTATTTCACTGATAGAGCGACACTGTCGAATATGTTTTATAAACACTGTATTCAGTTATCCAGTGTTTAGTAAAAATATTACATAAATTACTTAATTAAAGTCGAAAAGATCAAAGTTATATTGTAATTTAGTTGTACCTAGGTACAAAATAAGTAAAATTAAGAATCAATGTTCTGATGTAGCTTATATACCTATTTTATGTACAGTATTTTTTTCTCAATAAAAGATAGAAACAATTTAGTTTTTCAATTCCAAGTCTGACCTACATAGAGTTCTAGAGTCCAAATACCAATATCATCTACTAATATTATAAAAAGGAAAGATTTGATTGTTTGTCTGAATTGAATAGGCTCCAAAACTACTAGACCGATTAGAAAAATTCTTTGATGAACATAGGCTATAGAATATTCTCAAAAAAGTTAGGGGTCCGCATGAAAAATTTAATTTTGGTTAAATACCCGTGCGAAGCTGGGGTGGACCCCTAGTTTTTAATAAACAAAGTGATGAAAAATGTTTAATGACACGCCATTGGTCTTAATAATAACACATCATTCGAAACAGTCTATTTATATAGGCCTCTTTATCGTTTCCGATAACGGCGACACTAGATATTACGGATTCCTTTTTTATCATGAGCCTACCATGAACTTGGTCTTGCATACCATACGACATTTATACCAGTAGAGTTGCCCCTCGCGAGTTAAATAAATAAAATAAATAAACACTGGACAATCCACACAGCATCACCTAGCCCCAAGGTGGTAGAGCTTCTGTTATGGGTACTAGATGACTGATATACTAATACAATACATATTAAATAGATAGATATTTTTTTATTATATATATTTATAGAAAACGACCAGAACACCCTGAACAAACGCGTTTGCTTCCCGCCTCGGGACAAATGTTTGTACGATCTACAGATATTCAGAGGTCGTCAAATATGTAAGACTTAGGTATCTCTTTGCGTATCTTTGCGTATCTGATGGTGGGTTCCCGTAGGTTATCTTGGCGATCTACCATAATATACACCAGCATTAAAGCATTTGAGGAAAATCACCTTGAGTCAATTTATATAGAAAGGTCTTCGGTACCATGATACTGCTTTTACTTCAGACTATCAATAAATATGTAAGCAAAACTAAATTTGATGAAGTTTATTAAAAAAAGTCACTATGAAAAAGTAAACAATAAATGGTTCACCCGTTTGTGAGCTACAAATGCTACAATGCAATGGCAGGGCATAATAGGTACAAAGGTTATAACTAACGACTTCATATAGAACAACATGTACCGAAAAATATGTACAGAATAAAAATATAGGACGAAATATACAATACATTCTATAAAATGAATGTGATGAGAGTCAATGCAACTAAAACGCCCTAACCTGGATCCATCAAGTAAATGCAAAGTAAATGTTAATGTAGCAGTCGAAAAACACAACTATGCATAACAACCCGATTTGCTGAGAAGTGAGGACGTGAAGGCACTTTACTACTCCTCCTGCGAAGGAAATCCAAAAACTTTCACCAAAAATATTTTGTGACGATGGGTTAACAGCGCCACCTATTAGGGGACAGAGAACCTATTTGCAGAGTGAGCTTTCGAGTCGCCCATGTCTTTGTATTGTAGGCACGAAAGCTTTTTTGTAGCGCCATCTCTACAACTCCTTTGAAACTATAGTGAGAGCTGAGCTTTTGAAATTCTGGAAGAGGACCATTTTGCATAGTTGTATATTTATCCAGAGATGGCGACACAAGTAAAACATTCTAACAAAAAAGGAGTGGAGGAAAATGTACCCAAATTACATTTATGCATACACTTGAATATTATGAGCTAATACATAATAAGGTACTTACTAATGTATCATGGATTGGCTACATCGTTTTTTCTTGGCGTTGACTGTAGGTACCACTTTTAAGGAGAAAACGGATATGTATGTCTTGATTTAAGTTGCTTATACGATACTAGACCTACAATATAAATAAAGTTGTTCCATGGGTAGATTGAGAAATATTCTTAGAAGAAATTCTTTTTCACTTCTTTCACTACACAAAAATTTCAAGAGAAGAGAAATCAAAAACAAATTATTATTTTTTTTATAATAATTATTATCTATATGAAATTTGACTTGTCTAAGTGCTTATTTTGTAAGCCTAAAGAAATAAATTTATTGAATCTGAATCGTATGAAAACCACGGTGGGATAACGAGTTATCGACGATACCGCGTCTCGGAAAACACAGTGTAGGACGCCTTCTATAGCGAGATACTGGATTAAAATAGGCGGATGATGATGAGCCGTAATGGAGGTTTTGAGGAGCTTAATGTCAAGAAAAAGCTAGAAGTGTAGGTACTTCTAGCTTTTTCTTGACATCACATACTTTTGTAAGAAACACCCAGGTCAATCTCACAACTTCTTTCCGGGGTCTGAACTGAACGTGATAGAATCATTAGGTACGAAGTGATTCACGAGGAAAGTGTAGGTAATTAATGTGCATCCTATTTTATAACCTCGGGCGTAAGAGTCTTTTACTACTTTTAATCTTTATGCTTCGGGCTTACTATGACGAAAAGAGGTTGCCTAATAATTCTGGAACCAACCTATAATTAAGAAACCTATGTATATGATCACACTGCCGCCATTTGCAATGAAAAGATAAACTTAGGAACGGAAATTATTCTGTAAATTAAAAAGTAACATATATTTTTCTGGAACACGGATAAACTAATAACCCTAAAAACATACACAAGGGAAAGTTGCCTCGTTGTTTATCTTTGAAAATGTTAAAAAATTAATATAACGATATAACGATTTAATATTTTCGGTGATCTATTGGCACTGTAGAACATATAGAAATTTTTCAGATATTTATGTAATTCCCTAGAGTTTGGACTATTTATTAACATTTTACTATAGTTAGGTAACTGATTTTAACTCACAGCGTCGCACGAGTTTTTCCTGGATAAGAAGTAGACTTTGTCTTTTCCCTGGACAACTACCATGAATCTTGTCTACTCAAAATTCAAAATTTTCAATCAAAATTTCATTACGATCATTCACAGGCAGACAGATGGAGAGAGTAAGTTAAGTACTTTTGCAAACTAGTATTTTCTTAAAATTATATTAAAGTAAGGACCTCCTTAAATAAACATTAACAATCTCCTCATCAAACATCATAGAACCTCAGCTAATGGATGTGCAGTGTGACGTCACTCGCAATCATGCCGATGGCTGCTCATCAATCATGGCCTCAGGTGCTCCCTCCCTTGGCGAACCCCTCTGTCCTAAGCCTTTGTCTACTCTGAAAAAATCAAAAGAAATCCTGTGAAGTTCTTGTGATCAGCTGATGCTGTTCTTTGATATTTAACAGCTTTAGGTTATAGCAGTATAATGTAGGTGCATAACACTGTCAATTATTTTTATTACTAAATTGTCGAAGTAAATTTTGATATTTTTTTGTATTTACCTTGTTCAATTGCAACAAAGTATCATGAGACGAGACTTGGGCAATAAAATTATAGTAAAACAAAACCCAGTTTAAAAAAGATTTTGCCATTCGTCACTAAAAGTCTTGTCAAGGCCGAATTATATTCCCTATCATCTCTACAATCACCGTATCTTATATTATGTTATGGTTAGAATCTACGTAGATATATGTACGTAGACCCTAATCCCAGTAGGTACATACTCCCGTTTGCACGAAAAACCCTCGGCCCGGAGTGTTCAAACACCGAGTCTCAAGGGAGCCTCTCATTAGTTGTACAAATACGCCGGCGGCTACTTTGACAAGCCAGCCGGCCTGCGACGATCTTCCTCTTCGCTGATCTAACGCTTACTATAGAGACCTATCGGGACATCTGGCAAACAGAGGTCTCTTTTATTTGCACGTCTGACGGTCGACACGGCAGGCTTCATGTAAATACCGATATTATTAGGTAAGGCAAAGAGGTAGGTATTGTTTGTTTGTGAAATAATTTAAGGATCTGTAAAGTACTAAACTGTAAGGCTGCAAAATAGCACCTAGTATCAGTAGTCCGATGATTTAGTCCTATGATCTGACTGACAGTCCGATGATGTTGATCAATAAAGATCATCGGACTACTGAGCCTTGTATGCCGATTTTTACACATTTCGACTTTCCCGAAAAAAGAAATGCTTTAACTTCAGTTTTTTTATTATGAAATTAAAAAGTCCCATCATCGGACTACAGATACTAGGCCTTAATAAATTAATTATTAAGGTATCAATATTCATTACAACTAAACAAGCTCTGCTTACTTTGGGGCTAGATGATTCTGAATGGATTATCTAGCATATAATAAATTATTATTATTATTTGAGTTGTATGTCTACTTACGGTTCAATTTAACCCGGGGAATCTATAATTACTTTCAAAGGCGAAGGGTATGTAAGTAGTTAATGAAACAAGTTATTTTTTCATGTTTACAACTTTTTGTAAAATTACTCACATTCATTAGGCTTTTTTTGTTTAACTGTTACTTTGAGTATTTTATTTTTAGACCGTTACTATCAAAGAAAATAACAATTATTACATAATGGCAATACAAAACTAGTATTCACAATTTAAAAAAATTAACTAATTGCAGACTGTTGCTAGCAATCTTATTTCTGTGAATAAAAAGCATCATAAAGTTTATAAAAGCGCGCGGATCGGACCACTGATAGAATAATGACATTCAGAGGTACCTACTATTTTTTGTTTATTATATTATTTACTGTCTACGTCGAAATCAAAATGGGTGGATTCGACGAATTTTCACCAGCCCAAAATTCAAAAATATTTTTTTAGCAATTGATAATAAATGCAAAATTGAAAATCTAGCGTCTGTTTTGTCTAGCGATGTACTAGAAAATATCCTCAACTATAATATGTACAAATTTCGAAACTATAGGCCTTATTAATTAATTAGGTACAAAAAGTTATATATCCCTAAAACCGGGAAACCCCGTCTTGAGGCTCCCTGATAAAGTATCAGGAGATTTTCGCCAATGACACTGCTGCAAAGGTAACTAGCGCAAGTGTCTAACAAATAGAATACTGTATCTGTGTCACCTCGCTTGCGCAAAGATATGTGAAGTTGGCTAGCTAGAACCACGGATACCTAAATCTTGTAAGAAGACGATTGAAAAGTTGAAGATACATATGTATATTTGCTTGATAAACAGACATAAAACTTTACACGACTTCTGGACCAAGGATTTAAAAATCAACATAAAACTACAGCTTTTTTTCTTAGCTGTCTCAATCATGTCTATATAATATATTATTAGATTTTTTTCCCCTACGAGCGAAATACACTATTACAAAAACATCTCAGACATGGCAGACCAAAAACAAGAAAATCTATGGTCTGTTTAGAAATGATTTGTTTGAAAGTGTTTCAGGAAGGGTCTGTCTCATCCATAAAATCAATAGTACCTAGTCAAGAGTTTCATCTACGGCTTTAATTAAAAACAGGCGACTTGCGACAGTGCAGCGGCATGTGGCCTGTAGGGTGCAAATTAAATTATCTTCGTCCCTCGGAGCACGCGCGCGGCCATATAACTAACATTTTATAACATTAGACTTGCAACTTCTAATTTCACTTGGTCAAGGTCAAAAATAATACAATATGAATAAGCTGAACCATCTTATAAAGTGGCTGTAGTCGTTGAAGTTTAGTTTCCTATTATTATAGGAAGAGGAGTCTAAGATATTTTATGTAGGTAGTGTACGACACCCTCATTCTAAGTGGGATGAATATCTGCAAAAGACTGCAGATGCTGGATGCGACAAGCTGAAGATAGGGTGCTATGGTGCTAATTAGGGGGAGGCCTGTGTCCAGCGGTGGACTAACATGGGCTGATGATGATGATGAATTCTAAGAGCATGGAATTACATATTTAAATACGAGTACTATTGATAACGGTTTTTTATCATAGCTAAATTTAAGGATAGTAAAGAGCCATATTTTTTCGTTTTGACTTTGGGTAATAGATTTTATCGGTCTCTTTAACAGATTTTTTCTCATTGCTTATCATTCCTCGGGTTGTAAAAACTAGCTTTAGTTTCCTTAAAGGTTAATTTCCCAAACAAAAGGAAACAAAATACACTAGCAATTTGTCGCCGGAAAGTGAAAAACTAGGAGACAGTGTTGTTTGATTGCAGGTTGCTAAGTGATCACATATTTTACTAGGGAGACTTGTTTTTCATCTCGGATTTGCAACAGCAACCTAAATAGTTATGGCACATTATGTCCAACAGCGAGTTTTTACTATAGGTACGTGCAGACTTTACTACTTGTACTAGTGGTTTCTTTTTCTCTTCTTCCAATAGTGGACAAAAAATGTAAGTGAATGTGGACAAAATATATAATATAATTATAATAGTGGACAAAAAATGGAAGTGAAATCAATATTAATTGTATGAAATTGCCTATGGAAGTAAATTTATTGAATCTGAACCTTTGAAAATATTTATGATGCAAAACAGATGCAAAATTTATTTGTTTTGTGGATTGATTGCAACAATACCAGGGGAGACCAATGTCCAACAGTGGACTCGTATGGACTCTCGTGATGTGTTATGTGAAACGTAATAATAAATCATAGAGTCTAAAACCCCAACCTTACTACGTTGTAAATAAAATGTTACTAAATTATTTTCTTATTGAGACCATGGACAATAAGTTACTGTACCAATTCTGTACTACCTATTGGACTAGGTAATATCTAATGGGGACCGTAAAATTTCGCGGTGTTCATTTAAATGAGATAGAGTGTGATCCTTTACCTAGTGGGGAACAGTTATTTGTTGAACAAGAGATTACGGTTTTTGCTGAATGTATGCATTAAATTTTGGGGTATCGGTGTACTGTACTCTAGACTGCCAGAACGGTCGCACGACACATTATAAAAATCTTTGCTCTGGTGTGAGACACAACTTTTCACCTCGACCAGCGAAAAAATATTCTTGAGTAGGTACATAGGTTTATGGAAAGTTATAGAAATTTACTTAATAGAAAAGATTTAATTAAATGAAATGAAGCAGGTATGAAACTCATTTCCTTTAACAACCAAGAAGGTTACATATTCAAACCTAGCTCAGCAGTCAACTTTAGAGCCACTCACTACACTCATCACAAGCAAGGGAGGAATCGTTTTATTTCACTCATGGCTCCAGTTTTGATTACTTCGCTTCTAGCACCCTAAATAAAAAACTACATTGCTCTTTGAACGGATAACTATTGATTTTTAAATGAGTTTCAAATGCTAAGACACTTTTTTTGCTTCTACTATATTAATACCTCTATGATCAGGAACGAACAAAATTAGAAGCTAGAAATAAGGTAAAACGAAGGTCAAACCTCCATGGTGAAAACAAAATGAATTTTTAGATGGCAAACATATGTAGAGAAATTAAACAAACTCCGATTAATTCGCCTCTCAGAATGGGGAAATAAAGTGGTTTCAAACTTTCTCACTTGATTCATCTTATTCTTAACATGAAGGCAAAATCAATAAAAACTTCACAATATAAAGCTAAAATTTACGAGCTGCTATTGCAATATAATAAACTAGCGGCCCGCCCCGGCTTCGCACGGGTATTAAACAAAAATTTCAGAAATTATACACACTAAAACGATGGGTTTCACAGTTTTCATACGGATCTTTACTTTTTTTAACAGCATTGGGGTTTTTGACATTGACTCGACATTCCAAAACTGACACTGGCCGTAGAGAAAAAGCAAGCACCGTGCGCTATACAACCTCTTTTTCTATTCTGACGCGCCATAATAGAAAAAGAGGTTGAATATACAGCCCACGGTTCAATTATTGAATTTTTCATGCGGATCCCTAACTTTTTTGAAAATATTATATAGCCTATGTTCATCACGGAAAATTAAGGATTCTAATGGTGAAAGAATTTTTTAACTCGGTCCAGTAGTTTCGGAGCCTATTCAATTCAAACAAACAAACAAACAAACAAACAAACAAACATACAAACAAACAAACAATCAAATCTTTCCTCTTTATAATATTAGTATAGATATAGATAAAAAAAGCAAAAAAGCGTTGTAGCAAGTGTAATGAATATAAATAATAAATAAGGTGTGCGGCGACGTCAGGAGCGGCGCGGGCGCGTGCGGCGTCCCCGGGGACCGAGGACTACGCGACTACGATTCATTGCAATATTGTAAATATTACACTCCATGGTTTCTCACACATCTATCCCACTTGTTTTTGATCCCTTGAGTGCTAATGTTAATTGTATTTTGGTGGGAAAATCTCGGTTGATCTAGGGGTACCTATCGATTTGCATGCTCTTTCACATTTTTGTGCTAAGATGTTTGTGGTTATAGTATTTTTCAATATTACCAAAGTTAGTAGTCCTAGTTTAAAGAAACAAATGTATTTACGAAGTAAAGAAAACTTGGGGTAGGTCAGCCATGCCAGAACAAACTATTGTCATAACAAAAGCAAAGGCACCTAACCGATAATAATTTCCAACCGCCATTCATTAAGAATTAGGTACCTGGACCGTTAATTACAAGTTTTTTTTTTATTTTCCTCAATGACAAAGGAACTGTCGACGAAAAGAAAAGTAGACAAGTGTCGTGACACGCGGCCCCTCTGTCGGTGCGCGGAGGGGTGCTCCGTAGACCAATGGGGGTCGGCAGCCGGGCCGGCGCGCGCGGCCATTGGCCACGCGTCGGGGGTGCGCGCCCCGCCTCCTACTCGAGGCTCGCCTTTATTGAATTAAGCTTATCATTCGATTTCGAGTGGGGCGAGCGCGCGGTCCTCCACGCCAGCAAAAACTATCACCGGGTCCGATACCGTCTGTAATCGGCATAATTCGATATACTCGCGGCTCATCCAATTATGCGGCTGTGAGCCTTCGGTAGCGCCCTTTGAGACTAGAGTCACGCGCCCCGCGTGGCGCGGCGATCGCCCGCTCGCATTGTTTTGAATACAAGACATCAGATGTTCTGGCTGGTGAGGTAGTGGTTGGTATTGAGCATGGAGTACGGGTACCTGAGCGGGGCCGGCGGCGGGTTCGAAGGAGGTTGCCTGGGCTCGGGCGGCGGCGAGCTCTCGTGGGGCGAGCTGGCCTCGTGCGGGCAGATGTCACAGGCTGCTTACCGCTACCAGGGCATGCGCTACCAGCCGCCGCCGCCGCAGTGCACGCGCCCCCAGGACGCTGCTATGAGGAACCACCATATATTTCCGCCTTCGATGAATTTACAACGTAAGTTACTAATAACATAATCAGCATCAAAATATGCGTCCATAACATGCTGTACAAATCATCTATAAGGTACTTTATTTACGTTAGAATTTATTATATTACGGTAAAAAGACAAAAAGAATCAAAAAAGGCCTTTTAGTTAACCTGTTTTCTTTTTTGTAACAATTGTTGAACGAGCTTCTATTTGTTTTAGAAAATTATGTTTTATTTGATTTGGTCATAGTTTTGGTTATTTTCATTATTATAGTGGATAATTTCTCAAAAGTATTCAAAGGTATTCTCAAAACCATTTGTGTTTACTAAAATATAGAACATCTTAAAAATCTAAGTCGTCGCGGCAGAGTGCCGAGAATGCTATCAGCAGCGTACTACAATTGTTATTTGTTTTATTCTGTTATTGTAATTCAGTTTGTTAATCAATAAAATTCACGAGCCTTTCGTAGCAATAAATAATAAATTTTATACAAAAGATATAAACGCATAGCTGCTACGGTGCTAAGACCAATTTATGATTTCAACTAACGTAGGTATTCACTTCATTCATGTTTGAATAAATAAAAAGCTCATTACATAAGGTGCTACGAACATCTACGCCGTAGCAGTTTTCGTAGCATACGCTTTTCAGCGGCGGCCGTCGGCAAAATATTACTCGTATCTTCGGTAAAAATAAAGAGTTTTTCTTGTAAAAACGACGACATATTTGTTATTTTAGTATTAAATTTACAGTCAAAGTATAAGCGTAACTTCTGACGTAATTTTATTCAAATAATGTCAAGAAATATTCTGTCCATTTTTGTTTTCTTTGGCTTCTTAGGTATAATAATTGGATTTATGTAAGAGTATCATGGATAATTCAATCAAATTTTATATAGATCTTGCCATCTATACCTGAATCTTTGTAGTTATAAATAATCCATATACACTCGAGAGCAATGAATCCGGGTCACTCAAAGAATCCAAAAAATCTCGGAAAGTAAGAATGCTAGGTTAATGCAATAAATTGTTCTCCGACGAATCAAAATTTATGCTCTACAAGCACGATGGAAGACACAGAGTGTATAGAAGACCAGGGGAAAGATTCAAGCAAGCATGCATCGAAGAAAAAGTAGCCTACGGTGGTGGGTCTGTACTTGTGTGGGCCGGAATTTCCTCTGAAAGTCGCACAGAGCTGGTGATCATAGAAAACGGCTCTTTAACTAGCGTAAGATATGTGGAAGAAATCCTCAACGAACACGTTGGTCCATTTATGGTCAATTTGGGTGAGGATGCTATATTTATGCATGACAATGCCCGACCTCATACAGGTAGGATTGTGAATGACTACCTTCAAGAGATGAACATTACTTGTATGGAGTGGCCAGCGCGCAGACCGGATATCAACCCGATCGAGCATGCTTGGGACGAGCTAGGGAGATGCGTAAAACAACGAAACCCTCCCCCAATCACGCTTCCTGAGCTCAAAATTGCTCTCACAGAGGAATGGGAGAATATTCCCCAAAATCGTATAAGGAACTTGGTGTACAGCATGCCAAACCGCGTAAACGCAGTAATGGAAGCACGAGGAGGTAATACGAAGTATTGAAATTCAAGAAAATCGTCATAAAGTTCAAAAATTTCATGTTTCCTATTTTTGTTTTAAGGAGAGATCAGCAGTTTTTTTTCTTTATGTAATTTTGTGTAAATAAAATGTATGGTGACTCATATTTTTTTAACTTTCATTTAAGGAGTATTAAATTGTCTATTAAATACAATTTATTGCATTAACCTAGCATTCTTACTTTCCGAGATTTTTTGGATTCTTTGAGTGACCCGGATTCATTGCTCTCGAGTGTATTTTTGCTCACATCATACTTATAAAACCCAAACTTACTCACCTGAAGGTATGTCTTCCATAAAAATCTTGAATAAAGTTACTATTCTCATACCTCAGCACAGAGCTGCAAATATAAAATGATTTTATAAAAATCCATAAAATTATCATATAGATATATATACCTGACAAGCTGGTATGTTTTGAGAGTTCTTGTAGCTGCTAGTTCCTGATACATGCTTGATTGTATTTCATCCATAGACGATAAATTGAAGTGTTGTGGTTCTAATTCATTACTTTTGTTCCAAAGTTTGAGCTGATATCGGTTCAGATATCAAATGTCAAAGTGTTTTATTTTCTTTAGACCTTACAAGACTCTTAGACACGTCACAAAATACAAACATCATAAGTACAATTAATATAATCTAAATGATAACCTTAGTTCTCATTTAGATTTTTTGTTCAATTCAATCTATTTAAGGTAAAATAAAGCAGCGAGTTTTGCTATAAAACTCGTCCCAAACCTTTTTGCAAGAAATATGTTTTGCGATTTGTTAGAATCTATATAAAGATAAATTTTGCAACTCACTTGGAGTTTTGTTGTATAAACGTATGTATAACTTTTAAAAGACAATACCCTTTAAAAATATATTAATCTGGTTTAGTAGTAGGCAAAGCGCGTTTATTGTTATGTCTAGTATTTAAATTTTGTATTATCGCTATTTTTAGAGAACCGATTCATATTTTTCTGAGTGTAAAATATTTTTTCATTATGTAAATAATATTTTACATAATGAAAAAAATATTTTACAATAAGTATCACATTATGATTTTCTGGGACGTTCATATTTGTAACGTATATCACAGCAGTACCTATACGATTATGCATCACTTCCACAGTATGAAAGTAGTTGAAATAGAGTAGTCTAGAAGTATAAAATCTGTAAGATAACGGATTTTTTTACTGCATACGCTGTAGAATTCAAGTCTCTTCGATAGCTTACCTATGAGGTTATTCCTAAGAACCAGAACTTTCAACAATTTCAAGCGACAATTTCTCCTTTTACTCCGTTTACGTCAGCTTTAATTTGTATTACATTATGCAGTATAAAATTTATATATATCATATTGGTGTAATTTTGAGTTTACACATCGTCAAAATTTGTTTTGTCTTTTCATTTTCAAAATTATTGAAGTATCATCAGCAAACAATGCAATTTCGTGTTTTTTAACAAGATGTGGAAAGTCATTAATATAAAGTAATAATAGGAAAATACCTAGGATAGACCCCTGAGGTACACCCGTTGTAACTACAGATCCCGAAGACCGTTCCCTATTAATGTCAACTTTATGTATACTGTCATTTGAGTAGGAAGAAAAAGAATAAAAGAGTTGTCCTTTATGCCATAGTGTAAGGTTTTCTGATTAATAAACGTAATTTTTTAATTAATAAATTAGTAAACGTTTCATGGTGTACACAATCAAATGCTTTCAACAAAACGCCCAAAGCGTCTTGTGACTTCTCCCAACCATCGAAAATCTGGGATAGCAACTCTACACCGGCGTCGATAGTTGACCTGTCGCGATTAAACCCGATTAGCTTACAAAGTAGCTGGACATTTCCATTGAAATACCTAAGCAATTAATAAGTTATTAAAAAAAAATTGCTGAATGTTAGCAGTTCTGATCTTTATTGGTCTAAAGTTAGTCGGATTAGACGTACTACCCGATTTCAATAATAGGATTATTTTACTATTTTGAATATCAAAGCTACGTTCGGTGCAACTTTTTAATCATATTTAATGATCAACTAATAGTATCATAGATTAGGCGGCACTAGTAAATTTTTCGAATCTTTTCAACGTTTTTCTAAAAACATGAAACAAAATAATTTAGAACTGTTTATAATGTAAAAAAAAATTAATACCTTTTATTTGATATAGATTTTTTAAGCTCTTTTTTAGGCTCCTTTTTGATCATTTTTCAAAAACCATTTTATCAAAAGACTTCACTATATTTTTTCTGTAACAAAAAGATGATTTAAGATTTCTATTTTAAATATCTATAAACGATAGAGAAAGAGGTCGATGATGCTTTTGGATGGATCGTTCTCCAAGTTTCGGAGATACTTACCCACTCTCCGTATCTCTCGGTGGTTTTTTTTCCAATTTATGAAACTGTTAGAAAATCATAAACCTTTGAACACAATACCTTTAATTGCTATTTTATTTAAGGATTTGAGACGTAATTTGTTTGACCCTTTAAAGTATCTCTTTTCCGACATCACAATTTGTACTGAAAATTTTAATATTTAAATTATTTAAGCTTTACACGATCTTTATTATGATTTTTATAATCATAAACCCTTTGAACACAATACCTTTAATTGGTATTTGATTTGAGGATTTCAGACGTAATTTGTTTGACCCTTTATGAACATCACAATTTGTACTGAAAATTTTAATATTTAAATTATTTAAGCTTCTTTATTATGATTTTTAGGGTTTTGACATCGGTTTCAAAACCCTTATGGGATCACTTTGATTCTGTTTTGTGTTTTGAATCCTTAATATCTCAGAAACTACTGCAGCTATTGACTTGAAATTTGTAATTATAATACATTTTGTGCGCCCGTACAGATATTAAAAATAAATGAAAAATCAAAATGAAGATTTTCAGTACAAATTTTGAAATCGAAATTTTAAATAGGACCTACTGTCGTCGAGTAGTATCAAAGTAGTATCAAATGAAAGGTATTGGTTTGTAGATTCCAAAATAATTATTATAATTTTGGTAGATTTTACACTTATTAAAATATTTTAAAAAAGGTCCAAAATTTTTACCTACGTACCTACCTAAACGACAAAAGTTCAAATCCCTCGGCGCGCGAGTTACACTCGCACTTGTCGTACTTGTTAAATCTTTATTACACTTGAATTGAAGCATACAAAACATTAAAAAAAATTATAATAATATTAATGAAAGGGGCTACACGTAAAAAGAATCAAGTTGAAATGAATATTTAATAATATCAATCGCACTTGGATGTTTTTTTTCTATCATGTATCAATGTAAATATCATTTTACAATTAAACAATATGATATTTTTGCGACTAAATAAATTTATAAAATCATCATATAAAATCCTTCAGACCATTTTTTTATGTAGGTAGTATGCTCGGATCTGAATTTTAGTTTATATGTCGTAATTAATAACTCTAATGAGTATATTTTTCGGCAGTTTATTAATATAAACTGCTTTAAAGTACAAGGAACTTAGTAGTGTTTCAAACATATCATTTACAAGTTAGTTACGCGAACAAGTTCCTTTAAAATTCGGAGACAAATGAAATGTAGCTCTTAAAATTAAAATGTCGCTGAACAAGCATGGCTCTCAAATTGATGCCCTCTTAATTTGTTTCATAACGAATTCAAAATCCTGTACCTATATCCATGTTGTTGTGTCTTTTACAAAACTCTATAATCAAGTCAGCTAAGGTGAAAAAACCTTTCTCAAACTTTGTCTTTATTGCTTTTACTCGGAAATGCTAAAGTGAAACCGTTTTCATTTGGAGAACAAGTGGAATAGCTAGCAGAACAAGGAGTAGTTGTTGTGAGTTGAGATAGAAAGAGGTTCGGAGTGGGTGGGTTCCCCTTGCCGCGTGAGCTATTGCGCCCCTAATTGGCAGCGGCGTCCGCTCGAATCTTAGGGAGGACAACACAGCGGGCCTCGTCTTGTGGCTCGTCGGCCCCCCACTCCTCGCCTGCCCCCGCGTCGCCCACGCAACAATAACTCACCTCAGGCACCTCACGTAATTCCGAGTAATTCCGGATTATACCCGTTAATCACGCGAAATTAATTACAAGTTTGCGTATTAATTGTAGTGCAATAACAAAATTAGGAAGATGTAGCTTTAGCTGTTTTGTGCCTGTGTTAATAGCTTTAGTAAACTGGATACGTATTGAAACCTCCTCCTATGTAACACGTATATATAAGTTATAAACTTCTCTTTTTGACTACAAGCGAACCCCATTAGCAATGCAAATAAAAAACTTGGAAAGCAAAGACCAAGTTTCAAAAAATGCTCAATGAACATAACAATTTTTACAAGAAGCTCTAAAATTTGTTTACTACATCGGAAAATAAACAAATACATACATAAAAGGAACGTGTCGTACGCGAGAAATGCTCAGGAAAAAATTTTATGTGCCTTTACTCAATATCTCAATTCGTATTCACGTATCGGCTTTGTATGCAAGTGGACGGGTTAATTCGATTTGGTGGCAGTACGGAGGGCTGTATTTTATCGTACCATGTGATCTATTCTGTCCTAGTATAGTATAGAAGAGTGGGCCATAAAAAAGGTAATATCTCACGGTTGAACGGCGACGGTACCACGATCGTAACTTCTACAATGTTACTGCGGAACATTGGAACAGAACCGACTTTTATTTTTGAAAAGAAAGTTATTGTATTTGTTTGCGCACTCATACATAATTTTATCTTTGTGTCGTTTTGTATTGCAAGCATCGATAGGTGTTTTATGGACTGTTTGCTTGCACTGTAAATAATAGTTTGGCAATATGAGGCGAAGGGACTTGATATCACTTGTTTCACTTATCTCCAACAGATCATACAAAAGTTTCGTAACTTTATACAAAGGCGGAATTGTTTTGTTCATAGACAAACTAAATTTCACCTAGCTTTTGTTTTCTACCGTTAATCTTTCTTACTATGTAAGCATGGTTCGTGGGGTACATACTAACTTAAATATCCTGTTATGCACAATGGATCAGCCTCGTTGTTCTTGCCACTCTACTGGTCACTTGTAAATAAAAATTTTCGTTTATTAGAAAAAGTTCTAAAGTCAGAGATACATTTAATGGCCACAGTATTACGAGATGAACTCGTGAATGTACAAGAAGATGCTCCATTTTGCCGAGTTTTACGGCAAACATTACGCAAATTTATCCACATGTTTATGGTATTTGGGATATCAAATATATTGCTCCCGTAATATGACTCTCAAAGTACTTTACATTACCTAAGTAATTTAAATATTGAGAAAATGTTTATTTTTTGGGACAAATCAAAGGCTTGTGTACAATTGATCCCTATGTAGTTTTATTTTAAGTTTATGTAGTTTTATATAAAATTCTGTACCTCTAACCTAATCTAAGACTTTTTACATCCTTAATCCCATTCTCTTACATATATTGCAGTTTCTACTAACTCTAACATAATAATACTCTAATAATAACTCTAATGTAACATACATTATATGTAAAGTTAAATAAGAGTTATTATAATTAATTATATATTTCAATACGTATATTTTAAAGACTTAATATAGGTAATAACCGTGATTTTTTAGTAAGTGCCTATCAATAAAAATATGTTTCTCAATACGTTTCCGGGATATTCTTGAGCTTAAAAATGGTTGAAACTTTAATCAGTCTACAAATTGTTTTCGTAACTCATCCTTACCACCTTGCAGTAAAAAAAGAACTATTTCTCTAGCGTAAAAGTGACTTCATTAATCTGTAACCCTTCAGTCTGGCAATATGGCGATGACGTGCCGACACCCTGCATTATGAATGCCGGCAAACTTTTCGCGTGACGCGAGAAAAATGAACCACAGCTAACGTAGACGGATTGCTCTGTATTACACTGGGAGTGGTAAAAGATTTATAGGATTTTGTAAAGTAAACTTAAAAACAGACTTGTGTAAAATGGTGTTTAATATTGTCAATAATGCATAATGGTCACTATCTCTAATTTATACCTTATCTCTTTTCATAGTCAATTATTTTTTCAGACTTTTATACGCTAGAAGTATCCCTATTCTTAAGTATATACTTATTTATACGTTCAGTGTCCTAAGAAAAGATGTCGCATGATTTCCAAGTTTCAAAAGCTAAAAATAAAAATGTTAGAAGCCATTTCCACGGAGCGAGGGTAGATCCGCAGGGTTGTAGTCCAATCTTCCTCGATAAAACATAAACCGTGCAATAACAATGAGCGGTACCGTCTGACCCACGAACTGCAAACTCAAATTAAACATCTTATGAACAGAAACATCTTGCGAGGATCCTCTTCATTAGGTCCCGCAAATTGCGGCCCTCGCGCGGAGGCGGAGGGGGCAGGGCAGTGACACGGCCCCCTCCCCGCCTCTATTAATAATGCAAATGAGACCACAGCCCAGCCAAGAAGCGAGTCTCGATTAATTCCGGTTCATTTGAGGTAATTGTCGCTGCGCTGCGGTTTGCGGCTGGCTGCGGCCGCGGTTATGCATGACGTCACACTGCCTACGAAGGATGCCATTTTATCGTCAGATGGGATTATTATATTACGAAAGGCTTTTATTGGTGTTGTGTCCTTATTTTGGGACTTTCTATTGGTTTATTGAGTTTTGTGCACAGTGTTATTATGCATTATGTTTAACTAAAAATTAAAGGAAATATGTCCGAAATGTAATGGCCGTCAATCAAAATTGAGCAGTAAATCATGCAAAGTAGTAAAACCTATTTTACTATAGCGTAACTTGCAACGAACATGTACTCCCGTCGTAAAACAACTTCGAAAATCCTATCCTGTTCCATAAGATTACACAAAGTTAAGACGTAACAAAGTAAGCGAAATAAAAAGAAACCCGTTGGTCTCGTAGCTACGAAGTTCTACGAGCAGCAAGAATGTGCTACGATCGATAAGCATCGCGACAAGCTACCGCTACGAGCGGACCTACGAGGGTTTTTTCACTGAACTTTATATATTTATTGCCCGTAAATGTGATTACTGATATTTTTTGAGCTACTTTTTATTATTTCAAATAAAATTGCAATTCCACTCTCATAATCATTATGGATTTACTGTTTCTGATTACAGTTATCGATATCAAGATGGAAAGTCATCTACATCTTACTCGTAAAAAACGATCAGACAACAAACAATCAATTAAAACCTCTCAAATTTCAGCAGTATCATATTAGTGTTATATAGAAGTGTGTAACTGTAAATAATGGAGAAGTAGGTATAATATAGGGTAGGTATGTAGTAAGACGGGAACGCCGGAGGGGAGACGAAAATGGCCGCCATGCCGCCTGCACCTTTGTTATTGCAAGACTAATTTCAAGAAAGACAATTTCTTTACGAGTTCGCAATTACAATTGAGAATTGTTTCATACAATATTTCTAAGCGTTGATTACATTATTGGTTTTTGCACTCAATACTCAAATCACGGAAAATATCCCATTTGTATTTTCCGTGATTTGAGTATTGAGTTTTCAAATATGTCGGCATTTTCCTGCGCTATGATCACGAAATAACTGAGGTCACTGCGAGTTTCTTTTTATTGGCAGAAGACATACCAATCTTAGCGTTTTTGCTAGAAACGATGCTACTAGATGACTTTAGCTCGAAATAACCATGATAGTTTAAAAAGTTTTATCATGGTTATTAAGATGTATTGAAATCTATCTAAAAAACTATCATGGACACATGATTGTTATGTAAAACTTTTCAAACTATCATGGTTATTAACACTAAAGTCATTTATAACGGGATATTTACCATGATTAGAGTTTTGAGTTTTCCAATATTTTGGCACAGTTTCATGCGCCATGATCGCGGAACAACTCATACAGTTACTGATGTCTACAAAATTTTAAATGATTCGGTTAATTTCGGTTGTACGATTCCTATCCCAAATTTTTTAAGCTTACTCAATAGACATACTCATTAGAGAGCAGCTTGCAAAAAACAAGAAATACAAAAACCATTTGGTTTGTTATACCTATATTCTAGAGACATGCCGTCTCTAGGTATTTTTTCCAGGTCTGGTACGATTACAATGTGTCACAGTAATCATCATCATCATCACCAGCCTATAATAGTCCAATGCTGGACATAGGCCTCCCCTAATGAGCGCCATAGATGGCATCATAATAATAATAATCACAGTAATGGTTTAACACAATTTAATGGGTTAGAAGCTTTAGGACAACACCTTGTGACCAAATGATACTTACTGTAAAAGAGATAATTGTGTTTTCTTTGTGCTCTGAATGGTTATTTTGTTCCAGCTGGTCTTCCGTACAAAGTGTACGGCGGGCACGAAGGTTCATTGACCGAGAAGCGGAAGCAACGCCGTATCCGGACCACGTTCACGTCAGCACAGCTCAAGGAGCTGGAGCGGGCCTTCCAGGAGACACACTACCCTGATATCTACACCCGGGAGGAGATCGCTATGAAGATAGACCTTACGGAGGCGAGAGTTCAGGTATGGGACAGCGAGAATAGCATCACTGTGAATATCACATTTAAGGATAACAAACATTTATAACTTCCAGGGGTGGTTCAAATTTGACCTTTGTTATCATAGTAATCTGACCCTAATACTCTTTTTTCCATTTGTCCAAAATAGATAAAAAATTCAAAAAGTGTATTTATATACTTTTTGAATTTCTAACTAATTTCTTTATTGCACACTAAATAAAACGGAGATTCAGGAAAGAAAACGACAAATACAGATTGCGTGTAGCCATGGGCGGCCTTATTGCTATGAGCGATCTCTTCCTTTGGATTTACAGGGAGTACTTATGGCGTTGCTGTGTCTCCATTACCAAGAATAGAATCATTTATTCACAGAAATCATTGTCAAATATTATACAATGCTGTTAATGTATCAGAGTGGTATCAATGCAATACTTCCACTAATTTTGGACTGGTATGTGAATAACGAGCTATCCTATTTACACAATAATTACGATTTAGTATTTAAATAAATTATATTCGTTAACGCTATAATAACAGTGAATCAGTAACATTTTTATTGTTCGCTTTTAAACAATGTCATTTCCCAGTCAGTTTTGTAGACGCGACGCTAATGAATCGTTCACATTCGTTCTAGCTTATCAAAAATACCACCAGTAATCACGTATAGCCTAAAAGGCGAAAAAAGCAAAAATTGATTTAGGGGATTATTTTAGAGAAAAAACAGCGGTTTCCTGAGCCGTCCGTCATTTCTACAGTCCAATTAGTGTCCAGTAATTCGACTGCGGCTGACGGGCTTACGAAAAAATGGAATAGCTGGCTCCGTCTAGCTAATTCCATAATAAGCGCTCATTTTTATGTGAGCCCAGTGCGACGTGTGCTTCTTCTGAATGTTTAATGGAATCGGGTAGAGGTTCGGTCTATTGTTATCAGATCACGTAAGGCTCCGCTCGCGACCCACTTTTGTATTCCGGGATATGACGCCCCTGACGCGGCCGCTGCTTATTGTCTTTTCGTTCTTGGGTAATGTCATTTTCATATTTGATGTTATTTTGGAAAGAAGTTATTCATTTCTCTAGGGAATAATGAATAGTAGTTGTCATTTGATCATCTATCACTTAGATGTTTTCATCTAAAGCAAAACAATAAGTAGGTAATAAAAAGGAATAACTAAATATAAAATATATATGAAATATAATAAAGAATGAAGCTATGTTTTCATTTTGCGTTGAATACTCATTGAAGCAATTTCACCGCTCAAAATATAATTAGTTACGCTCTGAATAATTAAACGACAATAAATAAAAACGCGATCAGTTTGAATACATAGCTGTGTAATGGAAAAACAATCCTGTTTGCGTAGTGGGGAGTACGTGGGGTGGGAGGGCTCATTACGTTAAAAAGTGTATTGGAATGGCGGCGGTGGCGGAGCGGCCATAAATACTGCGGGCGGTCGCGTAACTCAGCTCGCACGACTCCTGATAATTAAAACTCGCCTGCAAAATGAGAATTCACATATTACAAATAAAACGTAGCTGCAATAAGTGGGCCGCTACTCGCCGAATATTAAATTAATTTTTATATTGCTACATTTTGGTGGCGGTGTTTTATTACATGGCGGTTATGGGACTGACTGTCTATGTATAGTCTGGGGTTAATATAGCTAAGGTATCGTTTGGGCATTTTCCATAATTTATAACGGTTGGTCTATGAAATCAACAGCGAACCATGGGAATTTACCAAACAAGCAGCCAGTAATTTATCTGAACAACTTTTCAACCCATGTTTGCAAGTAATCGAGAACAGACGTTTTATAAATGCCAAAGTTTTACTTAATTTTTTTTATTGTAAACGGAATAAAGCTATAGAAATATAAATTTTTAAACGTTTCTTGTGTATTCCCTTAGTATAAAGAGATAAATAATATTCATGAATTAAAAATACAAAAATAAACGTTAAAAACCGACGTGTCCTAATTCAACACGCTAGTCAAATTCATCAGGGGCTCTCCGCAAACATCCCCGCCGCGTGAACAAACGCAAAATTATAAGGGAGCCTTACAGGCTTGTTACTTTGCATGTCCATCTGAATATAGTTTTGGTGTATTTGATATCAACAAAAACTTAATGAAACAAACTAAAAAGCGCATGAGTTGGAACCTGCCCAAACATAAAATAAGGCTACGGCCGATTTCAGTAAACAGAATGTTTGATATACCTATAAACCGCAAAAACATGAAGGATTTAGTAAAACAAATTGAGGCTAATTCAAGAATGATTGTGCTAGGAATAGACCCGTGTTTGCGCTTACACTTGGGCACTGTAATATGCCCTACGCATCTGGCTAGTTTCCGCAGATTCGGCTAAGTCTAAATCGGAAGAGGTCAACATCATCATGCCTAAATGTGGATGGTTATATACCGAGTATTCCTGATTTTGGAAATTTTAACAACAGCGTTTCTTTGTAATGTTACCTGGTATTCCTGTCTGTTTATAGAGGAATGTTTAAAGTCAAATAAATTTATGTCTACCTTCAAATTTTGTGGACAAACAAAAACTGTAACATTGTATGCCGAGACCATCACTATGGCTCTGTGGGTGAAGGTCCACCTGCGACGCAGTAGGTCGCGGGTTCGATGCCACCGCGGGACAAATATATGTATGATTTGCAAATATATGTTCAGGGTGTTCTGCTCGTTTTCTGTGTATATTAAAAAATCTATCTACATATGTAATTATTGTATTAAGTATATCAGTCATCTAGTCCTCCATAACATAAGCTCTGCTCAACTTGGCGCTATATGATGCTGAGTGTTGGGAAATCCACATAGCATCTAACATAAAAAATACAGTAGTACCTACATAGTCCATTTAAAATCGAAGTATAGAATACACAACCAAACATAGGTGATACTCATAATTCTCATCGCTGTTCTAAAAAACATCGGAGCCATTCGTTTTACAATGGCTGAATAATGGGCAACTGGCCGGCAGAAGCAAAAGGAATCGTTAGAAAAATGACCAGCTGGTTTTTAATACCGAGCGTATTTTTTCTGGCCACGTTGTCATAGGGAACGGGCAATTTAATCCATCAACTGGTGCAGGGTATCGGCCCGGTCAATAAATTCTATATTTTCGCAGACGATTTCGGTTTTATTGTTAGTCCCGTGCGGCTAGAGGATCAGTTTGACGCGGTGAATTTAGTTTTTCATACTACTAGGGTTTAATTCTTTTGCGGGGAATACTAGTACATTTACTAAAATTACAGTAATTTATACAAACATAAACTTCTACCTTACTAAAGCAAAACACCTACGCACCTATACCACCTACAACACCTAAACCACCTATTTGTTCCGCGCCAAACCTACGTCGGAACCATTGAAAACTCTGACAAATAGGGTAGTGAATGAGACGTTTTTATATGATTACAAGAAGTACGAAGTGTCGGTCATCGAGGGTGACTTGCCCTGCCAAAGCAATAAAGATTGACATGTCTACCGCCGGGGCTGCAGTGTCAATCCTCTCGATCTTGGAGCTCGACGGGTCCAGGGGGATTGCTCCGTCTGGTGAGGCTTCTTGCATAATTGCTGGCCTTATGATGGCTCGGCACGAAACAAAACATAGGTGTATTCTGTTGTACGTGCTATAGAGTAAAAGCCTTTGAACTTCTTGCCTTTGGGCCTATAAGGGGTTTTCTGAACCACTTTTCGTTCACTTTTCTAAACCTGTTTTCTGAACCTCGTGATAAATACAAAAAATATTAAATAAATAAAAGAAGTAAGAAAGTAGGTGCTAGCTATCGTAAAACGTCAGAAAACATGCATTGTGTTCGTTAGGAAGTAAAAGAACTGCATGTAAAGTATTGTTTCATTACGCGCATGCTTTGCGACCGGGAGCGCGTGTATGACACAAGATCATAATAACTAGCGGCCCGCACCGGGTGCAATGTTGATTCCTTATGAATCACTTAATCAATTAAACCGTATCTAAATCTAGGCATACATAGAAACAGATAGCTTGAAACGACATTGTTTTATACAATATAGTGATTAACCAGGAAAAATCAAACATAATTCCAATAAAAACAAGCGTAGATCACTATCAAACAATCTTAATCAGAATAACTAATTGTGTTATAAAATGGCACAATGCGCCTCAAGTGCATTCCCATTGTGTGGCGTGCAGCCTCGAAGCTCGCAGGTGGCACAGCACGCGCCGTGCACGCGCCTTACACGCGGCAGTGGACACTTGCCACAAATGTTTGTCGCTACATCTATTGGGGAGCACTGGATTATATGCTCGAGAGCAGTTGTCAAACCATAATATTGTTATTGTTACCGAGGTTGTTTTTGAGAGATTGCTTTTGTTATTTGAAATAATATGAGCCACATGACATTTGATTCCCATAAATGTGAAGTTGCTGTGAATAATGCAGTTTGTGTTGCTGACACTATTGAAGCTTTTTTTATCCATACACTAGTTAGACTCGATATGAAAAATGCTTGTAAAAAACAAGTATGGGCGTTCACTTTAAAAGTAGGTGGTGAAGGTGGGACATGACGCCCTATAAGTATCTTAAATTCCTATCACCAGAAGCCAAAGGATAGATCCTATCTAGGTTCTATTCTATTTACGCCCTTAACACTGTAGACGACACCGCTGCTTTAATAATAAATAGATATGGGCCGTAAATTACATTAGAGCGTTGCTATAATGGGCCGGTTTAGTTAACCCTTAGTTAATCGCGTTGATTGCCGCCGCCGCCGGCTCGGTCGCGATAAAAGCAGATTAAGTAATCACTTAGTGGGTCTCTGCTAGTGATTGTACGGTTATTGACGGACAGCCGCCGATAGACCCTTTTGTTTTCGATTGTTTCGCGGCTTAGACAAGTTAAATTGGCGAGGGATCTTCAATTAACTTACAATAGATTTATTGTACTATCAAAAGTAATTCTTTTTCAGTATAAAGATCATTATGTAGTATTTAACAATAACAATTGTTTAAAAAAAGTTACATCAATCAATAAGTCAAGGTCATTTATTATTCAGAACATAAGTTACAGAGATCATGATCAACTAAACATCATAAAACGTCACGATGAATATAAAAAATATAATGAATGAATTATCTTATTCTAGAATTTATCAGTCAGGTTAGGGTTGTAAAAAGTATTTTCATTTAACAAATTGTCTTAATTTACGAGTAAAATATTATTAATATTGCTTTCTGTAATGCTTGTAGATAGGTATACCTACTGATTATAGATTCGTATCTATGCATATTTTGTAAGGCACCACGAGGTGCGAGTAGTTAGAGGGAGACAAATTGTCTTGTCAAGGCGCTTACATTTACTCAAATGTAAGCGCCTAACTCTCTCTCAACTTAATATAAGAGAAGAAGACAGATTGAGAAATAGGAATTCTTGAAGTTAGTAGACTATTAAATACGGGGGTTAGTAAATATGTGATTCATTCAGCTATGCAAACACAGGATGCCAAAAAACCCCTCTTCAACAACAAAAAGGTTGTTATAGGTTCTTCTTCTTATATTGTCTCAGTGAGCTGCAAAGGGATGACCTCCCAGTTGACCTCTTCGTAAGCAACAACGATGACCTTTCTGTCAAAAATAACATTATAACGGCTAATAAATCACTCGCGATTGGAAACTCTCCAGAAAAATAAAGATAAACAGTAACAAACGCGCCAGTCATTTACAAATGATTTTATTTCTAACTAGTTACCCGCCCGGCTTTGCACGGGTGCAAGTTACATCTACATTTAAACCTTCATTCCATCTATTTAAAAAAACCACATCAAAATTCATTGCGTAGCTTTGAAGATTTAAGCATACATAGGGACAGACAAACAACGGAAAGCGACTTAATTTTTTACTATGTAGTGTAGAGCAACAATTTGTAAATTATTTTTGTAATACTTAACTTTCACTACAACGTACACAGTTTGTCTTTGACTTTTTTTTCAACGAAGAAGTATATATTTAGAAATATTATTTCACACATAGTTTCGGATAGTAAAAAATGCTCTAAAGAAAACGAGGAAAATTGGTTTCTGCGGAACGAACCATGCCGTTGTGTTAAGAATATGGCGATGTGTAAATCTTTAGACCGCCCTGGTCAGTTTAAATTTCCCAGAGCAGGGAAATTTTAACTTGTATTTTGATTTACTTCCAGCTAAAGTAGGCTAACTTATATTATGTTTAACATTTTTTGGCTAAACTTGAACGCAAATTATATCTTCCAAAATAAAATCAAGTCAATGATGCGAGGCGTGACATTCGATACGGCATTAATTCCGAGTGCGACAATACCGAGTACCGTGGGAAGGTCCGTCTGATTGCGCACGCGCACCGTGTCGGCTCACTCCCAGGGTACGTACTATACAGGGTGTTGCAGGCATCCACGCCTAAACGATGTGTGGAGGTAGAGATAACCAACCTGCGTTGATATGAGCTCAAAAGTCCGCAATTTCTTTTTATTTTTAATCTAAGAGCACTTTCTATCTTTTGTTCCCATTTTTTTAGCATTTCCATAGAAAACGGGGTATCGAAGGATAAATAATTCTCAAATAAACATTTTATTCTGGATAATTTTTTGTTTGCTTTAGGTAGTTCACAAAATATATAATTTTTTGACTGTATAAAATAATTATTCATTTTAGCAGTAGAGGTATAATGGAAAATCGGAATCCAAAGTTCACTACCCTGTATAGTAATACTAAACCACGGTATGCAGCGTAAATCTGATAATTCGGCGCGCCAGATTATCATCTCAAACGTGTGATACGAATGACATGTCGTGTGACTAGATCTGACAAATGATTATGATTGTATATGTTTTTCACTAAAAGCTTGTAAATCATGTTACTTTTTGGGATTGGAAGTAGCTCGATCGAGAACTTTGGCGTATATGTAGAATATAATCTATATTATCTATACTAATATATAGGCTCCAAAACTACTGGACCGATTTGAAAAATTCATTTACCATTAGAATTCTAAATTTTCCGTGCTGAACAAAAATTATAAAATATTTTCCAAAAAATTAGAGTTCCGCCTGAAAAATTGTTTTTTTGTTAAATACCCGTGCGAAGCCGCTAGTGTAGATATAAAGAAAGTACAACTCTATTATATATTTAAAACCTAGGGCAGAATTTTATGTTTTATTAAAGCAGTTTCTCGTAAAAAATAAATAATAGTTACGAAAATTATGTGAAAATATCACAATTTGTGTCGAAAACATAAAGAAATTCTGTCAAAATACTATTACGTTAAGTTGTAATGCAGGATATTAATTTTCTATACCGTCATCCTTTTTGATATATTCATAAGAAGATAGCTTGCAAATTCGGGGAGCACTTAGACCGATTAAAAAGTGTCGTAGCATTGTAGAGGGTCTACGGAGGGTGTCTTCGTAGCAAGTGCTACGAATCCTCTACGACATCTATAAGGATAATAAAGTAATGATTTGAGTTTCGAAAACTGCTTTAAAGGTAAACCTACTAACGTTTTGTTATAAATACTCAGAGATGCAAGTTGTGATAAATTGTAAGTACCATCAAGTCATATCAAGGATCAGTGATGAAGGTTTTAAAACTTTGAAATATGTAAATAATAATAAATTCTTGCGTAGGTCTAAAAATATAATTCGCAAATCAGCGTATAACATATTTACGTACAACCCATATTCTACGGAATTTATTACATGAGAAATCCATCGCACCCTAAATTCTCACATAAAAATAGTCCCATAGGCCACTGCAATTACTAAGGTACTCAGAATATTCCAAGCAATATTTTTATCAAACCATCCCTATCTACGCGTTACGTTCACATTCGGCTGTCTCTTTCGCCCATCAGAGAACGAGTTGGCGCAATTATTTTTCATTTAGCTCTCGACTCGTCGCCAGGTCCCCCGGGAAGCCGGGATCAAGTGTAGCTATCGTCCCTGTAGACTTCAAATACAATTTGAATGTGAGAAAATTACTTTATCGCCCGTAAGTGAAGTCTGAGCATGTGTGGGTGCGTCGTCTAGGGATTTGTAATGTGGGATTTCGCATGGTTTGCTGTTGTTTTGATAATAATTCTCACGGCTGGTTTGACTTGCGAGAGTTGAAAAGTTGCAGTCGTGACAGTCTGGTGACTGTGACGATACGGTTGGAAGAAAGTTATTTATGTTAACTTTTATTAAATTCTCCGACACGGCGACTTACCAATTGCATGCGCTGTCCTGCGCCTAACCTCTCCCCGGTCGTTCGGTCTGCGTTCCCATAATACTATGAGAGTGGGTAGGGAATAGTTCTAGCATCAGGCTAGTGTTTTATTTATTTATTTATTCAGCAAGGAACGCCAACAGCGTATCTGTAGCACATTATTAAGGACTTATTTAAGGTTCTTATATATACACTAATAATAGGCGGACACAATATTGTCTTCATTGCGACTGGCCGCCGTTGTTGAAATTCGGCTAGGATGGCATCATTATCATCATAGTACGCCCGCGCGGGCCTTCTATGAGTTCAGGAAAGGGAAAATAAAAAGGGTACAGCCGATGTAATTTTTGTGTTTTTTTTTAATCCATAAATTTAGCAGAAATCCTTTATTAACAAAGAAAATTACAATAAATTCTTTACAGAATATAACAATTACTGTTAGTTTATAAGTGTATTTATAAATCTAAGCCGTCACCAGAGAAAAAAAATTATATGTATTCTAGATGATGCTGTGTGAATTGTCCAGCATTATAAATAATACATAGAATATATATATTTATATAAAATATATCTGCTGCTGCTATTCACAAAGCGGAAAACATAAGTCCAAAACGGCAAGTTCATCTTAGCTCCATTTTGCGTGGGACGAGGGAGCATAGGCGCGGCGTCACACGCTATCATACGAGAACGATATATGGGCATCATAACCAATGCCCTCCGATGTCGATAGGTTGGGTACCTACCTCAACTCAGTGGGTAAGAAAACAAAGGCATTGTAGTAAACTCATCATGTTTTAAGATTTGGCTACTATAAATACATGTCCAACATGGACTTTAGAGATAGATGTGGTGTATTGTCTTGCATAATGTTTTCATCTCTGCGGGTTGGATTCCCGCTTCGGGACAAATGTTTGTGCTGTTTACAGATTAGGCGTTCTGTTCGTTTTCTATGCATAGTAAAAATTTCAATTTTATTTTTATTTTTTTAAAGTAATATATTATACTAAGTAAATATATCAGTCAGTATATCAGTATCTGTCTCACAAGCTCTGCTTAGCATGGGTGTAGATGATGCTGTGTGTATTATCGAGCATTATTTTCTTATTTTATTATATTATTATTAGTATTAATTTAAAATGATTACCCTATCTAGCTGTTCGTTTACCGACTACCTACTTGAGCATTGTGTATCCGATGTTCCAGGGTCCGATGTTCAGTCTTCTAACTATCAGAAATTAATATAACTCTACATTACTTACAGTGCCTTCTATTGAACTTAAATCAGGCAGGATTATAGCTAAATTTGAAAATGCATCCTAAATTTTCAAGTTTTTGTAAATGATCAACTCATAACCTAATAAACGCCCTATATTTCGACGGAATCACAACTGCACGGCACTCACGCGCCATTAAATGATTGTGCATGGGACAAGTGATCCCATTGTCCCATTAACTATACTCATAGAACACTTCTCCCCGTGACATTAGAGATAACTATATTTCACTTTTCTCCTCCTCCCTACGACATTTATCATCCGACAGATCGGCACTCATTTGCTGTTCACTTGGTTTGTTTTATTAGACACGTCCACAAAAAAATATATGTTGATTTCATCCTGCTAATATTAGAGTTGTTAGTTTGAATCCAACAAATTTGTTTGTCCTCACCGATATTCCTCACCAAACAGAACTGATTCTGATTAAACTTGGCCAACAATGACTTGCAGAAGCTACAACGAATTTATTTCGTTCAATTAATTCATCATCGCAAAAAAAATCGCGAAAGCATTTTGGTTGTTTTATTTATTATCAAACGCAAGTTGACACCAATTTTTAGTAAAATTTTATTTCTGTTGTATATTTATATGATAACTAAATGAATCCGAGAAGACAACTGATTATCTAAGTCGGTAATTATCAATTAAATTTTTAACAGTATTTTTAAAAATATACCTATGGAGACGGGGTGTAAATTGGATGACGTTCAATAATAATGTAATAATAAATCGCAAAAGTGCCCAAGCTTCAAAAATGCTTAGATCATGCGGGTCCAGGAAACCAACTGCAAAATGCAAGGTCAGTTTTAGAAACATCTGCCGTGATAGTATCAGTGATTTGTCCCGGCGCGTGCCGTGCGACTGATTACAGTATTGTCGAGATAAGGTTACTCTGTGATATTATCGCGGAAGCAGGGAATCACGGTGATACATCAATATCGAGCTGATTGTTATATTTTTAATTGAAACCACGAGGGCTGCGACGAGACGATCAGTTATAGAGTGATTAATGGTATTAAAATTGAATTCGATTTATTGGTACAGGATGTCATAAAGATACTTTTTATATTCGGTATAATCTGTAAAATGTATAATAGTAAAATAATCTGATTTCGGAAATAATGGCATAAAGTTTCATAATTTACGTATTATGAAACTGAATCCTAAAAAATTTAAGATACCAAATTCATAAACCAATTTTTTTTCCAATTCAACATTGACGACTATAATATTTTTAAGCAGTGTATTAAAAAGTAATTCAAGAGTACAGTTAATAGTTCAGGCGTTGTTTATTTACAGAAGGGCTGCGGGTAATGGACCATAAGCCGTGGACACATCTGTCTGACTCACAAACTTGCTGCATTCATTGCGAAGATTTACTATTTATCAAACTTCTGTTCGGTACACCAGCCCTTTCATCGTGTTTTTCGAGCTAGTAATAAGTAGTTACAATGGTTTTTGTTCTTGTAAAAAATTATAGAGCTCATTAATAATAATAATAAATAATTTTGGACAATCCACACATCATACATAGGTTGATGATGATGGAGAAGTTAAACTAACACTTAGTGCTCACTGACTGATTTATTTATTTATTTATGAAACAAAATCCACAGCTTAGATCGAAATAAGAAAAAAACTTGTAATGTAAGCCAAAACAAGATTTACATTTTATAAATGTTATACATTATGTTGTTAAGTAAAACTTTTTTTGGATTAATAAAGAATATTACAATTAAATAAGCAAATTAGAACTCGTATTTACAATTAAAACAATTGAGCTAACTGTTATAGGATCTCTATAAAATCTGCCTGTGAGCCCTAACTTTTTGCAACAGCCTTCAGATAGCTGATTTTTTTTATTATTATACCATTTCTTATTTGGTTTGCAAAAATAAACAACTTCTTTTTATAGTAAACATGGGCTTGCCAACATGAATAAGCAAATATAGCCCTGAATATTTAAAACAACATGCCATAATTCATCAAATAAGATGAGTTGCGTTAACACACCTGTCATTCGCGAGCTAAATGCTGTCGAATAGTCGACATACGGACTGAATAAACGATGCATTCATCTCTTTATTATGATGTGTTAATCCAGGATTATCATCAAATGTTAACACATGTTACCAGTTACTAAAAAAATAAAGTTACGAATCCAAAATGGTCGAACAAACAACAGCGGATTCAATGTAAAGTGAGCTTTAAACTGTCGACGATAAAGTTTATTGAATCGTGCGAGGGTCGAGGTGATAGAATTGGCCGGATTATCGAGGGTAGCTAATATTATTCCGGGGCGTTCGGTGTTGCCTTTTCATCCGCTAAGTATAAACAGGGGGGTGTGTTCGCTCGACCGCGGCTTCATAGATTGATTTACTTTCTATTACCGATATATTTTATCGAAGTTTGTACAAAATTAAGTCATCATCTTTTACTTTCACGAAAATTGGCTCAACGGTTTGTGTTTTTGTTTTCAGTTTAGATGGTAATGATGATTTATAACAATTTGTTTATAAAACAAGAATAAAATATCGTTAAAAGTAGCGTCAGTACGTATCTATAAAAATCATAAGGATGTATTTCTATTTTATGCTGAAATACCTACCGGCGTTCTATAGGTCTACGATGCGAAAATTCCATCCTTTTGATTTAGCCATGTCTTGAGTTGAACTATGTTGACGATCATAATTTGCTAGCTGTTATACCAGCGAGTTCAAAGCGTGGCAAAGGCCGACCCGAGGCGAGGACCGAGCGGAGTCAATATTTGCACGCCCTGCCCCTACTAATGAATACAATTAGATCATTTCGCGCGGCCTCACGTTTTTCATACGCTCCGGAGCTCGTACTACCCTCAACGTGTTAAATACGATGTCGCACATTACATGCCTACCTACTCGTTTGTGAAAACGGACCTGTGGTTTCATGAAAACTTTGGTTTGAATAAGCGCTGGAATTAGAGAGGAGAGCACAGAAGTTATTTTAAAGTTGGTACTTGTGATCCGAGAGCTAATTTTAATTGGATTCCTTGACACGCTTTCTGAAGGTCTTAACTGAAATGTGTATTATTTATTCTGAAAACTGGGACATGGTAAGTGTTGGACATGGCAAGGTAACGGAATTTAAATAACTTTGGCTTTTAAATATATTTAAATAAAAATTTGATTTAATAAACTTAGCTATTTATAGAAAATAGACTCACGCCTTTTCCGGATGAGCCCTTGAAATCTAGATGTAGTAAGTGTTCGTAGAGGTAGCTCTATAAGTTTTGGCACGTTCATTAGGAAATCAAAGTTTAGCGTTGTTGAGTAGCCGAACCTAGAAGCAGGAGTTGAACGTCAAGTTTGGAAATGTTGGAATGTTGGCTTGTTGACGTGCACCCGAATACATTAACCGCTGTTTGTTGTTTGCCCAAACGCCACATGGCGACGTGGCTTTGTTTATTTTAATACTCAACCATTGTTAGGTACCTACTTGCGAGGGGCCTGCTCTTGCTACCATGTGTTTCGGCTGATCTCTTGTTAAATACCTACTGCCTTAGTGCTATTTAATTTTGTGTTAGGATGACATAATGTTGAGTTTCAAAAATGCGTAATATAACGATATTTATCGACTCTACATTTTTTTTGCCAATTCATCATCACGATCAATGATTTGATTGAGTCACAATCATTATTATCTAAGAGATGGCATCTGTACAGTTTGTTTGTCCGTATTTAATTACATTTGCTACGGCAGTTAGTCGGGCCCTCACCGGGCAATCGGTTCATTTGCAAAGTGCATTTCGATGCCTGCGCCATTGCCCGACCCTGCTCTTAATTGCGTGCTCTTGCGTGCTCTTATTTATTATTGTCATTTGTGTGTATGTTTACTAAATGTTTACTTAGTAGCCTGAACACCATCCATTGGTCATATCGTTGGTACGTTTCCGTGAACAACCTTGATTTATTTATGAGAAAGATGAGGATAAAGAATGTTTGCATTAGAAGCGGGCATAGCATTCGATAAACATCGCAACAAATTCGTACAAACACATCGGCGGACGTTTATTTGCCGCGGGCCCACGCTCGGCTTCACAGGCTTCGCATTCCGCTCGGGATCGTATCGCTACTCATTTGTATTGGCGGTGGAATTTGTATTATTTGTTTGTTTGAGGATTCCGCATACGTTGTGGGAGCTTTGATTTTTTCCGATTGGGAGATAATGCGGCGCGCGTGGGCCCCGGGCGATGGCTCGCGACTGGCAATCAAGCGAGCGAGCGTGTTCGTTAGCCACCGCCCGCCCTGCCGCTTGGTTAACCTCCTCACGTATCTACGTGGGATCTTTCCACTCTAAAGCGCTGATTTTCTCCAGCAAAATGATAAACTTTTACAATTTTCGAGTTCATTTGTCGTGAAAAGCCCAGAACAATGCAATTGTAGGTATGAACATAGAAGATTTTAAATAAAAATACAAAATCCAACATTGTGGAACAGCTAACTAGGACCGTTGGTTTCCCCATCATTGTGAAAAATAGATTCGATTCCTTTAATTCTTCTAATTCCTGCAATCATCAGATATCTACCTAAGTTTCCCACATATTCCCAATCCTTTTATGGCAAATCTCTCTTATGTGTGCGGGCTGTACGTATTTGAAACAAACTGGGTGTCGCAATCAGACTTACTGATCAACTCTTTCAAATCCCAACTCAAGTCCCATTTCTTTTTTCACCTAGACAGCTGAATATTAGTTAATATAGTTACACAAACTATGCTTTATTTTTTTCTTAATGGCCGTAATTTTTTATATTAGCGATTAGATAGGTAACGATTATTTCCTTTTGTTTTAATTACATTTTTATGTTAGTATGTTGTATAATATTATTAATTCAATAAGAAACCACGAAGATTTTCGAATCCCTTTAGGTAGTTTCACTAAGTTTTACAGGTAACAGGTGAAACCTGTATCGCTGTGTCTCCTTATAGAAATTAAGGACCCGTTACTCATCGAACTTATACAATATAAAAGATTGATCACACATGTTTGCGTGTCTCACATTCCATAACTCATAAATTCATCCGTGTTGTTAATTCGTCGAACGCCAATCATGCTAATTTCGTTGCTGGCTCGCATTTGATGCTAAGGTGTCAGATAGGAAGAATCTATAAAACAATCTTGCGTAGGAGTAGATATTTAATTTTGTCAAAATTATGCAACATCAAATGAAAACAAACCAGAGTCATGCAACCCACCTCTGCACCTGTGCTCCTGATGATTTACTACACAAGTGGGCATTTAAACGTCGACCACAATGCAAAAGTAGCATCCATGTTACTATTCAACATCAGGGTGTTGTATGCGATATTTTTGAACGTTACCTACACAATCATTGTGGAAAACAGCAGCCGTTTCATTATTTATGACTTGGCCCTATTTTGAGAAGTGCCATATTAGGTACTTGGGAAATAATGTAGCAAACGTAAATAAAATTGTATTTAAGTCTTTTGAGTAATTATAGCAGGTCATTAACGTTTGTTATAACTAATCATTGCCAAGGAGATTTACGTAGTCGCGTAGGATTTTCGAATATAACACCAGTTATTTCCACACTCAGTAGCAACTCTACTTTGTTCATTGTGATAATTTGCAAGCGCTGAATAAATCAATCGTGATTGCGAGGCCTACATTTTACAAACGAAGAAATATGTACAAAAGTAAACGTCATCAGCGCACATGCGATGGGCAAACATTGGTGCGTGTGATTGTGCCGGCGACTCATGGAGCTCCGAAAAACCATTTTTTTATTCGTGACTCCCAATCAGCACCCGTGGCAGTTGCAATTATCTCTCGCAGCAAATCGAATTATGATCAATTCGGATTTGCGCACATTCGTTCGAATATAAAACGGTTTGTATTAAAATTTGGCGTGCGATGCATGAGATGCGTTCCCATTAGTTGGGTCGAGCGCTTTGTTTGTCCGTTCGATTCCACGTTTATATTTTTGAGTGATTGTTTCCATTTACATATGGGTTGTAGCGTGGCGGCATCGTAGGACAAATTTGTATTAGATTCTTCTAACTCCGTAAGAGGCACTAAAAGTAAATGGCAAATTTAGGAGGATTTTTATTCGCAGTATTGACAGCCTACGTTATATATTCCAAAATACTTTTTTTTTATGTTAATTTGAACATTAACACACACATTTTCATAATAAACCTACAGTTTTTCAGTTTCTAGTGCTTATGTTAAAATTTTATTTTATTGTGATTTTTTTCTATTTATTTATTTAGAAAACAGTATAACATCATGTTTCTTTTAACCCCAAGACGATGGCATATGCAATTAGGCAAATACAAAAGCATAGCTACTAATCTGAACATTTGGTTTCGATAACTAGATGTGCATCAGCATTTACCTACTGCGATCGCCCGTAGTCAGTCACGCACCTAACCATCTTGGGTACAGCTGCAAATCCCTACAACTTGACGCTACATTTTCAGTGAACTGTGGGACTTCTGTTTATCTCACGGTAAAAACAGAAGGGGCAGAGGATTCTTGATAGCAATCAATAAATACTGGAAAACCATTTCTTTGTTTCTTAAGTACCATTCCCACTGCCTTATGAGAGAAAACCTAATTTGTTGCACATTCCTTCTGTAAAATCAAACTACAGACAAAACGCGTTCTTTGTTAGAGCAAGTGCCTCGTTCAACAACTTGATGAGTGCAGATATTGATGTTGATATTTTTAATACTTCCGCTATCAAGCTAAAACAATTGTTATGTAATAGTTTTTTCCCAGATATTTCTACTTAATGTTATTTTTTATTTTTACATGTGTATCTACAATGTGTTTAAATTTTTTAAATATTATTTTTTTTTGGTGTTGTTAAAATTAGTCTGTTTAAAATTTTTTCATTTTTTTCTTATGTTAGTCGTCCATTGAATATCTATAACTAATATTATTCTGCTAACAGTGGAAACTTGTAAATAGCCTTCAGCAACGTACATGTACTTTCATGTACTTAGATAATATCTCTATTTTGTAATTGACTAGCTGTAAGTTTTCCTAAAATTCGAAAATAAATAAAATAAAATAAATAAATAAAATAAATAAATAAATTTCGAAGATAATCTCCAATAAATAGTTGTGATGTACCTAACTGACTGTTTGCTTACAGGTTTGGTTCCAAAACCGGCGCGCCAAGTTTCGCAAGCAAGAGCGCCTGGCACAGCAAAAAGCTGGCGAAGCTCCCGTGAAGTCTGAAGGCAAACGCGACAAGCCACTGTCACCATCGGCGTCGCCGCACCCCGCACCGCCCGCCTCCGCCCCGCAGCCCGCCCACCACTCTCTGCCGCATCTCTCGCCGCCCGACCTCAAGCCCATCACCTCAGCAGGTCATTATTTCTTCAACATCAATCTTTACAGGAGAGATCAGTTTTGAACACGAGTTAGGCGATGGATATGTCGTAAAACGCACGTTATAAATAACGAATAAGCAAACAGTGATATTGATTACAAAAACCAAAATAGCATTTTAAAAATAATACGACTGCAACGTAAAAAAACTGATATTCGAATGCGGTATTTTTAACCAAAACGTGATGTCATGCGAGTAAATTTAGTGGTAATATTTCTCCAATGTTACATTGATCGCCGAATTAAACCAATGGTTGGCATGAGTCATGCATTCCGACCAATGGCTGAGCTTTATCGCGCTATTTCAGTCGTAGGTTTGCGTGGGATCAACAAGGCTCTTTTGGACATAACGCTTCATAATAGTCATCGGCGTAATAATAGATATCACGCAATGTTTTGTGACTGAGGACTTTGTAGTCATTCCAATACAGCTTTCACCGAAATAATACGATTACTCTCATGTGACAAAAGTGTAGAATTTGTAGTGTAAGTAGGAACTACTTAGGTATCAGAAACCGGCAAAAATATGACTTTCTAGATTCATAGCAATTTAGAGCAAATATTTTAGTAACTTTTTGTGTCATAATAATCTAATAAGTCAGGGAAGGTATCTCTACTTCTAGCTCTTTGTATTCACTATTCTATCCCCTTTCTTCATCGTGAGTTTCTGTGAATGAATTCAGTATTTTTGCAAGAAAACAATAGGCAATTAAGTAAATTAATGTCTAGCTGGGTGCATTTTAGTGAGTGGGGTCCGCGGAAGCTCACCTGATGGCGCACCAGCGGCCGCCACTAATCACATTAGGCCGCCGCCGCACCGCGGCTACCGCCAGATTTCCACTTCGGCTCATTTGCGCTAATTGTGCGCGCGATTGTCACTCAGGCCTGAATAAACAAAGCGCTAGGATTAGGTGATTACCGCTTAATTGCGTTACCACGATTATTTCATGCCCGCCGTCCACCGCGAGTCTGATTTTCTAGTCAGATTTGAATGCGCCGGTTTTGCTTATTTGCTTGTCCGATTTGCTCATTCGCGATTGCGACTGCACTTAATTAATATTGTACGATTTGTGTCTGTGTAAATTATGGAAAACAGTAACCATAAGTTAATTAATGTTTGAATTATTAATTTCATTTGTTTCTTTTGTCTATCTTTGTTTGGTCGGGTTTAAACAAATATCACTTGTTTATGGATTGCATTAGATACTTCCGTTCTTCTTTCTTTATTTTAGTTCTGTTACAATAAGCAGGAGAAAACAAAAAAAAATCTAATACGTATGAAGAAACGTTAAGATGTCAAAATTACAAAATTACCTATGCCTTGAACTTTCTTTCAAATTCTTTCTTAATGGCGCTAGTCTAGTCTAGTAGCTTACATTACTATACATATAACAATACTAGAAAATTTACTTTAGTATCCTTTGGTGTGACAGAGATTGATGTCTGTTGTGGTTGATTGATTACCTTAAACAGCTTCTGCTCGTGGCACCTGAAATGTGAAACGAGCATTAGAACTCTAGTGTATCACCTACTTACTACAAGGGAAAGATTTTTAATCTGATAATTTGTAATTGTATAAATGCAAATCTTTAAGAAAAACCTGTAATATAAAATCTTTCTCACTCTGTATTATTTCGTTGACAGGCAACAAGCTTTGCGATGAGCTGAACGGTCTCGGAGGCATCCCTGTGAGCAGTGCGGGCGGCGGCAAGTGGGCTGGCGGCTGCGGCCTGCTGCGCCAACCCTCAGGCTTCCCCCTCCTCAGCGTCGCACCCCCCAACTACCTACTCTCAGACCACTTAGGCTCACTCGCGAAGTCCAACAACCATCTCTTCTAATGCCAGAACCGTTTCCAAACAAGCTGGGATTTCTTGTACAACTCGGAGACAGGCCGGTACGGCCCGAATGCTGGAAACTTTGAGTGACTGTTCAAAAAAGTTTTTCCGCGACTGGAAACGGTGGGTTGGGTGTGATCTGGGCATTGCATAAGATTAATGTTGCCGCGTCTGAAAACGTCCTAATTATATGACATGACTTCTTTGCTATTTGCAATATGTGGCTGGTTTGCCAGTTTTCTGCCAGTGTCCAGTTCATGGAAATTCCATAGTCATGGAATTGAATCGTCGTTGTAAGATTTATGAAACGAGTGAATTTTCAAAAGACCTGAGACTTTGAAATATGGCTACTGAAAATGATGCAGTGACTTTATTGTGTGTAATTTTAGTGCCAAATCGTGTCCATTAAAATGTCATCGCAATGACGAACTTTATAATTTTAATTTTTAGAGGTATTTATTGTACTTACATTCCACGAGGAAAGTGTACTATAAAGTGTGAATAATAGTCGATGTGTGATTATTATGGCGTGTTAGATATTATACTAAAATGTTGTGTGATATTTTTGTAAATAAACATTCCAAATTGTATACGTCTGTCGAAGTATACCATTGAATTACAATTAAATAAAACTGAGTTCTAGTCTTCTTTATAAAAGCTATTTCAAATAGAAAATGGTTACCTAATTAGTTTAATTATAAGCATAATTTTTATTTCTAGTCACTTTTAGTAGCTTTACCTTACTCTACCAAACATGTTGCTATATCTGTTGGATTAAAAATATACTAAAATTGTAAATAATGTAGGTATGTATTAGATAAAGGAATAAATAATTTGTAAATATTAGAAAAGGTACTTAGTGTTGTATCCTAACGAGTACCTACGTAATTACAGACAATTTCTGACGGTTTTGTCGAGGGTTTTAATAAAGTGAATTATGAATCTGAGTTTTTATTTTTTAGTACCCTGATTTACTCGAATTTACTTTTAGGTAGGTGTTAGGTAGGGTATTTATTGTGGGTTCGGTGGGGGGTTGTAACCTACCTAAAAAAAAAGCAGTGTAAAGAGGATTTTTTAAAACAACTAGCTATAAATTACACCACCTACGATTAATTAATCGGTACTGATCGAGAGAAAATAGATTTATTTAAATAACTTTGTTCAGAATTTGAAAAAAAAAAACGGCTTTTGTTTAAATCCAGGAATAAGTAAATGATTCATTATGTCTCACCCGAAACACTTTAGAAAATTTACAATTTGCTCAGTTATTAGAAAAAAAACCGCCCTTGAAATGTTTCAGTGTTCTCGCTTACCTTGCGGTCGAGGTAATGGCCGTCGCACTCTCCTTATCATTATATTTGTGGATGTGTTCGAGGGTAAACTATTTGGAAATTGGTCAAGTTCATCCATACTTCATCATTTTTCAGCAAACATTGAAGGTTGACGTCTGACACGTTTCACAGTTGCCGGCTGATTAACAACAGCTGTACGTAGTACCTAGTATGTCCCATTTTTTCAAAGGGAAAATCTGCTATCATGTACCATACTACATGGAGGGTATAGTAAGGTTATATAGGGATGTCTATCCCCCCTTACGTTAACCATAAAATCATAAAGAGTCATTATGACAACGAACAATTAGCATGCTTGTCAATTCACTCATAGTTTAGATCCAAACTAAGCAGAACTATATGTAATTGATATATATATACATATTATATATACCTACTCAATCCCATAACACAGCATCATCTAGCCCCAAAGATTTAATCTAAGCACAGCATTGATTATGATGGTACCAAACCTACGATTGGTAAGCTACTAGAATACATAAATAATACCGAAATTAGTACCAAAACAATATGTACATATGTTTATCCCACGAGTTATGTCTAGTAAAGCACAGAGAAATAGAAATATTAAACTAAACTTACGAAATTTACTACTGGCAGTATAAATCGCAGCAGTTAATCCCCTATTTACGAGTGCATTACTCATTCAACGAATCAGTTTAGTATGTTTTAGATTCGAATGTAATTTTCCTCTAGGTTTATAAGTAAACTAATAATGTTAACTTATAAATATAGTTCTAGAAGAAAATGATATTTGAATAAAAAGATGGTTCAGGTGTACACATGAACAAAGTTTTTCGGCTTTTGGTAATTAGTAGGCACCGATTAGGTAATATTGTTACTTGGTAAGTAAGTTAATAATCCCTTGTTTGCGCCTTGTTTTTATTTTCTTGAACCAGGAAAACACAACTTTCAAACCTGTAGAAAAAATACTTATAGATACCATGTCTCCCATCTTCTACGAAAATTATTTTTCAGAGCGTCAGATGTTTTCTGAGAAAAATTTAACTAGGCATGAGACAGAGTGAAATCTCTGACATACATGTGACATGAACCCATCCAAGCAGCGTGGGCTAGACAATGATAACCCCCGTCATCACCGCAAAGACACGCAACGTGGGCGGGCGGGCGACGCGCGTAGGGCGGGTGTAATTCTCTGGGAAGTTTTATGCATTATATGGACACTGAAGTTCTATAACTACTGTAGGTCTATGCATAACTCAATAAAGTAAAATTTAAAGATAATGTGAAAAGTTAAATTCGAAACCAAATCTGCTCTTAATAAACAGAATAATTGCTTGGGAATAATCGTGTTAATTATTTTTAACTTAACATTTCAGCATCAATTCTATATCAACTATCTATGTATATTAGACGAATGGGTTTCATTCCCGCCTCGGGACAAAAGTTTGTACGATCTGCAAAAAATTGATCCGAGTGTTCTGGTCGTTTCCTAAATATAGTTAAAAAATATCTATCTATATAATATATTGTATTTTGTATATCAGTTACCACACAAGCTCTGCTTAGCTTGGGGCTAGATGACGCTGTGTAGATTGTCCAACATTATTTAATCATTTATTACTTACCTACTTACTTACTATCTTAGTTGTTTGTTCCTCCTTCTCTGTTTATAAAGACTAAACATGAAGATTCTTCAAACAAACTAGTTATATTAAAATAGCTTAATGTAAAATGGACCAATTTTTAACAAACAACATATTTTATTATTTTTATCCGAGTAGGTGTCTACCTTGTTGTAAATTTTGCGTATAAACTCTATTTAATAACATATCGATTTAATAACAAAGAAGTTTTCAGTCAGGAGCTTAATCTGTAGGTAGGTATGAACATCCATAACATAGTAAACTTAACCCAGAACAGCAAAAAATTTACTAATTTAGAAAATCTCAGATTAGACAACTACTTGGGTTGAATCAGGAACGTAAGCGCAGTTTTATCTGCCCATTATGCAGTTGTTCAGTGTAATTTTTTTTTATTATGACTTTATGAAAAAAGTATCTGTCCTAATAATGTGATAGGTTGTCTTACTTATAAAATAGGTAGTAAGTAGTACTTTTGCATTCGTACATAATTTTCTTTTTAGTCAGAAAAGGAACTTTTAAGCTTGCGTCGAGTCAAAGTTTATTTGCATGCAGATGAATCACTATTTCGTCGCTATGCCGTTGGTGCGGTGTGCGTGTGAGTTTTCCAGAAGGGCGCAGCTTTCTATAAATACGTGGACTCAGTTTTCAGGAGTTCAGTCTAGCTGTGCACTCGACGTTAGCTCCACACACAAAAAAAAACAACCATGTCTCTGGAACGCCAAGTCCGCGCTAAGGTCAGAACAAAAAACAATCCTAATTCTTTAATTAATTTTTAAAACATCTCAAATTTTCTTTTTGAGTTTGTTGCTTCAGCTTGTTGCATTATTTTAAATAAACCACTTTCTGATTAATTCAAACCAAAATAAATACTTGAAATCACTATCAAAGTAACTAATGTAACAAATTTAATTTAGAGCAAAAATATTACTTTATGAACATTTTTTATAATGATGGGGAAATAGCAACCAAAACCTTTTTTAGTATTTAACTTTTCTAAACTTTAATTACACCTTACAGCTCGCTTCCAAGCGCAGCCCCGAGCAGGAGAAAGAAGCCCAGGAATGGATCGAGGGTGTCCTCGGAGCCAAGTTCCCCCCGGGCGAGATCTTTGAGGATGTCCTCAAGGACGGCACTGTCCTCTGCCAGGTCATCAACAAACTGAAACCTGGTTCAGTCAACAAAATCAACACCTCAGGAGGACAGTTCAAGATGATGGAAAACATCACCAAGTGAGTATAGACATCATCAGCGACAGATCGTATCGGTTACCGTTCCTCGTTGAAAATGACGCTTTCTTCAAAACCCTTCTGGTTTTGTCATTCAAAAAATCACAATACTTGAAAGTCGAATTGGAAACTTATAAGATGCTTGAGTCATTATTTTCTATTGTGAACTTATTTTGGCAGGGTGATTTGTATCTTGTCATCACAACTCAGTGTTGTACAATATAAATGAGATAACCCAATCTTTAAACAGCTCTTAATAAGCCTATGAACGTATTATAAAATTTGTGCCATATTTCAAGTGGTGGTAAATTTGAATTGGCATGTTTTAAAGGTGTAAAACATTCAAGAACCACACAAAAAATATAAAGAACTTATTAATATTTTTTAAATCTTAAAAATCGTAGTTTGTTGAATTCATATTCATATATTTTTTTTATTTTACGAAACTTTTTCTCGTATTTCGATTTAATTCCTACAAACACCTTAAACGCAATCAACACCAAAACTCAGATCAAGCGATGAAACAACTCATTAGTAACATTTTTTTCCCAAATAAAAAAGCTAGCGATGCTCGCCGTCGTTATATCAAATCAAATCAAATCATTTATTTCGGACATAAATATAAATATCTACATATACAGTCCATATAATGTAAAAAAATTTCAAACATACAATAACATTTTCAGTTATAGCTCGTCATAGATTTTTTTGATTGCAATACTAAGAACGTGCACCTTCTAGCTTCCAAGCGGCCATCAAAGCGTACGGAGTACCCGACATCGACGTGTTCCAAACCGTGGACCTGTGGGAGAAGAAGGACATTGCTCAGGTCGTCAGCACGCTCTTCGCTCTTGGACGTGAGGTAAGAGACCTACTACTACACCTATTTGTAATGTTACTAAATTAATACTAAATCTAATTCGTATTGTATGGATACAATTGAGGGCTATCTCATATAACATCTACTTTAACGAGCTCTGCCTCCGGAGGGACACTGGTAAACCTATCACTGGCACCAGTCTCTCAGCTATAAGAATTATCTGTAGAAAGACCCTTTTTGAAGAGAAAATAAATTAATTTTGAGTTTGAATTAAATATCAAATGTTAATGGTAATTTTATTTTTAAATTTTGTAATGTAAAGTTGAGGTATTAATTAGCGACTTGAATGTGGGAAAATTTAAATAATGAGTCAACGACAAAAAAAATCGTCTAAAAAGCCTCGATATAACATCCTCCACCTGTTCAGCATTTTATGCCGTTGAGTCTATCCAAAGTGTTTTGTCTTTCAAATACGAACGTCTGATGGCGAGATTTACATAGGTAAATCTATTTTGAAATACTTTGTAAACAAGTGGGCACGAAAGGAAACACCTCGTTCCTAGTCTAATATCGCGTTCACAGATTGTTTAGTTGAAACGTTAGATCTGGCGAGCCGCCAGGTTTCAGTATTACGACGATCGCACAACATTACCTCAGTTTTCATAAATATCCAAGGTTAGTGCGTGAAGGCCAAGAGGGATCGTGTTCACATTCCACATTTATGGAAAACCGATTATGTTATCTGATCAAACCCATTTCCATTCAAGACAATAGAGGAGTACCCAAAAATCTTGAAAGCGAACCGTCAAACGAAACCCTTCCAACTTTCTGGGTTCCTAAACATTATTTAAAATCGGGTTAGTTTGAGAGCGTTTATTGAGTTGAGAGCTAATAGTACACGTTTTGTCCTTAGACCTACAGGCACCCCGAGTGGAACGGACCTTACCTCGGACCCAAACCCTCCGAAGAGTGCAAGCGTGACTTCACTGAAGAACAGCTGAAGGCAGGTCAGACCATCGTGGGCCTTCAGGCTGGCTCCAACAAGGGCGCCACCCAGGCCGGCTCAAACATGGGCGCGGGTCGCAAAATCCTCCTCGGCAAGTGAAGTGGAAACCAGTGATACTAGTTATAAGCAGTTTGTACAAGTGTATGGACGCTATCAGAGACTGCGGGCCGTGTGAATATCTAGTCAAGCGATAAACATGTGGCCTATTGATATTCCAAATAGCGCCAATGATTTTGTGCATAAGTTAGTTGTAAGAATAATATTTATTTCCGTTTTATTATAAATTTTATAATAAAATTCGATAAAGTTTACAAACAACTTTTATTTCTTTTCACCTCTTTCCCCTTGCAGGCACTGAAAAAACAATAAAATGTAAACCACATAGTGATGATCATAACATTACAACGACTGTTCAACATTGCTTATTCGAATTATTTTTGCACCGAATTTCAACAAATATACATAACTGAAATATAGACCGCAACCATTACATAAACTACAAATTTAACGTCAATTGATTCGCTGAAGAAAGTAACATCAGAAAACCAAAGCTAGCTAAAACACTCAATTCACAAAAAAGCAACCGGATACCAATATGTTACAAATCACGAAAGTTTCAAACAAAATCATTTCGATCCGTTTGAGTTATAGTGGCATAGATAGAAACCCATCAAACTTATTAACATTCCTCTTTTCAGATCTTTAAGAGGTCGTAACATTTTGTGAGAATTATATGTTTATTTGTTACCCGCGCAGGACAGGCGAAGCATCATGTTAGCTCGTTGTACGAAACCCTACTTCAAAATATATAACCAATATATAATAATTTATACCAATATTTACCCTTCGAAAGGGAGAAGTAGGTATCCTTCGGTTTTATACTACTAGAACGATTAATTAAACAAATTTGAACTCACTTTTAGTACTTATGGTAAAAATTTAAAACCTCTTCGTGACAATCATATCAGAAAATATATGTACCTATGCTACGTAAGTTCGGCGTAGCATCGTAGCAGCGTAGCACGGCCGACGAGCTACGAGCTCTAAATTTGTCTTCTTAGAAAAGGGATGGAGAAAGATAGGGAAGATAAGGTAAAGTGAGCTACGGCAGAAAATAGAGGAACACCAATACAATGAAGAAATTTGAAACTGTCTACGACATCTAAGATCAATAACGACATCTTGCTCCAGAAAATAGTTGATTTGTGATATATCCCTCGCGAAAGGTTTCACGGCGTTTATAATTAGAAACGCAATTTAAGTTGTATTATTAAATTATCTGTACCTATGTACGCACTAAAATCACATTTTGACGAAATTTCACGCAGAGCGTAAATGTCTTTTATGTTAGTAGCGGGAAAGACGAGCGCTTATTTAATGTACTTAGGTACCACTTACCTACCTAAACAGTTTGGTATAGATGTACAAAATACCATTTTTGTTATCTAGCTTAGAAACTAAGGCTTAGCTGTTTTGCTACACCCTGTACCTGTACTTCAGATTCAGATTATAGTAACACCAAATTTATAGATATCTGCGGAGTTTCGTGTCTATTTTTGGCCTACTACCTAGTATTTGTAAGAAGGTACGTATGTGACTAGGTACCTACTAACACAGTAGGTACTGTGCTGTGGATGCATAGTTAATTTGCATAAATTGCACACCTGTTGTTCTAATTTGCAACGCGACACTACTAGAATACGTACAAGTACATAATGTGAAGCTAGCTTCTGTCCGCGGCTATTAACGCGGCTTATGTTACAGATAATTTTCAAATTTCTACTGTAGTTATACATTTCAGATTTCAATAACTTTATTTCTTTATGATTACAAAATAAGTACTTATACTAGTCAAATTTTATAACATAAATTAGTATAAAATAAGAATTATGGGATTTATAAAATAAGGGAATTTTCTCGTCACTTAAATTTTTTGTCCACATATGAAGAAGTGCAAAAGAAACCACTAATATATTTATGCATGGCTTTGTATCGAAGAATGTTTGTTTTGCCTATGTCAATCAAGTAATAAAGCGATTTAGATGCATGTGAATATTTACATATATACATAAATCTAAGGACAACATTGAGTTTCTTACATAAGTATTATATTTTATATGGGCCTTAGTTTGTAAGTTTTTTCCATCTTGTACAAAACTAATGTTGCCTGAAATAAATGAATATTAATATTTATTCTTATTAAAAGTACTATTGTCGGCGCGGAACTGAGCAACATTTGCCCAAGCATTAGCATTTTAATTTTTGTTACATAAAGCGTATGCCTTTGCACTCGGGGTAAATATTATTTATTTATAAATAATATTTACTGTATGTAATTAATTATGGTTAAGAGTTGATACTACCTGAAATCAGTTATTTTCAACGATCATATCGTGTAAAAGGCTATATAGCTATGGCTATGGCTATATAGCTATCGTGTAAAAGGCCTCATAGACAATATTTTGTTTTAAGTAGGTATTATTTAAATTTCAGAATAGAGAACTCAGTTGCTTCAGATCGAAGCTTATTATGGGGACATTCGTTTATTAGTTAAATACGTAAGACTTTTCGGTAGTTTTTTACCCTCTCCTCCTAACTATAAGAAAAATAAGAATCGGTTGTTACTCCCACTGTTTAATATAGGTATACAATAAAATACAATCTTTAATCTAGGTACCTACTGTAATCTGTTGTAAATCCATACAGCATCACCTAGCCCCAAGCTAAGCAGATATGGTGTCATTTATTAGTTATTTTATTACGTAAGAATGTAGAGGAAAAAAATCAATACACGTTTGATTTGTTTTAATGTTTATGTATTTTTCAAAGTAAACAATTTTTTGGAATATTTAATAGGACTTACAAAATTAACTAATAATTTTTATATTTTGGTAGAAATAGAAAGTGGATCTGCCACTGAAACATCTCTAGAAGGTGTTGCTTCTAGTTGGTTATTGACAATTTTATTGCAACTTCGTCGACGTCCAAGTATGTAAGTAGGTAATTATAGTAAGTAGAAGAGAGAAAGAAGAGAGATGATAAGAGAGTAGATAGCTTTGACGTCCACCCATTCCAAATCAGCCCCGATGCGGCACAAAACTTCTTTGCCTCGCTAAAGAGTCGAGTTAAAAATCGCGTATTTCGTCGTCATTTTTCATCTCTGCAATCATAGGTCTGCAAGGTTATTTCTAGGTTACATGACTCATAAGATTAGGTAGGTACTTACAGGTGATTTTTCATAATATAAAAAATACACGAAGCGGAACTATGTATGAGAATCATAGAACACGCGCGGGATAATCAATTTGCCTTTTGGAAATAAGACGTTCCTCGACGATTGATGGGTTAATTTTCCTCCACAGATGCTAATATTTAATAAAAAAAAATCATTTCGCAAAACGTAAACCTTCACTAAAGTTTCGGTTTTCAAGTTTGTGGTTGCCTTTTCAGTGCTTGTAGAACGATCTTCATTTTATATTTGTTATTTATCCAAAAGTCTTTAAAAAAGCAGCGGCGCCACGTCCTAGTACCTAGTACTCTAAGGAAGCTGTCGCGTTAATAAAGGACCGATTTCAATTAAATGTATCTACCTACCGAATGGATCCGCGAATAACGTAATATTTAACCGCAATTACCGGAAACGCGTATTTTTTTTAACTCGTGAATAAGGTGAACTGGTAGAGGTTGATAACTTTAGATAAAACACTGAATTTATGTGTAAACGAAAAGTTTATTTCCCACACAGCACATGTACCTACATAATACCAGGCTAGGCGCACTCCGCGCTCGAGTTAAATTCTAAGTACATAGCCTACCAACCTGTCTGAGGTGAAGAACTGCAAAAACTAGCTACCACTAAATAAATACCGCTAAATAAATGAATATGAAATTTTTACCTCTTTTTCAGAAATTGGCGAAATTGACATTTTAGTTATTCTATGTAACGTAGGATAACGATTACTAACAAGAAAAATAATAAAAAAACCTAGAAAAAATCTCAACTTGGTCACAGTTTTTTATTTCTTTTTGCTAAATGTAGTTTTATTTATGTTATTTTGGCTGATTTTTTGCCCTTGAGTTTCATACAGCGCCATCTATGTTAGTCTGTGTCAACCATCTTTAGGTTCGCTTTGAAAAGCCCTCATTTATGGCAAGAGGAAACGGATATACCGGATAGTCACCCCCAAGGCGATTCAAATTTTATTTTGAATCACATACGTCAAGCGCTCGCTGCCGCAGGGGGTCTTACGGAGGTCTTACGTCAGAGCGCAACCGACTACGACGACGTTCTGCGCCATTAAAACGCGGCGCGACACGCCGCGCTACTTGACCGTTATAAAATGTTTTCCATTTACATTGTTTACGTTAATATCTTGTTAATATCTTTAGAATAAACTTGATATATTAAACCTCATCATCAGTGATCGGAATTGGGTGAGCTAAAATACCTAAAGTTCAAAGAACAGAGGCAAAAAACAAAATGGAGACTTCCTTACTACAATAATTTTATTGGACCCAATTGGGACGAAATTGAATAATTGTCGCAGTTAGTAATTATATTTAATATTAACGTTTATAAAATATTACGAACTGATTCAAATCATTTTTAACCATTCAACCCAACCAACCATCTTTTTAACAAACTACAGTAAGTTTCATATTTTATAACTTACATTTCTAATTGTTATTAACTCAGGTAAAAAACTGAATCTTTGTCATACTATAAATATGTACCTATAACTTCAGTTGATGTTGAAAGGTCCTTCTCTACCTATAAATGGATCTTAAGTACAAAAAGAAATCGTTTAAAGATTGAAAATATGGAAAAACTCATGATAATTTATTTTAATACTTCAGACGAAAATACATCTGATGATGACACAGAAAATTCCATTCCTGATGGCGATGAAACATTTAGTTATTCAGATTAGCTATTCAGACTGACTAATTTCTACATTAACTGAAATAATATTCTTCTGTGTCTCTTAACATTTGGTTACTTTCATAATTTTTACGTTGATTCCAATGATTGTACAATGGTGTGAAAACTATACATTTTATTTTTAACCTTTACCTACTTTGTTAGTCACACTAATATTATAAATGTGAAAGTTTAGATTGATGTTTGTTACTTCTGGGACGAAAAAATAAACGGACGAAAAATTGGCACGAAAAAATATTTAGTCTTAAGGCGTCTCCATTTGGTCTCTGTTATTTTTCGAAGTTTAGGTATTTTAGCTCACCCAATTCCGATCACTGCTCATCATCATCATCATCAGCCTATGTTAGTCCACTGTTGGACATAGGCCTCCCCTAATGAGCGCCATAGCGCCCTGTCTTCGGCTTGACGCATCCAGCATCTGCCAGCAGTCTTTCGCAGATCGTCATCCCACCTGGCCGAAGGGCGTCCTACACTACGTTTACCGAGTCGCGGTCTCCACTCAAGAACACGTTTACCCCAGCGGTTATCGGTTCTTCGCGAAATATGGCCGGCCCACTGCCACTTCAGCTGGCTAATTCTCTGAGCTATGTCGATGACTTTAGTTCTCTGTCGGATGAATTCGTTACGAATCCTATCCTTCAGAGAAACTCCGAGCATAGCTCTTTCCATAGCGCGCTGAGCGACTTTGAACTGGTGGACCAACCCTATCGTGAGTGTCCACGTCTCAGCTCCGTAGGTCATAACTGGTAGGACGCACTGATTAAAAACTTTCGTTTTCAAACATTGCGGTATGGATGACGAGAAGACTCGATGTAGTTTTCCGAACGCTGCCCAGCCTAGCTGGATCCTCCTCTTGGCTTCCTTCTCGAAATTGTTTTTACCCAACTGCAAAATCTGCCCGAGGTAAGTGTACTCAGAAACAATTTCGAGAAGGTGGCCATGTACGATCACCGGTCTTGGATCAATGTGGGCATTGATCATGACTTTGGTTTTATCCAAATTCATGCCAAGACCGATACATCGGGAGGCTGAAGCTAGACTGTCCAGCATCCGGTTCAGCTCCTCTAGCGACTCCGCCATTAAGACTATGTCATCAGCGAATCGCAGGTGTGAGATGTAGTCGCCGTTTATGTTGATGCCCTTGTCTTTCCAGTCCAGCGTCTTAAACATATCTTCCAACGCGCTCGTGAACAGTTTCGGGGATATGACATCCCCCTGCCTCACTCCTCTGCGCAGTTGGATCGGTTTAGTCTGCTGGTCCTGTACTCGGACACTCATCGTAGCGGCTTCGTAGAGACATCTCAGCACCTCGATATAACGATAGTCTACTTGGCATCGCTGTAAGGATTGTAGAACAGCCCAGGTTTCAACGGAGTCAAAGGCCTTCTCATAGTCCACAAAAGCCAGACACAGGGGCTGATTATACTCTTCGGACTTCTGTATAATCTGCCTCACTGTGTGAATGTGGTCTATGGTACCATATCCTCCGCGAAACCCAGCCTGCTCCGGTGGCTGAAACTCGTCGAGTCTCCTGGCGAGACGGTTCGATATAACTCGTGAGAAAAGCTTATAGACGTGACTTAGGAGCGAGATGGGTCTATAATTTTTAAGAAGGGTTTTATCTCCCTTCTTAAAAAAGAGCACCACCAAACTCCCACTCCACGCCTTTGGAGTTCTCCCACTGTGAAGGACGGCGTTGAAGAGGCTCTGTAACCCCTGTATAACAGGGTATCCTCCAGCTTTCAAAAGCTCTGATGTTATTCCGTCCTCACCGGGGGCTTTTCCATTTTTAAGCTGCCTCAGAGCTAACACGATCTCGTCTTGACTGATGTCTGGCAGTTCGTCGGTATAGTGGCGTATCAAGGTGGCTCTAGAATCGTGGTCGTCTCGTTGGGAACGGGGAGCATGTGCAGCGTATAAACGGCCATAAAAGTCCTCTATCTCGGCCGATATCTCCGGCTTCGACAATACGGTCCTTCCGTCGTGCGTTGAAAGCTTCGTCAGGTGGCTCCTTCCAAGCTGCTGAGTGAATACTTTGGACCCTCGGTTTCGCTCTATCGCCTCTTCGATGAGGCGTGTATTGGAGCTCCGAAGGTCGCGTCGTACCATCTTCGCAATTCGCTTGTTCAGGTCTGACCTCTCTGACGAAGTCGCTTGGGTGGTTTCCCGTCTTTTCGTCATCAGCCCAAGAGTCTCATCCGAGAGTTTGGACTTCTTACCAGTACGCTGCTTTTTGCAAAACTTGATGCCCTCGTCCCTCAGCGTTTCTACCAGATTGTGTAGGGTCTCGTCAGCGTCATCAGTGGGTTCCAAGGCAGCGAATCTATCCCCGAGAAGCTGCTGAAACTTCTCGGTGCCCGCCATGATTTGGATTGGGTTCGGTCGGAGCGTGGACTTCATCAGACGGTTTCTTTCAAGCTTCAAATTTATATTCAGAGAGCCTCGAAGGAGTCGGTGATTAGATCCGGTATTGAACCTGTTGATCACTGAGACATCTCTGAATATATGCTTGCTATCCGTCATGATGAAGTCGATCTCATTTTTAGTCACAGAATCGGGACTCCGCCATGTCCACTTCCTTTGGGGCTGTTTCTTAAAGAAAGAGTTCATTAAGAACAGCCCCTCTTTCTCCAGGAAGTTGACGAGCATTTGTCCCCTGTGATTTCGAACTCCAAAACCATGTGGGCCTATTCGGGATTCACTGCCAGTCTGGGTTCCCACCTTGCCGTTAAAGTCCCCCATAACAACGTTGAAGTGAGCCTTGGTGGTGTGATGTAAGGCTTTGGATATGTCTTCGTACATATCCTCCACTTCATCATCCGAGTGAGCCGAGGTCGGTGCGTAGACCTGAATGACCTTCAAGCTGTAGCGCTTAGACAGCCGAAGGATCAGGTAGGCTACCCTGGTCGACACACTGGAGATTTCTTCGACGTTGTTAGAGAGGGCCTTATTGACGAGGAAACCTACGCCACCCTGGGATGTTTTATCACCCTCGCGAAAGTAGAGAAGATGGCCTGAGTCTAAGGTTACAGTGTCCTCCCCCTCTCTACGGACTTCACATAACCCTAGAACATGCCATTTAATGTTCTCTAGCTCCACTTCCAACTGCGCTAGATGGTGATCAAGCCTCAGAGTGCGTCCGTTAAACGTTGCCAGGGTCAGTGTGTGTGGGGTGTGGTAGCCTAATGTAGCCCGGAGATTCCTAGCACCCCCTGCCCCGCCGTTACCGTGGCCGCTACCATGGCCAGGAATAGCGAGGCGGCCGGGAACTGGGGGCCATTTTGTGGCGGTTCTTGTCATTGGGGGGGTATTACCCATAATCCCCACGCTGGGCATGCGGGTTGGGGATCGCAGTTTAGTGGAGTAGTTCTGCAGAGGGCGCTGCTGCCCGCCCCCCGGTGTGTTTCCCTTAGTCGCCTCTTACGACACCCACGGGAAGAGTTGGGGTGGTGAAATTCTATATTATGCCGTCACCACACGGTATTAAACCTACACCTTGCTATTTCAAATTAAAAATAATGTGAAAGAAAGAAAAGTAGAAATTCTCGCCTGGTTTAATACCTACTTTTTTTAATGATGATCAACGATAGGGCCATGATTCTGTAACAGTAATGAAATATTCTAACTATGGTACATAGGCTTTATTTCCATTAAAATTGCCGTCAAAGCCTGATGAGAAGTAGGTACTTATAGAAAACTAGCGGTCCGCCCCGGCTTCGCACGGGTATTAAACAAAAATTTCAGAAATTATACACACTAAAACGATGGGTTTTACAGTTTTCATACGGATCTTTACTTTTTTTAACAGCATTGGTTGTTTTTGACATTGACTCGACATTCCAAAACTGACACTGGCCGTAGAGAAAAAGCAAGCACCGTGCGCTATACAACCTCTTTTTCTATTCTGACGCGCCATAATAGAAAAAGAGGTTGAATATACAGCCCACTGTTCAATTATTGAATTTTTCATGCGGATCCCTAACTTTTTTGAAAATATTATATAGCCTATGTTCATCACGGAAAATTAAGGATTCTAATGGTGAAAGAATTTTTTAACTCCGTTCAGTAGTTTCGGAGCCTATCCAATTCAAACAAACATACAAACAATCAAATCTTTCCTCTTTATAATATTAGTATAGATAAATTTATCAAAACAAGATTCATAGACAGCTTGAAGACGCAGTCTATTTTCCTTCCTAGGCCTTCAGAAAGCCATACCCTCATAGAGTTCATACTAGGTCTATGAAGTCAGCATCAAAATAATTACCCTCAACATCTTGAGCATTTAGAACGCTCTAAGCTCAACATAGTCTGGATGATTTTAGGTGAAACTGAAAATTCAGATCTTCAATAAACGAAGACTAAACGAAGAAATAAAATATTTTTTCCTCATCTCAGAAAGAGAAACTGTCCAGAAAGAACAACGTAAATAGGCCATTAGGATCTTTGAGGACCGGCCAAATAGCTTTATCCAAGACACAATCACTACGTTGCTTTAGTCACCAACCATTTGACGGAAAGGAAAATAAACTAAGTTTGTGGAGAAAGTTGGAAGTTTTTTCCAAGATAATAAAACCACTACGTTCTAGTTTTTTGCATTTGGCGTAAATAATGTAAACTCCTTCAAGAAAACTAAACATTACAAGATATTGGAGCTTTTCACAGTTTAATTTCTCATCTTAACATACAGAAATAAAAATGTACGACGATGATGCAATGGACGAATTCTATGTATCGGTAGTTTGTTCATCAAATATGAACCGTAGCATGGAAGCCCACGCCTTTCTTGTTAAAAAGGGATTCAAGGTGAAATCCTACGGTACTGGCGAAAAAGTCAAATTGCCGGGCTCTTCAGCCGATCGGCCAAATGTATACGAGTTTGGTGTCCCATATGATGACATTTACAATGATCTAATGGAGAAAGATAAAGCATACTACACGCAGAATGGAATATTGCATATGCTTGACAGGAATCGAAGAATAAAACCATGTCCAGAGAAATTTCAGACTTGCAATGAAATGTTTGATGTTATAATAACCTGTGAAGAAAGAGTGTATGATCAAGTCCTTGAATGGTTTGGATCACGAAGGTCTGTCCACAACCAGCCTGTGCATATTGTGAATATAGACATTCAAGACAACCATGAAGAAGCTACTATTGGTGCATTTCTGATCAGCGACATGGTAACAAAAATGGCTCAGACTGAAGATTTGGATAACGATATTGATGAATTGTTGCATGACTTTGAAGCACAAAGCCATAGGAGTATCTTGAACTGTATAATGTTTTACTAACTCCAATTGATTTCATATAATTACATGATTTACACCTGATTGACAGACTTAGGTGTACCTAAGGGACAATGCATTCAATAACTACTTTAAAATGTCTTCTGGAATGTTATATTAGATATTTACAATAATAAATGTGTTATGCCTACCTAATATGATGTACGAGTACCATTATGTCTTGCTCCCATCCCCCATCATCATTGTTACTTGTTGTAGAGAAGAACCAACTATAGTAGGTTCTTTACTTGAAAAGGATTTAGATAGGAACTAAATATATGATACTGAGATAGCTCAGGCAAAAAGTAGGCAGAAAAAACTTTTTTTTTATAAAATAACTTTTTAAATAAATTCTAAGTTCTCAGTTTTTAACACCATGAAATAGCATTCATACTTTGTTCACACAGCCAATGACAACCATAGCGCAATAGGGCATCCTCTGCATTGTCATTAAACTATCTGGAACAACAAAGTTACTGAGGCACAAATTTTGCAAGGTTTCTTGTGTGACACCTTTGCGGGTACATAAGCATTCCAAGGTTTCACATAACTTTTGTAAAGCTATTGCGAGCATGGAAACAAACATTATAGTTACCTATGATTTAAATGGTCAAAAGAATCAAGAGGTGACATTGGGCTACCTAAAAATATATGCCATAGTAACTTAAATATTTGTGAACCAATAAAGGAGCTGCAAATCCTTATCAGGATTCCATAAAGTTGGCTAGCTGTCAAATTAATTTTGGTTTCCTTGCTTATTACATGTACCTATGCAATAGCAGTAGGTAATATTCGGTACCTATTAGATAAATGTGCCACTGAACTCCTCGACGACAACGCCGGTATCACCAACGAACACGCTGACAGAAAAACAGACATGATCATGTAGAACTACAAGTTACATAGGAAGTTAGTAAAAAAGCCTGATCCTACGATCGGGGCGGCGGCGGGACGTAGCGATATACCAAGGTGGACGTATCTAAACCTACTAGCCCATCCTGGACACGCTTTACATTTTGGGAGGCCTATGAGCGCCCTGTCTTCAGGTTGCCAGCCGTAAGCACCTAGGAGTTTATCTTAGTTACTTAAGTAAAATATGAGTAGGTACCTAGTAGGTAGGTATCTAAATAAATCATGCACAATCCTCAGACCAACATGCCTGGGGCTTGCCCCAGGATATACTTATGAATACAATGTTAATAAAAAGATGATAACCACAGAAATTTTATTTTTAATTATCTTAACTTTGGGTAGGAACATTGTTTTATTCAAAAAAAAATCTACAATATTCTACTTAAAAATATTTATATTTGTATGATCAGGTGGGAATCGAACCCGCAACCAAACCTAAGATTTTATATATTTTTTTTGTTTTGCTGAAGGTATATATAATAATATGTATATAGAGGTATATGATTATTATTATTATTCTTATTTATGGGTAATTCTCATTTTCGATAAAATTTACTGTTATTACGATTTTCTAACTTATGATAAGTAAATAAGGTTATAATGATTTATGTTATTAAAGTGTTGATAAAATACTGTTATTCCAACAAATAAACGTATGTATAATAAATACTGTTCCTAAAATATAAATAAAAATATCCTCTAAATTGTCTCTTCCATGTATGTGATCACACCAGTTTTATGCAAAGAAAAAAATCCTGAGCTTTACCTTTCGTAGTAATTACATAAAATCGAATATAAAAATTATCTGGAATATATTAACTTTTTGATAATAAGAACGAATGTATCTAAAGTTAACTAAATATTACTGAACTTAGGGCTTAAAGTTTGTGATCAATATTTTTGTCCCCCCCATGGAAGGATGTCACACCTTGCATAATTCTAAAATAATCGCACGTGTTGCTGAACTAAACTGGGTATAGACAAGGTGTTTAGCAACACCTTTCGATTTAGTTGTCAGTTCCTGTCGCCGGCGTAAAGTTTGCGAGAAAATATTTGACAAGTTTTTTTTCTCAAAATTCGTCGAGCATAACCTGTCACATCTGTGTCGATCATCAGAGGTATGTTTTTTCGATTATTTACTTGAGAGTGTGTAGTTTTTATGTGTTTTTATGTCAATAACACATGGCTAAATTCGCATGTTCGTTCCTGATTTGGAGCTTATGTTATCCAAGATTATACCTAAAAAAATCCCTACCATGGGGGTCACTTCCACGGTTCCGTGGGTAAAAAATTGCCCATGGACGTGACCTGTCATCCATAGAAGTGACAATTGTATGGGATATGGGGTGGATTTGAGGTGTTTTTAGGAAGGTGTTTGTGTTTTTTTTGTCGAAAATGAGTTTTTTGGGAATGCGTAGCCTAGTTTTTTTTATATTTTACAAGGAAAACCCCAAGAAGCTCCTAAAAAGCCTGCGGAGGAGCTACGGCTGGTAAAATGAGATTGTGATCGAAGTCGATGAGCTTGGATCAAACAAAACCCTGCTTTATTATGAAGGGCTTCTGTTCCGTAATTACATAATTACGTAAAGATTTTAAATTTCTGAAAAACCCGTAACTGTAGCATTAAAATCCGTAATTACGTAAGTAGCCAACATATGTATGGCATTACTACAACCGGTCAATATTGAAACTTAACAAGTGAGTTTTCTTCCGTAGGATATAAATTAATGTGATAATTATCTGTGATTCCTTTACTTCTCCGCGACTAATATAACGTCTGTGGATAACGTACTTAATAATTATTTTTGTGCTCTAATTGTCCGCAGAAAATACCTGTGCTGCATGTGTCTTTCTATGTAATACGTATAATGCTGTTATAAAATTTAGCCGCTCATTACTCATTTGTCGCTTAATAGGCACATAGTTTGGACAGTAATTACTTGAATGAAACTTTTGAAGGAAAAAATATTTATGAAATTCGTTATTACGTAGTGACGTTACTGGATAACCAAAATTCGTAATCAGTTACCTTATTGCTATTTCCGTAATGGATGGAATCCCTATTTATATAAGGCAGCTAAAAAACAAAGAGAGCACGATACCTATGCAGAAATAATTAGTAGCTGAAATGACACCGAGAACAGCGCATAATACGCAAAGAGTGGAGATTGAATATTTATGAAAAGCTTACTGTATAAGTTGTTGTATTAAAATAAAATATCAGTTTTAATGTTTGAGACTGATTATGACTGCATTTTAAATAAATACTTGAACTTCACTTAATATTCGAAACCTTAGTAAGTAATATTACATTGGATGTGACTTACTAATTATTAAGAACACTAAACCTACTACTTATTAAATAATGATAGTTCTGGACTAAAAAAGCTGTCTTTATATTTTTCAAATAGCTATTTCTTATACTTTCCATGGATTATAAGTAGGAAATGTCACTTCCATGGAACGGAGGTCACTGCCGTGGAGGCATTTTTTTTTCAGTTCCATATATTTCAGCATTCAGAAGGCTGCGAGCTCGGCGAGTATTTTTTGTATTATGGGCAAGCTCAAAAGAATTCAAAACCATCGTTAATTATATTAAAAAGACGATTTCACTTGCTTACGAAATTTCAAGTTCAAAAATGAGAATTACCCTTATACATTAAGCAACGCCTAAAATTTTTTGCTTATTAATCCACCCAAGGGCGTCGCCAGCCCACGGCCCAGGGGGGGGGGGCAAGCTGTAGTAAATCGAAGTCGAAAAATGTACTAATCGGCGGGGGGGGGGGGGGGGGGATGTTAGAAGTTACGACAACATGGGCTGATGATTATGTACCTACGCTAACTTTATCCATTCAAGTCAAGTTCAAGTTTTTTTTTAGACTTTTTTTTGAGACTTATTCGGACGTATGCTAAAAAATTTTAAGAGAAGTTATAATAAATTGTACTAACCGTCACTACTTACTCCTAAGGCAAAGCAAGACAATAGCAGGACTTTCGTTGTTTTGCAGTTGGCTAGGTACATTTTTTGACCTCTAGGGGGGGGCAGCTGCCCCCTCTGCCCCCCCTGGCGACGCCCTTGAATCCACCTGATCAAATATGTAAAATAAATGATATACCTAATACCAATAATTTACTCCCAAACATTAATCCACGCGAATGAAATCACGGGATAGTCGCTATCATACTATTGATGACCCATCATCTATTATGATACAATTCTGTACATTAGGCAGAGTTGATTTCGATGAAATTTTGTTTTGAATGAATGTTTTTGTCAAAGATATCTTTGCGTTTAGTTGTTAAGTCAGATTCAGAATTGTACGCTGTAGATGGCGTTACAATCGTGTTCTAGGATAGGACTATCAGGACCGCTAGTTGTAATATTTTACTCACTCTTAAGCATATCTATTAGGTATCCCAAATTCCCAATGCTTCAGATCAGAAGTAGGTATAAACAGTAACGATGTAGGTATATTATGTTATAAGGAAATGAAACAGTAGTAATATTGTTTGAAACAATATAATAAATTTCTGTATTGAGTTATTGAACAATCGAAAAATCTGAATAAAATAACAATGTAAAGTAGGTAAATACATAGATCGCTAGAGGTACTTGTACTTATTAGTGTTCGGATATGGTAGATCATGTAGATACTTCGAGAGCAAAGCCGAAGTCCTTTAGAATGTCGTCTTTCAATTCATAGTATCTGTTTAGTCGTATTTCAGCATACCTGAAATTATCAAAAATTGTAAGTAGGTACTTAAATTATAATAGGTAGGTGTTGTGTAATGAAGATCTGTTAACCCCACAATATCTACCTATGTACTTAAACTAGGTACTTTTATTTCGTAGGTATTCAAAAATACTACTAATAAACTACTTACAAGATCTTCAAGTCTTGAAGCAAAAAACCTACCTAAACCACTAACAAGAACACCGTACCAGTCGCGCGGCAAAATCAAAATTATTATGGTTGTTTTGTCCTTGGTATTTATATATTAAGAGGCCTATTACAAAAAAACGCGAAATTGCTCGGTTTCCTCGTCCAAATTTTATGGTTTTCGTTCGTTGTTTGAAATTACAATTACTTGTTTATAATAGTTCGTTTTCTCCACTACAATAATAATAGAACAAATTTTAGATAACTTATTCATTTATTTTGTAATAATCATTCTCCCGATACATGTTTATCGAAAAACGCTCGGAGACCTGTTTTGGGAGCTCTAATTTGAAGATTCTATTGAATATAGACCATCAAAATATTTTTTTTCATGTTACTAATATCCTATACTTAAATAATGATAGAAAACATTTTCATTATATGCTTTTAAAGTAAAGAAAGAAAAAACTGAACCAAATTCAATATCGACCGAAAAGGCTTCGAAACAAACCCCAATACCTCCGAAGTTCTAAATCAATTTGACATCATATTTATACCAAAATAATCGTCAACATTTGCTTAAGCTACAATATTAATTTTAATTTTTAAATCGGTATTATGAATTTTTTATGAATTAAATAAAATTACTATATATTTCATTGCGCCGGCGATCTGCCCTCAGTACCGCGCGAGCGCTTGTCGAGGACGGACCTATGTCAGTTGATTTCGCGCCCTTTGTCTCGTGTTGATACTGTCGATTGCCGTATAAACGCTGTTAGTGTGCGTGCGAGAACATCGTAAACTACGACCGAAATATTTGATCGTTGTAATGTAAGTATTTACGTTCGTATATTATTATATTTCAATTAGTATTATGTTCGTACTAGTTAACTCATTATAGTTATTTTTATTGTAGCTGAGCTTTATTACAAGTCAGAATGGGGAAAAATAAATATGCGTCACTAAGCGTAAAAGAAGAAATATTCTATGTCTGGAGAAAGCAAGAGAAGCAAGGTAAGGTATTATTTAAATGTAATAATACGCAAATAGCGTCGAGAACTGCATATACATATGTATAGTAGGTTAATAACACCTGATTTTTATCATTATTGTTTACTTCGTGTTTTTTTTAAATCGACCAATTTTATAATGAACTATGTGAACATACCCATCTCTCCAACCTTTTCCCCAAAACAAAGATTCGATCTGGTTATCGTTTCAGATTAAATCGATGGTTACGAAATTGGGGTTATTCTTAAAACTAAGATGGCAGATTTTTTTATTCCAAATTTTGATCATGGGTATCGTTTCCGACTAAATCGAGGGTGTAGATTACGAATTTGAGGTCATTTTTAACGACAAAATGACGGTTTTTTTTTATCCCAAATTTTGTTCATGGGTATCGCTTTCAACTGAATCGAGGGTGTAGATTACGAATTTGAGGTTATGTTTCAAATTTAAAATGGCGGTTTATTATTTTATTCTAAATTTTGATTTTGACAGTAATTTAATAATATTTCTTAAATGCTACATGGCGGATTTTTTTAAAATTTTGTTCAGGGAATCAATTCTTTATCTTATTATATTAATATCAATGTTTATATTAAATCTGGTCTATTATTTAAAATCTTTGGAACATATTTTTTTTAAATAATCATTCATGATTAATTATTATTTTAGAATTAAAAAACGAGGTAATCCAGAGAATATTGTCGCTTCAACATCAAGCAACCTCGCCGAAAATAAATAAATAAATAAAATAAGCTCATTACGTTTTTAAGTCTGTAATGTCTGTAAATGTCTGTGTCATCAATCGAGCAGATCACCTTTTAAAGCTGAAAATAGCTAATCCAAAAAATATCACTTTTAGAACGACCTGTTCATGAATTAAATAATTAAATTAACGTAGTATGTCCTATTTAGCAATTTTTTTATTTTCAGGATCCTGACACAGATAACACGCTCATGGACTGGCCCAGATCATCTAAAAGTGATAAAAATCAACAAAGACGAACAATTTTGGAATTTAAATATGTTACCTAAGTTGCAAGCTTTTTATGAAAAATGTATATTACCTGAAATTATCGATTCGAGAAAAGCTCGATCAATGCCGTTGCGGGAAATATTTTTGTAATTATATGATAAATGACTATACTCAAATAAATAATTATTAGTGACATTTGTATGTTTTATTTATATAAACAGGTTACAACCGTGAAATCCATCCACCGAACTCCATTCTATGAAAACTTATATTACGGTGGATCAAGATCATTTAGACGCCATACTCGTCGCAAAATCATGGTGCGAGCGAGACAGAAAGTAGCGCTCGCGTAACTCGCCGCTAGCTCGGTACGTAAATACCTAAATTAGCGTAACATCGAAATGTAAGAGGGCTCTTAAGTAGGTAACGTAGCGAGAAAGAAAATATTTTATACCATTGTAAACAATTTGCTATGAATCCAAGCTAAATAAAACTGAATCGATGTAATATTTTTACCAATAAATTGATAATTCTGATTATTATTCAAATCAACGATTTTTTAAGCATGAGTTAATAGCAAATGGGTTTGAATTTTACTAATGCCTCGAGACCGCACGTGTTGAATGGTTGATGTAAAATTGATGCTACAAGTATTAATGTATAGATGGACTTACCTTCCGAAATCAAAGTCAATATCGGAATGCTCGAACTGAACCAGGGACCAAATCCCCCACAGGAAGTTGGATGCCAGTGATAGAAGCTGGACCTCATTGTAAACTCTTTCGACCGCCAGATCAGACGGCTTTGTTCCATCGTATTCCGTAAGATATTCCTTTATCCAATGTAACTGGAAATCTTTGTTCGGATATTTATTGTAGTCCATTTCTTCAATGGATATTCCTATAACACAATATAGCATGTTCAATTCATTTTGTTCAAATAATTTTTAAGAAAGTCGGGATTAATACGACATAGGTATATTAAGAACAGAGGGACGTAATTGATAATAGGTTTCAATATGAACCATGTAGGGTACATTTTATCAATATGATTGGCAATTTCAACTAGTTAAGAGGGCCGGGCGACGGCCGGCCCCTTACATCCGGTGTTAAAAACAGTTCAACCAAACCCAGTGGTAGACTCCAAAAGTGTGAGGTGTGATGCTCCTAGAAAAGGAAGTTCACATATACTTACCAACAAATTCATTGAAATGATTTGCTATATCAAACGCTTGGTAGTTATATGTAGCATATTCATAATCAATGAAGGATATCCTTGCTTCATCTTTGTTGTAGATTACGTTTCCTAGAAGCAAATCATTGTGAGCAAACACGATTGGGCTCTTTGTTTTTGTTAGATGCGATTTTAGACGTTCAAACTCTATCCTTAGTTTTGTTATCGACCCAAAGCTATTCACAAATCTACAACAGAGATGTACAAAAAGTATTTTGTTAAAATAAAAAAACACACAATAAGTAGATAAATAAATTTGTTATATAATAACTATAAATCTATTATTAATATAAGTATATTTAATTATAATCTATTATTAAATTTATAATTCGACTTTTCCCCCAGCCCCCCCTTTTGAGCAATCATTAACATATTTGGATCTCTGAAGGCTTAAGTCATCAGATTAGAAGCAGGAATGCAAACACACTGTGTAAATAAAATAAACGTGAGCAGACCACGGCAAATCATGAATGCACTTATATTTTCAGTATAGGCAAATTGCGTACTGATGATTGAACAAATTGTGGACATGACACGTTTATACGAAAACTTATGTACCACGTGTAACATGCATGACATTAGTTAGTGATTAAAGTGCTTCTATAAATGTAAGTTAAGAATTAAGATAAATTAACAAACATCAGACCTGCTTTGCTTAACTTCTGTGTTAAAAGGTTCCGGCAGTAAGTTCAGAAATTGTTCAATTTTGTCCCAAACAAATGGTTCTTTTGGAATCTGAAAACAAAAACGCATGAAGTTACCAATTTTATGCTCGAATGAATAAGTACCTGTTTATCCTATTGTAGTATCTAGAAAAGTAGCTATTATTTATTTTATGTATTGTTCAAGATAGTAGTAACACAATAAAGAGGAATAGACCAAGGTTGACACATAAAAACAGTGGCTTTTGCATTATAATGCTCTGTAACAGCCTTCGATTTAGGTCGTACTTCAAGAAAAAAAATACGTTATTTATCTAGAATTTGGTTACTATACTATTATTTTTTGTCGATAAGACGTGTGGTACTTAAATCGTTTTTAATGTACTAGTTTCTGCACCCGCCTTCGCACGCGTTATTTCGCTGCGAAGCATTAAAAATAGCTTATGCTGTTAGGTACCAAAAATTGCGTACCCAACTGATTTTTGCTAATTCCTTTATCGTAATTATAAGATAATTATAAGATATAGGTGGCGGCGCTAGCGTGATTCGGCTTAATGTAATTCTAGGTCTAGGGCATCTATGCAAAGTTTCAGCGCGCTCCGTTCAGTCGTTATGGCGTGAAATAACAAACACACCTACATTCAATCATTCGAACTGTGCCCGCGGCTAGCAGCTTCGCCCGCGTAGAATACATAGGTACTTTCATGTCATGTGAATTGTTTAACGGTAAGCCTAATATTTTTTGCAAGCGGACCTTCGCCCACCGCGCCACAGAGGTCGTCGAATTATACAGATAGATATTTTTATTTAAGTGAACCAACTGTTTGTATGAGAAATACGGTTCTTTATACCTATTAAACATAGAAAGCGACCAGACGTCCTGAACAAATGCAACAAATCAGATCGTATAAATATTTGATTTGTCTTATTAGTTATTACTTACAAATAATGTCTTTGTGAAGCATGAACTTGTGTGTTACTGTCTGACACTACTGATAACTTCGTTCAGTACAGTGACCTGGTGTGATAAGATTATAAGATAAAAATATTATATATTTCCATCACTAATAGTCACATACCACTTATAGTCGTCAGCTAATTCAAATGTTTGCTAAGTATTGTAATATTCTCTTTTGAAGACCTTTGTGGCGCGGTGGGCGAAGGTCCGCCTGCGACTCCCGCCTCGGGACAAATATTTGTACGATCTGCAGATATTTGTTCAGGGCGTTCTGGTCGTTTTCAATGTATAATAAAAAAATATCTATTATAATGTAATAATATTGTATTATGTTTAATAGTCATCTAGTAGTAGGCTAGATGATGCTGTGTGGATTGTCCGGCATTATTTATTTATTCATTTTTCTCACTTTGACATGCCAATAGAAGAAGACAGTGAGAAATTGCTTTAAGTTAGCAGACTAATGAATAAGGGGGTTAATACTTAGTTCTTAAAAAATATCAAATACAAGTATACCTACAGGATGAATTTTTGAGACAGGACAGTAAGCAGGTTTTTTGGGATTTTTTGTGAAAACCTCAGTCAGTCCAGTAGAGACTTTTGATTCTTATAAAAAACAGGATCGAATGGCATCACAAATAGTTGTTATGTAAAGTGACCATTTTCTTGCTGTCTGTACAGTGTATACCTATATTATCTATGTTTCAGGTAGGTAAGGTAGGTATGTGTATGTGTAACTTCTAGCTAGTTACAGTTTATCAACTTCAAGTGGTATTTATAAGCTAGCCACTCACTCAATGTAAATGTGTTTGTGAATTGTATTGAAGTTATTCTTCTATGGCAGATAAAAATGTGATAAATAGCTGATATGATAAGGATATATGGTCTAGCTAGGATTAATAGTTAATATCACATTTCTTCTGATAATGAGAAACACAGATAAGGAAAGAGAATAATTTACTCATTTTGATATTAGTAGGACACCATGTTTACCTTGTAATCAATTCCATTCTAGCGCATAATGTGATATGATTATGATAAATATATGAATGGTGGTGAATATCTTGGTAGACCATAAAAAATTATATATACAGGTACACATTGATGGCTAGTAGTGTAGGTATATAAATGAACACATACAAATGCGTAAATGTAAATAAGTGTACCCTTTTTTGGTTGTATAATTTCTATATAATAATTGTAACGTGTAGCATACCTATGCTCATATCCAAATTCACTTCATGTTATAGATTAATATTCTCTTGTCATTTTTAGTAATAATAAATGTAAATACTTATAATATTGAAGCTTAGTCGCTACATAGAAACTAGAAATATATTAACTTAAGTAATCTCATTTTAAGTGAAATGTTTAAGTTTTTAATAAGAATAAATTCTTTCAACCGAAAACAATGAGCTACCTGTAGATTGTTTGCAATATTTTATTATATATTTTATAGTATTTTTAATGGTAACTAATAGTTCTAATTGGTTTCATTAATAAAAAAAAATGTTAGTAAAGATTATCAGTATGTTTTCATTAATATTTTACTTTTTATAAACTTAGGGCTTACTTTGTTGTGTTAAGAATTTAAAGTTATACCAAAGTAAAACTCACCTCTTTTCCAAGGTTAACTTTATGCATTTTAGCCATATTTTTAGCAACCAGAGGCCATACATTATCATCAATGACGGTGTCAACATTTAGGGTAACTCCAGGAAAGTACTGATATGCCAGTCCATTTTCAAAGGTACCATACACTTTTGGGGCCAATCCCAGTACATTTAATGTCTTAATATTCCTGAAAGTAAGGAACAAAATAAAAATTTTAGCCTTGACCATATATTTAATATTTGAAATTATATACATACTAGCGGCCCGCCCCGGCTTCGCACGGGTATTAAACAAAAATTTCAGAATTTATACACACTAAAACGATGGGTTTCACAGTTTTCATACGGATCTTTACTTTTTTTAACAGCATTGGGGTTTTTGATATTGACTCGACATTCCAAAACTGAAACTGGCCGTAGAGAAAAAGCAAGCACCGTGCGCTATACAACCTCTCTCCTCAAAATCTTTTTCTATTCTGACGCGCCATAATAGAAAAAGAGGTTGAATATACAGCCCACGGTTCAATTATTGAATTTTTCATGCGGATCCCTAACTTTTTTGAAAATATTATATAGCCTATGTTCATCACGAAAAATTAAGGATTCTAATGGTGAAAGAATTTTTTAACTCGGTCCAGTAGTTTCGGAGCCTATTCAATTCAAACAAACAAACAAACAAACAAACAAACAAACAAACAAACAAACAAACAAACAAACAAACAATCAAATCTTTCCTCTTTATAATATTAGTATAGATAAAAAAAAACTTACCTGATCTCAGCCTTTCTATCAATGAGCAAATCAGTTTTGTTTCCGTAAATGCGAACCAACACAATTTCATCTTCCGTGTTTGTGTTGGTGTTGGTTCCCAAGTTTAACTGGCATGCCACCAATTTATTAGTTATTCCATCAGTGAACAACTGTGGAAGTGAAAGTAGATTTAAAAAATATTCATAAAATTATTGCATTTTCAAAATAGCAATTGTATTGTTTGAAAGAAGTTACATAAAAATAAATTTCCAAAATGAGAGAAGAGATATTAAGGACGTACCTTGAACTTTATATTTTCAGCAGGCCATGAAGGCCTTATAGCTTGCAGTAGTTTTTTTATGTCAGAGTAGAGATTATTTTCTTCGATTTTGATTGGAACAAATATATCGCCAGTGGGCAGGCAAACTGAAGACATGATTTTATGACAAAATATTTAACGAAATTAAGTAAACGTCCGGAGCCTCTGGAGTCTCGCGCAGTTATGATGATAGCTGGCTGGCTGGATCTCTACAGTAGGTGCCTTCCTGTAGAATTACATTTTATTGTAGGCACTGTAGACTTAAAACTTTTTGTGTTCTATGAGTTGTATGAAAATGTGTCACATAAACAAAACTAACGTCCTGGTAGTACTATGCAGAACATATTATCCCAATTTATTATATGTTTATTCAGCGGGTTTTAATAAAACAATAATTTAATATATTAATGTCATACATACATACAATAATATAATAATTTAATTTAATAAAACACTCACGATTTTCGTAAATCATTGGAAAAATATTTTTTCGCTCATCTCCGAAGCGAAGATTTACTTGATACTGCAAGCAAAGCAAAGCTAATAATACCTATGTAGTAAAAGTACTCTGTGGCAAGTATGCAAGTAATCAAGCAAGCATCAAGTAAGATTTGAATAAACAAGCGAGATGTGACATGACAGGACGATCAGCTTTGATCTCTGAATGTTACTTGTTACGGTCCTGTAGGGCAAGCACGGGCTTTCTTGTCTAAGGTAGAATAGACAAACATTACGTCACTTTGTCATCGAATGCGTAAATTATTAGAAATTAATTTCTTCAACTTCAATAATGTACGCAATGTATGGCGATGCGATGTCATTATTGTCTATTCTACCCTAGAGAACAGTCGCCGTGCGGGCTTTCTTGTCTAAGGTAGAATAGACAAACATTACGTCACTTTGTCATCGAATGCGTAAATTATTAGAAATTAATTTCTTCAACTTCAATAATGTACGCAATGTATGGCGATGCGATGTCATTATTGTCTATTCTACCCTAGAGAACAGTCGCCGTGCTTGGCCTACTGTCAGGGGCTCGCTCCAAGCACGGGCTTTCTTGTCTAAGGTAGAATAGACAAAAATTACGTCACTTTGTCATCGAATGCGTAAATTATTTGAAATTAATTTCTTAATTTCAAATAATAATGCTAGGGTCATAGACTTATTATACCATCTAGATGGTCTGTACTCGTTCCGATTACGAGGGCGAGGCATGCACGGCATCAAGTTTATTGCAATTTATTGACTTTAGGTGTTGCAGGAGGTTTGTGGTCACAAAGCACACTGTATCACTTTTAACGTATGTACTCAAAAGATTTTTTGTTAAAAAACAATATCGTTGTAATAAGGAAAAAACCGGCTCGATGATGAGCTAGTTAGCAATGTGATCATTCCATCTCATTTCCTCTCGTGCATTAGGCATCCATTTTTCTCTCTCTCTCATAGGGTGGCAATCATCAGTTCCTCTATAAGCTACTCACTCTACGGCTAGGGTAATGAAAACCTATTATAAGATTCTGACGTTGACAGGTCTACCAACCCATAATCGCGCGGGTTTTTGACCTAACATTTTTGAACATTGGAATCCTACCCTACATTATCCCTGGTGAAATATATTTTTAAAAAAGCTATACCTACCAAATTCATCTGAAAACTTCATTAACCGTAGGTAGTAACGTACTATAAGTGTATACTGTGGTATATGGTTGTGTGAAAAAATTTATAACTGTTTATATCTTAGTTACCAATATCAACTCGTGCGAAACGGGGCGTAAATAAATTGGACTGCGCAGCCAAGAAGACCTTGAACATGAAGCCGGGCCAATATTTGTGTATGAACTTCATAATCAGATTACTACCAAGCTAAGCCAAAAAATGCTCTGCTTAGCTTGGGGCTAGATAATATTGTGTGAATTATCCAGAATTAATTACATAAATTTTATTTATTCCCATATGCCTACCCACAGGGCAGGGGCCGTAGCTTGTAGGACTGCTAGAACATAGATCCACATGTGCGTGGCAATGTAAGATACAAAAACTCGTATAGGTACCTACATGTACACCTGACCTATCCAATAATTCCCTTTTTTAAGTTTTGCAAAACTAGATGTATCATCATTAAAACAATATATTAAAGGTTTAGTAATTTATTTACTAAGCTTTTAAACATAAAATGCACAAAATAACATAAATGGTCACACCATTTCTTTAGCAAAATGTACAACATAGGCCAGTTGCATAGAAAGGTTTTGAGAAGTGCTTGTTTGTTACTCACTAATAACAAAGCAACCGTGGTTTGATATAACTAGGAAAAACTATTTTATTTTAGAAATTGTAATAAGTACATACTTACATTGTTGTTTTAGTTTAAAATGAGCTCTGTAAATTATAGCTTGATGGGATAGTGTCAATTGGAATGTTTACAAATAGTTGATACCATTACAAACATTTGAACTATGCTCTACATCTGGCACAATTATAATCTAGTGTTACATCATTTTATAAGCTTTTCACGTGGGAGAATGGCCCAATAAATATTTAATTCATATCTATTATAGCGTGTATCTCAAACATCTAATTTAAACGCAACATCACTGTCAAACCATATCCATGTACAGAATTATCTACTAACTAAAGGTGCAATAATCAGAAAAGTATACAAAAGTGTACCAAAATGTTTTCAGCAGCAGGTAACAGTGGCAGTAATTTTGTATACATTAAAAGGTATAATTTAAATTATTTTATTAGTTGACTCAAATGCAGTTAGTTGGTTTAGCTAAGGGCTAACCTAAAGATTATTCGGCAACTAAGTTATCACATTCCATCAAGTTATAGTAACTTAAAATGCATGTTATGAGGATTTATTACATATTAATACTATTGTTTCAATTTATGAGTTATTTGTGAAAATACACAAATCAACTGTGTAATTTCGTATATTAGTAATGGACACCAAAATAGAGTAAACCATCACTTGAATTAGAATAAATATCACTATAATTTAATCAAGTGTATCTTTAAATACCCTAAAACAATAGCACAATTACAATTTGACCAAATAATAACCATTGTTTGTGTGTATAAAATGCTAGTTTAACAAAGTAAAATAAGGAGTAGAACACGTGTGGTTATTATTCAGTGTGAGGCGTTATTGTGGGGTGGTTTTACTCGACGTCCATTTGTTCCGCGTTCTGGTCGGGCGCGGCGGGCGGCTGGCCGTCGCCGGCCGTGGGCGGCGGCGTCTTCGCCTTGGGTTTGGCTTTGTTGAGGATGGGGTTCACCGTGCTCTCGAAGCTCTGTAACAACGCAACGTGCCATCATGCAATGCCCTAACTATTGGTATAGGACGTACGATCAGTAATACCGCAACTATTATATTTTTTGTGGATAGGACTGCCGCCGAATTATTACATATATATTTTAAAATACGAATTACTTTGTAAACTTAATCAGACCATAAGCAGGCGACAGTCTACCACAAAAAGTTGTTTGTTTTCTTGTTTTGTATAATTCTGTTTTTATTACAATTAATTCATCTGATTGAAATATGGATTAAACACCTGATTTATCATAAGAGAAAAGGCTAAAGCAGTACTGGAAAAACCTTTACTTCATTCTAATTCTGAGTGGGGGAACTGAGATCTGCACTGACATCTCGCATGGGAGTGTATTGTGCATTGTCCCCCTGCCTTAACAGGCAAACCTAACCTAACCAGCCCAGCTCCTTGAAGATCCTTGTATCCGTAATGAAAATCACGGTGTTTACGAAAGTAACTTATTATCCACTATTGTTCAAGAGTCCTGTAAGGTCTAAAGGAAATAAAGCACTTTAATTTTGATTGCCTCGCCGACGTCACGGGACTAAATTATGCTGCACAATTCACACACCATTATCTAGCTCCAAGCTAAGCAGAGCTTGTGTTATGGGTACTAGATAACTGATATAAATAATAAACTACCTAGTACATAGATAGAAAGCGGGAATCGAACCCGTAATCTCATGCGTCCTAGGCGGACCTTCGCCCACGCCAAGAGGTCGTCTACTAATAAGTTACTTCCAACCCTAGGTTAACAATGTTCTATTGATTTGGTTTTGTTTGGCGGAGTTATTTCCTATTTTTATTACTTATTTAACTAGTGTTTTGTGACGTGTCAGAGTCCTGTAAGGTCTAAAGGGAGTAAAGCACTTTGATGTTTGTCGGTATACCTGGCGCTCCTGGCGTATCTGGTGCGTGGTGTGCGGCGGCGGCTGGTGGCGCGGCAAGTGCGCCAGCGCCTGGCGCGCGCCCTCCAGCCAGCTCAGAGCGCTCTTGCTCGCATCCACCACTTTCTGAATCTCCGCCTCAGTGAGGTGTTCGTATTTTGCGTCGCCATTTCTGGAATTTATTTATCGATTGGTAGAATAGTTATGGATGAGGATAAACGAGCGTAAATTTTAGTTAAGTCGGGTAAAAAGTAGCTTCATGCAAAAGTCATGTTAGTGACAAACAATTTGTTGACATTATAGTTTTTTAATTAAGCGACAGACAACACAAAAATACACATACAGTATCCTCAGAACAAAACTGACCATTTATGAGAGGTAGGTACCTAGAATTTCTAGTTACATGTTTTCATTAACTTGTTATAACAACTCATTGATTCAAGTGGAAGACATTAGCATGAAACAAAATCGACGAGCTACAAAGCTATGAATATTAAAACGGCACAGGATTCCAAACACGCAAGAAAACAGCAATCTGTCTGCTAGAAGTGGCAAACCATGGCATTATGGCAAAACCTTTTTAATTTGGGGAGGCATGTTGGGCGGTATGTGTATGAGGGAAGGAAATTCTTACTTGCAAGCATCCAGCGCTTTGTTGGTCAGCTGGATAGCAAGAGCGAAGTCATCCAAAGCGCCAGGGCGCAGTTCGAACTCCAGGCGACGTTGCTTGATCGGCTCCCCTTCAGTTCGCAGCTCGACAAGTTTATCGCTGTACACCTGTGATTTCAACACATTATAATAAAAGATTCTATTTTATTCTAAACTACCCAACTTACAACCGGCACGCGTTTTCGCAGTATAAAGTCGATATTACTGCGTGTAATCAATAATTTATATTATAATAAAAAAAAGTTACATAATTCGAGTATTACCTGGATATAATTTAATATACTAAAATTTATTAAGTTTAACTGATAGATAGGTTTTATTTTATTCGTTGATTTATTAACATTTATAATTTTGTTCTTTTTAATTACATTACGTATGTAATAAAACGATTGCAGGTCTAAATGTTTAAAAATAAAAATATAAACATGTTTTTTTTTGTTGAAATCTTTATTTTATGTAAAGCGATAGTTTTTTTCAGTATTTTTTTGTGTAAAACATAATTAAGGTAATAAGCTACAGAAAATTACAATCAAATAACCAAGTAGAATATCAAATAACCAGGTGTACAACTTCTCTACGCAATTCGCCTACCTGATCCGTTCATTATTTGGTGTGAGCTAACAAACATCCAGACCTTTGTATACATAATTAATTAATTTGTGACAAAATAACATAATAAGTATTTGCTATATACCTAATTATTAGATGTATATTTGAGCTGAGATATTAATGAGAATGTTTGATATAACAGAGTACAATCCTAAGAAAACTAATTTTCTAGGCTGTGGGTTCACGTTTCCATTTACGATCTGAAAAGTGATCAGCATTTTTAAAAAATATTAGTACCGGATATAAATAACAAACCTGTCTGTTCTGGTCCTCCCCTTCATCATAGAGCCACTGCTCCAGCGCGTCCAGCTGGTCGACGAGACGCGAGCGATGCTCGTCCTCCACGAAGTCATGTAGGCCTTCGCCCTCGGACAGTTTCCCGCGGAGCTCATACACGTATTCTTCCAAAGCGTTGCGGGAATCTGCGCGCTCCTTCTCCTGTCTGTCTTGAGCCTGCATCTTACCCTGAAAGCAGATTTGTTACTTTAGGTGGTAACCTAACGCGAGTTGGTAAAAATCAGAAAAATAAACGGGTCACAAAAAAAAAATTATTGCGTTAGACTATCTAGGGATAATCAGCACATTCGTCCACTTGCTGAAAATGCATCCCCCATGGGGGAGTTGCTATTATCACCATACTTGGTGATGAAAGTAGGGTGCTAGAGAATCATACAAAAGAAAGAAATAAATAATACTAAACTAATAATAGACAAGTAGCTACTTTTTCTCTGGTAGGTTAGGTTCCCTTAGACAACTGTTACAATATCCACACAGGCAGTGTTGGACTGATTCTTATGTAGAAATTATAAAAGAAAGATAAGAATCAAACCGTAACAAGATTGAATTTACCTCTTGTTCTTGGTAGTTGTTCAGCTCGCTTTGAGAATATCCATGAGTCTGAGCTTCAATTGGCAGTTCAATAGTTTTAACAACAACCTTCTTCTTTTCCTTTGACTTGTCCTTTTTGTCATCACCCTCCTGAAATAAGAGCAAACAGTTCATACCTTTCGAAGAAATCCAATCCCCACCATCGCATAGCTTGCGGTTCACCACTACAAATTTCATCAGGTTACTAACCAAGCCACACGATGTCCCATTTGCACCTAGATACAAAATATATCTACACCTAAATACAAAAACAAAAAAGCAGCAATAAAATACTTCTAATAATCCAAATGTGATCAACATGCGTGGACACAGAGACAGGCACAAAACACAAGAGAAAATCTTCATAGGCAGCAATACTAGCCTTTCGTGAAGCTGTGCAAATGGGCCCTCGTTCGAGGATGGGGAAGATGCAAAGTTGTGATGTTTGTTGCCTTGTTTAGGGAATTTAGAAAACATGTGCTTGTGACTAGCTTTACTTATGAGGTTGGCAACAAACAGCACTGTATGCATGGACACACGCTAGGCACACGTACCCCGGCGAACCACTGGCCTACTCTCTGTGTCCACGACTGTCTCTGTAGCGGCTCCCCCTTCATACTGTCGTCGCTCACCTCTTGGTTCTCGGGCCCATTCTGTTCTTGCGAGGCACCGTTCGTTTCCATGGGAGTCTCCGTCGGAGCTTGGTTCTCATTAGAGTTCTCCATCTCGACGTTCTCGCTTTGTGAGCCATCTTGTTTCTTTTCTACTAATGAGGCGGAGGCCACGGTGATGATGCCGTGAATGTTAACTCTAGCTTTCAGTTTAACTTTCTGGGAATCGCCCTCCGGCGTAGGTTGGACGTCCTTGATGTACCATTGACCTAAAGTGATGTCGATATTTAGTTACATGACTAAAAATGTATGCTTAGAACAAGAGTGATTCTTTTGTGGATAGCAGTGACTGTTACACTTACCAATATAATTATCTGGGTAGGGCAGCTGTCCAGAATAGTATGCTCTTACTGAAAAAGATTCTTTCCTGTAGAAGGTCAGCATTTTCGAGAATGGTGCAGGATGGAATGCAGGGAATATCTGAAATAAAAAAATCCTTTTATTAATCACATAAACAACTGTCATATTTTTTCTTACTTTTGCAGTAAAAGGCAGAAGTTTCAAAGAATTTTCGATTTATCTTTTATTTTCAATTTGTATTTTTTTCAACTTGAAACATCCACCTAATTCACCTCTCTCGCTCATGTGCAATTATGCGTTGTCAGTGAGATTTTATGTAAGTAGTTGTTTACAAGTTGTTTTTTGTTATTGTTATCCGTTACAAACAGAAGTTCTTTCTAGAACCAAGTAAAAGTATAACAGGTTACAGGGTATTAAAATGTCAATGGTGGTACCTCCATATCTCCGTCCTCGCCCCTAGCGGCGTCCCAGGCGAGCCGCACCGCGTAGGGCTGCACGTCCGTGATGTTGAAGTCTCGCACGCGGACAGCCGGACTCAGCATCGCGCATTGCAGAGCGCAGCCACGGGACACAGCTTCATCCTAAAGTATAATATATATAATATAATTGTTTTGTAAGGTCTTACACCTTTAGAAATTACTAGCGGTCCACCCCGAATTTTTGCATTAGAATTTTTCATGCGGATCTCTTACTTTTTTGGAAATATTGTATAGCAGGGAAAATTTAGGATTCTAATGGTGAAATAATTTTTCAAATCGGGCCATTAGTTTCGGAGTCTATTCAATTCAAACCAACAAACAATCAAATCTTTCCTTGTTACAATATTAGTAAAGATAGTATAGATAAGATTTTATTGATTGTTGATAAATTGATTTTATTCTAAAACAGTACGAGCTAATGACGATAATGAGACACGCGTCCAGTATGAGAGGGTAACATGAACTCTACTGGATACATACTCAATGTCACACGGCTGGTCTGTGTCGAGACCAGCCGCCACAGTGGTCAAAACTCGCTTCGGACATCATAATATGCATTATGGCATTAAGTATATCAGTAATCTTGTAGCCAAAAAGTCTGCTTTCTTATAAGCATCTAGCTTAGAAAAGATGCTGTTTGCATAATAATGCTGTACAATCACACATCAACTATGCTATTTAGCTTCCTCTTAAATATATAAATTTCTGTAGAAAAATGAGTATTTTTAGTACCTGGTTCAGTGTTGTTGAAGCAGTTTTACCAAACACCTGCTCAATCAATGCTTTTACTGCAGGAATTCTAGTGGAACCACCAACAATTTCGACTGAGTGAATATCCTCTGGCCTCAGCTCTGAAAATATAAAGATCAGATTAGTGCAAATTTTCTATTATCAGAAAAAAATCACGTGTTTTGCACAGATTTTGCTTTTATATGTTTTTCTTTCATCGAAGAACTTAGAAGTATTTCTTAATCAGGTAAAAACAATTTTAGCGCTAGAAAATACGGTGCGCGTCTATCGCTATGTAATCTTTTTTTTTTGTTTAAATTTATCTCGTAACGTATTTATTGCAAGCCACACAAAGCAAGTGAAGCTTTGACTGGGGTCAGTGATCTTTGTCAAAACTTAAGTTGAGGTGATGTTATAAGTAGTGAAATACATACTAGCATTAGGGAGCACCGATCTCAAAGTCTTCTCAACGCGGCTAAAGGTTTCAGCACATATTTCTTCCATCTGCGCACGTTGAATATCTCCGGACACGTCGCGTTCCTCCATGAAACACTCGATGTTGATCGGCAGGCGGGTGCTGTTTGCAGACATCTGCTTCTTTACCTTCTCGGTCTCTTGCATCAGCCGGAGGAATGCTCTGAAAATTTAAAATCAACTTTATTGATTGCCTGGCACCATTGCCGCGCACCATTTTATTAGCAACTAGCGATCCGCCCCGGCTTCGCACGGGTATTAAACAAAAATTTCAGAAATTATACACCCTTACACGATGGGTTTCAAAGTTTTCATACGGATCCCTTACTTTTTTTAACAGCATTGGGATTTTTGACATTGACTCGACACTCCATAACTGACACTGGCCGAAGAGAAAAAGTAAGCACAGTTCAATTATTGAATTTTCCATGCGGATCTCTAACTTTTTTGAAAATATTATATAGCCTATGTTCATCACGGAAAATTTAGGATTTTAATGGTGAAAGAATTTTTCAAATCGGTCCAGTAGTTTCGGAGCCTATTCAATTCAAACAAACAATCAAATCTTTCCTCTTTATAATATTAGTATAGATAGAGTGGTGCACAACTGGAACATCTTACCAGAAGACATAATATCAGCCACACCAATAAACGCCTTCAAGAATAAACTCGACCATTGATTACGAGACAAAAATAGCAAACTAAAAAAAGTGACACAGTGACAAAATTCAACACTGTATGTTCGTTCATTAACAAATAAATAACTAAAATTTATGTAGTAATGAGCCACATTTGTAGATTTTTTTACTATTTTAGGCTATCAAAGTTGTTACATATCCCTTGTCATATAGATATATGGGATGATATGAAAAGGTTGACAGGCCCAGAACGGACCCGCACTGAAAAAGACTGAAAACAGTGGAAGAACTTAGAACAACCAGAACACCCTGAACAAATATCTGCAAATTGAATCTGCAGATTGTCCTTGTCATTATCGGGAATCGAACCCGCAACTTTCTGCGTCGCAGACGGACCTTCGCCCACAGAGGTCGATATCTATCTCAATTTCGCATTCACAACATGCATGCATTGGATTTAGTTACCTTTGGTTCTTGTTGGCATCCAACTTGAGCCTAGTCAGAAAGTCCTGGCAGAAGTGTGCTGCCAGAGCTAAATCAATGTCCCTCCCACCACACTGCGGATCAGTTGCTGTTGCCAGAACGCGCAGCTTGCCTTTGTTGAATGCACAAGCAGACACCTGAAAACAGAAATAAGAAATAAATAATGCTGGAAAATTCACACAGCATTATCTAGCCCCAAGCTAAGCAGAACTTATGTTATAGGTACTAGATAACTGATATACATAATAATATACAAGTAGTACATATATAGATATTTTTTATTATAGTATGTAGAAAACGACCAGAACAACTCTGAACAAATATTCGCAGATAGTACAAATATTTGTCCAGAGGCAGGAATCGAACCCGCAATCTCCTGCGTCGCAGGTGGACCTTCGCCCACCGCGCCACAGAGGTCGTCGAAAATGTATACTTAGGGACATCCTAATCCTAACTCATTAGCACCCATAATAATATGTTCTGCTGAATGTGCCATCAAACAATGAGAGTTTGCATAATTTCCCACTTGGCAGGCAGATTGGTGACTGTAGTAAATGTGTTAAAAATACACATACAAAAATTACTGCACTTCCTCTGGTAGGTTCCCTTATTGACTTCCACAAGTTGAGTTGGATCTATGACCTTGTACTAACAAGGTAGTAAGGGACATCATAGTGTCCATCTACCTGCCTGCCATGGACTTTTGTTTCTCTTCAACTACTAGTTTTGATTTTATATTTGCTTTTAATAAGCCAATACATGTATTGGCTGCCTGACAATGTAGGCTGAGAATAACTTGTTTACAAATATTAACCTGCAGGGAGCTGTGGCCAAAATCAACAAAAACAACATTCTTGGGCTTGTCCTCAGGTGCTGGGAGGTCCTGCTTGTAAATTCCGTAAGCCAGAGCAGTAGCCGTTGTTTCATTCATAAGACGTAGCACATTCAGACCTGAAATCAAATTGTGTTATCTATTTACTCTATGATAAGCTAACCTGAAATTGTATCATTCTCTACCACAACCCAAAGATAACAAAATGTTATAGCTGCCATGCTCTTTTATACAATTTACCAACTACATATTCAACCGTGTCTTTGCATGCATTTGGATAATAAGTAGTTTATATTTTTACCCAAGTCAGGAACTACATCTATGCAAAACTTAAGCCCTGTTCAGTAGATTTTTTGTGAAGATGTAACGAACATCTGTTCAAACTTTGGCATATAAATCCCAGTAAATTTGAGAATGAATTGCATAATGTAGTTCCCCAACCAGTTTAAGTGCCTTACACCCTGTGACCATTTACAAAGTATTTAATAATAAATCATTCTTACCAGCAATAGCAGCAGCATCCAGTAAAGACTTTCTTTCAGCGTTAGTAAAATAGCTAGGAACTGATATAACACAATCATTGATAGGAGTTTGCAGCGCTGTGACTGCACTCTCCTTTAGTTTGGTGAACAGCATCGCTGTTATCTGAAACAGATGAATTAATTTCAGCAACCGAGAGACAAATCACCTTGAATTTGTAAATCTATGATGATTTATTCATATAGTTTACCTGTTCTGGACTGTATACATTATCTTCACCAAGATACTTCACTCGAATGCCAATACTTCCATCAGGTTGAGATTCCACTTTGAATGGGTAGTGTTTTAACTCTTTCTGTACATATGGGTCATTGAATTTTCTACCTAACAGTCTTTTGAATCCAAATACAGTATTTTTCATGTTTGTAACCATTTGGTTCTTCGCCGCAACACCAAGGATACGGTTTTTCTGTGAGAATGCCACACATGATCTGAAAAGTCATTTACTATGTTACTTATTTATTAAGAAATAAAAATACAAATAAAATTCGTATCAAATGAATGCATATAATACTAAGGAGGGCATAGTCAAGAAATATAGCTAAACCTTTAACAACCAGTCATGGCCAGTGAAGTGTAATAGGCCCGATTAGTTAGGTTGGTGTTACAAACACAAGAGCATAACTTAGAATCAACCTCTGTTATGGCTGATGAAACTGTGAACCTAGAGATGATGACAGAGAACATGTGGCCATATTATATTCAATAAAATTAAAATAAAATAAAACACAATTGGACACTTGATTGGGTACAGAACTTAGCACCAGAATTCCAGGTGACTGCACCTGGATCTGCCGATCATCATTAGCATGACGGGCACTTCATCATAACGTAAGTAAATTTTTTGTAAATGAAAACTTATTTTAACTTTTAAGGTTTTTAGCAAATGGTATCCTATTGGATACGTAGGTATTTCATAATATGTTAGGAAAATGTAACTTACGGAGTACCACGGAGACTGTAGTCATTAGCTATCGTTTCGATGCCACCTGCTTTTGCGACCGCAATATAACATGATTCATTGCCGAAATCAATACCAATGACGGACATAGCAGCCATTGTTCAGAAATCACTTTTTCAAAATGACTGGTTGAAAACAGCAAAATTTATTCACTTCCTGGAACCTCACAAATTATGAAACACGTTGTTTGAAACTGACAATTGCTCAAAATCAAACCTTTCCGCACCGCAATGATTTCGCTCGCTCATTCGCTGAGTTCATTGCCGCCCCGCAGCGAGCGCCCCTCGCAAGTACCCGAATTTTCTAGAAGTGAGCTATAATGTTGCCATTTTATAAGAATTTGCCTATTTTGTTGGAATTGCACCTGAGACACCACAACAAAATATCCCAACCAACGAGACCTTAAAATAAGCTTTGTCACAAGAGTTCAGTAGGTACGAGCTTGGGCTTAGTTTCAAGAAAAAAAATTATAAATATACATAAAGTTTTATATGTTGAATTTATTTTACTTTTGCTTATTTTGAACAGCTTACATCTACCGAGTTGCCTGTGGTTCTGATTTAGTAATTATTAAAAAAGCATTCACAATATTATAGTTCAAGATACAGTGATAATTAAAATCGAGTGCAAAACATACCAAAGATAATATCACAAAGGATTGTGGGAAACGTCACATGTTAGGATATTAGTGTTCTGTGCGCAGGGCCGTAGCCAGAAATACTATTCGGGGGGGGGGGGGGGGGGTCGAGCCTAAGACCCGCCCGAAACAATAAGCAACATCTCATCATCCATACCAATATGCATCATCTCAACATCATCATATACTTATGCTAGTTATGATAGTACCTGGAGTGGCCAACCAAGCACTTTCCAAAAAAAACCGATATAAAAAGTAATGTAACGGCGAGCGGAGCGAGCTGCAATTTTTTTCTGATTTTTCCGCTGTTTTGTAAAACAGTATGCAAAAGTGTGGTATGACAGCTAAGAACAATTTGGTTTTTCGATGATTAACCAAATAACTTCTATTACAGAATAAACGGCAATTATTTTTGCGACTTTGGATGTTCTGTAAGATAGAATCTAGAGTGACAAAAGATTATGATTACCGAACCCCGAAAATTTAAGAGGCTTTGCGGTGGTAATTTTGGTGTTTGCTGAAGTTTGGTAAGCAAGGTAAAAAAACAAAAATTGTTAGATTAAACGTTTTTTGCTAAGAAGAAAAAATTTTGTTACTTTTTCAGATGGTTACGCCTACATTTTGTTGTGCTTGCGGCCGCTGAAAATGGCTGAGAAATTGTGACATTTTCGCAAGGCTGTTAAAAAGCTTAGAAGACTTCAGAATGAACGGCGAGCGGAGCGAGCCGCGAAAATTTTTTTGACATTTTCGGTCGTTACCTAAAAAATATTAAAAACATTTTTCCGATCGTTTGTAAAAAAGTATGCAAAGTGTGAGATATGACAGCTAGCCCCGAATATTTCTAAAACCGTGGTGGTCATTTTGGAGATTGGTATGCCAAAATTGTAACAGTGAGCGGAATGAGCGCCTACATTCTGTTGTGCTTGCGTCCGCTGAAAATGGTTGAGGAATTGTAACATTTTCGCAAGGCTGTTAAAAAGCTTAGAAGACTTCAGAATGAACGGCGAATTTTTCTTGACATTTTCGGTCGTTATCTAAAAAATATTAAAAAACATTTTTCATATTTTTGTAAAACCAGCAAACGGAGGGAGCAATTCAATTACGGAAAAACAAGAAAATAGGTCTAATTATTTCGTGATCAGCCTGCCAAGCTGGCTGGAATCAGCCGTAAATGAATGCGGTGCGTGCACCCAGCTCATTTCCTTAAGGTGTAGAGCCAAATTTTGATGAAAAAAAATTTGAGTTTTCAAGAGTGAATGACCTAAAAAAAAATTAAGTGCTGCGTGCTTACATACAATACAATGTACGTAAGATTCCCATTGTGTATGTAAGATACACAATAGGAGTCACATGGCTTGGAGCAGGAGCGCGCCCCACCCACCAGCGACGACGCAGAGCGCGCTGTTGTAAATCGGAGACGAAACTAGACAATTTTTTTTTTGTGTTTTTAAGAGAGAATAACCATTTACAGTGCTGCTTGCCACGTACGTATCCCAGAAAATTTTAGCTATTAAAGTTAGATTTTTAACGGTGCCTCAACATTTCGGGGGGGGGTTGAACCCCCAACCCCCCCCCCCCCCCCCTCCCTACGGCCATGTCTGTGCGTCAGATAGCGCTTTGGCGGTGGTGACGATGGTGGCGGCAGCGCGACGACCGGCCGGCGGCGCGGGGTGTAGCGTACGATGAGTCTCAAGAGTAGGCCATCTCTTTCATATAAATTCAAGCATCCAGATCCACCTTAAGTTGCAGATGGTACTAGTCTGTTTCTTGTTATGAAGTACACATTTTTATTTTTACTTTTTTATTTTCATAATATGTTTTAGGTATTGTATTAAGCTCATTTTTCTAATAACATACTTTATTTAATTATTTATATCTCTATCTCTGAAAGAACACATAAATCTTAAGATAATTCTTGATTTAATCGTAAAATGCCACGTAGCTTTTCGTAAAATGTTTTGCGAGCCTTTCGCTGAGATATAGGTCGTGTCACCTAAAAAGAACGCTGGAAGAAAGTGGAAGGGGTATGTTCGCACATGGATACACTTGCGCACGATAGTACTATGCCAATTTGCCAAGTCTATTTTGAACTAATATTTCGCTTGCGGCTTAGTATTGGTTATTAGAAAATAATATAAGGTAAAATGAAAAACATGTTCGATTCACACGCGCGCGCGCACACACACTCACACACACACACACACACATACTCACATTCTCAGGAATAAATATACAGGCATATATACCTTTGCATATTTATATTTATAAACATAGATTATTAACCTTAAACATAGGCATATAAAACAGAATTTATTATAACATTTTTAAGTTTGAAGTTTGTTATTTTATAGAAATAACTTTATTTAAGTTTATGCTTGTAATGGAACACCCTGTCTGTGAGGAGGGCGATGGTGTCTGCGACACAGTTTTATTAAAAACTACTGCGGACATCATCGAATTCCAATAGTTAATAACAACCATGTAATTTGTTCCTAAATAAATTATTTGAATTTGAAAAATAAATTATTAGAAATTATTTGAATTTGATTCAGTTTAGAATGTTATATTATAATCTAAATACAAAAAAAAAATAATGTAGCAGCTCCATTCATTATGAAGTCTTGGGTGACGCGAAAACCAGATGACGAAGCGCCCGCCGCTCCTAATAAATTATCAAAGGTATTATTATCTGCCTCTCATTTATTAAAACAATATTTGTCAAAAATATTTTTTCTGTGTAAAAACATTTCGTTAACTTTTGTGCGCGATGGTATTTTGACGAGAAACGTGACGGGGATTCAACGCTACAAGCAAATTTCAACTGACAAACCAATAGCGTACCGGCAGGCGCGTGACCCGCCCGCCCCGCACTCCACCGCTTACCATCAAATAGATCTTCTTATATCGACTTCTGCGCAGGTTCAAAGCCAGCGCTCTTTTTACATGACGCGAACTTTTTTTTTTTTTTTTTTAATAATAAATAATTGTACATTGCCTTGTCGTGCTAATTATTAATGCTTACGAAGGACAATGAGTCGAGGGTAATTTTATATTTACCCTGGAAACATTCACAACAAATATGTTAGGGCGCGTTCCTAAATTCTTTTTTTTTTTTTCTACAAAATGAAGTTCGTCAAAGTTGTGCCACGGCTGGGCTGCGTTCACAACCTACGCTCGAGCGCGCTCGGAGTGCAATCTCAAATCGTCGTTCATAACCTCAGGAGAAACGCTCGGTTGTTATTAACTAGAGCGTTCACAACCTCCGACGGTTGCAACTTTTTACCGATCGACGAAAAACACTCTGACATTGACAGCTGTCATATTTTCCGTTGTCATAGTTTGTTATCTACTTAAATATCAAGATTTCTACAGTGAATTTCAAAATTTTCAGTATTTATCAGTTATAGATCGTAGTTACAGTCAGTAGATACAATTTACCTCAAAGTAACCGCAAAACAAAAACAAAACAAACGAACGTCCGGCAACTGTAACGTCAGTTTTGTCATGATAATGTCAACTTTGACGTTAAACAACCGACTCGTTCTGAACCTTTGGGTAAGTTAAAATTTACACCAAACAACCGCACCCTGAGCCTCTGAACGCACCCCTGCTTTGAGTATCTAGAACGGGAGTTGCCAAGCGCTTCTGTCAGTACTAAAATCTTTCTGTCAGATTTCGAGGGCGGCGAGGTAATACGGTACAGCACACGTTTACATAATCACGCACACTAATGCAGAAAAATAAAGCGTCCATATAAACGCACACTAAAGTAAAAGCTGGACACAAACAAAAGAACACGCACACAAATATAGAATTAGTGTTGTTACACTATTGTTTAGTAACACACTAACACAAAAAAGTAGTGCTGGATGTAAAAAGACCGAAAAAATAATGAATTCGAATGAATGAAATCAGGGTTGTTAAAATTATACAATGCTTTTTTGATAAAGGTATTCTTTCTTAATGAGGGATTTTAGACATGCATTTCAATATAGAAAAAAAATTGTTCCGAATGAGAGAAAAGCGAAAAGTTGGTTTTCCTTTCATTTGACATAAACTAAGAACAATAATTTGTAATTGACTATTGTGTCTATTTGGGACAATTTTTTATTTTATTTTTGCAAATCGAAAAGTTTTCATTATCGATATTTATATGTTTTCATAGAGAGCAGGAGAAGAAAAGGGGCAGTTAGAAAGAGAGAAAGAAAGACAGAAAATATATTTATTGTGATAGGTACAGGCAGGGTACAGGGATAATAAAATTTTATCTAGAACATTATGTAGATCGGGCCACCCCGCCGCCGTGTTTCATGTCATGATCAATGCGGTGTTCCTGCGCTACCTATAAAAAGGGTATTTTTATATTATTAATATTAATAAATTGATGGAGAAAATTCCTACTAAAAGAAAAACACGAGCTATCTATCATCACTTCGCTTGTGTCTTTCTGTATCGAGGTTGTTTTGTAATTCCTTTTTTTTATAAATAAATCTGCTTCTGACTTATAATAATATTATATTATCTATACTATATTATTATATATCATTATTTGTGTCATTTTATTTGTTGTTTCTTATAAATCTATATTACATTTAAAATGGAATAATTTATTGTAAATGTGACGTACACATTTTTTCCATAAAAAATGGATTCTGGTATCTATATACATTTGCATAACCAATTTTCCTATATCAATAGATTTTTTGTTACAAAAAACATCGCATTTTACACAAATTTTTCGTTCATTCCATTATTCGTTCAATCAATTTCACTCAACTTGTCCCCGCACTACGCCTTCTACCAAGGAATCACAAACTATATAGGGATACTACCAAGGAATAAAAATGTCGCAACTGATATTCTATTAAAATCGAAATTATACAATATAACAAAAAACAATTCAGAAAAATATCACTTACTTGTGATAGGAAACACTATGTACCCTTAAGTTGGATGTCTCCAATTGCCTTTTATACCTACCCATAAACCGCACAATTCACGATTTTGGTGCGCACTACCTCGCGACACGAAACGACAGCAAATGGCCGCGAAGTTACGAGTGAAGTAGTTTTATTATTCGTCTATGGTCAGTAAAGTCTTGTGACCAACAGAGGGGTATCCTGACCTTGCCAACTCCCGTTCTAGATACTCAAAGCACGGCTGTCAAAAGAGAAAATAGCCGTACCTGCCTTTGCTTTAGTGTTTTGTCAATGTCAGATAGTGACTTATTCTCCGACTCCGAAGTCAAGCAAAGCAAGATTAGGCAGCAGACAGCTATTTCAACGTTTCGTTTTAGTTTCCGTCGGGTTTTTTTCGTTGGTAAATAATAATTTCTATTGTATGTACCTACATATTTGGGGAACTTTGTTTTGAAACCCAGACTTGCTTTGATTTGCAGTGAAATTACAACATAATTTTCTGCTGTGTCAATTTGAGATGATTTTGAGGTTATCACTTATCTCTTTCAAGTGAGGTTTATGTGTTGTTGTAGGTACCTACTTGTGTAGGTCACCTTCAGCCGCTCACCGCCGGTTCATGACGTGATCTTTTGCAGTTAGTGTGCTCATGCTCTACTTGATAACGTAAAGTTTTGTAACTTGTGTTGATTGCAGCTAACGTAACCAGTCAGTATGAGTGGGGAACCTCAAGTGAAAAGATCAAAAATGAGTGCCTTAGACCAGCTAAAACAATATTCCACTGTGGTGGCCGACACAGGGGATTTTGAAGGTCAGTTGCTTTGTTATGGTACCAAGCTATGTTCTACATCATTGTTCGCAATAAGAACATTTGATAATGGATAGGGCTGTGGATTATTAGTAGGTATCATCACCATTGACCTTGTAATGTCACACTTGTATTAACTTGACATTATGTAGCCTTGAAATTGTAAAAATAAAGTAAAATAAATGCAAACCAAAAGTTTTCTAACATATTTCTGATTTGTTAATTACAGCTATGAATCAGTACAAGCCCACCGATGCTACTACTAACCCCAGTCTGATACTTCTCGCTGCTGCGATGGACCAATACCAGCATATTCTAGACAAGGCTATTAAATATGGAAAGGACAATGGAAGGTAAGTTATAATAGGAATTAATTGAAAGTTTAACAGTTGCCATGGTAATCCATGCAAAACTATATTGTAACTCAGATTTAAACACAGCTAGAAAGGCAGTTTTTTTTGGAATTTAATAAATGAAAATTTACTAAAATTGTGACTATGATGCTTAAATTTTTATGGCATTTGAATTTTCTGATGTTACTGTTGTAATAGAGGTGTGCAATAAACAGATAGGTGGATTTTGAGTTTCACTAATAGTTGATTTTGTTATGATAATTATATGAATTTGTATTTATTTATCTGTGAATTGTTATGACCATTACCTTTTTAAATTACAGCACAATTGAAGAACAACTAACAGAGACTCTGGACATGCTGAGTGTACTATTTGGCTGCGAAATACTAAAGATTATTCCCGGCAGAGTCTCGGTTGAAGTTGATGCAAGGTAATGCTTATGTTAGAGTAACTAATGTAAAAGAGTACTTAGACTGTTTGTTTATGTGTAATATATGAAAATCCTGCACCTATTAAGAAAAGTCTTGTATTAACGGAAAGGATTATTATCATATGTATCACTGTATTACACAAATTTGTTCTCTATATTTTATCCAGTTTGAGGCATGAGCGTAGCCGCAAGCAGAAGCTAGTATTATTATAATTAAATACTCTAACTATTATATTTCTTACAAAAAGAATCAAAGTATGTACATATGTTGAACATTGTTTATAATTTACAGATTGTCTTTTGACAAAGATGCAAGCATTGCCAAGGCTATAAAACTCATTAGTTTGTTTGATCAGTTTGGGATTAAGAAGGAGCGCATTTTGATCAAGTTGGCATCAACCTGGGAAGGAATTCAAGCTGCCAAGTAAGGAAATTCACTTTTTATCTATAATATCAGGAATTGAGATTCCATATCCTCATAGAGCCTACCATTGTCAAAACCTTAAAAAATAGAAACACAAGTTATTGATAAAAGCAATTTTACATAAAATTAGTTGGATATCAATTGTATTGTTATAGTTCGACCGAAACCGCTGTACCGCTCCTGAGGTATGCGCGCGGCGAGACGGGGGGGAAGTATCGGCCGCTCCGATCCATCAGTCTGCCGTCGACGCTCACGGCAGTAGGTCGCCTTTGTACCGGACGGTCTATGTCAGATACACATGAGATAAATATCCAAAGATGGGCCGAGCGCTATCTCGTGATGTCAAGGCCATAATTTTTAAAGTGGCCGAATATTTTAAGAAAAGAAAAGCAGACAGAGAGAGCTTTGAATATAAAAGTGATGCAAATATTGCCAAAATCGTGGCAGACGCTACGGGGTACTGCGAAAAAACCGCAAGAAATGTGATAAAAGAGGGCAATTCATCAACTGAAAATTTGGGCCGATTGAAATTTAATTCGCCAAAACAACCAAAAACTATAAAGAAAAAACATGTTGTTGATGATTTTGATTTAGGAGTTATCAGAAGAAAAATTCATCAGTTTTATGAATTTTAAAAAAGAGTGCCAAGTGTCCGTAAGTTACTTTCAAGTTTGAAACAAGATGGCATATTAAATTGTGGACGAGAATTTCTAAGGAGCCTCTTACACACAATAGGTTACTGTTTCAAAAAATGCAAATCGAAGAGACATCTCCTTATAGAGCAGCCTAATATTGTAGTGTGGCGGAAAAAATACTTAACACAAATCAGAAATTACAGAACGCAAAACCGCAACATATATATTTCCTTGATGAAACATACATTAACGCCAGTCACCATGTAAGCAAATGTTGGCAATCATCGTCCGAACCTGGAATTCATGCTGATATTGGAAAAGGACGGCGTTTGGTAATTCTTCACGCTGGATGTCGAAATGGCTTGGTTGATGGTGCATTGACGATATTCAAATCAGATGCTAAGACCGGCGACTATCATGGAGACATGAACGGGCCTACTTTTTATAAGTGGGTAGATGAAAAGTTAAAAGATAAATTGCTTCCGAATTCTGTGGTTGTCTTGGACAACGCGTCTTACCACAGCGTTCAGGTTGACAAGAAGCCAACCATAGCAAGCCTCAAAACCGAAATGCAGAACTGGTTACGGCGCCACAATGTTGAATTTTCGGAAGCTATGACAAAATCTCAACTGCAACTTCTTATCGATAATACACAAAAAGAGCCCGTGTACAGAATTGATGAACTCCTGAAAGCCAATGGACATACTGTTCTACGATTACCGCCGTACCATCCGGATTTGAATCCCATAGAGTTAGTCTGGGCTGATATTAAAAACAATATAGCTCATAACCATATTAACTCTTCTCTAGATGAAAAGATAAACTTATTGAATACATTGTTTTCGGAGTTCACGGCGGAAAAATGGCAGAAATGTGATGATCATGTCCAAAAAAATGAAAACAATTACTGGGATCGCGATAGTAGATTTGATATTATTATCGATCCATTAATTATAAATTTGCAGAACGACTCTGATTCAAATTCCGATGGCGAAACGGAAGATGAAGTTGAAGCAGAAGCTCTGTCAGAATATCTGTAGATAATTTAGTTATAAAAAAATATAAACATATCGATATAATATATAAAACAAAAATATTGTTTATATTGGTACGATATCGTAAGATATATCCGACAATATCGATCTCATGTGTATTCTTGCTCTTTTTTCCTCGTCCCCCACTTCGCCGCACTTTCTTAGGGAGCGGTACAGCGGTTTCGGTCGAACTATACCAAACCATATGAACTTAATTATGTAATTGTATGAAATATTTTCTAACAATAATAGTATTTTACAGGGAATTGGAGAAGAAACATGGTATACACTGCAACCTGACCTTACTGTTCTCATTGTATCAAGCCATTGCATGCGCTGAGGCTAATGTTACTCTCATATCACCATTTGTGGGAAGGATCTTGGATTGGTGAGTACTTAGGTAATCAGGTGTTAAGTCCCTGCTTTTACGGGATTGATGCCCGCTGCTATGGATTGATGTTAATATGTTACATATATCTATAGATATAACAGCAACAAACCTGTAGGTTATTGTGAGTTGTAATAATAGTCTATGCGTTTATGAATAAATTTACAAAAGCATTACTCCTTTGTGTTGTACAAGCTCTGTGAAACTCTGATCTAGGCCAAGTTATGTTAATCACAATCTAACTATTATTATCTTGGGATTCAATTCAAAGTATCACTTTACTATAAAATGGTATCTTTGTAGAATCGTAACATAGGATCCTAAGATGAAAGAAATGGTTTATAGAAAGTTTAAACTCAAAAGATCAAATTCTGATTAACGATACCACTGTCATAGTGAAGTCAGTCAAGTTCAGACTGAAGGCTATGTAACACACAGCTGCAATGTGGTGAAAACATATTAATAAATAAATAATAATGCTGGACAATCCACACAGCATCATCTAGCCCCAAGCTAAGCAGAGCTTGTGTTATGGGTACTAGATGACTGATATACATAATAAAATAATATTATTAAATAGATAAATATTTTTTATTATACATAGAAAACAACCAGAACCCCTGAATATTGATCTTGCGTTAGACTATGAACTTATTCACGGCTCGGTGCTTCCGACTAAACGAAAGCCAAGGGTTTTTTAAATCTAATTATTAGTTTAGCAAACCAGTTTTACAACTGTTTTCATTCCATTATTACAGGTACGTTGAACACAACAAGAAGACGTACGAAGCTAAAGAGGACCCCGGCGTGTTGTCAGTAACTCGCGTGTACAACTATTACAAGAAGTTTGGCTACAAGACGCAGGTTATGGGCGCTTCCTTCCGCAACACCGGGGAGATTAGAGAGTTGGCAGGCAGTGATCTGCTGACTATTAGCCCTAAACTGCTGCAAGAGTTGGCGGACAGCGATCAGCCTTTGAAAAGGGTAAGATATAACTTTATTTGACACTTCAGACACACATACAAAATACAATAAAGAATAAACAGTACACTTTTAAAAACAGACAGAAACAAAATACAATTAATTATTAGCCGTTATTGTATAAATCCACATAGCTACTAGTTTAGTAACAAAACGTTAGATTATTTTCTAAACTAGTATATACTTGAGTCCTTGACTCAAGTCTAGTCTAAAGAAAGGTTCTTTCCCCCTTAGTTATAATGCTCCGCTAACTATAACAGTTGGTAAGCAGTGTTATAAATATAATATCTCACTCTGACTTCCGTCTATAGAATAAGACACAAAGAGAAATAACAGTCGTTTAAGTTAGCGGGCTATTGTGAATAAAGGGATTGAGTTTAAATAACCATCAAATTGAGTTAGTACAAATCATCAACATCAATCTGTATAGCTCACTAGCGGGCGTGTATCTGTAATGTATATTCGCCAGTAAAATGTGAGGAAAACCGACGAGGTTCTTGTTTTTAGGGTTTTGCCATCGGTTGCAAAACCCTTATGAAATCGCTTTGGGTCTGTTTTGTGTTTTGAATCCTTAATATCTCAGAAACTACTGCAGCTATTGACTTGAAATTTGAAATAATAATACATTTTGTGCGCCCGCACATATTTATAGAAAAATAAATGAAAATAAATGAAAAATCAAAATGAAGATTTTCCATACAAATTTTGAAATCGAAATTTTAAATGGAACGTACATAGTCGAAAGTGGTATCAAATGAAAGGTACTCGTTTGTAGATTTCAAAATAGTTTTTGAAATTTCGGTAGATTTCATACTTTTTAAAATATTTTGAAAATGGTCAAAAAAATGACCGTTCCCCCCCCCTATCTCCGAAGATTGCAAAGCGATCGACGTGATATGTACCAAGTGTTTGTAGGTATTGATCTATATTTTATAGGAAAAATATAGAGAAGTCTGTAAAAATAATACTTTTTGAAATATGGTCAAAAAAGGGCGGGAAAAATTTCTAAAGGGGTGACTACCCCCCCGAGTTGGGTATCAAATGAAAGGTATTGGTTTGTACATTCCAATGCAGTTTTTGAAATTTCGATATATTTTATACTTTTTGATATATTTTGAAAAAGGTCGAAAAATTGACCGGTACCCCCCCTCTATCTCCGAAGATTGCAGAACGATCGATTTGATATGTACCAAGTTTTTGTAGGTATTGATCTATATTTTACAGGAAAAATATAGAGAAATCTGTAAAAATAATACTTTTTGAAATATGGTCAAAAAAGGGCGGGAAAAATTTCTAAAGGGGTGACTACCCCACCGAGTTGGGTATCAAATGAAAGGTATCAGTTTGTACATTTTAATGCAGTTTTTGAAATTTCGGAAGGTTTTATATTTTTCGAAATATTTTGAAAAAGGTCGAAAATTTGACCGTTCCCCCCCCCTCTATCTCCGAAGATAGCAGAGTGATCTATATAAAATGTACTAAGCGTTTGTAGATATAGGTCTATATTTTACAGGAAAAATATAGAGAAGTCTGTAAAAACAATACTTTTCGAAATATGGTCAAAAAACGAATTTTCATACAATGGGGGCTATTTCATTGAGAGCAATATCAAATCAAAGGTATGGATTTCGACAATTCAAAACAGGTTTTAAAAATCGTCTAAGTTTCATACTTAGTGAAATACGTAGAAAAAAGTCGAAAAAATAATTGTAGGTACCAACCCACTTACCTACCCACTAATCTCTGTAGTAACTGTAATAGTAGGGTTCCACAGCGCCACGAAACCGTTGTTCTCAAAATTTTAAAGTCCATACCCAATGTATTCCACTGCGCTCGAAGAATATTTAGATAATAAGATTATTGAATTCATGAATTCCACCGTGCTCCAAAAAATATGAGAAGAGTAATGATCCTGGATAATCCACACAACATCATTTAGCGACAAGCTAAGCAAGCTTGTGTAATTCGTACTACTACGATATCTGTTATACTTAATAAAGTATATATAAGTATCACATTAGATGATTTATTTTTGTGTACGTAGAAAAGGACTAGAACACTCGAACAAATAATCTGCAGATCTTACAAATATTAGTCCCGAGGCGGGAATCAAACCGCAACCTCCTGCGTTGTAAGCCCACCGCGCTAACAGGTCGTCAATACACGTACCTACCTAAACGACAAAAGTTCAAAACCCTCGGCGCGCGAGTTACACTCGCACTTGTCGTACTTGTTTTTTGTACGACTTTGTACGTCTACGGACGTCTTTAAATCAATGTATGAACACTTTATTAACATTTACGAGAAAAAGACAGATATAATATCTTATACCTATCGAAATAAAATTAAAAACGTACAATAGGCGGCCTTATTTTTTTAAGCAATAACTTCCAGTCAATCTTATTTTTTTTCTTCGTCTTTATCTCTCTTCAGGCCCTTATTTTAGTGCATTTAGCTGCATGTCGAAGAACCTCAAAGAAATTGATTTTTAGTGGGACATTTTTGTTTGCACTGGCAGAAAAGTGGCAAACCAGACACATATTGCCATATCAAAGAAGTCAAGTCAAGTCATTTTTGTTTGTTATATGGCGAGAGGTTGTAAATAATTACTTTATTGTATTCAAAACCAACATCTTTGTTGTTACAGGTACTAGACCCAAAGGTGGCGGCAGAAGCTGAGATCGAAAAGATCTCACTTAACGAAGCGCAGTTCCGTTGGGCCCTCAATGAAGATCAAATGGCCACTGACAAACTATCCGAAGGCATAAGGAAGTTCGCTGCCGACACAAGAAAACTGGAGACTCTCATCAAATCGCTTCTCGCTAAGAAGTAACAATTCTTTGAAATAAAACCGAAGGGCACAAATGTTGGTTAGTTACTTATTTTTTTACTTGTAAATGAAATCTACGTCTTCCTTTAATCTAAGCTTAAATAAAACATTCCGTTTTTACGTGAAATCGGACATCAAATCTGATTATTTTCTGTTTTAATTGATATCTGTTTTGTATAAATATATAACGATTTGAGATGTGGGACCATTTTTTTGCATATTTTGTTGATTGGTTTTTCTTATACTTTGTTATATCTTTTTCTTTTTGGGTTGAGGTGTAATTGAATAAATTAAACTGATTTTCATGAAAGGTGCGAATATTTTATCTCCCTTCATTAAACCTTTGTCTATAATCGAAGTCCCAAATCAATAGTAAGTGAATCTGACTAAATTTTACAGGATAAGACATAAAACATTTTCTTGATCATTTAGAACATCACTGCTTATAAATAGATACTTTTCTCTTTATTTCACGAGAATATTACATTAAACCTAAATGAATGGGTACACGTTTTATGTGCCCTACGAAAAGCTGGTTAAGATACTTCCTAATAAGATAAATATGTATGATATCAAATCCGAAATCAAAAGATGGCAATGTATCTTACTACTATTTAGATTATTTTAGGGTTCCGTACACGACGCGACGGGTGAAAATAGAACACTATTACTAAGCTGTAAGTCTGTCTGTTTGTATCTAATGAAACGTAAAAATTAGGCAGTAGTATTAACAACAAATAATAAATATTAAAGCTATCGTTATCGGTCACTCAAATACAAAAAACTTGATTTTTTCATTATTTTTGTTCTACTTTTGTCTCTTGAACCGTAATAGGTAGACAGTTGAAATTTTGATAGGTTGTGTGTCTATTGCCGCTATAACAACAAATAATAATATAAATAATGAAGGGGTCCAACAACCTTACCAAGTTTACCGGTGCGGGTAGTACTTGGATGGGTGACTGCGTCATGATGGCTTTTTGTTTTTATTTTGATTTAACATATGTATAATTGGTGCTTTTGCCAACTAGTTATGTAGATGTCGCGGAACACTCGAGTCTAATCTAACTTGGCCGATTAAATTTTTCCTTTATTCTCTTGAAACTAACAAAACCCTAGTAAAAACACCAACTAAGTTTCTGAAATGCTTTTTCTTTTAGTACTATAGGTAAATAAATGTCTCACTTCAACGAATAACTAATTAATGATGGACAAAAAAATATGGTATATTTAGGTATTCATATTAAATATTAATCAAATAATAAATTAGTCATTCAATCGGTTACAGAAATAGCACTTAGCTCATTAAATTACTTAAAATGTTATTACGTCAAAGTCAGTTAAATCAAGCCAATCTAAAATCGGCGACACCCGAAATTAAATGTCCTTTCGGAAATTGTATTTCCGGGAAGGGCAATACGAGTATAATTTTATTCTGCAGGTGAAAACAACAGAGATTTATACCCTTATTTTATAATACCTAAGTACTAGATATACCTCTATATATGCCATCCTATTTATGCGATCCTATCTGTTAATAAGATAAGTATTTAAAATTAGACCATGGCCCGTACTTAGGTACTCGTTAGGTAGGTGTGTAGGTGTGCTTAGGTAGGTGTTATATACCTACAAGACGTATTTTCGTCTGGTGTAAGATTTAATTTATTTAAAAATTTAATTTTGTAATATAAATTAATAGGTAGAATAATAATTGTTTCTTAAGTTTTCTAACCAAATGCTTATACAAGCTCATTCAAATAATAAATTACCTATCTCAAAATTTGAGTTGCACTTTGCTCGAAAACGAAAAAGAGACTTCGATTTTCATTCTCCCTGTCATACTCGTAGTAGGTATAATACAAACCTTCAACTTCTCAATTCTAATTAATTAGCTTAAGTTCTAAAAGCACGGGCGCTATGGAAAACCACATAGTGATTTAAATAGAACTACGGCAAACGCCATGAAAAACCTACACTTAATTACGTAACTACGTATGTTCAGAGCAGAAGATTTTTAATCTGCGTGGGCAGCTAGGCTCCTAACATCTAAACTAGTTAGTATTATTACGAGAGACAAACAAATTTTTTAGCGAAACTATGATAATATTAACAAAGTAGGTGGTGATAGCACGTGACCTTGGTAGGGTGGGCTTGTCATTGTTTTATGAGTTGAAAGGATTTTCATACCGTCTAATACTGGACTTGAGGAGAAAATTTCTCGAGGGCGTGAAGGGGTGGGCGCGGGGTGCGCGCGAGGCAGGGTTGATATTGACCTAGATGTTCATTCAGCGTTCGGTCGATGCGAAACTTGACATCTGCGCGCTCCTGCTTTTTGAATTTTTCGATTTTAATGTGAACATAATTCATCTTTCATATTTTCTTAAGTTTAGTTTGCTTATTTCGGGCCGTTGCGTTGTTGGAATCTAGCAAGGAATAGCACATCTGTGTATCGATGATTCGTAGATTCCTCGTCTCGCGCTAGTGATGAAGTGGTCTGTGAGAAGTGCGCTGGTGCCCGCGCCGTCGACCTGCTGACGACCAATGCTCCCTCTAACTGAAGTTATCTCACTTTTATGATGGAACATAAAGACAAGACCCAAGCTGCTGTGGCTAACAGTATCCCGACAATGGAGACCAAATTTTCGGATGTAAGTAATTTATCTTTATTTATCTTCTAGGAAGCAAGACCTGAGGAGTAAGTATCCAAGTCTAATGAATATTGTTTTTGTGGTCATTTCCTAACCGGAAACCGCCATGTAGGGGAAAATATAGGTCACCGTTTGATATCGATTGAACGAAGGCCATGTGATCTTCAGCTGTTTGCTCATCTCCATTAAACACCTCGATCATAGAACAAGCAGAAATAAAGCAGACCTCGAGACACTTTTAAATAATGTTTATTTTAATGATACTTACCAAGTACCCTAAGCGCTTAGTTCCCTGTCTACACAAATACATATCAATACCTATATTGATAGAGGTACGTAATCAATAAACTATCAGGTCTAATTTATTTTCTATATCAATGATGATCGAATTGGTTTTGGTTCAACAGTTTCGTGTTTTTGAGTTAAATTATTAGTGAACTTTAAATTAAACTAGGTGGGTAAACAGGGTGCTAGAGCAAAGTTTGTGTTATTCAGGTCCTAACGACTTAAAGTATAGGTACTTTAAATACGCGAGTCAAGCAAATGCCCACCTCATGTTAGAAAATGATAATCTGAAGTGAGTTGCCAAAGTCAAAAGCTTCACCATTATGTACCAAAAACACTGTTGGACTTAGGCACATGCACCTAAATGACTTGTTCTATGATATCCTGCATTTGTGTCTGCGTCATCTCATCATAATTTCTCTTAGTACAAAAATAAACAGTAAGTCCCAAATGGGTAATTTTTTTCAGTTTGGCCTTGAACTCATCCAAAAGCATATTCAAGCTTATCCACTCATTATGGGACACAGTGTTTAAATGGCATACTAAAACCTATGTATAAATGGCATACTAAAATGGCATACTAAAATCTAGTGGCTGCCACTAGATTTTAGTATGCCATTATACAGGTTGATTAAAATACTAAACTGTTCCCTTATTTCCCTAATTCACCCCAGTAGTACCTACCTGCATAATCAGGGAAAATACCTACAATTAACCTTGACCTACCTGCCTGAAAATTTTAAAAGCTGGCAACACCGAAATTTGAATAATAGTGCCTTATTATTCAGATTTCTGTCGGTGGCAGCGACAATGATTCGCGTGTTTGAATTTCTTCAACTTAGCTAGCAGATTAAGGTATTTTAGCTCTTTCCAGCTATAAAGAATTGTTTTAAGACCGCCCAAACTAGCGCAGCCTATTATAAGCTTTTTAAGGCACCGGCGACGGATGAATTCCCCATACAAACGTAATACCAAAATTATTTGTAATATGAGCCTATTTTCACCATGGTCTGCTTAATAGTATTAGAACAGTATTTATCTAGGTTCCTGCCACAAGCTTTTTGAAAATACTTACCTATCTACACAAATATTAAGAAAACGTATCTTCTTTGATAAAAAATTGTTAACTTCATTTCTGAAAAGAATTAAGAAAAATCTGAAAATTCATCCATCGCCGGAGCCTTTAGCCTCTATAATAGTTTTATCTTGTAGGTATGGTTAAGAGATATGAAGTTGCCACTAAACTCTACTTTCGCATCTCTAAGCTATACAAAATAAAATATAGAGAGCTATTTAGCTATTGGAGGCTATTAGAGGCATTCTATTTCTGTTCGTATTTTATTCTATATTTAAAGTTTCAATAATTGTTTTAATTATATTAAAAAAAACCTTATACTTATATAACTTAACGTATAGGTACTTGAAAGGTAGGTATTACAAACTGTCCAATCTAAAAAAATCCTTTTTTAGATAAAAAAGGGGGCGGCGCTATTTTGGATCGGGTATTTAAATTTAATTACTTAAATCTTTATTTTTAAACCTACTACAGTATGAAAATGTAACAGTGAATGTTAAATTCCCAATAATCAACATCACTAGTCATGAACACAGAAAATATATAGGTTTCAATATCAATCAATATTGTTTACTTATTTCAGTTGTTCACCATAAATTGTTAGGACGCCTTCCTATGTCACATAAACTTCAGAATACATCCAAATAATGGGTTGCTGTCGATTCGGACAACATTTATTGGGACACAGTGTCCCAATTGACACTTGATTTTAATATTTTTATTTACTGTCAATTCGGACACTGTCAAATTATTGAAGCTGTTGAGTAGGTACAGTCAGGTAAAAAACATTTAAGTAAGCAAAATTTAATATAATGTGATAAAGCTAATCGAATCGCTCCAAAACGACTATACCGATTTGAAAAATTCTGTTTTGAAATTGAAAATTGTAACTATATTATTTTACCGACTTATTTTAAAGTTCGGCAATTTAAGTGAAAGTACCTGCAACTGCTGCAAGCTACAGTTCAGTGTGTGAGGCAGGTAAAATAAAGAAAGAAAGAAAACTTTTTTTGGATCCACAAAATATACAAATGTACACGACCAAACAAAACAGAAACAATATTTATTTATTATTGTTTGTTTCTATTTTGTTTGGTCGTGTTCATTATGTGGAACCAAAACGGTTGCCACTCAACTGTGCTGTAGAAGCTTGGAAAGCAACTACATTACATCGGTATTCCGTAATATCTTATCTATACTAATATTATAAAGAGGAAAGATTTGATTGTTTGTATGTTTGTTTGTTTGTTTGAATTGAATAGGCTCCGAAACTACTGGACCGAGTTAAAAAATTCTTTCACCATTAGAATCTTTAATTTTCCGTGATGAACATAGGCTATATAATATTTTCAAAAAAGTTAGGGATCCGCATGAAAAATTCAATAATTGAACCGTGGGCTGTATATTCAACCTCTTTTTCTATTATGGCGCGTCAGAATAGAAAAAGAGGTTGTATAGCGCACGGTGCTTGCTTTTTCTCTACGGCCAGTGTCAGTTTTGGAATGTCGAGTCAATGTCAAAAACCCCAATGCTGTTAAAAAAGTAAAGATCCGTATGAAAACTGTGAAACCCATCGTTTTAGTCTTTGATTATATACTTGTCTAGATAGAGTGTTGCGCTGCAATCGCAACAAAAACAACAGGCCAGGTTTGAAGGGCTTGTGTGCGAATTACGCACACAAGTATGTGTAACTACAGGAGCGCAACGTCACATCTGGCCGTACCGAGTGATACCAGCTTTTGAATATTTCCAATAATAGTAGGGGTAAAAAAAATTGTATTTTTATATTTTTAGATTATATTATTTCTATAATTATAAAAATTTAATAAGGATTACTAGGTAAATAAATCTATTGTAAAAAAACACACACAGTACAGGATTATTTATTTATGCAGCTAATAACTGCTGTCTTCGCTGGGTTCCAGACATCCTCTTTCCGGCTTTTTCTTATAATTTCTATCCGCTTTTTTCTTAAAACAGGATCAGTAGGTATTCTGTAAAAAAAAGTAGACGACACTGGCTTTACCATTCAACGCAGCCGCAGGTTTTGTAATTTAAATAGGTAAACTATAATTTCCTTATTTAGTAGGTATACGGTGTAAATGTAGATACTTTCTTTATCAACCCTAGAACCCCCCCCCCCCCCCAAATTGACACCTTGGTTGTATTTAATAAATAATAAATAATGCTAGACAATCCACACAGCATCATCTAGCCCCAAGCTAAGCAGAGCTTGTGTTATGGTTATGGGTACTAGATGACTGATACACATAATATAATATTATTAAATAGATAGATATTTTTTATTATACATAGAAAACAACCAGAACCCCTGAACAAATATCTGCAGATCATCGTACAAATATTTGTCCCGAGGCGGGAATCGAACCCGCAACCTCCTGCGTCACAAGCGGACCTTCGCCCACCGCGCCACAGTGGTCGTCGCTATTTCGTATCAAACATCACAAAAAACCGCAAAATTAATATCAATTTTAACTACCGATTAATACATTAAGGTTGGCATAATAATAATAGTAAATGGTTTCACTTTTAATAACGCTAATAGTTACGGAAAAATATGTATTTGTTGGGTCATGACAAAATATTTTTTTCAAATTAAAAATCACAAAACTGCGAAATTTTATACTCCAAGAGCTGGCAACCATGTGAACATGGCGTCGTATAAAACCACAGAAAAAACTTTACTTATTTAATTGTTTCTCTATCTTATTTAGTAATTCTAAGTTTACTTACCGACGCTAAGTGATTTTTTTAAATTGTTTGCAAACGTCCACTGTAATTCCTGCACACTTTTATGGCGCAAATCCTCATTTTTGTATCTCACAGATCGCGTGTTTACCATACAGTGACAGCGTCACGACTGAGCGGGCGGAACGAGCTTATAACCCATCAGTGGGGTGATACATTTTTAACCGTTTTGAAACTCGAACTCTCTATCTAGACAAGTATATAATCAAAGGTTTTAGTGTGTATAATTTCTGAAATTTTTGTTTAATACCCGTGCGAAGCCGCGGCGGGCCGCTAGTACTAAATAAAGTTCAGTGGCTTTATGACGTAGTTATCTACTTATGCACGTACCTATACTAAAAGCACGGCGAACCAACCAATTATTTACGTGGAGTATACCTACTGATTTCCACTCCCACACAATGGGATACGATACCTATACCCTATACCCAAGGCTGATTGCGGAAAAGTGAGTCTCTATGCATGTAGAGTAGACCGGGGACAATATCCGTTTATCGGTTGATTGTTAGCAATCGAAGCCTCTAAACATAAATTTAATATTTACGAGTGTGACGGAACATTTAGGGCATCGAGAACCGGTCATATTTTAGGAACCGGTTCTTTCGATTCCTGTTTCAACGCAGAACCGGGTACCCGGTTTTTTCGGTTCTTTCGGTTCTTTTCTTAATTTATTAGAATTATATTTTTGTCTTACAATATCTATAGTGGGGTCTAAATCAAACAGGGAATTAATAATCATAGCTATTTTAATTTTTTTATTTTATCTTTTTAATCAGTTACCTAGCACACAATCATCAGCAACAATCACTTTTTACATAATTTTTTTTTTGTAAACTATATAGCCAAAGCGAAGCAATTAAAACATCAGCTATTGCAATAAAACGAAAGAGAAACAAAATTATTGAGCTACACATAATTAACACAACAATAATAGAAACTTTTACTAATCAAATAAAATAAACATAAAAAATAAAGTAGGTTCCCATTGAAAGAACTTATATTATTCACATAAAAAAAAATTACACTTAAAATAGTAATAAATCTTGATTTTTAACCTAATAAACTAATTTTTAACCTTGAATATATTTTGATGAACGCAAAAATATGAGGGCATCTAGGGTTTTGGCACCCAAAGCTGAGCGCAGTCGGTTACATATTATACCAGCAGATGAAAATATGCGTTCCGGCTCCACACCACTGGTAGGTGGGATGGTGATCAAATGGTAAGCCAGCGACAGATATCGGCCTCGTTGACCACCATTCTCGAAGAGTGCCATTTCTACCCTCACGGTAGTATATAAATCATCTGGCGTGGATGTTCTCGCAGTGGAAGCTTCTTTTAATTGCCTGTTAAGTTCCTCTTCATTTGTCAAATATTCCGCTTCCTGCCTATTTATTACTACTGCCATTATTTATTGAATATTTGCAAACATAGTCAACAAGACTATGTTTGCAAATATTCAATAAATAATTAAAGAATATAAAACTATACATTCATCTGCTTATTGTCTTAGTCTGTAACGACTTCTGGGTTATAACGGCGATATCAGTGGACCCTTCATAGTCGTTATACCCGAAATCCACTATACTTACATTAAACAACTTATAAAAAAGGCAAAAAGTAGTGAACCAAAGAATAATAATGATAGAAGACGCACTTACCTATAATAACAGCGTTAATCCAAACGAGCAACTATACACACACAAACTATACGAGCTGGGAATGTCTCCCCGCCCCCAACCCGTACCTCCTCCTTATTTTATGCAACACCTTGATGCGTAGTGACTTCGAATTTTCATTAACCTACAATAATCAATATTTTAAGGAGAATCGAAAGAACCGAAAACCCGGTTCTGAATATTTTGAGAACCGGTTCTTTTTGTAGCCCCAAGAACCGGGTATTCCCGGTTCTTTCGATTCCGGGAAAACCCGGTTCCGATGCCCTAAACATGGTTAGAATCAAATGATCCAATGTTACAATTCACTTTTATAGTCTAGGTCTATTGTACCAATACTTAAAGGAATCAAATACGACAAGTGCGAGTGTAACTCGCGCGCCGAGGGTTTTGAACTTTTGTCGTTTAGGTAGGTACGTATATTGACGACCTCTTGGCGCGGTTGGCCAGGGTCCGCTTACGAAGCAGAAGGTTGCGGTTTGATTCCCGTCTCGGGACTAATATTTTTACGATCTGCGGATTATTTGTTCGGGTGCTCTAGTCCTTTTCTACCTCCACAAAAATAAATCACCTAATGTGATACCTATACCTACTTTATTAACTATAACATCTATCGTAGTAGTACCAATAATAACACAAGGTTTGCTTTGCTTGTGGCTAAATGATGCTGTGTGTATTATCGCAGTGGAATACATTGAGAATGGACTTTAAAATTTTGAGAACAATGGTTTTGGGGCGCTGTGGAACTACTATTACAGTTACTACAGAGTTACCACCCACTTACCTACCCACTAATAGTGGGTAGGTAAGTGGGTCGGTACCTACAATTTTTTTTTCGACTTTTTTCAACGTATTTCACTAAGTATGAAACTAAGACGATTTTCAAAACCTGTTTTGAATTGTCCAAATCCATACCTTTGATTTGATATTGCGCTCAATGAAATAGCCCCCATTGTATGAAAATTCAATTGTTTTGACAGACTTCTCTATATATTTCCTGTAAAATATAGACCTATATCTATAAACGCTTAGTACATTTTACATAGATCACTCTGCAATCTTCGGAGATAGGGGGAATGGTCAATTTTTCGACTTTTTAAAGTATAAAACCTATCGAAATTTCAGAAACTCTTTTGGAATGTGCAAATTGATACCTTTCATGTGATACCCCTCGGTGGGGTCGTCGCCCCTATAGAATTAGCCCCTCCCTTTTTGACCATATTTCAAAAAGTATTATTTATACAGATTTCTCTATATTTTTCCTGTAAAATACCTATAGATCCATATCTACAAACACTTGGTACATATCACATCGATCGCTCTGCAATCTTCGGAGATAGGGGGGGGGGGGATGGTAATTTTTTCGACCTTTTTTTAAATTTTTCAAAAAGTGTAAAATTTATCAAAATTTCAAAAGCTCATTTGATACCAATTTCGACTTTTTAGGTCCCATTTAAAATTTCGATTTCATAATTTGTACTGAAAATCTTCATTTTGATTTTTCATTTATTTTTCTATAAATCTGTACAGGCACCCAAAATTTATTATTATTTCAAATTTCAAGTCAATAGCTGTAGTAGTTTCTAAGATATTCAGGATTCAAAACACAAAACAGACCCAAAGTGATCCCATAAGGGTTTTGAAACCGATGTCAAAACCCTAAAAACAAAACAGACACAAAGTGATCCCCTAAGGGTTTTGAAACCGATGTCAAAACCCTAAAAATGGTTGAAAGTAATATGTACAAACATGACAAGAACTCACTTTCACAGAAAAACTAATAATAATAAAAAAATCTACTTTAAAACTTTTTCTTTAACGTAGAAATATTTTTTTTTATTAATCTCGTACCTACTACTTACATGACTTTTTGATAACTCCCACGGATTTAGACTTCTTGTAAGTGGCCCTTTTTTCAAAATCAAGCACATACATAACTCCTAGCATGACTTTTTGATAAATCTCTCGGTATCAGACTTCTCAGGAGAGTTATCCTGAAAATAAAACTAACCTTATTTGTATACCCAGCAGTAAGTCAACTGTGATCGATGATGATCTGGTCATTTGAACCACACGATGGATATTATAGTTGCATTTAGCTTTGGTTCGGTTCCACTTAGGATACCTACTTAAGCACAAAACTCTATTAGGAGGAGGTAGGTACTTAACCTTCAATCAAGGTCCAGGTTGTAGTCAACACCATTTTCATATTATGTGGTCAATCAAAATCAAGTGCTTTATTTCCTTTAGACCTTACAGAACTCTTGGTCGAGTGAGACCCCATTTTTAAAGATTAATTATAAGCCCTCTACTTAATTTAAATCTAACTTACAAAGGAACATAGTGCTTCCGTTTGTACCTGTCGTCGATTTCTTTTTCCAATTAGTAAGTGAAAAACATCTGATGTTTTTAGACTAGAAAACTAACTAACTTCTAACTTCAACCAGCTTACTACTGAGAAGCCTCTTATCCGCCGACTAAGCCCATGAATGAATGTCGTAATGCTATCACCAATCCGTTGGTGATTATCGCAAAGGCCACGTTTAGGGGAGGCATGGACGTAGGTAGCCTGTATTAGCCGATAAGTTGAAGAAAGTGTCTTTATTGAGATAAACTAATGCTTTATTATTAAATGCCAGACTGTTATAAGATTGGTGTTCTCGGAGGAGAGTCCACCAGTTGGCTTACAAATATGACGCATGACATTTTAAATCCCATTATTTCTCTACACAACTTAGGAAGGCTATGTTCAGTGGTAATCCCATATCCCATTAGGTTCCTGTATTATTTTCGTTCTTTGTTTGTATAGGTTGCGCAGAACGGTCTCCACGCAAGACCAGCGCTATAACATGATCTGCTCTACCACAGTACTTGCTGGTTGGAGTCCGATTTTGTCAGTTACTCTTAGTTTAAAATTTTTGTATGTTACTTTTTCTCTCTTGCTCTGACAAAATAAGGTTTATTTTACTCTGCTTACTTTTATGGTCTATTTGTCCAGTGTCCAGATGAGACGGAGAAAGAAGTCAAGAAGGAGGAGATTGAAGAGGAACCAGCCCGCGGTAACTGGACTGGTCGGTTCGACTTCCTCTTATCTCTGCTCGGCTACAGTGTTGGTTTGGGCAACGTGTGGCGGTTCCCTTATCTCTGCTACAACAATGGAGGTGGTGAGTAGATTTTGCTTATATGTGTTCTACACCCGGACTCTATAGAAATAACGTTAGATTTTTATAAGTCAGTAACGGCATCGTTTTAGCAGTGTTAATTAGGTAATTTCATTTAAAAAAAATATATACACAGCCAGCGCAGTAACATTCACAACAGCATTGAAGTACTATTACTAGCGTACTTACACCTCACTGCACAACAGTCCCAAACTTAGCAGAGCTTATGGTGTGGATATCAACACCAACCATGCTTACTTAAGCCTAAAGAAATAATGTTATTTAAATCTAAAATCTGACCGAGATGTACAAGGTGTCCAATAAGAGTGGCAGGTATTTGTTTTAGCGTTGAAGTTAAAACAAAGGGCCGCGGTATTCTTATTGTCGCGGCGCGTCCGCAATTTTGTGAAGTTTTAGGTACCTCCTTATTCATTATGATCTGTACGTTTATTGAAAAAGATTTGTGTCTCAAAGTATACCAACTAGAATAAATCTTTGGGACCACCATCGTTGGGTTCTCTACCTACTTCTTTACCAAACAGTTGCTGCCAAGGAGTGTTATGTTTCACTCTGACTTATATCAATTAGGTAGAAGAAAGAGTTAAAAATAGCAATAACATGGAAATAGGGGTCACTCCACTCACAATAGATTAGTACCTACTACGGCACCGCGCTTCTTGCATACGAGCATGTTATCGTAACGGTGGTGATTCAATAGTGACAGCTCAACGTTTGTATCGTGCGGATTATCGTACACGCAATGCACCAAGAGACAATTCCATGAAAATGGCCCCGGATGTTCGGAAATACTTGAATGACGATAAAAATACAAAACATTGGTCGCTCTTTCATTACCTATGCGACAAGGAAACAACAAAATAGGTAAAGACATCTGTTTGTCAAATTCCGTCTTTATCCATCTCGTAAAGCGAAGTTCAGCATTAAACATCAAAAAATCACGATATACAGCGAAACTTTTTGTGCCTTGAGTTACAGGAGTTTGAAGGGCACAACTCAAGGAGGTTCTTCAAACAAGATTGGGCGATCTACCATACACCAGATCAAACAATTGCTAGCTAAATGTAATAACATTATATTAAGTTTTTTTCGAGTGAAGGTAACAAAAACTGCCCTGACTTAAACATGTTTTTCCTATGAAGACCCTAAAAATAAGGTTTATGAGAATAATCCTTGTTGGAGAGAATAATATAATGAAAGTCAGAAATATAACACTAACAAAAGCTGTGTCAGCGTATTATCACCAATCTTCATTAGAAGAGACCGGAAAGGTCATCATGACATTATATTTTCGATTTAATTTTCTATACTAATCATCAACAGTAAAAATATAAGTAATTTTGGATACCTTGTACATAAAACGTATTATAAAACACACGGAATGTGCATAAAATACAAACATTTATCCCGTGGCGTGAATCGTACCCATACGCTCACTACGCGACAGAAGTTAAAGTGAAGTGAGTTAATTTTTGTAAACTTTTCATGTCCATGAATTTGGTACATACCTGCAGTATAAAAATTATGCGTCTGCTAATATTCACTGAATTGTATTTTTTTATAGAAAATTTATTTCACAACAAGAACTACTTGATTAAAATATGGCAAGATAAAACCTTCCCTAATAAAGCGGGCATCACGTTATTCAAACCTAATAAGCATTGCATCCTATTTTCAAGTGGCATTTCGTAGAGCCGCTCTCTACGAAACGCCGGCAATCATGGAAGATAATATCCGCCCGCTCTTCACATGCTCTTGCGGAAATTTCAGCAGGGCCGGCTTAAGGCTAGAGTAAACTGAGTCACAGTATCAGGGCATCCACCGGAGATTGTATATTGTAGTGGGGCCTCTACACTATAAAGTATGGTGAAGGCCTTTCCAAACAAATCAAATTTAAAGATTTGTGTATTTCTCTTTATTTTCCAGTATTAGGTACTAATGTAATTGTATTACGTGTCCAAGAGTACTGTATGTAAGGTCTAAAGGAAATAAAGCACTTTGATTTTTGATTCGGGTACTTCAAGTCTGTAGGGTTTTCGTAGTGGGGATAATATTCGAGCTTCATTCGCTTTTTTTATTTTACAAAATATACAGTTTATATAATTGATACTTAATCTAGTTGGCATTGTTGTGCTATCGGTGTAGCGTCGACGCAGCCAGTACTTTCTGAGTCGGCGCTCTATTGATTTTTGGACTGATGATTTAGGCTATATACAAGGTGTAACAAAATATGTGTACTAAGCCGACGGGGGAGGTTTCAGACCCCAATGGTGATCATTTGTGGGGGGGGGAGAAAATTAAAAATTCCTATTTTAATTATCCTATTTTTTTTATTTTTTTTCCTATTTTATTTCCCTATCCGGGTAACCTATACGTACCTACTACCACTGCAGGTAGGTAGGTATTTATCTTCGTAGAGTTCAGCTATGGCAGGGCGGGAGACTACCTAATCTATCTATCTATCACTCTACCTACATTATGTGAAAAGTTGGTCCCCTGGGGGGTGGAAATTCACCCCCTTTCGCTTAGTACACATATTTTGTTACATGGTGTATATACCTAGATGCTGTGACTGCGTAAATGCTTAAGATACTAATATTAGCTGTTTGCCGTTGACTTGACTTGTATTTTACTTATAAGTAATTATTGTATGTTATACTATGAATTTATTCATAAATGTTTAGATGAAACCTGTGCAATACTTTGAACAGATCTGGAATATTAAAATAAGATGCAGTTTGTGCTCTTTCTTTGAAAAACTAGGTATTCTAACAGTAGGTATACTATCTTTCATCATCATCATCACCAGCCTATAATAGTCCACTGCTGGACATAGGCCTCCCCTAATGAGCGCCATAGATGGCATTATCATTTGGGGGTTATTGCCCATAATCCCCACGCTGGGCATGCGGGTTGGGGAGGTATACTATCTTTACTTAGGATATAAAGAGCTATACAACCTACAGTCTTCCAAAGACAGAATAATATAGTTTATTGCAAAAAGCATTAAAAAATATTGTATATAATTATGAAATATGATGTGACAAAATAGAAAATTTTAGTTTAAAAAACTTGTAACATGTAATTAATTTAGAAACGAAGTCTTGTGCAATAAATGACTTTTCTGTTTTCATATTAGATACGTAACTCATCTATACCAATTACAAGTAATAAACTACGCTGAAGGATCTGCCATTAAAGTTCTACTTAGATCAAACTTTCCTTTTAGCTGAGGCTCTCATAAAGAGGGAAACTTTGGAAGATATGTTTGTCGTTGCTTTTATATCACCGTATGACCTGATCGTTACTTTTCTAATGACTTTTTCCAGTCAAGCGATCTGCTGTGACATATTTTTTGTATTTTCTGTAAAAAATTTAGGAAAAATACCCTTTTCTCGGTTCTCGAAAACATCGCCCATATTAATTTAAGTTTTAAATTTATTCATTAGGTAAAATTTATAAAATATTTTATTAATTTTATAAAAAAAAATCCGAGGCGGGAATCGAACCCACAACCTCCTGCATCGCAGGCGGACCTTCGCTCACCCCACCACAGAGGTAGTCGGGGACCAGATAGAGCAATAGCTCGTTGAATACAACTAAAAATCCGACATTTATCAAATTTGTTCTTTTCAGGAGCATTCCTCATCCCATTTACCGTGATGCTCATAATTGCGGGCTTACCGCTTATGTTCATGGAACTATCCTTTGGACAATACGCTGCTTTGGGCCCCGTCGCAGTTTACAACAAGTTCTGCCCACTCTTCCGGGGGCTGGGCTATGGGATGGTCATAGTTTCCAGCATTGTAATGTTGTACTACAACCTTATTATAGCTTGGACTATTTACTACATGGCCGTTTCGTTTATGAGCATCTTCTATCAGCTGCCTTGGCAGAACTGTGATGCTGATTGGAGTACGAAAAGTAAGTTTTAACGAAAAAGTAAAAATACATATTATAAATAACACAAATACACTTTTTGTCGTGATATTTAGTTTCGATTTCAGATGACGTTTCCAGTAGATTGCACTCAGCCATGGTCATCCGTAAATAAATAGAATACGTTAAGTGGCTTAAAAGAAAGATTTGTTTAATTTATTAGAAACAATTATTAACAAAGATAATTACTATTCAGTAACACAACCAAATAGAACTAGGATTTACAATGAAACAACTGGGCTGAATATTGTAAACAATCGATCAGTTGAAGTACCTACCTAGTTCAACTGATCCATATCAATACCAATCGAAAGCGTCCCCATGATGCTGGCTGCATTGCCTCGCTGTATGGCAATGCTGATACGCTACGACAGTTATTCACCACGCTCGCGGGTCACACGTCGCATTTAAGATATTCATCATCATCACATTTAATTTCCACTTCCCCACACATGTCGACTGTTGGAAATAGCCCCCCCCCCCCCCTACGACGCTATCGAAGCCCTGCGACCACTACAATTTCGTAGGTATTATATATTATTTCTTATAAAATGTGTGTTGCAGATTGCTATTCCTATGAAGAAGCAGACGCCTGCGAAGCATTAAACGGAACGTACTACTTGAGACAATGCCTAAACCAAAGCTACGTCATTTCGCACAACATCGCCGCTCTCGCTGAGACCGTTTTGAGAAGACCCCCGGCCGAGGAATATTTTACGTAAGTTTTCACTTCCCAGCTAGCTTTAGCCTCATCAATAATGTATTATGCCTTACAATTGCCCGTGCATAAATTCATAAAGATAATTCATTTGTCAGTGCGACTGAGCACCTCTGACTGAATGAGTAGAAAGGAACGCAAACAGAGTTTTCAAATTAGGTTTTCACTTTCGCAAACGAAAATTAACTAACAATAATCGAAACTCATGACGGCATTATTGTGTGTAATACAGATCCCTGCTTAAAATAAAACAAATAGAGCACTTTTCAGAATAATTGCAATGGGTGATCGTTGGTATATTCACGTAATCACCTTTAGAGTAGAATTTTATAATATATTTTTTAATTTTTTTAATAATGAGCTTTAAATGAAATTGATGTCAATTGAATATATAAATCATTATTATCTTTAAAATTGACATAACGCTTCCATGACTAGCCTAATTTTTATTTAGCATTTAAAATTGCAGTAACCAAGTGCTGGGCCTTTCATCTGGCATAGAGGAAACAGGGCAGATTCGGCTCGGCATGGCCATTTGCTTGCTGGCCGCTTGGTTGATCGTTTTCCTTTGCCTATGCAAAGGAGTTCAATCATCAGGGAAGGTGAGTTTTGAAGCTTCGACATCGCATTCCTATGTCTCATACCTAATTAAACAAAATCAGTCTCGTATTTGTATATACTGCTACGGGCCTTTAATTGAGCCAGCTTCCTGCATCTGACTTTTTGCCGCCTCTGTAAGCCTTAAAGTACCTACTAATGTGATCTTTATTAATAATAACATTATTTGGTTTAATACTATTTGAAATAATTATTATCGACGTTATTTATGCATTCCTATAATTTACCTCACGAAATACCTCTCGAATGATGATTTATTTTACAGGTGGTATACTTCACAGCACTGTTTCCATACGTAGTGCTCGTGATACTATTTTTCCGAGGAGTGACTTTGCCTGGGGCGTCTACTGGTATACTTTTCTATTTGACTCCGGATTTCAGTCAACTTCTCAACGCTCAGGTAAGAATATACTTTTACCATTTGATGAATAGTACATACAGGGTCCTCTTGCCGCCAACTCAAGTGAGTTGATTATAAAAGTTAAACCACAGATAACATGATACGCTAAACGATCCCATTATGTTTGGATTTAACATATTTCAGCGCATAAATAAACACGTGTATTTCTAGCTGCGGTGTTTGACAGTAACCTTTACTTTTAGGTATGGGGTGACGCTGCCGTTCAAATATTCTTCGCTTTGAGTCCCGCGTGGGGAGGACTTATAACGCTATCATCATATAATAAGTTTTCCAACAACTGTTACATGTAAGTTTTTACCAGAGATTATATGATAATACTAACGTAGGTATATAATGGACACTCCTCACCCTCATCCTGCCCGAGCTTCCTCAACCAGCGAATTCTTTATGCGTTCGAAATGGAAGGAATGTAAGGCGCATGCACTATACGGGACGCAGATGGCATAGCAGGCAGGCATTTTGATCATGGCCATACGAAATGTATTAATTTTGGGATTCGTGAGATGAAAGTTAAATTTAAAATGTTAAATTTAATTTTAAATGGGTACAACGATATATACCATTAAGTGGTCCAACGTGCACAGTTGCACGTGTAGCGGAATACAATAGCGCACGTTGGAGAAATGGCTTTATGCAGGCAGAAGCCGCGTCTCGGTGCCTTGTGCCAGGAGGGTGGTTTTTAAAATTGCTTGTCATTTTATTCTGTGAATAGTAAACTCACAAACTTTTATAAAAGAGCGTCATTTAAACATGTTGAAGGGAATCCAAGAAACTATAAAAACCGGCAACGCCCCTAAAATCAGTTAAAGCGATGAACTTTTTAAGACATCGTAATCTTGTAAAAACTAAACTCGTAAAATCAGAACTTTTTTATATTTTGCGAAATCGTTCTGATAAGCAGTGATTTATTTCTTCCGTTATTAAGTCCACAGAAATAAATTAATAAATTATAAAAGCACTCACCTAACGATCTTCAACATCGCATCATCTCACTCACTCAACTTATGGTTAAGTTAATACTTGTTATAGGATCTACTTTAACTTAAGTACGATATATACCAGAATCTCTTGAATATACTTGAGTATACTACCAGAATCTCTTGAATATACATTTAATCTTAAGATACTAGCATGACTACTTACACTTAAAAGCTCGAACTAATACAAATCATCGTTTTGTTTTATTTGAGAAATAAACGTTACAAAAAAATTAAAATAACAGAACTTAGAATAAACTGCTTATTCTAAGTTCTGTAATTTTAAGTTAGGATATTATTTTGGTTAGTGTTTATTATAAATACAAAACAAAACAATATCCTCCATTATGTACCTATTATTTACTTCATTATGTAAAATTAAATTAGTAATAACATTTTCCAAAATGGTAAATTCAATATCTCGTTGCGCTTGTACAATTTTAGATTCCATCTCTTATCGTATACAAATATTATAAAGAGGTAAGATTTAATTTTTTCATTTCATTTGTTTGTTTCTTTGAATTGACTAAGCTCCGAAACTACTAGATCGATTTGAAAAATTATTTCACTATTAGAATCCTACATTTTCAGTGATGAACATGGGCTATAGAATATTTTCAGCAAAATTATTTTTTGTTGAAAACGCTTGCGAAGACGGGGCGGACCGCAGTGGTACCTTTATACATAATAATATGAATTTAACACTGAGTGATAACCCTAAACTAAGCAGAGCTAATAAATGACTGTTTTGCTACTGAAATACATACATATGTATGTATTTGTATTAATTGATTTGACATGTAGCATATCTTTTTCCAGCGATGCCCTAATAGTTGCCGCCTCAAACATAGCCACGTCATTCTTCGCTGGTCTGGTGATATTCTCCGTGATCGGGTTCTTAGCTCATGAGTTAGACGTGGGGGTTGATAGAGTGGTCGACCAAGGCGCTGGACTAGCCTTCATCGTGTACCCTGAAGTGGTGACCAGGCTGCCAGTCTCGCCGCTGTGGTCCATTCTCTTCTTTGTAATGCTGCTGACTCTTGGACTTGATTCACAGGTAATTCGACTAATTTAATATGTTTATTCAAATATGAAAAAGAGAGCGTAATTCGTGAAAGTTTATCAACTCTAAAGTAATAAAACAATTTAATTTCATATACTTACATAAATTTCATAATTGCATATACTTAATGTTATTAATATACCTAAATGATTGCTAGCTAAATATTATTACATATAATGTAAAATCTTCATTAATTGACGGGATTTGGTGCATTTCAGTTTGCATTGATGGAAACTGTGACCACTGCTATTCTGGACCGATTTCCCAATTTCCGACAGAAGAAAGTTTGGGTCGTGTTGACAGTCGCTGTGTTCGGATATTTGGGTGGACTTATCTTTACCACAAACGTAAGTTTCCTTTTTTTAGGTGTTTCACTTCTTATCTTGTTTTTTATCTTTCTACTACATAGTATAAAACAAAGTCGCTTCCCGCTGTCTGACTGTCTGTATGTCCATATGTATGCTTAGATCTTTAAAGCTATGTACGTAACAAATGTTGATTCGGTTTTTTTTCATAGATATTGTGATTCAACAGGAACGTTTATATGTATGCCACATGCATAATATAGTAGAGAAACACTGATAATTTTAGAGATTTCTAATGTGATGTCGTAAATAAACACAATTTTTGCACTTTCATTGCAAACACCCTATGAGATAGATCAAAATAATGTACTACAGTATTGTGCACATTAAAAGGTCAAAAAAAAGGTCCGGGATGGTATAAGTCTATTTCTTAGAGATAACCCACAATAAACATTTTTTATCGTTTATCTGTCTATCCGTCATTCACGCCTAAACTACATAACTAAACCTACTGAATCGATTTTGGTGAAATCTGGTACAGACGTTGTCTAGACCGGGAGAAAGGACATATAGGATACTTTTTATCCCAGTATCATGTTCCTGCGGGATAGTAGGGACACACGATATAACCGAATCCGGATTTGAGTTATTATTCATAGATAGAATGATGAAAGATAAAGTTTTACAATGTATAACATGCATTAGTATATTTAGTATTTCAGCATTGCATCAATGCGAAGCCGGGGTGGGTCGCTAGTGATTCATAAACTTATTCTGTCATCATCATCATCACCACCAGCCTATAATAGTCTACTGCTGGACATCATCATCATCAGCAGCCCATATTAGTCCACTGCTGGATATAGCCTCCCCTGTGCCCATAATCCCCACGCTGGGCATGCGGGTTGGGGATCGCAGTTCGGTATATTCTTTATCTGCCTATAAATAAATTCCTAGAATTGCATAACTCTTTTCACTGGCATCGTCAATACCTGGCAAAATGTTATCAGTTTTAAAATTAGCAAAAAAGCCATAACCATCAAAAAGTGAAGGGCCTAAAGTTATATCACGCAGTATCATGAATATTAAACACATTAAAATGCGAATAAATATTTGATGATACTTAAGTATGCACCGAATTAATTAATTTGCTTTTGGTTCAAGAAATATTTTAATGATGCGTTTGAATATTAAACTTTGGTGATAGACTGATATATCGAAAATATGCATGTGCCGATTTCCTGATTCTTGGAAGCTCAATGATTACCTAATCGTGTGATGAAACGTGATTTATGATGACTAGAAGGGCAAATGCGATGAGCATAAGATTAATATGAGTGGTGCCTATATGAGGTTCACTTACACCTTATATCGGTTGTATCATCAATATTATTATGAATCTAGATACTGATGATAGAATGATAATAATCATTATCATCATCAAAAACAAAATCAAAGTGCTTTGTTTCCTTAAGACCTTACAAGTCTCTTGGACATCATCCGATATCAGTCCACTGCTGGACATGAGCTTCCCTAAAAGGGATTATAATAATAATGCTGGACAATTAACACAGCAAATAATAATTGGTCTTATCACCATCATCATCATAATGCTGATAATAACCAATGAATTATTTGATCGCGTTTATTGTATAAAGGTACAAATATAGGGTTAACTTTATAACCACCAACATGACTTAAGTTTTGGCACATAATTTGAAAGTGGTGCCATTCTGATACTACTCACTATAATCATTATATAAATTAAGTCAAAACTTCAAAAACTAGGTTAAGCTAACTAACAGAAAGTCGTGAGATAATAAACCTAATAATATGAATGGGGACCACTTAAAAATATGCGCCAAAACTTAACACATCTTTGTGCTTATAAAATAAACACTAAATCGTTAGACGAATATAATTATCTCAGTCTTTCATTCAGTGTTGCGAAGTTTAACTCAACATGATTTATTCATTTAAAGTTGTTGACGCGACGTAAGATTTTTTAAATTTATTAATTACTAGCGACCTGCTTCGGCTTCGAGTGTAATGTTGGTACAAAAACCTTCCTCATGAATCACTCTATCTATATAAAAAACCGCATCATAATACGTTGCGAAGTTTTAAGGAAAGGCATACATAGGGACAAACAGGCAGACAGCGCGAAGCGACTTTGTTTTATACTACGAGTATCTAGTGAAAATCAAGATTGAATTTCTACCATATAAACCGTCGTGAGAGGCGACTAACGGAAACATACCGATAGACGGGCAGCAGCGCCCTCTGCAGAACAGCTCCACCGAACTGCGATCCCCAACCCGCATGCCCAGCGTGAGAATTATGGGCAATATAACCCCTAAATGATAAATAATGCCATGCTATGTCTAGCAGTGGACTATATAGGCTGATGTGATGAAACTTTGTGAGGTTTGTCTTGGTGACCGTAGTAGGTAAGTAACCTATTATTTAACCTCAAACTACAAATAATGGCTGATCAGAATATAATTGTAATATGCCTTTTAGAGTGGAATGTACTGGCTGCAGCTGATGGATAAGTACGCAGCCAACTGGTCCGTACTGATCATAGCTATCGGCGAGTGTATCCTCATCGCCTGGATATATGGCGCTGAGAAATTCTGCGGCGATATCCAGAGCATGATTGGCAAGCAAAGCAAGCTGTGGGTCTTCTTTTGGAGTGCCATGTGGAGGGTTATTACTCCTTCTGCGCTGGTGGTAAGATATATTACTCTTATACCTAATCACTTTACTGTGTCACTTATTATAATTCATGTCAGTAAACCAGTATTCCCTCTGCGAAGATGTTTAAAGCATGATAATTGACCAAGCTTTGGGTCTTCTTTTTGAGTGTTATGGGGAGGTAAAGTTAATTCCTTCTACGCTGGTGGTAAACTATATGAATTTCATAACTTAGGTACGAGTTTCACTTTAGAGTTTGTGAGCAACTACAAATTCGTTGAGCAATTCTGCGGAGACGAGCTATCGTTAAGGCATGATTGGGCAGTCTAATCTGTCTTCATTTAGAGTGCTATGTGAAGGCGTGGGTTGCTGGTGGTAAGAAATTAATTACTGCATTGTTATGGGATTTATAGGCACTTATTATCAGTATCACATATAAAATAAATATATGAAATTGCATTATCGAAAAGTGCGAGCGCGTTGAAGTCTTTATTATTAACAATTTAATTTGTCAAAAAGGTAAACACTCTCATTATATGACTTTGAAACTAGCGTTGGTACATAAAAACAAAGGTAATTAATAATCATAAATAACATAGGACCATTTCCTTATCTTAAGATGAGCTATCTAGAAACCAAGAAATACCAGATAATATGTTTTTTTAAAAAATCGTTTAAAACGATACAGATGTTGCAATATTTCCTTGCGATTAAAGAAACTTAGACTAATATTCAGTAATTGTATCCATTGCAGTTCATTCTCGTATTCAACTGGATAGAGTACAAGCCAGCGTCGTACGGGCACTACGTGTACCCGATGTGGGCGGACGCGGTCGGCTGGACGCTGGGCGTTCTGCCCGTGGTGGTCGTCGTCTTGATGGCCGTCGACCAGATCTGCAGCGGCCCTGACGACCTTACTATTATGGAGGTCAGTTAACAATGGACGTTTTTCTTCGAACTGCGATCCCCAACCCGCATGCCCAGCGTGGGGATTATGGGCAATAACCCCCAAATGATGAATAATGCCACATATGGCGCTCATTAGGGGAGGCCTATGTTCAGCAGTGGACTATATAGGCTGATGTTGTTGTTATTGTTATGGAAAATCACTTATAATTATAGACTAAGTCGTATAGAAATAGTCATATAATGCGGTAAGCAATATATAATATTTTGATTGTGCAGAAAGCGCGTGCTCTGTCCCGCCCCACGGAGGAGTGGGGCCACCATGCTGGCGGCACGACAGCACTGCTGGCGCTGCGGCCGCCGGCGGAGCTGTCGCCGCCCGTGCTGCTGCTGCACGGCCGGCCCGTGCTGCGCGAGCGCGGCGCATGACCCCCGCACGCCCACCCGCTCGTCGCCATGCGGAAGGTAACACAAGACAAATTATAGTTTCACATAATAGTTAAAATCCACACCTCGTCAACACTTGTGTGCTGATAATTTATTTTTACATTCATAATGAATGTAAGCGTAATGTAATTATTATTCATTATGAATGTAAACTACGAAACTATTTTGTGTTGTAAGAACACAAACTTTTCATCCCTTAACGAGGGACTTCATCAGGGTGACGAGCGGCTCACGTCCGTCGCGCTCGTATCGCCTCAATGCGCTCACTGAGCGCTTACATTCATAATGACTACGTCAAACTACGATAGTTTTTATAGTAAAATTATTAATTATTATTATTATATAAATATAATGTTGAATTTAAAATGGCTGAGTTAGAGGTGTTGATTCTTACACAGCTAGTCCCCTTTATTTACAGCCTTGCTTATAGAGGCTAATCTGAACAAGTTTAATGAGCGTGCCTTTTGTATTTATAAATTTCATGATTAATGACGTACTTTGACTGGTTGAATTCAAAATTTACTGTTTGCAGACTTCTCAAGATGGAGGAGAATTTTCTGCTACGAGTGCGGTGGAAAACGAAGTGAAAAAGCCGAAAGGTTTATTATCGGAACTCAAAACAAAGAAGATAGTAAAACGAACAGCGCCCAATTTGTCAGAAGAGTCTGATGATGCGATCGTAGAGCCATTATTGCAAAAGAGTACTAATTCAACTATTCAAAGTGCCAAATATTTCGCGAAAGCTAAGGCTGACACTGTCAAAGAAATAACCAAACTCTTCAATGATAAAAAGACGCAATACGCGTCGACATCTGGTTTCGACACAACCGAAACTCTGCTATCCGAAAGAGATCAAGCAGAATCTAAAACAAATGCATCTTATGTACCTCAACATAACCACATGAACACTAATGTATTTCATAGTCTTGATAATGCTAAAGCAAATGGTACTGCCAAAACCCAAGTTCTCGTCGACATAGAAGGGAGTAAGCAAAGTGGGTCAAATCCCAGTCCTTTAATCTTTACAACTGCAAAAATACACACGGACGGTAAATCTAATCATATGGACCCTATTCAAATGTCACCTGCACCCATACTATCAACTGTTGAAATGACCGTTTCTAAAGATGGAAATATTGTTTCAAATGAGAAAAAAATAAGCAATGGTACATCAGCTATAATGAATATTTCGTTTTCTCAACCTCTTAAACCAAATATGGCAGAAAATACAAACTTCAGCACAACTGTAAACGCACAAAACTCAACAAGCAAGTCTGATAATTCAAACAAGTCGCTTTTTACAAACAACAGTAAAGAAGGCAAGACCACAACAGCGAAACCTGACAAAACGCAATTAAATTATCCCTCAAAAACTGATCCACTGTCTTCTAAGTCAGAATTAACTACTTCGGAAAATAATCCAATTGCAACTAAATCTAAAGATCCCAATAAAATGAGCGAACCATCTAGTTCACAAATACAAAGGTCTAATATTGTTGTACAAACAATCAAGTCTCCTTTGGAAGAAAAAAAGGCTGTAGAATCATCAGCGCAACTACCCTTCATTACCCAAACACATAAAAAAGAGAAACCTAACACCATTGATTCAGACTCAAAATCAAGAACTAAAGACAGAGATAGTAAAGAAAAAGAAGCTAAAAGCTTGACTGCCGTGAATATTAAACCAATTGTTATAGAAAAGCAAAGTATCAGCTCAGTAAAAGCCTTAGAACGTCAAAAAAACATAACTGCCGAGGAAGAACTATTAAAAATGGAAACAAAAATAAAATCATCACAAATCCCTGAATGTTTAAAAGACACAAGTGCCAAACCATCCTCATCTACAAATACTCTAATGCAAGCAAAAGTAAGCGAGAGTAAATTAAATACAGACACAAATTTATCTCTTAAATCAAGTGTCGATAACAAATCAAAGCTTAATTCAACCAATAACACTGCCGATGCCCCTAAAGAGTCATCTGTATCCCCACATACAGTCAAACCTGGCCGTGATCCTCTTTTGCCAGCAACAAATGTATCAAATCCAGAGGAAGACAAAAATTCAAAAATTACAACGTCAGATAGAATCACTTCCGATGCTAATAAATTTCAAGCTAAAACTACACTAACTGTGTCCTCAACAACCGACACTGTCAGTTCTAGCACTGACAAAACCAAAACTATAATTACAAAAGCTCCAACTATTATTGGTGAGAAAGCCATTTCTAATGCCGACAAAACTCAATCAATAACGGCAACTTCAAAGAACGATACAGGCAGTACAAATACTGATAAAATTGAATCTACAATTACAAACAGACAAACTTCATTAACTGAAAAAGCCAGTTCAACAGCTAATAAAACTCGAGCAGTTATTGCAACACCAATGGTCGATAAAGCTAGTTCAAAGGGTATAAAGGCTCCAACTTCGATTTCTGATAAAGTAAGTTCAAATGCTAACAAAGCTCAAGCAATTCCTTCAAAAGTTGCAACTTCAATCGCCAATATAGCCAGTTCAAACGCTAATGAAACTCGAACAGTAACTGCAATTTCAATTGCTGATAAAGCTAATTCCAAAGTTAACATACCAAAAACTCAACCTACAGTGGCTCCAGCTTCAATTTCTGATAAAACCACTTCAAATGCTAACAAAGCTCATGCAATTTCTTCAAAAGTTGCAACTTCAATCGCCGATAAAGCCAGTTCAAATGCTAACAAAACTCAAGCAGTAACAGCAACTTCAATTGCTGAAAAAGCTAATTCAAAAGTTGACAAAACGCAAACTGTACCTACAATGGCTCCAACTTCAATTTCAGATAAAACCAATTCAAATCCTATAAAAACTCAAGCTGCAACTTCAATAGCGGATAAAGCCGGTTCACATACGAATAAATCTCAACCTGTAACTACAAAAGCTGCAACGTCAACTGGCGATCCAATTAGTTCTAAAGCCAACAAAACAATTTCAACTAAATCTGCAATACCAACTAACACAAAACCTACAACTGCTACATCCACCAAAACTCCTACCAAACCAATATCCGTTTCAACTGTCTCCAAAACATCTATAAACAAACCATCATCTACCACTCCATCTAGTAATATCGCACAAGTTACCAGCCCTGCTTCGGTTACAACAAAACCTCTGGTGGGAAAAACAGCTCAAGTAAGTACTAGTACAACTAAGCCTGCACAAATTACGTCATCTCCGACGGTACCCGCTGAACACTCAAAAAAAATTAAAACAAATGAAACTAGTAACAAAATTGGATCGAAATCTAGTGATCTAACAAAAGACGTTAAAGTTACAAAAGCTTAGAAATTCTTGAATATTAATCGAATCACAATAAATTGTAGGTCCTCAGCTCAATCGCAGTCTACTTCGTATTTTAAGGTACTTAAGTTAAAGCTCCAAAGTGAACCAGTGAAGATATTGATGTCTTGTTACTATTACGATAGCAGTTACGTTGTTATAGGATTTGAAGTTGAGCTGCCCTTTGCAATAATATTTGTGTAGGATATGCTTGAAGGTTTTAGATCATAGTAAATACAAATTAATAGTTAGTGTAGGTGTGGTAGATGAGTATAATATTCTAGGTAAGAACATTGTTGATAGATATTGGAACATAAAATACACGAAGACAAACGAACTAAACCTATGTTTTTTGTTTGTACGGGATTTATATCAACATGGTTTGTTCCAAGTTCCCGTTGCATTGAATGTAATTACCAAGTTCCCATAAGAAAAGTAAACAGTATTTGTATAACCTGATTCCATTAAAACAGGAAATTTATATGCTCACATGCAAAATAACTGAAACAATACTTATTTGGGATTATTTATTATTATTTACCTTACCTTAACTTTTTTAAATATAATCCTACGTATCATAGAATTCTATTTTATACATGCATTACTAATAAAAACGATCAAACGTAATAAATAAATATTTCATATTTGTATTATTTTTGTGTTGTTTGTGAGATAATTTAGAGGTTTTGACTTGATTTTTAATCAAACCTCTACTAAAATATTTAATAAAAATTTGGTTTACCGCTTGAATAACTTAAAATGGTAAATAAACACCCCACCTCGTAAGACAGTAACTGTCCGTTTGCGAGAAAATAATTACTTAAAACACACTGAAGATATTCTCAAAAAGAATGTTAAGGGGTAGATAACATTTGCATGTGCAATTTAAGATTATTTTATTATAAAAAAATACCACCAAATATTGTAGAAAATATTAAAGTGTTTTAAAATAATTGAAGCTAAATAAAATGAAAGATTTAAATAGTTAATATGTCAATGTGTTGGTAGATAGTGTTAGCGGTGCTGAAATATGTTTACCTATATTTTCATAGACAATATTCCTTATTATTTATGATATTTGGATGTAATTTAGAGATAACTTCTTAAAATTGTCTCATTAATGTCAATTTGAATGTCCTTTTCATGTTATGTAAGTATTCATTTTAAAATAAATACTTGGTTTTTTACTTGCTTATACTTAGATGTCGAGAGAAATATTATTAAGACACAGGGTAGCAATGGATAATATAATATTGAATCAATTGTAGATGTGTGACAAATTATGATTTTTATCTACCTACCTCAAAGGTAGTTATCCTGTTATTTTGAAAGGAATTTTATGGGCGCGTGCTTACGCTACAAATTACTTATAAGAAAGTTAATATCTATTAATTTCAGGGCTTTTTAAACGTACGCCCGATACAAGATAGGTATATACTCATCGATGGCTTAGTACATAGTTATTTATTGTTAGCACAAAGAACATAATAAATGATTCATCGTCGGTTTAATTAAATATTATACTAATTTGAGCTTTAAAGGTATGGAATGGATTTAAAAATTAATAAGTACCTACTTAAATATGAAAATATTTGGTTTTCGAAAATTATCTAACTCCTATATATTTTTTATTAACTATATAAATATTTATTAAAATAAATGTTTGATAACGAAGGTTAATAACTCATTACGAATTTTGCATTTTGAATCTACGTAGTAGCAACTCTAAGAGAAATTATGATTTGTGACACACGTTATCGTATAGATATACTAATGTAAAAAAATATAAGGTATATTGAATCATGATCTGTACTTACATACCTTATATTTTCTTTTGTTTGTGTAATTCAGACCCAAAGAACAATGGCAGAATTTGGTCTGGACTTTTTTTTGCGTCCATGGATCTGATGTATATGAATCAAATTTAATAAATTTTCTACGATTTTTCAATTATTCACTCCTTCACGTAAAGGCCGGAGTTATTTTATGATATTTAAAAGCTTATCAAATGATATTCGAATTAGGTACATTCGAAATGTTACCATTTTATTAGTGGTGCGGGTACAATTATTGAATGCAATGTATCATTTGTCTTTGATTTGTCTTTGATAGTGTCATGTTGTCAGCGGTTGTCTGTCAAGACGCCATAGAATCTAGAACGTAGTGGTTTTATTCTCTTTGACAGAATCCTTCCGAGACTTCGGCGTTTTTCAACTCTGCTGTGTTTTGTGTTTATATTTTGGTTTTCTATTTATTTTTACCCGAATTACGGAAGCCACAGGCGACGTATGTAACACCCGAACTGGACTGTTTATGGACTGATTGATACTGCCCTGTGTCTGGCTAGTGCGTGCCCTTAGGACTCCGATATTGTTGTTTTGGGTGTTCTGGGCATTTTCTATGTAAAATAAAAAAATATCTATTAATGTAGGTATACCTATATATATTGTTTTAAGTAGGTACCTATATAAGTTATCTAGTAGGAACTCATAACATAACACAACCTTTGCTTAGCTTCGGGCTAGATGATGCTGTGTGGATTGTCCAACATTATTTATTAAAACCCTCAGTTTCTTTGTGTTTACGGGGCAAGTAGGTACATTTTTTTAATACACGCCCAGCTTTCGTAAACAAGAAGTTTAGAATTTGTTTTGCTCATTTTGTTTATCATTTCTCATTTCGAATATATAAGGTGGCGTGGTCTAATTGATAAGACCAAACCCAAGACCAAACCACATTATCCATTTCTTTATGATTTGATTTCAATCTGCGATGTTTTATAGACAAATATTGTTTGACGTTCATTCATAACCAAAAAATTAAAACACTGAAATCTTTTTTTTCCGGCTTTCCCCAAAGAAAATAGTCTCATTTATAGATTCTGGAGCTAACGCCAATTCTTTTAACATTTTTTTCATTACGGGACGCTTCAATTTGATCCCAGACAATTCTTAGTATGGAGACCTGCCATTGTTCTTTATGAGAAGGTATCTAAACGTGTTACATTTTTAAACATCCAATGTATTTTTCCAATCCGTCTTGTTGAACAAAATGTACCTAGTTTAGGGTACACAAGTCCCTTATTTTTAAAATAGGAAGTAGTGTGCATTGTCCTGTGCAGGCAAAAGGTTCCCGCTCAAAATTGCTATTTTTAGAACTTTACTTAATGTTATTACTTAATAATAGAAATATAAATAATAAATAAACGTATGAAAAGAAGACTAGGTATATTACAAATGAGCAGAATAACTGTTTTACGAGTAGGTACCGTATAAACCCCTTAAATGTTGTCAATCCTACTTGGTACATATTTAAAAAATTATTACTTTTTATGTATCAAAACTGTAAGTAACTACTAAATTTAAATATTATAAGTAAATCAATCGATAAAGTTAACATTTAAAATATTCATATTATAAAACTGTTTTTTTTTTGTAAAAGATATTTTAAAATTGGTAAATACGCAACATTACACGATTGGTACCAACCAACCATTCATTATTTTTCTCTGACGTAGACATCTGAATCTTCTCAGTAAGTTTGTTCCGCGGTTCACTATTATTTCCGAGAACTCTGTGAGAGCATTGTTTCACACCGCATTATACAATTCTTGCAAAACAGGTTGATGCGACCCGTGCGACGCAAACAAGATCATTTCCAGCGATTCTAATAGGACTTGAACTACCCTGCTTATAAAAGGTACTACGTTATACCTGTACTAAGACAAAGGGGGATGATTCCGGACCCCGAAAGGAAAACCTCGCATTTCACATTTTTTTGAATTTTAGTTTTGATTTTTATTATTTCGTCTGCTCGAAAATAATCCGTTACTTGAAATTCAAAATGAAACCCGCTATGATTTGAGCAAGGCAAGCATAAGTAGATATATGGCATTATATAAAACATCGTAATTCATATTTCGAATAAGGGTAGTTAACCGTGAGAACATAGTGACTTAGCTTAGTCACTAAGTAAATTGGACTAAGTACATATGTAGATTATTATTATTTATGTAAGTTTAATAGAAACAGCTGTGTACAAGTAGGTAATGATAATATTAAATTTTAGATAAATTTATTTTGTTAATCGTGATTATTATCCTGTAGTTAATTAATTTTTTCAATTAACGTACTTACCTGTTTATATGACTATACCTTCTTTTTTTAAAGGATCTCCTTTTGATTTACATTTTTTTGATAGAAACCCTGTAAGTGTTGCACTTTGACTATAAGTAGAAGGTATTCAAATTACTAATGTTAAACGTAGTTTTAGTGTGGATATTGGTGGCATTATTGGATAATTTGATAACATTAATTTTGATCTAAATTAATGGAATTACCTGACGCTGTTGGATTCTAAATGTATCCACTCAAAACCTTAATCAAGTTCCCATAGTGTGCCATAATCCTGATAAAAGAATTATTCTGTATTAGTTTTACTGTCCATGATTGTGTCAAAAAATATCAGTATATGAATGGATTTGATAATTGGTGCTCCAATCACCCTGCCTCTGTTCTAAGCCAAATGTCGTGTTCATAGAATCTCCACCAAAACGAGTGCACAGACGTCCCAGCTTATCTATGTATCTATGACATTAGTGAATGACTCGCGCATACTATTTTCATCAGAAACAAAGAATTGGATAGATGACAATGGACCCTATGTTTTAAATGTGCATAGCTACCAAAAACTTAACGGAACATAGATACGTATTGTTCGTAAGAGACAATTAAATTTGCCTAATGGAATATAGATATTGTTGTTAAATTGATGTATTTTAGATAATTATTGATCAAATCGATGTTACATAGATGTTTATTGTAAATAATATAGCTTTACTGAAGTCGATGGTGTGAAAAGTTGTAGCGTTTTAGAAAGGCTGTATTTTTGGGTGATATTAAGGTGGTATGGGAAGGGCATCATATCTTTGATAATATTATTAACACGGGAACGATAACTACAGAGGATCGTGGAATCGGTGACGATGTGATACTCGCGACATGAAAGGATTAGTTTAGAGTTGTTGTGCTATTAATAAAATATGTTCGAATGTGGTTCGTTGTTGTTTCTTTTATAATTGTCGACGAATATAATGTAGAATAGATCTTGGCTCCGAAAAATACTGACCCTCATTAAATTGTTTCTATTAAAGTATTTTGGACCGTCAATACAACAAAACAAAGGAGAAAGGTCACAGAAAACGATTTATGATTATTACCCAACTCTTAGCTATTGTTGAGTCGATTGTTATATTCAATTCACCAAATTAGGCCTCAAAAGATAAAATATGATTGCTTGAAGTATTTACTTCTTATCTTCTATTTAGATCGCCAGAATAGGCCTTGAACGAAATCAGCAACGACCGCGCCATGAGTAGGTAAGGATTGAAATTTCAACGAATACATGGAAAACTCAAACACAGAAGCTGACAGGGAAGACAAAAAGTTACAAAAACTAATACCTGCCCGTCTAATACAGTATTATAGATAGCCTGTTTGCATAGACACATTCTACTTTAGGTAAGTCAAGTCTGTGTAGGAAACAAATTCATAGTTATTCTGGGAGGGTTTAGTGTTTATTGAGGGCAAACAGTTAGGCTTCGCTATAAACCCAACATTAGTTGTTATTCAACTCTGAATTAAACAGGTAGGTAGTCCACGCGAAGGCTTTTATCGCGGTGACGTCGAACTTTCTTCTACCGCTTTTATTTTTACAAGCAATCAGCATTCGCGTCGGCGCTTGGTCGCGAGCGCACGTCGCCGTGCCCTAAACCAACAGCTTATTCGAATATTCCCGTGTGTTGTTGGCCTACCAACTGTGACATCAACCCAATCCAACCGTAAATCAATCAACAGTAAATTACGAACTTTATCATTTTTATGTGCGATAGAAACTTTGACTGTGCAATAAAGTGAAATGAAATACGCCAGTTTCGTGCATTCCAGTGAAATGAGACGTTGATCAACGGACGATGTTTTGTTTTAGTTTTGCTTAGTTACGGTGAATTAATTAGCTACTTTCTTCTTTCGTCATTTGGGTAAGTTGCTTTTTATTTGAACTCTGTTTTGTTTTGCATAGATTAGTTATAATAAAAAGTAGGTACCTACTCCACTCTTTATCTTAAGATTGGTTGATTGGCATGTTAAGAGAAGACATCAGTTACGAGATCAATTTATTGTTATTGTCAAAATAAAATCCTTGAAACATTGATGTTATTAGCTATTATCTTATTTTTGTTGCTATTTCTACCTATTCACTTTCTTGGTTCAAGGCACATAATGGAGGTAGGTAGGTATATGATATTATGTGCCTGGTATCTACTGAGAATTAAAGGTTTAGATAGGTCCCTAATACAGAGGAAAGGAAGCTTACAAAAAAAAACTTAATTTTGCTTTGCGAAGTAGTGCGATAATCGTTGTTTTGGAATTCTAGATTTAGTTTTATTACGTTGCATCTTTATATTAGCCCGTATATTTTAAGTTAAATTTGCAAAGCACTTTATTTTTTTACTTAGGTACCTAAATGTTCGTTTAAATATGTTAGATGATGTAGGTAGGGCTTTAAACAATATACCTACCTATCCTACTATTGGGGTACGAAAGAACCTTCCGTACCTACCCCTACATCAACATCGTAACATACCTATTTCGTAAAATTTTTGATAGCACTAATTAACGAACAGGTAACGGAAGCAGAAAAAATACCATAAAACCAATCCGGCAGAACCTACACCCACCATAAAACTAATTAACTCCCAAATATTGATTGCAGTGTGATACGAGTAGGTATTAAATATGATTAAAGAAACGAACCGATATAGCAGTCGTATAGAGCGTGTGAACAGAAACCGAGGCTTCGTCGTCGTCAGGTTTACTTTCCACCCATTCATGGTTCTTCCAACGATTTCTTTCGTCCATTTCTATCTTCAGTTTCCAGCTTTCTTCTTTGTTTTCTATCGTCGACCACTGCGACAGACTTTCATGTGATGTCAGTGATATTTCTAAACTCTTTATAATTAGGTACTGGATCCATTACATACAAAGGTACCTGACAAATCATTTGACAATTTTTTCAATGTTAAATGATTTGGCCTTTGTCTATTACCTATATATTTATTGTTAATGTTATATTAAATGGCTTTCGTTTGCAAATAATAGCGGCCCCGACTTCGCACGGGTATGTAACAAAATTTCAAAAATTATAGTTTTTACACAAGTTGAGTTGAATAATATTATTGAAGTTTTTATGCGGAACCCTAACCTTCTGAGAATATTTCAGCCTTTGTTCATCAGGGATAATGTAGGATTCCAATGATGAAAGAATTTTTCAAACCGGTCTATTAGTTTCGAAGCGTATTCAATTCAAACAAATTAAATCTTTATTTATAATATTATCTACCTCACGACCGTGACTGTTAAAAGGCTCAAGCAAGATGTTCTATAGGCAGAAACTGCCTAGATTCATTTCATATATATCCTTTCTACCTAAAAAAGACGAGCTTTATACCACAAAAGCTTACCTATCTTTCTTCTTGGGGCAAATCAAAGATTTTTCCTACGTAGGTAGGTAATACATGGCATACCAAGACCAACAATCAACGGTAAATGCAACCAATTTCAGCACAGGTGCTAGTGCAATAGGCTACGGGCAAAGCAAGATGCGTCCGATTGCGCAATGCAACCGCAGCGCTATGCACTATTATCTACTTAAATTGCTATCGCATTGAAAATAACCAACGTATTCCATCCCAAGCATTTGCTTTGTTTATGTTGTTGTATTGTCGTAACCTTACGTTTCGGTTAACCGGTTGGCACGACACGAAATGGGACCCAGAAGAGGTTTTAGAATTTCAAAATGGGCAAAATTTAAAAGTTAAATCAAGCAAATTAGTAAGTTTTCAAATGTAATAATCATAATTATGGTTATACAACTACGAAAAAGAGTGTTTTATGAAGTTGATCGTGGGAATGGATTAACACAAATGTTTCTTCCAGTACATGTTAACTGGGTACATATTTATAGTACCGCATCCGTTTGCATATTCCAATCGGGAGCATTTACTTAGTTCCAAGGTATATCGGAATAATCGGATAGGCATGCGGCCTAGAGGTCTAAGCGTTTAATTGGCGAGGAGTAGCTTCAGCCGGTTCCTGCGCCGCTCTGCAACATTCCATCAATTGAGATCTAACTGCACTACCCCTTGTATAGTCTGTTTTCACTGCTTACTCATAGGACCTTTTAAACTGGTGTTAACCACCGCCTTGGCGCAGGTCAAAGTGATCCTATGATGGGTAGCTCGTTCTAAACTATAGGTTTACTTTCTAGGCCACAGGGACAATTAGTATCGTCGCTACCGCCTTTTGTGATTTCTCTTCTTTCCTGCCTGTCTATAATATGATCCAAGATAGATACTCTGTACCGTTCATTGACCTTTTTTATCTATATACAATGATTTAAACATAATATTATTATTAAATAAAATTGAAATAAATTTGAAATTCTAAAAATGGATTTCTTCAAACCGAAATGGTAGAGCAATGCTACTTGGGAGAATTAGGCATGGTACCGTCCCCGGACAAGCATTTCCGAAAGATCTCTACTACTACAAATAAAACATAATATTTCGACGCAGGTAACCCAATCCCCGATAAAGCGTGATTGTCGGGCTTCCCCTGTTTAGCCGGAAACAACGAATCCCCTCAACCTTGCGCGCCGTCTCCCTAAAGTTTACAATTTGTATCCTAGCAATATCGATTAAATAAAACACGCAATAATATTATTGACGACTCATTTTGGTTGCGTACCCATTTTTATGAGTAAATGTATGAATGACGTACGTAATGTATGAATTATTCGCTTAGGTAGGGTACCCTACCCATCTTCTCAGTTATGGAAAGTACCTAGGTGAAAAGTAAGCTAGTAAACAGAACAAATTGAGCAAATTTAATGTCACGATTTAAGCTGACCTATTGGGTGCCTATTTCAGATAGGTACTTAGGTTACGTTGTGTTATTCAACGCTAGGATTACGAGTCGTAGAACGCAATGACTTGTACCGATGTAAAAAGTTACCTACGTTTTATCTCGACTATCAAATTGTCTTGGCACGTAAACGAGTTTTCAACAGCCTTTAGGGTTAAACAGTTTGCGCTTTATGAGATTTTTGACGTTGATTTGGATGAGGCCATTGCTCTTGAGCAGAAAAAACGAGGAACAGTTGTGGGGCGACGGTGTGGCTCGAAGGATTCACGGTCGAGCGATCTCGCGCCACCTGCACCGACCCGACATTAGCTAGACCAGAGTTTCGTATCGCACCATTTTACACAATATGAATAGGCTCGTACTTCACATATACCGTTAGTGCCTACATATAATACCGAAATACACTTTACAATTTAGTTTTACCTAATTCTAGCTACTGCGCCTGGCTTCGCACTCTCTTTTCCTGGAGAAAAAGTAGACTTTGTACCCGGGATACACGAATTTTGTTTCAAGGTCTATTGAGCAGGTTAGTAAGGATCTCATGATTTAAAAAGGAGAATCACTATCGCGTTTGATTCTTGAGTGATCTAATGAAGCATAGTAAAATAATTCCATTGTTTAAATCAGGTAGTAGGTCTGACCCCACTAACTTTAGACCAATATCAGTATTGCCAACGTTCAGCAAAGTTTTTGAAAAACTTATTTTACATCAATTGCTAAGGCATTTCGATGGCAATGACCTGCTTCACTGTAAGCAATTTGGGTTTACTCGCGGCAGGTCTACCACTGATGCTGGTGTAGAGTTGGTATCGCATATTTTTGATGCTTGGGAGAAGTCGCAAGATGCTTTAGGCGTTTTTTGCGACTTGTCAAAAGCATTTGATTGTGTACACCATGTTACATTGATCAGGAAACTACATCATTATGGAATAAAAGACAACTCTTTGGATCTTCTTACTTCATACTTGTGTGACAGGATACAAAGAGTTGACATTAATGGGGAACGTTCTTCGGGATCTGTAGTTACAATGGGTGTACCACAGGGGTCTATCCTCGGTCCTTTCCTATTTCTTGTTTATATTAACGACCTCCCTCATCTCGTTAAGAATAATCACGAGATTGTATTGTTTGCTGATGATACTTCACTAATTTTTAAAATGAAACGTCATAACACAAATTTCGACGATGTGAATAATGCAATCTCAACAGTAGTCAATTGGTTTAGTGTCAATAATCTTTTGCTTAATGAAACCAAAACGAAATGTATTAGATTTATTCTACCCAATGTAAAACAAGTTAAGGCCGATGTAAAGGTAAAAGAGGAATCTTTAGAAATAGTAGAAAGTACTGTATTTTTAGGAATAACTTTAGATAGTAAACTTCAATGGGGCTCACACATAGATAAGCTATCGAAGAGACTTAGTTCTGCAGCGTATGCAGTCAAAAAAATCCGTCATCTTACAGACGTTGATACTTCTAGACTAGTCTATTTCAGCTACTTCCATAGTATTATGTCTTATGGCATACTGCTGTGGGGGAACGCTGCAGATATTAACACCATATTTGTGCTGCAGAAGAGGGCTATTCGTGCAATCTATAATATGGGTCCCAGAGAATCCTTGCGTGAAAAATTCAAAGAAATAAACATAATGACAGTAACATGTCAATATATTTATGAAAATTTGTTGTACACTCATAAAAATATCAATAAGTTCATTAAAAATAGCGATATAAATACTAGAAATAAGAACAAACTGGCTGTGCCCACTACTAGGCTACGTAAGATTAATGTATCTTTTAAAGGGCAATGTATACGCTTCTACAACAAAATTCCAAGTGAGTTGCAAAAATTATCTATAAATAAATTCAAACGGATTGTCAAAAATATACTTTGTAAAAAAGCTTTCTATAAAATATCAGATTATCTAGACGACAAAAAAGTTTGGGACGAGTTATGCTCCAACTCTAAAACTAACAATCTAACAAGGTAAAGGTTTCTTGTTCGCTTCTTTACTTTACCTAAAAAAGATTGAAGTGAACAATTAATCAAAGTGATCACTTTATTTCCCATTTTTATTTCTTATTTAACTTTTATTTTGTGACGTGTCCAAGAGTCCTGTAAGGTCTAAAGGAAATAAAGCACTTTGATTTTGATTTTGATTTTGTTTAATACAGTAGATGTATGAACTCAACGTAAATCATCAGGTAATGTTTGTGTGCTTAAAACCTTATTTGTACTAACCTAACCTAACATTATTTATTGCTAATATTTTATAAAAGTGGCAATGTCTGCTACATTGCCACTTTTGTGTTCTCGTAATTTCTTACAAAACGTGTGCATTGATATTCAGTTTTAAAATGTTTTATGCAATAGTCCACCTAAGTAATAAACTAATAAACTTTCACTTTCTTCATTTTAGTGGGTACCTATCATTCATTTGATTGTCCATATACCGAGGAAGTACTTACAGAGATATTTACTTTCATAAAAGTTTCGTAATTAAATCTCTTATTTGCCTATCTACTTACCCGCGTCGTCAGCTGTGGTGGCCTCGCTCACGAAAAAATAAAGTTCTTAGATTAGGTACTGATGTACAATAAAGAATGTAATGAGTACTAAAAAGTACTCAAGTACTCGAGGCCATCTACCTGCTCCTAGAGATGAGTTTTAACCTAAAGACCATGTTTTTGAATTTTTTCCAGTTTTTATAAGATTTTTGTATTTTCTATGAAGGTATTCGACGAAATTGTTCTCAGAATTAACCAAGAAAACAAAACTTGCTTGTGCTTTAATTTAGGAAGGAAGGTACGGTAGAGGCACTTAGGAGCAGAGTTTGCTCTAGGGTAATGATGGTTGTGCTATCAAAAGAAAATAATAGTTCGTACCGTGCTTCTAGTGCAATGTCATCAAATCAATTTACGATAATGGTGCCATGTTATTAAGGTTGATCACGTAGCTCATGAAAGGAATCTGCTGCGACCGATGCTATAGAGAAAACAGGTGAAAATACTAAGCAGCTTATGAGATACGGCTGGTGGCACCGAAATCTAATTTACCTACCTGTATATGATCATATATATGTATAGTGATTTTGTGGGCTATGTGTAGACCTAGGTATTAATATTAAGTCTTACTAAACGTAACCAATAATAAAATTTATCTAAATTAAATTTTATTATTATTGCCCTTATTCATAATAGAAAATATTTCTCAGAAGAAAATCCGCTTTTCTCAACTTTCTGTTCAGCAACATTAAGCTGAGTTTTTTGTTTTTTCAAAAAACTAATTATATTTTAAGGTATTTTTCTAATAATGTATCTATCGATGTGAGTTAATAAGTAGTTCTCTCATCTTTCAGTTAAGTTTCTGCAGAGGTAAGTTTTGGTACAGGTAAAATATCACTATTATAAAGGTTTGCATCAAAATGAAGCTAGTTGTGGGAGGCTGCGCCGGCGCATTGCAGAGCGAGGTCGATGCACCGCCCGAGGAGGCTGCACTCTAGACCTCGCCGTAGATACAATAATAGTACACTTCTCGAGACAAACCACTATTAATCTTAAATATATCGTGCACAAGCAAAATTTTTTAATGAAATTATTTCTATTTTCTAGGTCTACAACAAGAGTTTCTAACTTCAGTGATCGACTTTCGTTTAATCTATATTCTATACTATTATAATATTATAAAGAGGAAAGATTTGATTGTTTGTTTATTTGAATTGAAAACTACTGGACTGATATGAAAAATTATTTCACCATTAGAATCCTAAATTTTCCGTGATGAACATAGGCTATAGAATATTTTCTAAAAAGTTAGGGTTCCGTATGAAAAAATTAACTTTTGTTAAATTCGGGGCGGATCGCTGGTTTTTAGGGTTTTGCCATCGGTTGCAAAACCCTTATGAAATCGCTTTGGGTCTGTTTTGTGTTTTGAATCCTTAATATCTCAGAAACTACTGCAGCTATTGACTTGAAATTTGAAATAATAATACATTTTGTGCGCCCGCACATATTTATAGAAAAATAAATGAAAATAAATGAAAAATCAAAATGAAGATTTTCCATACAAATTTTGAAATCGAAATAATTAAATGGAACGTACAAAGTCGAAAGTGGTATCAAATGAAAGGTACTCGTTTGTAGATTTCAAAATAGTTTTTGAAATTTCGGTAGATTTCATACTTTTTACAATATTTTGAAAATGGTCAAAAAAATGACCGTTCCCCCCCCCCCCTATCTCCGAAGATTGCAGAGCGATCGACGTGATATGTACCAAGTGTTTGTAGGTATTGATCTATATTTTATAGGAAAATATAGAGAAGTCTGAAAATAATACTTTTTGAAATATGGTCAAAAAAGGGCGGGAAAAATTTCTAAAGGGGTGACTATCCCCCCGAGTTGGGTATCAAATGAAAGGTATTGGTTTGTACATTCTAATGCAGTTTTTGAAATTTCGATAGATTTTATACTTTTTGATATATTTTGAAAAAGGTCGAAAAATTGACCGGTACCCCCCCTCTATCTCCGAAGATTGCAGAACGATCGATTTGATATGTACCAAGTTTTTGTAGGTATTGATCTATATTTTACAGGAAAAATATAGAGAAATCTGTAAAAATAATACTTTTTGAAATATGGTCAAAAAAGGGCGGGAAAAATTTCTAAAGGGGTGACTACCCCACCGAGTTGGGTATCAAATGAAAGGTAACAGTTTGTACATTTTAATGCAGTTTTTGAAATTTCAATAGGTTTTATACTTTTCGAAATATTTTGAAAAAGGTCGAAAATTTAACCGTTCCCCTCCCTCTATCTCCGAAGATAGCAGAGTGATCTATATAAAATATACTAAGCGTTTGTAGATATAGGTCTATATTTTACAGGAAAAATATAGAGAAGTCTGTAAAAACAATACTTTTCGAAATATGGTCAAAAAACTAATTTTCATACAATGGGGGCTATTTCATTGAGAGCAATATCAAATCAAAGGTATGGATTTCGACAATTCAAAACAGGTTTTAAAAATCGTCTAAGTTTCATACTTAGTGAAATACGTAGAAAAAAGTCGAAAAAATAATTGTAGGTACCAACCCACTTACCTACCACTTACCCACTAATCTCTGTAGTAACTGTAATAATAGGTAGTTCCACAGCGCCACAAAACCGTTGTTCTCAAAATTTTTAATTCCATACTCAATGTATTCCACTGCGCTCGAAGAATATTTAGATAATAAGATTATTAAATTCATGAATTCCACCGTGCTCCAAAAAAATATGAGAAGAGTAATGTATCCTGGATAATCCACACAACATCATTTAGCGACAAGCTAAGCAAGCTTGTGTAATTCGTACTACTACGATATCTGTTATACTTAATAAAGTATATATAAGTATCACATTAGATGATTTATTTTTGTGTACGTCGAAAAGGACTAGAACACTCGAACAAATAATCTGCAGATCTTACAAATATTAGTCCCGAGGCGGGAATCAAACCGCAACCTCCTGCGTTGTAAGCCCACCGCGCTAACAGGTAGTCAATATACGTACCTACCTAAACGACAAAAGTTCAAAACCCTCGGCGCGCGAGTTACACTCGCACTTGTCGTACTTGTTTTATATATGTATGTTCGTTGACTTCTCCGTAAATTATAAATGGATTTTGATGTTTCTTTCGCAATTGTATAGAAAATAATACGGAGATTGTCCCATGAAAACGGGAAATTAGGGTTTGTCTCGCAAAACTTCCAAAATTTTAAATACTTATTACTTAAACATAATTACTAACTTAAAGCTCTCTTCTGTTGTCCTCTTTAGAAGCTGATTTGGAATGTATGTTTAAAAAAAAATTATTATGTGACGTGACATGTATTGAAACTGATATGTATGTGACCACTTTCTCATTGTATCTCATAACCGTTTACAATTAAATATTGTTTTCTTACTCCTTACTACTTTTATCGGTTGTTGGTTTCTAAAGCAATTAAACCTAAACGATGCGAACTCAGTTTTCTAATTTTCATGCAAACTCACAAGGGCTTTCTTAGTATCGGAAGTTTAGCCAACTCTATCAAGTTTCGCAGAGTACTAAAATTATCATCATAACCTATCTTGTTACCGTCTGTATGTATTTTTCTCGGCTTGTTCTTTTGGTAGCAAATAAATGAGTGATGACCTATTCAAGTATCTTATTATCGGTATTTGAGTGACATAGCTGTCCCATTTAGCCCCTCGCACCTCACAAAGTCGCGACCTATCCTTTGCATCTTCAACAAACCTTTTTAACATGAACCTTTGTGAACAGTTGTATACGTTGCTTGAGCTTTTATTGAAGGTTTAGTATTTTTCAGACTTGCTGCTTTTCAAATATTTTAACTGACTAAATAAGAACAACCTTCGGCCTAAAATACACTGTTCATGATTTTAACCATGTTTTAACCAATATTGTGTATATATAGATAGAATATTTTATCGATCTTTTTCTTCAAAATAACATTGTTTCGCAACGAAGTCTAGGCCCCTAGATAATATCGGTGAATACAAAATATTGAAATCGAAACCGGTTGAACCAATTTAATACCTATCTACCTCCCTGAGACTAAATCAATGCACCAGTAAAACCTTTAGAAATTTATTGAGCAGATTTTAAGCCGAGTCTTAATGCTCAGAGATTTGAAACTTTGATATCCATAAAATGGACTTCATAATCATCTCAAAAGACCCCTGCTGCTGAACACAATCCTCTGTCACAAATATATAGAATTCGACAGGATTAACACATTGCCTATTTGCTATGGTGCTAGAAATTAAAAATACCGTGCAACCACCATATAACCTTTCGTATTCATCATTCTCCATCATTGCAAATGTTAGCTATAATGTCAAGGGAAGTGAGCTACGATACAAAGCATTATTACGTTACTTGTACCCAGATAATGTTCTCATCTTGCTTCCTACTTGTAGCATTTATCGTTCAAAAGAGTGTTTATTATTAGGGTGAAAAAGCAACACCACACTACCCAGTCTCTGTTTCAAATGATAAAGTATACTATGCTATCAATACTAATTTAATCATTGATTCCACGAGTATACCGAATACTCAACCACTGCATAAAAAATTGATACATAATTCGATATTTATGAATTACATACAAAAGACATCAACGCGCGAATGTTAATTTGTGGTTGAAAATATTATCATCATCATCATCTCTTTAATTCAGTGTTCTCACTGCTACGGACTCTCGTTCAAGCACTGCTACGGACTATATATTAGCCAAAATTTGAAATCTGAAAATTGGTACAATTCAAGATATCTTATTTTACTACTGCTACTACGCTACGGCGGCGGGGCGTGTTGATTCATTTGTCAGAGTTTCGCGCATTTACCAAATCAATTCGTCACAATCGTCGAACACGAAATGATTTCTTTTATCAGACTTGTATGTACAGTTATTACACAGTAAACGCACTTTCGTTCTCTATTAAAATTCCAGACACCTCAAACAGCAAAAACGTTTATTTAAAAACGAAAAACGAAAACATTTATTTCTACACTAGTTTGTCCTCGCGGCGTCACTGTTTCTATAGGAACGTCGTAAAGGTAATCACAGCCCACGGGAACTGATTTATGGGATAAAAAGTATGCGTATGTTTAATCCCAGGGCTAGAGCTACTATTATTTTAGCCTAATCTGTTCAGTAGTTTTGGCATAAAAGAGTAACAAACATACCCATCCATGATAGATTTTATCAAAATAAAATTACTAAATATGAAATTTTTCTCCGCAGATTCGCAATGTACGCGACATCGACGGCATCAACGACTTCGGGCTCCGGGCGTGCGCTGGGCGCCGCCCTCGACGACCGCCGTGTCAGGGTCGTACGGCTGCTGCGCCCTAAGCGAGCCGCGCCCGCCTTCGGCTTCTCATTGCGAGGCGGCAAGGAGTACGGAGCTGGATTCTTCATATCTAAAATAGAATTCAACTCTGAAGCTCACCTACAGGGCCTGAAGGTTAGTCTACTTCCGCTACCTGAAACTATTCGAAAATTCAACAGGATGTTACCTAAACAGTTGCTTGCATGTGCATAATTGATAGTTTAGCAACAAAGTGAATAAAAACAAGCGCAAGATATATTGTGTAGGCGTCGGTTTTTGCGTTGAGTAACGCGTATTATCTCATTGTTTAGTTTGGGGGTTTGTTTTGTCTTAACATGACCATGCTGAGGTAATCTTATTGACTTGACATTTTTTGCTATGGTGTGTGGTTTGTCATTTGTTGCGCGAAGTTCCCACGATCCCCGCGTGGGTATCCCACAGCTGGGCGCGTGCGAATAATTCTACTCATAATTATCTCGTTTGTTGCTCGCACCTTCTGTACAATTATGTGTGGCCGAGGTTGAATGACTGATGCAAGACCACCCATTCTATTCTTTTTGGGGCGCTCACGTAACCGTCAACAGATCTCAGCAGGTTGATTATCGTTAGGTAGGTCGTAACATAAACAGCTTCGATGGGTAGATTCTTAGTAATGCTATATTTAATATGTATTGTGACTTGGAAAAATGTTCTCTAGGATCAAGCCATTGTACCCGTGAACCCGTCAACTGTAAAAAATACAGCTGTTATGTCACGAACATTAACGTATTGGTGATATTGAGGACTTCTATTACTCCTTTAAATTTGCAATAACATGAGACTCCGTCTGATTAAGCTTTGTAGTAGCTCCGCAGAATTCACACAATTACTTCCTTAACAAAGATGTTACGAAAAATTCACGAGTACGTATACATCCGCTCTTATTCAACGTAGCACAATGCGATGTTTTAAGAAATTACAGATTCATAATTCTGGGAAGAACGTGTTTGGTTCATCTCGGCGCATCGAAAAGGCTTGACTTGTTTATATTTTTGATATACGAAGCGCTTAATACTTCAGATTCTTACGTCTTTGAAGCATTTTGAGTCTTAACGTCGGTCTTCAGTAAGACTGCGACTGCTTCAAGCTGCGACTGCATAGTGAACTGCAGTTTTCTATGCAAAGTTCACTATCATCCTGACTGCTTCAAGCTGCCCGTGTATGTAGTCTCTAAGTAAAACGTGAGCGAGCTAATGGACCGCTTCTATGAAAGATGCCGGCAACTAGTTATTCGATTTTAAAAAAATTATAAACCTTGGATAAACGCAGATAACACGCAAGCTGGTTGATTTTCTTTTATGTGAGCAACATAAAAGAAAATCAACCACGCCGTCAGGTGCATGCAATGCACTATCCTGAGATAACATCGACAGTCGTGTTGCAGCGACCACTAAGCAGGTTATTGGTATTTTTATACAATTTCTAAAGCCTCGTCCGTCTATGACTAAATACACATTATTTAAAAAGAGAAAACCGCAGTAGGCTCGGGTACTCAGTGATTACCTGGCGTTAAATATCTGCTTAGTAGGTACCTTATTGCAGAAAAAGCATGGACGGGAAGTGAAATTCTTAAAATTACAGAGATCAGAAATGCTCTGCAGCACCCTATATTCCTTAGCATGCTAACTGCAGGAAGGTGGTAAATGCTGCGATTATACGACAATTTCGAAATACTATGTTCCAAGCGGACCCAAGCATGTCCGGCGAATGAGTCACTTTATACTTTCTAGTTAGTCGCGTGCGCATCTCGACAAAACAGTCTTGTGCAACCTTCGCTAAAATAGAAAATAGTTAATACGGTCTTTCATACGTTTGGTTGTGTGCCTTTACATGATTGTTCTCTTATCTTAGGAGATTGCATAAATGCCTGGGTAATCTCGTGTGCAATAACTAGTACCTTTAGGAACATTAGCCGCGGCTTGATTGCTTGTTTGATTATGCACAAAAATGCAGGTTTAAATTTGGCGGAGCAAACCTTGCGTTTAGCATTATGTTGAATTTCCCGAAAGTTGGATTCCCCGAAAGTTGAATTCCCATTAAGTTGAGTCACATTATGTTGAATTCCCATTATGTTGAATTCTCATTATTTTGAATTCCCCTTGGTGTACGATTACCAATCAACCTCCGAGTATCGCAAAAGTTCTTAACGTTTAATACGTGGCCAAAAAAACAAAGAAAATGACAATTATATGACAAAATTAGAGCTAAGTATTTACAATTGAACAATAGATCTAACAAAATGACTGTTGCAAACAAACTACAGGTTTGTTTTTTTTTTTTTGCTCAACTGATCCGTATCAATACCTGTTGGAAGTGAATCTGAATCTGAATCTGACTTCCACCAGATGCCCAGATAATACAAAATTTGTGATGTTTCTAACCAATTGCATCGTTTCCCTCTGACAACGTATGGAATCGGACCCTCTAACTATAGTTATCACAAATACATAGAAAAAACTTTGCAATTTCTTCCAGGCAACAAAACAAAACGGACTAAACATGAAAGAACACTATAATCTTATTTGTTTGTTTTTGCCAAACAATAGTTCAAATAAACATTTAAATTTGTAAATAAATAAATGTTATAAACTAAAATATAAGATTATGTAGGTAGAATCTTTATAAGTGATAAAGTGAATCACAAACTATATCACCACACCACCAACTGAACAACCTTCATTTCAACCGACGACGCAACGTGCCTCGCTTCGTTTGTGACATTATTGACACAAGTGATCCAATTCAGCATGATGATACAATAAGTACAAGCAATGGTTATCAGGATCCGTAACCAATCAGCTGATAGCAGTGTTTTAGCACAGTACACTGTACACTGTGGTTTTAGTGACTCATAGTATACGTCTTATACAAATATCGTTGTAAGGTTGGTACAACTCCCGCCTAGGGACAAATGTTTGTACGATCTGCTGGTATATGTTCGGGATGTTCCGGTCGTAAAGTATTTATAATAAAAAATATTTATCTGTGTAATCTATTGCATTAAGTATCTCGTACCCATAACACTAGGTCTGTTTAGGTCTTTTTATCTTTACGAATTATGCACCATACGTATTTTTGGGTCATATTCTTGACAGATTAAGTTTTGATTACGCTGATTCTGGTCGTAATCTCTATTTGATTTCTTAAAAATAGCTTAGTGACGTTTACTTACAAACGTAATTACTACTAACTCTTTAGTCAAAACTACTCGAAATAACTGCTTTTTAAATGACTAGCGGCCCGCCCCGGCTTCGCACGGGTATTAAACAAAAATTTCAGAAATTATACACACTAAAACGATGGGTTTCACAGTTTTCATACGGATCTTTACTTTTTTTAACAGCATTGGGGTTTTGACATTGACTCGACATTCCAAAACTGACACTGGCCGTAGAGAAAAAGCAAGCACCGTGCGCTATACAACCTCTTTTTCTATTCTGACGCGCCATAATAGAAAAAGAGGTTGAATATACAGCCCACGGTTCAATTATTGAATTTTTCATGCGGATCCCTAACTTTTTTGAAAATATTATATAGCCTATGTTCATCACGGAAAATTAAGGATTCTAATGGTGAAAGAATTTTTTAACTCGGTCCAGTAGTTTCGGAGCCTATTCAATTCAAACAAACAAACAAACAAACAAACAAACAAACAAACAAACAAACAAACAATCAAATCTTTCCTCTTTATAATATTAGTATAGATAATTCAATCAGTTATGCCCACGATAAATACACGTGGATAGTTAATTGCGGTCTGCCTAAAACAGTTACACGCAGTTACTTCACCGTGTTATTAGATGATCGATTAGCCGGCTCAGATTAGGTGAGCGAACAAAACGCTTACAATTTAACCAATAATTGCAACAACCGCACAATTGCGATACACAGGAACAGTTGCTAGTTACCGCAAAAATTATTAACACGCAGTAATGCCGCATAATGGCAGAATAGCTGAGCACTAAAATGTGATCGGTACTGAAATTTTGTTCAGGTGAGATTCTGCAAAAGACTGCAGGCAGATGCTGGATGCGGCAAGCTGAAGACAGGGCGCTATGGCGCTCATTAGGGGAGGTCTATGTCCAGCTGTGGACTAACATAGGCTGATGATGAAATTCTGTTCCACTTAGCGTAATTGTTGCCGAGTTTACTGAATAAAATTAGCCCTATCAACCAATTTACTTACGGCTTAGTGCCGAGAGTTACAATTTATTTAAGCCTACTGTCGTCAAAAACATAAAAGTTCAGTTTCTTAGCGACGAGATACTTATTCGTCATTCACAAGTTTATAGAAAGTGAAGTCTCAGGGCTCGGCGACCTTAAGTCTGGTGTAGTCAAAAAGACGACTTGTTAACGAAAGTATGATCGAAAGTTGTCAGATATGTGGGGCGCGACGGTCGCACCGGACACTGAAACAAATCATTCGATGCTATACATTTGACTCAAGTAACGCTTGCGGTGATGCCTCTCAAATGCTTTATTTGCTCTGCATAGCTTGGGGCTGGATGACGCTGTAAGGATTGTCCAGCATTATTTGTTAATTATTGTTGTGAGACATCTATATTTATATTAATATTAGAAAGAGGAAATATTTGATTAATTTGTTTGTTTGAATTGTATAGGCTCCGAAAGCACTGGACTGAATTGAAAAATTCTTTCACCATTAGAATCGGCTATTTTCAAATTCATAAATACTTTGTTAAATACCAGAGTGAGTATAGCATTGAGGTACTATTTCTAGCGTATTACACCTCATTGGAGTACAGGCGGTTTGTTTACAAACATTCTGCATCACGTCTGGCTAGTCTATAGACTTAAATTATATAAACATCATTATAAACAAGATTAAATTAATAACTAGTTTACTAGGGCTAGTGAAACCTTCGGTCGCTAAAAATTGGCGACAATGCGAAAGTGGACCATTGTCCCCATTTTGGCATATATTTACATACTTTAAACATGCAAAGTATGTAAATTATGTTTTCAACATTATGTAGTTTAAATATCTTTTTTGATTCCTACATAACATACTCTAATTAATAAAATCAATTTATTCATGTCCCAGAAAATAAATTATGAAGATGGATAGAGGTTATATAAAAGGAAAAGTGGTTTATGTTCGAGATAGTTATGTGGATAAATTTGACAAAAATAAACCATGGGATTGGTGACGCTGTTACATCATTTCTGTTTCCGCATTTCCAATTTTTCCGAAAAGTTATTTATGAAGCCATTTATGTGTGTTACGAAAATATTTGTGTGTTGTTTATTTAAAAAATTTCTTGAATAATTCGAAAAGTTATTTATGAAATTATTTGTGTGTGTTGTTTATTTCCAATTTTTCTTGAATAATTCGAAAAGTTATTTATGAAAATATTTGTGTGTGTTGTTTATTTCCAATTTTTCGTGAATAATTTGAAAAGGGTTTTATGAGGCAATTTCTGAGTGTAGATTCATTCAATTCTGAAATATAATACACTACCTGTAGTTAGTTTGTAATAGTCTGCAGTTAGCTCAATTGTTTCAAATGTAAATACTAGTTGTACTTTGTTTATTTAATTGTAATCCAGTAATTTTGATAAACCTTCTTAATATGCCATAGTTCTTAACATGAATATAGTATGCAGAGTTGCCCAAGGTTTGCAAAGGAATAGTAATGGGGTATGTATTTAGGGAAGGCTTAATGTCCAGCAGTGGACTATTATAGGCTGGCGATTTATGTATGATTTATGCATTGATAGTGTATAATGTATTATACAGGGCGCTATGGCCCACAATAGGGGAGGCCTATGCCCAACAGTGGACTAACATAGGCTGATGATCATGTTGATGTTTTGATTGCAGGTTGGAGACCAGGTGGTAAATGTGAACGGCTACCGGGTGGAAGACGCCGTACATTCCGAGCTCGTGCACTATCTGGCTTCGCAATCCAAATTGAAGATCAAAGTCAGACGTAAGTTGTTCATTCTTTTTTTATAGGTATAGTTATAATTATTTATCTCAATGGTGGCTCCTGCTAGGGCTATTAGCTGTTCTCAAGTCACACTTACAAATGCAATGAGTAACAGTCTTTGGTTTCTCTAATTATTCCTTAATTTCTTATATTTTTGACTATCGCTACATAATTTTATAGCATATTCCATTATATTATTTAATATTATTAACACTTTTTGTTAACTTGTCTATATAATGTACCTACATTTTGTTGAAAATCGTCTAACTCTCATCCTAGATGTGGGCGATGCGATAGTAAAATACTATCGCATCGCCCACCATAGCATTTTACTTTTGCAGATCGCATCACTTCCCATTTTTGTTATACTTAGTACTTATTTTTAGGTTCCTTAGTAAAGATTTTTACTTTTTACTTTTAATCATGCCAAGAAGATGGCTGGTTTCTCTCTGTAGCTAAAGACATATCGAATACATAGGCGAAACGCATATCATCGCTAAAGAGTGATGATATGCGTTTCGCCATGGGCAGTAAGATAGAAGATAAAAAAATAGGAGTATGTAGTTCTTCAAGCGCTTTTTCTGACAAGGTTTTCTGTCATATTATACTCTCATATAATATTTATAATTCATATTAGCATATAGTTTATAGTACGTTATGTAACCATATTAACCATTCATACAGCCCACTTCCTATCATCCGATTGTATCATTTGCATATAGATCCAGTTCCGATGACTGATGCATTTTATGATGGCAGTGAAATGGAGAAAAATGTTAAAGATCAGAGGCGATACTAATACGTAGAGCTGGCTAAGTCTATACCTTGGTATGGAGTTTCATTCGAGTCACACAGATTCTGTTAAAAAACAGAAGGGAAATAAATGAAGGCGCTTCGAAGCCCACTCGGAGCTTCCATTAATATTCGCGCTAATCAATCAAAACATCAGAACTTTCCACACAGATGGTCTAACGGCATTTAATATCTAATGGCAGCTGTTTGCTCATTGTGAAAGCTATGTGGTTCAATATTTATCATTTCTGCCTTGCGCAAGGTAGGTAGTGACAAAAGCAATCGCAGAATTTGGACCAGTTCGACTACTCAATTTCATTTGAAGGTTGGATTTTCGCCACCTTTTGAAATAACTCGCTTGTTGACTACGGGCTAGCAAAATAGCTGAGTTAATTTATACCAGGCATGGATAATCTATATTTCTTGGACAGGAAATACCGTTGTAGGAATTCAGTTACCACAATGTGTAGGTACTTAGGTCTCTTGCCTAGATCATGATCTAGGCAAGAGACCAACAATGATCTTATTATATCTAACTGCGCCTAGACCGGCTTTTAATATTATTCATGTTAATTTGGTCATTGTTTTGTTCCAGACGTTGGCATGCTACCAGTTAAAGAGTAAGTACATAACAGAAATATTTTGCAACCGCAGTTGATATTCAAGTTTTGTGTTATCTAGTATAACTACCTAAACTCTGTCTAAATCATGATTATATGAGCTTAATCAGACTAGCGACCCGCCCGGCTCCACACCGAGTGCAAATGCTGATACAAATGCATGTTATACATACATATAAACCTTCCTCTTAAATCACTCTATCTATTGAATAAACACAAACCACATCAAAATTAGTTGCGTAATTTTGATGATCTAAGACATAGACACAGACAGACAGCGGGAAGCGACTGAGCTATACATGGTTATACTTTGTAGTACCCGTATGAGTTAGGCTACAATGTCAAGTGCATTGTGGCCTAACTTTAACCCTGGATCCCTACACTGTTTTTACCAGACTGATTTTGCTACATGGGGTGCTGGAGAACCCCAAAGTATAATGTAGTATATTTTTATAAATAATAACAGTTTTTAAAAATATATTTTTTATTAGTAAGTACTAATTAGGAACTGAAATCATAAATCAACCTTAAAATCTAGCTATTCTTATAAATTTGAGCACTTTTGGCATATTTTGATTAGGTGTTCCAAGCAAATTGGAATTTTGCACTTGTTGCATTTAGCCTTTGACTTGCGGTCTTTATTTCTTGGACAGAAACCACAACGTCCCTGGGTGTGCTGTCCAATAGTTGATCTTTGATCGAGCAAGGGTTTTTTTAGGATCCCGGAAACCAGTTCTCGTATATCCCTCCTCAAAGTTGGCTTTTGCAGACGTTCTTCCAAATGCTCGTTGTTGAGCTCTAAGCCTAATTGTTTCAAAAAATTGCGGCGAAATTTTATGTCTAACTTATTTTTTTTACTTCCCCTTCATCTTCAGACTCCCTATCCAATATGTTGTTTATCTCCTCCTCTCCTAATCCTCTACCAGCAGCCATCTACAAACAAATCAATCAAAATATAATTAAACCAAAAACTAAGGTTGCCTGAAAGAGATCGCTCACAGCGATTGTACATTATATTATGGTAAGAGTATTTCATGATTCAACATCAAATAAAATCCAAAACAATGCCATAAACAAAAGAAAAACATAGTGTAAAAGTATAAAAAATACTTACGATTTTCCTACACTGGGGTGATAGGGCACCCCACAACACATGTCCACAAGTCCACACTGTATGGCCGTTGCCGCTTTACTGACCAATTAGGAGCAGCTGACTATAAAGTAAAATACGCGGGAGCATAAACCTGTCAATTTAATATAAAAAAAGTTATTTGTAAAACAAATACTGCTGGGGTGCTCCAGCACCCCTAGTAGTGTTCTAGGGTTAATCTTAATTTTAAGGTCGTTTGTGGATTCGAAGATATGTATAATCTTGCATGTATACAATTTCAACGTTCTTGACAAGTCAAAGCCTAAGCATTTAATTAAGTACCTATATTTGTTACTTGTGACATTAAATGATTTTACCTTATCTTTATCTTAAATAATAACTGAGTGCTTTTCTCTCCAGGAAAGTCCAAGAAGCATTGTCCTGGCAGTTTGTATCGGAGAGGGCATCTCTGTGCTCAGATGTTTCCTCGTCCCCGACTCTTTGTCATGAAACTGACAGGATGACCGACCTTCGGCTGTCAATCTTAGTGCCTCCAAATGCTAAACTTGGTTGCGGGTGAGTCTCTATTTACTAGAAAAACCATAAAAAATAAATATTGCCCTTTTTCAAATGTTGTAGTCATATTTACCTAGATACCTGCATTATAACTTTTAAATACAAAATACAAAAATTTTGTATTTTGTATTTTGATTATATACTTGTCTAGATAGAGAGTTCGAGTTTCAAAACGGTTAAAAATGTATCACCCCACTTATGGGTTATAAGCTCGTTCCGCTCGCTCAGTCGTGACGCTGTCACTGTATGGTAAACACGCGATCTGTGAGATACAAAAATGAGGATTTGCGCCATAAAAGCGTGCTGGAATTACAGTGGACGTTTGAAAACAATTTAAAAAATCACTTATCATCGGTAAGTAAACTTAGAATTACTTAATAAGATAGAGAAACATTTAAATAAGTAAAGTTTTTTCTGTGGTTTTATACGACGCCATGTTTACATGGTTGCCAGCTCTTGGAGTATAAAATTTCGCAGTTTTGTGATTTTTAATTTGAAAAAAATATTTTGTCATGACCCAACAAATATTTTTCCGTAACTATTAGCGTTATTAAAAGTGAAACCATTTACTATTATTATTATGCCAACCTTATGTATTAATCGGTAGTTAAAATTGATATTAATTTTGCGGTTTTTTGTGATGTTTGATACGAAATAACGACGACCACTGTGGCGCGGTGGGCGAAGGTCCGCCTGTGACGCAGGAGGTTGCGGGTTCGATTCCCGCCTCGGGACAAATATTTGTACGATCTGCAGATATTTGTTCAGGGGTTCTGGTTGTTTTCTATGTATTATAAAAAATATCTATCTATTTAATAATATTATATTATGTGTATCAGTCATCTAGTACCCATAACACAAGCTCTGCTTAGCTTGGGGCTAGATGATGCTGTGTGGATTGTCTAGCATTATTTATTAAATACAACCAAGGTGTCAATTTGGGGGGTTCTAGGGTTGATAAAGAAAGTATCTACATTTACACCGTATACCTACTAAATAAGGAAATTATAGTTTACCTATTTAAATTACAAAAACCTGCGGCTGCGTTGAATGGTAAAGCCAGTGTCGTCTACTTTTTTTACAGAATACCTACTACTGATCCTGTTTTAAGAAAAAAGTGGATAGACATTATAAGAAAAAGCCGGAAAGAGGATGTCTGGAACCCAGCGAAGACAGCAGTTATTTGCTCTTTAAATTATAAGCTGCATAAATAAATAATCTGCAATAATACCTGTGTGTGTTTTTTTACAATATATTTATTTACCTAGTAATCCTTATTTAATTTTATAATTATAGATGAATCAAAATAAATACAATTTTTTTTACCCCTACTATTATTGGAAATATTCAAAAGCTGGTATCACTCGGTACGGCCAGATGTGACGTTGCGCTCCTATAGTTACACATACTTGTGTGCGTAATTCGCACACAAGCCCTTCAAACCTGGCCTGTTGTTTTTGTTGCGATTGCAGCGCAACACTCTATCTAGACAAGTATATAATCAAAGCATTATAATAATTAAACTAAAGTAAATTTGATTGTTTTGCAAAAACTAGAACCCGACTTCAAATTCCTTACTATTTTCTCTAGTTTTTTTAAGTTTTCTGGGACAAGTACCCTCAGGATTATAATTTTTATGGTATCACTTTGGGATAATTTTCCATACAAGAATGAAAGCTATATCCGAATTTTTTTCTATATCTGAAAAGAAATCAACGCACCTACATCAAAAATACGTACAGACGAACATAGAACCTCCTCCTTTTTTTCAAGTTGATGTTTATATTTTTAATCGATTTCAAAGAGCCATTTAATAGTGTGCACAGAAGTCCATTTTTTATTTTTTAGCAGAGCGTTTGGTGGCCGTGCCATTACTTTACAGTTTCCAGTGAAGTGAACCTAGAAAATAATAAGCGATTCTCTTCCTTTAATCTATTTCTTTGTTCGTAATGACCTTGTCGTGTCGTGGCTAATAGCAGCAAAATGCGGGCGCCTATCTCTACGAGAATGTGTTATTACTGTACTCAATCCATGGAAATATTTCAACCTGTAGTTATAATACTCTTCGTGTACGCTACAGCCAAACAAAATCACAATCGCTACTGATTCATGTGGTACACAGATAATACAGATATAGGTAGCGCAACTAATTATCTTCTGATTATTGTACTCTGACACGTTACAAAAAGGAAGACTGATTGTCTCATGAACCGGCTTTTATGGACTAGTCAATGGATGCGTGGGATGTGTTCCGGTACAGAATGTAAATATTGAATCTGTTTATTATGAGTTACGTTTTTACTTGCGTACCTTTGTCTTTTCTCTTCTTTATCAACAGCAAAGATAATAAAACCACTACTTTAGCTATTTCAACAGCTTTTGTCTTGGACTGTAGGACTTTTGTGTCAGTCAGATTTTATTTATGAAATTCTGATATATGTAGTTTTACAATATTCCATGCATGTGTGTATTTATGTAAATTGTGTAGGTATAAAAAAGTCACCGCAACAATTGGCGAAGCAAAGTGAATTTTAGGTTATATAAGGGTTGTTTGTTTTACATCATTGTAGCGTTGGTGGGAACCGTAATAAGTTAGAAACTGAGTACAAAACTGATTTTCAAACCATAACTTTAAATAAGCAATGATTTTCACTATTGATTTCAGAATCTGCAAAGGTCCAGAATGGAAGCCCGGCATTTACGTTCAATTCGTCAGAGAGGGCGGCATCGCGCGGGAGGCAGGACTCAGGCCGGGAGATCAGATCCTGTCCTGCAATGGAATGGAATTTACCAATGTCATGTTCAAAGAGGTGAGTTGAACCGCTACACATGTTCTGAAAGCGTTCACAATGTGTTTTGGGAGTGTTCCGCTACTAATACGCATACGGTGTGTTTAAAATAGCCCCTCTTTTTTTCTCTTGAGTAAATTCATCATGGATAATTTTACATCCAGTAGAAAATTATGTAAGACTAGAGTAAAATTGCCCTCCTACCTCTTTTATAACGCGTTCACCGCCCAGCATCTAAAGCGCAAACTACAGGAGAGTGCCAAAGCTGGTAGGACAAGACTACGTGCATCGTTGGCTACGAAATTGTTGATCGCATGCACTGCCCAGCCTCTGTAGAGCGACCCGCAGCTGCACTGGGTCTTTAGCAACGAATTTGTTATGCAATCACTACCTAAGCAAGCAGTATTTTGCTTTTTTTTTTGGATTATGTTAACTAAAGAAAACTAACGTCGACGTAGAAGCCAAAAGGTCGCGATACTAAGCACCGAGGGGAGTCTATTGTTGTTAATATACAGACACCTAAGTAAGCATTCTTACGTAACTATGTAATTTTCTATTATTCACAAATTGTAGAAAGTTCAGGTTAGTTTGAATTTTTTTCTCGGAACAACTATTTAGCCCACTTGGTTCCAAGGAATCTCTTATTTCGAGGTACTGTTTTGTGAAGTTCGAGGTACGGTTTCATAGAAGTTCGGGTAAACATAACGTTCAAAAATCAAGTTCGTGAAGAAGACGTTGTTGTCTATTTAAAAGAACTTTCAAATCGACGATTTAAGATTGTTAAATTACAGATGCGGTAGTCGCAGACACATAAATTATAAAACTGTTATAAAATTAATTATTGAACTGTCTGTTGCATAACCCTAAAAATATATTATGACAACTCGTAAAATAATTTAGGCATTAGATTGGTATAAATAATTTTCATACGAAGATAAATTCAATAGGTGGGTAGGTAATGTATGGATCTAGGATATAAATATAAAAAAACTAAAGTTTTTATGGCTTTTATCTGAGCCTTATACAATAGGAAATCGACCTAAATATAGTAGCTTCCGTTTTATATTTCAACTTTTATAAAAAAAATATCTTAGTAAAAAGAGTTGGGGTTATCGTGAAATAAAGGTTTATAAAAAGAGGTCAATCAAAAAAAAAAACAAAAGCAACACGTAGATACAACAAAGGCAGAGAAGGTGATCCGACATGATCCGATATAATCTGGTGAAGCCTGAAGGTGTTTGTAAACCGCTGGATGCCGGTAGCGCAGAACCGGTCATTGTGACGATCTTTAATGGAGGCTTAAGGCGAACAGGGGCGTCTAACAATGGAAATTATGAAAATTTTGTTTTTATAATTCAAAGATTTTGGTTATAATTGGGAATTCTGGTCGGAAAATATGCTGTTTCACGGGCGTTTACCGGCCGTAGCACATACCGCGTGACTCACATCGCCGACATTAAGTGATAGTTAGTAAAGGTTTATTTTTTTATCTATGTTAGATAAGGTACATAATTATAATATATTTTTTTTTAAAAATACCTATATTATAGGTATTTTTATGGACAGTTTTTAAGTATTTTACATCATGTATTTGACTAACATTGCCTGAAGTAAATGATTATGATTGCTCATAACGATAAGGCCGCCTTTTATAAGTACTTCCTCTTCTTTAAGCATGTCTGTTTGTAACGTTCTCTTTTTGTGGTATAATAAAGTATTTTATATCAATCTATCTATTTATTAGGTTTAGGTTAGGTTTAGGTTATTGTGGAAATAAGAGTTATTTCCGCATTTGGACTCAGTAGTGGTTATATCTATAACTATTTATTATCATGAATCCCGCAGGCCATATCAGCAATGAAAGCGACAGGTCGCCTAGAACTGGTCATCCGCGAAGGCGCGGGAACCGACCTGGTGTCTCCTGAGAGTTCAGGGTACAACAGCTCCGCTTCGTCCGCTGCCGGCGAGCGGAGCCCCGCGGCAGTGAACCCCCACGTGCCGCTGGCGCCCCCCGCAGCCCTGCGGAAGAGGCTCGCCAGTGTCGCCGAGGAGGCGGCCGACCGCGCTGATAGGTACCTAGCTACTTATCGTCATTATAATTTTCGTAGGGTAGCCAGGTACAAGTAGGTATGTTTTGACTAAGTAATTCATGATTTGAGCCGTGTGTATTTTTTTATTTGTTTGTACTAGCGGTCTGTGCCAAGTCTACGCATGGGTAAAAAATTATAATTTTTACAGTTACACACACGTTGGCTTACATTGTTATTCAAGTTTTCAAATGATGCCTAACATGATTGAAAATATTCTTTAGCCTATGTGCATCAGGTATAATGCATTCTAATGGTGAAATATTTTTTTAAATCGATCCAGTAGTTTCGGAGCCTATTCAATTCAAGAAAGCAAACAATCAGATCTTTCGTCTTATAACATTAGGATTAGAACTTCGTTGCCAACCATATCTGTAGTGCGTGTAGATATTTTTTATCGATTTATGATACTTATGTTTGTAGGTATTCTTTATATTATAGTGGTTTATCGATATATTGGATCAATCAATATCACTCAAACGACAGATTTCTTATTAATGATTTGGTTATCTGATTATGTATTGTTGGAAACAATAATCAGCTGTCATAAATAGCTAGGCATCTGATTAATATTTAACAATTCTTACTTTTCCTTTTAGATTGACAATGGGCAAATTGAAAAGAATGACGTGGGATAGCTTAGACTTCGACTGGAAGAACAGTGATATCCACAACTTCGATGCACCCTCCGACATCGAACCCGACTACGACAGCCCCAGCATACCTAACAACCCGCACACATTCGAAAACAAGAACAACTTGAAGCATAAAAACAAAAGCAACACGATTATCATGAACACCATGACTAACAACGCGGCGAAGCGAGAGTTTGTCTCGAGTCCGTCGAATAGGACGATCATCAATTTGACAGAAGACGGTGCAACGATTCAGTGCAGCTACGATAACCACGACTCAAGGAATAATAATACGCTAACTGCGAATCGGTGAGTTAGTGGTTTTAGTCAAAATTATTTTTAACAATATTAAGTATTCGTGGCGTAGTTTTTTGAAAAGGGAGATTATTAAACATAGAAAAATGTAAAATAATAATATTTTGCAGTTATTGATTTACTTGAGTATTTTTTTATCAGGAAGTAGAGGAAAAGGTAATTATTTTCGTCCACCCCATCTTCAGGTGAAGTAGATAGACCGTATGGTCTATCTAATTCACCCAACTTAGACCATTTACAACTGCCCACCCGAGAACTGTATTTAAAGCGAGTGACTCAACCATAAGTCATTAGCTTTATATTCTCACAGGTTTTCAAAGATTTGGCCAAAGCCAAAACCGTCATTAATACTAAACATATAACTACAGGAGTAACGATAAGAAGACCATCGTGGTTGAGGTCCACCACACAAGCACCGCGCCCGCATGCAAGCCGCCGCCGCCGATGCAGGAGTGCGACACCACCAGTGTATCCAGTTCAACCACATTATCCAGTGCCATTGCTGAGGAGTTCCAAAAGAGATTGCTCGTGAGTTTCATACGGCTTTGTGAATCAAGCAAGTGATGACACGACACATTAAGGGTTTCCCTATTTGTTTGCAAAACTACCACTAGCACACAGGTGATCCCTATTAGGTACTTTACAAAAGTACCACTAGAACACAGGTTTTCCCTATTAGTTTACAAAACTAGCACTTGCGCACAAATTTATCCTATCTGTTTAAAATAGTAGCACTAGCACACATGGTTTCCCTATTAGATTACAAAACTAGCACTTGCTTGGAGTACTCATGGTTAAGTTTTGGTAAAAGTAAAAAGTATGACGTTGTTTATACTTTTTTCTGTTGATGAGTCCATTTTAAAATCATAACTAAATATCAAAACCTCGGCAGAAACGGGAAAGATAAGTAGAGCAAGGCAAAAATATTGCGAATCTACTTTTTAGGGTTTTGCCATCGGTTGCAAAACCCTTATGAAATCGCTTTGGGTCTATTTTGTGTTTTGAATCCTTAATATCTCAGAAACTACTGCAGCTATTGACTTGAAATTTGAAATAATAATACATTTTGTGCGCCCGCACATATTTATAGAAAAATAAATGAAAATAAATGAAAAATAAAAATGAAGATTTTCCATACAAATTTTGAAATCGAAATTTTAAATGGAACGTACAAAGTCAAAAGTGGTATCAAATGAAAGGTACACGTTTGTAGATTTCAAAATAGTTTTTGAAATTTTGGTAGGTTTTATACTTTTTAAAATATTTTGAAAAAGGTCAAAAAAATGACCGTTCCCCCCCCCCTATCTCCAAAGATTGCAGAGCGATCGACGTGATATGTATCAAGTGTTTGTAGATATGGATCTATATTTTACAGGAAAAATATAGAGAAGTCTGTAAAAATAACAGTTTTTGAAATATGGTCAAAAAAGGGCGGGAAAAATTTCTGAAGGGCTGACTACCCCACCGAGTTGGGTATCAAATGAAAGGTATTGGCTTGTACATTTCAATACAGTTTTTGAAATTTCGACAGATTTTACACTTTTTGATATATTTTGAAAAAGGTCGAAAAATTTACCGGTACCCCCCCCTTATCTCCGAAGATTGCAGAGCGATCGATGTGATATGTACCAAGTGTTTGTAGATATCGATCTATATTTTACAGGAAAAATATAGAGAAGTCTTTAAAAATAATACTTTTTGAAATAAAGTCAAAAAAGGGCGGGAAATTTTTCTAAAGGGGTGACTACCCCACCGAGTTGGGTATCAAATGAAAGGTATTGGTTTGTACATTCCAATACAGTTTATGAAATTTCGATAAGTTTTATACTTTTCGAAATATTTTGAAAAAGGTCAAAAAATTTACCATTCCCCCCCCCTTATCTCCGAAGATTGCAGAGTGATTGATGTAAAATGTACTAAGCGTTTGTAGATATAGATCTATATTTTACAGGAAAAATATAGAGAAGTCTGTAAATATAATACTTTTTGAAATATGGTCAAAAAACTAATTTTCATACAATGGGGGCTATTTCATTGAGAGTAATATCAAATCAAAGGTATGGATTTCGACAATTCAAAACAGGTTTTGAAAATCGTCTAAGTTTCATACTTAGTGAAATAAGTTGAAAAAAGCCGAAAAACAATTGTAGGTACCAACCCACTTACCTACCCACTAATCTCTGTAGTAACTGTAATAGGAGTTCCACAGCGCACCAAAACCGGTTGTTCTCAAAATTTTTGAGAAGAGATAGGTATGTATCATAGATAATCCACACAGTATCATTTACCCACAAGCTAAGCAAAGCTTGTGTTAATGGTATTACTACGATAGCTGTTATACTTAATATAGTATAAGTATCATATTAGATGATTTATTTTTGTGTACTGAAAAGGACTAGAACACCCGAACAAATAATCTGAAGATCGTACAAATATTAGTCCCGAGGCAGGAATCAAACCTCCACCTCCTGCGTTGTAAGCCCACCGCGCCAAGAGGTTGTCATATACGTACCTACCTAAACGACAAAAGTTCAAAACCCTCGGCGCGCGAGTTACACTCGCACTTGTCGTACTTGTTTTATAGAGCTTTACTTTAAACACAGTTAACCTTATAATTATAACATACAAATATTTTTTTGTATGCCAACAGAAAAAGAAAAACTCGTGCCCCGAGAACAGCATAGCAACAAATACGATAAAGAAGCCGTTAAAACCCGTCGAAGCAGATAAGAAGAAAACGGTCCACGATGCTCTCATAGACGAGTTCAAGAAGGTGCATAGAAAGATGTTCTTGAACCAAGCTGAGGGAGAAAATGGCGAAGAAAGTGAGAGTATTGTAAGTTGAACCTTTTTAAGTACCCACGTCCTCTATAATATTGGTGTTCTTCGAATACATAACCCACATACATTCGTAATGAATTGGTCACAATACGATAGTTTATAGAGTAAAAATAGAGCTTATGGTCGATTTCTTCACGGCCAGTATGATTGAGCAAATGGTCCATCTGATGGTAAGGTAGCAACCATGGATGGTTAAATTGCAGAAAAATACGAACCCTGTGACTTACTTATGATGCATCAATTTGAACCTGTCAATGGCATTATCTTATCTTCATGTGCCTGTAATTTCGCCAGGAATATAGGTACTCAAATTATAAATAGTTTGCCGCTAAAACTATGTATACAATACTTCTTCCCGAGACAAACTCTTTGAGTGAATTCGTTGGTCGTGGTTGGTAGAAGCACCCGCAAGATCTAAAAGTTATCTAAAACCGAAAAGAGTCTATGGTTTTCTATCTTACTCGCGCGAAGAAAGTGAAAATACCTACTAGTTATTTTGTGCCACAGATGATATGTATTTGTGTTAGAAATCTACGAATCCTGATTTCGTTTTTGGACTAGATACTCAATTAAAATTCCTTAAGCGTATCATCGAGGAACTCTTTTGTATAACGTGATCAGCTTGGAAATTGATACGCTGTCCCTTAGGTTCTTAGACGTGGAAAGTAAAAAAAAATTAATCTATGGCCCAGTTCAAAAACTAAACTGAATAACTTATTACTCATTGAGTCTCTACATAACATAAGTCTTAATATTTCACCTGTATCCGTACTCATATCCACCATTTAAAAATAATAATATGAGATAATAATAACGATTACCGTAGTTACCGATGGCAATAAAAAGGGAAATTTGCCTGGTTTCTGAATTACCGGAAACAGCAGCCTACTCTGTAAATCCGTCGAATGCAATCTTGTTGCAACATACCAGCCTACTTTTAGGGCTTAAAGCATGTTACAGGTAGTTAGGTAGTTATACAAATGTATATTGATATGGTAGATTCGACGATGCAAGTAAATTTTGCCACAATTTTTGCAAAACGACGTGTGACCCGAGAGCTTGTGAGTATCTGGTGCAGCGCAATAGCATTACCCTTTGAGTATTTAGAACTACTCAAAGGCATTACCATACAACGCCAACGCAAGGTGGTAATGTAGCCAGCGTCTTGGGGACGCTTCCGATTGGTATTGCCGTGGATGGCCATGGACCTGTTAAAGAGTGTACAACTTTGTAGTTTGAAATCGTTATTGTCTTAGAATCTGTGAAAGCTACACCGTCATATTTAAAGAAATGATACTTACTTTGAAAATTTCTGGGACGACGTTTTTGAAAACACAATTAATGAATAATTTTCGATATTTATATTTTTTTTTTCAAAATGACTTATTGCTGTTTTAAATTTTGCTATTTCTAACAACAGGTCTCTTTCTTTGACATGTTTTAAATTTTGTCGCGGAACCCGAGGAACCTAGAAGTAAGTATTTCTTTAACTATATCTTTTAATCTTTCGATTGTTTGTATAATTAACTTGTAATGAAGTAAAAACAGTTCAGGCTCCATAAAATACGGTGCGCGTCTATTGCTCTGTACTTCTCACTCACGAGAAAATCACATCGTGTCATCCGGCTCTAACTAAACCCATCTGATAACTGTTGTTTTAATTGTAAATACTGCTTCTAATTTGTTTTAAATCTATCTTGATAACTTCCATACACCAAAAATTTGGTCTTGTACTGTACCTATTTAAATCTTCGACGAAAACATCTTCCTTGCGTGAAAACAAAGTGTTTAATTATTAATTAATTAACGATGTAATCGTCGATCGTCGAGACCATTTTAATTCGAACTAGATATGGACGTCGACACGAACCGTTACTGCATGCTTACGTAAACCCGAAACTGATTATTGGAGCGTTACCTACCTTGTGAAGTAGGTGGACCACTACATTATAATAACGATTAAAATGTCTTATAACACGCACGTTAAAATATTCATGTGTTTATCGATTAACCAGATCCTCAATTGTTGCACTCTGTTACGAAGTTTATTAAGTTGGTAATTTTCATAATTCAACAAAGCAGCGTATCTAAATTTAAAGTGATGAAGTTGTCAATAGGATTATAATTGGGTTGCAAAAACATGAAAAAATTCGTTACGCCCCGTAGAGCAGTTAGAAAATCTTGATTAAAGACAACAATAGCCTTTGTTATGCTAAATTTAGTTCACGCAGTGGTGTTATGTTAGATCATAAACTTTAAAAGCAATGTGAGCATACCTACTTCGTGATTTTACTTTCATTTGGCTAGGAGCATGAGCGCAATTCGTCTCGCCGTATGTATACATATTTTCCACAGTTTTTACCTAAGCGTGGTCGAATATAGGTACATATAGATCGCTAGTTTCGCTCGGCGCTTTGCACTGATAACGCCCATGAGTAGGCTGAGTAGGTAATCGTCTACGACCGTACTCTGCAGTCCGTATCGCAGCCGTTCGCTCAGTCGCTCTTTCGCGTTGCACTGCCACGATCGCCTGCCCCAGGCGTATTGCCAGATAAATACCTACTATTTCACGACTAGCGATTTTTCAACAATGTCGCGACCTTGACTCGTGACTCTCGCAGTTTTCAGACTTGTGTTCAGTGAAAACATTCTCTTAATGATATTTTATGCGCGTTAATTCATACAAAATGGAAAAAAGAACTGGTAAACCATTAGTAGTCATCCAGTGCTATGAAGTGAGTAGAATGTTTTGAAAATACTCTGTCATCAAGTCATCAGTTATATTATAAACCATTACCTATTGTGTACAAGATACCAATCAGTTTTATGTTTTGCTTCGTGTATTGCAACTCATGTATGGTGTATAATGCGATAGCGACCATAAAACCGTGATTAAAGTTTTTATTTCGCAACTAGACGGGAAATACCAAGTAACTTGCATAGATTTGGCATAAAATGGTTTAGATCACCTTGCCTTATATTGTTAATACTAGTTCTAATGGGATATCTTAATTGTAATTTTCTTCGTTGTACAAAGGTTTTACTTACCCCCTTAATAAAAAACTAACTTACCGACTAAGAAGATATCTATGAATGTATAATATTAGACAGATGGTTGAATATTATCCTGGTAAAGTCATCAAGCGTCATCGCTTCGGACAGGTGTTTTATCTGGTGTTTGTTTTCGATAACACACTGGACGTGTGATAGACATTATTTTTGTCGTACTACCTGTGAACACCTACCTGTAGGCCAAGCACGGGGATTGTTCTCTAGGGTAGAATAGACAATAATGACATCGCATCGCCATACATTGCGTACATTATTGAAGTTGAAGAAATTAGTTTCAAATAATTTACGCATTCGGTGACAAAGTGACGTAATTTTTCTCTATTCTACCTTAGACAAGAAAGCCTGTGCTTGCCCTACTGTTGAAATAACCAAAATAAGTAAATTTTAGGACCTTTGCATGATACGTATTACCAAAGACCCAACTTTTTATAAAGGATATTATAGACAGGTAAGGGAAAACCTGTCAGCGTTAAATACATAATATTTCCTTATCTTCCTTTACTTTGAGTTCTTATAATAATTTTATACGTATAAAGTAAATCCTTGTGTAATAATATTTGATATTTTATGATACTTTAATTATATCTATTATTACCTTTGTGACCTTAGCGCTACCGCATAGAATAAAAATACTCATTAGTTCCATCCATGGTATAATAATAATACAATACAGAGAAACAAGTAGGTTTACTGTAGCACGTTTCATTTTAAAAATCTTCACGCAATAAATTATCTATTATGTACTTATACGCTGCGCAGTGCGGAATTTAAAAGTTTTTATAAATGCAGTCAGAATTATTTAGTTTAATTAAGCTACAAGTTGCAAGATAACATGGTATGCTATTACCAAGGAATCTTGTGTTCGCATACGCCTATTTACTAAGCCAATTTACTGGGCCTAGTTTCATCATTTACTAACGAATATACTTTATGTATTATTTATATGGTAACCATGTGGTAATTCAACACACATAGGCACTTAAGTGCGCTAACTGCGAGTGCGTTTATTGCGAACTGCAGTTTTCCTTGAATAAAACCCTTTGCAATCTAAACAAACCACATCAAGATTTTACATCTTTTGATTTGTTAAGGATAATGAGAAAAGATTACCTTGTGCGAGTTACCTTCACAAAAACTAATAATACTACCTACCTACGTAACTTTTAAAATGTATTAATAACTTAACTGCTGAGGCTTACCTCATGTAAACCTACCTACGTCATGACAAAATAGCGCGCTGGGCGAAGGTCCGCCTGCGACGCAGGAGGTTGCGGGTTCGATTCCCGCCTCGGGGTGTTCTGGTCGTTTTCTATGTATAATAAAAAAATCTAAGTAATAATATTGTATTATGTATATCAGTCATCTAGTACACAACACAAGCTCTGCTTAGCTTGGGGCTAGATAGCAATTACCAAAGGTCATGCTCCGGTACTTTAAGGAGCTGGGCTGGTCAGGTTAGGTTTGCCTAAATGAATCCGGGTCACTCAAAGAATCCAAAAAATCTCGGAAAGTAAGAATGCTAGGTTAATGCAATAAATTGTATTTAATAGACAATTTAATACTCCTTAAATGAAAGTATTAAAACTTCTTAGTTATTGTAAAGTTATATCATAAAAAAATCAAATTTGAAAAGGGAACACTGTCGAAGATGGAACTACGAAATTACAGGATTTGTTTTTGCTTTTGTTTGTAATCTGTCATTTATGTTGGTACATAAACCAGGTGGATAGTGCTCAATATTCATTATTCAAGCTGAAATCATGTCGCTTACACTTGAAGAATGCACCAGAATACTTACATTGGTGGAAACCGGCCGGAGTCAGCGCGATACAGCCAGGACTGTCGGTGTGTCGCTGTCAACAGTACAAAGAGTTCTCCGACGTTACGAAGAAACTGGTTCTAACCTACGCAGACCAGGAACGGGCAGAACTAGGTGTACCACAGCACGAGAAGACCGATACTTGGTGAACACCATGCTTCGAAATCGCTTTCTCACAGGAACTGAACTCACAAATCAGTTTCGACGCCTCGGAGGAAGTAACCCAAGTGCATGGACAGTAAGACGTCGGCTTGCTGAATCTAACTTAAAACCCCTTAGACCTGCAAACGGCCCTAAACTGGAGCGTGGCCATCGTATTTCAAGACTAAGATATGCCCAGAACCACGTAAATTGGAGTATTGAAGATTGGTCGAAAGTTATGTTCTCCGACGAATCAAAATTTATGCTCTACAAGCACGATGGAAGACACAGAGTGTATAGAAGACCAGGGGAAAGATTCAAGCAAGCATGCATCGAAGAAAAAGTAGCCTACGGTGGCGGGTCTGTACTTGTGTGGGCCGGAATTTCCTCTGAAAGTCGCACAGAGCTGGTGATCATAGAAAACGGCTCTTTAACTAGCGTAAGATATGTGGAAGAAATCCTCAACGAACACGTTGGTCCATTTATGGTCAATTTGGGTGAGGATGCTATATTTATGCATGACAATGCCCGACCTCATACAGGTAGGATTGTGAATGACTACCTTCAAGAGATGAACATTACTTGTATGGAGTGGCCAGCGCGCAGCCCGGATATCAACCCGATCGAGCATGCTTGGGACGAGCTAGGGAGATGCGTAAAACAACGAAACCCTCCCCAATCACGCTTCCTGAGCTCAAAATTGCTCTCACAGAGGAATGGGAGAATATTCCCCAAAATCGTATAAGGAACTTGGTGTACAGCATGCCAAACCGCGTAAACGCAGTAATGGAAGCACGAGGAGGTAATACGAAGTATTGAAATTCAAGAAAATCGTCATAAAGTTCAAAAATTTCATGTTTCCTATTTTTGTTTTAAGGAGAGATCAGCAGTTTTTTTTCTTTATGTAATTTTGTGTAAATAAAATGTATGGTGACTCATATTTTTTTAACTTTCATTTAAGGAGTATTAAATTGTCTATTAAATACAATTTATTGCATTAACCTAGCATTCTTACTTTCCGAGATTTTTTGGATTCTTTGAGTGACCCGGATTCATTGCTCTCGAGTGTAGTTAGATACCTGTATATTTTCTTGTTTGAAGAATTAGTCTAATACATACACAAGATAAACAAAAATGATGAAATGAATATTTCAATAATGTACTAGCGGTACGACCCGGGTCCACATGGTATTTCAGAAAAATCTCAAAACTTATACTATTTTACACATGTTGGTTGGGTGACATTATTGAAGTTTTCATACGAAACCCTAACTTTTTTATATTGTTCTATAGCCTATGTTCATCAGGGATAACGTAGGATTCTAATGGTGAAAGAACTTTTCAAATCCAGTAGTTTCAGAGCCTATTCAATTCACACAAAGAATCAAATTTTTCCTCAATATAGTATTAGTATAGATTCGTGTACGGATTTTGAGACGTTTCTATGGAAAAGTTTAAAGCTTATTTCTATCCCATGGGAACTGATTTATGCAATAAAATGTATGTACCAAAGATACATCTATGTATGCATATATCTATGTACCAAAGATACATCATCCAAATATTTACTTAAAGTTCAAAGATCGTTTATTGATGACTTTTTGGATAAAAGTCACAAAATATTATTATCATTATGTAAAAAAACATCTCAACAAATCTCATAATAAACAATAATGGGTAAAGCCTTCATAAACAAAGAAAATTACGATCAAATAACCATATAAGAACTAGTAAAAACAATTAGAGATTATGAATTACGTTTTTTCATTATTCTTACTCGGAAAGTGCCTGGAGATCGGGTTGAAAGTACACTGTACACAACAATGTACTGTAAAATCATAAATTCATTGAAATCATACATCAATTGGCCTAAAAATCGCTTCTTTAACTGTACTTAAAAGATTTTATAAGACTCAATTATAATTAAGAATCATTTATAATATAGTTTGGTTATTTTATTTCATGTTGCTAGGTCATAATTAAAAGGACCTTCACACATTCAAGTCGATGCACTCAAGTTTTTGGCAAGCTCAACGACAATGACCTCTGTATCTAACCTTATATCTATATCTCTATATCTGCCATAATGAAGCGTATGTATATGTCGCAGTCATCTGGTTGTATCAGCTATTTGATTGTATGACTGGCGCGTTCATTGAATGACGACATTTAATTGAATGACTAAGGCTGAACGTTGATTGAACAAGCGACACTCAACGTCCAACTAGTTAGCGGATTGTAACATAGCTCTTTGAACAGGGCGGACGTAAAATCAGTCAGGTGATTGTATTTTAGTTCATTTTTTCCCCACTGCGGCGTTAGTAGTCGTCAAAACAAATATGGCGTCAAACAGCTCGCTCAGATAGCAATAAATAAGGGTTAGAAGCTTTATGACTACATCTCAATACGACTAGACAGCAGGTATGACTAAATCGCTTTAGGACTAAATCTCGATATGACTACATCGCGTTAGGGCTAAATAGCTGTCCGACCACATATGCATACGACCTGTTATCAGAATGACTAATTATCGATATGATGTACAATGGTATTTAAAATTGGCACTTAAAATCAAGCAAACAAACTACTTCTTGGATAAACCTATGTACTTACCATGCAGTTCCGGAACCAAATAATAAATTAAAACAATAGTCACTTTGACGTTTTATTTTTTAGCAGGTGGTTGTTTATTCATGTTTACGTAAAATTTTGTGATTCAACTTATGTATTTAAATAAATTTGGAAGAGAAAGAAAAAGTCCATATAAATAAAAATAAAAATAATAAAGAAGCTATTCTCCATAATGGGTACCGGTAAAATTTTGTGTCAAACAGGTCGAGTGGAATGTCTTTCTGGCGTTACTACAAGAGACACGAGTGTAGTGCTTCTCTAACGTTAAATGAAGAAAAGACAGTAATCATTAGGAAGAGTCTAAGGTACATACTCATATGTGTGAGTAAGCAAGATTCCGATAAAATGAAAGGAGACCTCTTGCTGGATATGGCAAAACAAAGGGTCTGCGAAGATATGACGTCAGAAAAAAAGGTTTATGAACAAACACTGGTAGAACCAATGGGTAGAACTGCCTTTTACTTCCAGTACGAGTAGATCTTTTAATTCAGTGAAGGATGCACTATACCTACAGACACCGCAAAAGTTTCCTTCAAGTGCAAAAACCTAATTTTCTAAATCTAGTGAAGTGACAGTGCCAAAGATTGTTGATTGCGGAGTTTAATTATCAAATGATGATGAAAAGCTTTTCTGATCGTAGTTTTCCAAAAAAAAATACGAAAACTTACGCAGATCAAGAGGTTTTCTTTGAAAAAAAAACCCCTGGTTCTGATTATCGACCTAACTGTACATTAGAAAACAAACGACAACTGAGTCGTTACGCTATCTGGTCTTTTGGCGATTTAGTCCAAAAGCTATGTAACCTAATCGCGATATAGTCATATCGAGATTTAGTCTTAAAGCGATCTAGTCATATCTGCTGTCTAGTCAAATAGAGATGTAGTCGTAAAGCTCCTAACCCATAAATAAGTACTAAATTAAGAAGTGCCTCCAAATTTTTTTCTGGTACTTTTTAGTTCGAATTAAGATGATTTAAGTTTTCAATTTCATAAATGTCTGCCAAAGCTTCGTGCCATTTTGAATTTATCGATAATATAATATTTATAATTTTGTTGTTGTCTCTAAAATAATATATGTATTAATAATATTTTTTTATATAATAATACATTTTTTTAAAAGTAATTCGTCTATTATAGGAAGTGCATTGCTGCTATCTAAATATAAGAGATGTGACTGCTATTATTGGTACTACCTGAAAGTAAAGATTTTATTACATGTAAGCAAGTTGTTATAGTTGTTATGTTTTTTTCAGTATTATATTACTTTAATTAATGAAACTGGTTATAATTTTTTTGTTATTTTTACCTAATCCCTCATTTCACAAGGTGACAAAGACTTAAGTTAACAACTTTTTGGAGTCTCAGAGACTCCCATATTTTAATAAATTACCTTTGAAAAAATATGATATACTCGTATTTTTAGCCTATCTTAAGACTTACATACAATTATTATACATATTATTATACAATATAAAATCATAATAAGGTGTGTCATGTCATCTCCTCATTTTTGTTATCTAAAGTAAGTTACCTTTTAAGTTGCGAACTTATGGTCACCCTTACCAAACATTACAAAGTCAGCTATATCCCATTCAACAACTATGCTAAATGACGTTCAGTCAAGACGTTCAACGTTACATTAAACAACTTGACGAGTTGTCCTTCAGTCATTCAATTAAACGTCGTCATTCAATAAACGCGCCGGTCATACAATCAAATAGCTGATACAACCAGATGACTGCGACATATATAATAGAAATAGCTTAGCTATCTAAGCTATTTCTATACGCTTCATTATGGCACTACTAGTATGAAATTATATCATCTACATATTTTTTTTTAATATTGTAGAGAGTAGTGACTGAGTAGAGTTTACATTCCTAGCCGAATTTAGGCCAGGAGACTAGTCATGTTCCAAGGATAATAAAAGTGCTCAAGTGTGTGCACAAACTTAACTGCAAGTGTTTGCACAAACGCACCCTTGATGGCTATATTATAAGAGGTGATGTATTTCATCCAAGTGTCATACAACTAAAGCCAATTGCAAGCTGAAATCTGCGCGGATGTACGAAATCTATATTAATGAATCACTAAAAATAAAACTAGTTGGGATACAATACGATATATAGCACACTAATAATATCCATTATAATAGCGCACATATGTTTAGTTTTGGCGACATCTGAAAAGGTACCATTCATTAATAAGAAATACGATTCCTGTGACAATACTGGGGTAGGTAGTACAATGTATCTAATAATTGTTTGTTTTATTTATTTAGAATGAAACCTCACTTCCTCTAAATAATATAAAACGTAGCTAAAACATATAAACTCCATTCATTTATCTTATAAACTCCGTGTTTATTGTGGTGAAGCAAGCACTGTAACTAAATCATCAAATTATGGAACGCAGTCCAGTATTTGCAATATTTACGCAATCGCTTTACGGTCAGTCAATATACACTATGTATTTTTGAGTATTTATCTGCTATTATTGTAATCAAATAATATTTGTTTGTTATCTATCTCTCTGATAGGAAAGATTGAATTGTTTGTTTGTTTTAATTGGAAGGGCTTTAAAACTATAGGACCGATTTGAAAATCACTAAAATCCTTCATTATCCCTCATGAACATAGGCTTTACTACAATATTTTCAAAAAGTTAGGTGTTCTTATTGAAACTTCATTAATGTAATCCAACGTGTCTTTGTAAAAATTATTAATTTTAGAATTTTAACATTTTCATAACTACAACTTTGTAGCACAACCTTTTAATTTACGAGTGTGTTTTCTTAACTTTAATATGCTTTGACCTCAGGATCGCCAATCGACTTTGCCTTTGAGGAAAGTGGACACTGATGTAAATAATGGCGCAAACAACCCTTCAAATGACACAACGAGCAACTCCAATGGCACTATCAAGAATTGGCCGAACGGCACTGTGAAAAACTTATCGAATGGCGTTGTGAAGAATTTAACAAATGGGATGAACAGCTTGCAAAATGGCAGGCTGAAAGACCACTCTCCATCACCGAGACGGGATATACCACCACCTCCACGAGCCGTCCCACCGCCTCCACCCCCTGTAAGTAAATAAATAAATAATGCCGGACCATCCACACAGCATCATCTAGCCCCAAGCTAAGCAGAGCTTGTGTTATGGGTACTATATGACTGATACAATATTATTACATATATAAATAAATAATAAATAAATGAGATATTTTTTATTGTACAGAGAAAACGACTAGAGCACCCTGAACAAATATCTGCAGATCCTATAAATAGGTTTCCCGAGGCGGGAATCGAACACGCAACCTCCTGCGTCGCAGGCGGACCTTCGCCCACCGCTCCACAGAGGTCGTCAAAGTTATAGTTTTATTCCATTCATCAGCCACTGCGCATACCTCCACTGCTGCCAAAACGACCAGAAAACCCTGAAGATATTTGATCTGCAGATCGTTACCTATTTGTCCCTAGCCACTTGAATTTAAGAAGTGGCTAGGCGAGAAGCTAGCCCGCAACCTCCATTGTCGCAGACAGACCTTCGCAGCTTCGCCCACTGTGCAGCAGAGGTCGTCAAGTATACTTTAGTATTTATTGTTATCCTCACATTGGCATAATACACATAATATGTAATTATATCTTAGGAAGTATCACAATGTGAACCCTGTAGGGCTTAAACAACAAGTGGAAGGGAGGTCTGAGGTTGCTTTTTCGTAAGGTATTTTTTTTACTATCTATTAGTCTTTCTGTAAATTTGTTTATTTCATAACTTTCGGTTGTTTTTTGTGGAATTTTTAAGTAGCTTTCTAAGTAGCTGTAAATTTTCTTGGCCAAGTCTGTCTTCTTGGCTCAATGAGTCATCACATCACTGAAAGGTACTGATATTTTATTTTACGATGTAGATACTGGTATTTTATTATCATCTAATGTTTTGACCTACCGCTAGTACCGACTAGGTATTTTGCTTCTTCTATGGCTCTACTACCTACGTTATATTTGTAAACAAGATAATATCAATTAATACATATAATAACAATAATCACAGAACAACTATATATATACAACAGTATTAATAAACATCATTGTCAGTTAACAATTGAATAATATAATTGCTCGTTTGTGTTAGACTGTGGCACAGAATAACCAGATAGTACTAACGTATCAGTGGTCAGTGGTGATATTCGGATGTCACAATCTTTGACTTTATATACATAATCTATTTAGTAGGTTTACATCCGAGGGTTTCAACATTTATAAGTCTTGCTTTGCTTGATTCAAAACTAATTCATAATTAGGTATGAAGGTGTTCTAGGTACCTACGCGCGAATCCTTGACTGCAATTCGCCAAGCCTAAATAATGATTGGCTAGTTGCATTGCGTGAATGAGCTAATTGAACTCACTTATGTTTTACATTAAATTATGTAGCTAAGCTACACCTATTTACGCTATATCAGGCTACTCTTAACACATTTATAAAAGATAAGGTTGTTTATGTCTAATTATAATTTTGCAGATGCCGAATTCAAATGGAAGTACAGACCACCACAACGGCAACTGCAAAGTTGATAAAAACTCAAGTCATACTGAAAATCCGCAAGTTGATCTGAAAGCACCAAACTACCGTAAAAACGGTATATCGAGGACACCAACACCGGATTACAATAACAAACTGGACTCCACGCTTGTAAGAAAAGTCAAGGAAGATAAGGCGGAATTGGATTCTTTAGAATCTTATAAGTTGAAAAACCCTTCGAGTGCACCGCCGAAACCACCTCCGAATTACTTTATGAGGGCCCCTAATGGAACTGCCACCATGAAGAAACATACAAGACCTGTCTCAGTCACGATAGGAGAATATGCATACAACGGAAGCAGCCGGCGAGAGCCCACCAAGTTAGAATTCCTCAATGGCGACAAACCTGACGGCCCTCTCGAGGCAAACGAAGAAACTTCTATAACCAATAGGCTACAGTCTGAACTGGTGCTCACATTATCTAGATCCAATTTAAGGAAGAAGACTGAGACTTTGGTGAGTTATTTTTAAACATCCGCTTGCATAACACGATTTGTATCTAAATATGTAGGAACTTCCTTTTTCAATTATGATATATCAATATGTATTGATGGTGTAATTACCGTTTTATAGTATTCTTGTAAAATTAGTGTGATAAAGTAATATTCTCTTCTATTATGTTATGTTCATAAACCTCGTACATATTTTTACAGGAACGCAGTTTAATTGATCAAAAAAATAATAAAGTATTAGTCAGCTTTAATGGAGACAGTGATTCTTCTATGGATCAGAATTTCCATGCTAGATACGGCAACAATCTGCTACCCCTACCACCTTCTGTTAACATACCCAAGGTTTCCAAGACGATGAACAAAATTACTGCGAACTAAACCCCCTTTTGATGAAATACTGGTGTGCGCCACATCGGCCTTCCCTACGTATGAATTGTTATACACTTTATATATTAACACCACAAAATTGCATGTAATGACACTTCTTTCACAATAGGTGGTGGATTATAAAGAACGATAAGGTCATGCACGACAGTAAAACTTGGGTCCAAACTATAATGGGAAGCATTATGTATTTATTAACTGCACTATGTATTTCTATTTATTCAATAAATTTACTTTACAGACTGACACGTGATAATGAAGATGAGTGACTTCTCCCTTCACTTCCAAGAAATCCAGTGAATATTTGGTTAGCTATGTTAAATTTAAACCAAAGTTAGTTATAGATTTAAGAAATTGTTTGTTTTATTGTTTTGTTCTATATATCTTAGTGCCACCACCAAACAATGTTTCGAAAAGGTATGTTAATTATGTACAGGCAGGCTATTATATAAGTTTTCGATGTAAAGTTATAATTTGTGTTTAGAAACTAATGGAATATTGTGTGTTAAATGCTGAACAGCTTGAACATAATTTAAGAGTAGGTATGTTTTAGTTGATTGTATCTATTTATAAATTGCTAAGTCAAAATAAATTAATAGTAAACTGTAGTTTTTGTTTTAATTTCCTATCAAACCGGACAAATACGAGTAACACGAATTTTCCAAGCATCTATCTAGTGCCTTCGTACATCGTGTCTATTGCAGCGCGTTGATGTCTTTTGTATGCCGTGCTCTAGCGGCTCATATAATGTGCCCTACCTATGGCCTACAATATATCAAGTTCAAGCCTAAAGCTTTCGTAGCATAAAATATTGTGGCTATAGTAGCGCTTAGATGTCTTTGCCGCGTTCTGTATATCGGCGTAGTATTACTCTACTATCCAGTGGCTATAGTAGTTTACCTATGTGTTTTTATGCTGTAGCGCTTTCGTAGTTGAATTAAATTGGTAGCGCAGCGTTTCTATTTTCTTTTTGTAGCTGCTATGGGGCTGCTATTTAGAATTGGAAACAGAATAGCGATTACTAGAATATCAGAGAATATCATTTAAATTTAACCACAGAGAAATTTTATTATTTTTAAACTACAAAAACAAAAGATTTGCTCTGTAAAAAGTCTGCACAGCTTTCAAAATGGTTTTTTACCTATAATCTGATAACCTATCTAAGTCGATAAAATATAGGTATATAGGTACCTTCCCTCTAGGGTAGTGGTTTTATCCTCTTTGACTGTGTGCAAAGAGAATACGTACACTACGTTCTCTATGATTCAAAACGACAACCGTGTGACTTGCGTGTGTAAAATAGATTTAGAACATAGTGGTCCATGATAGTGGTTTTATTCTCTTTGAATAGAATTTTCAATGCGTCGTTTTTTTATTTTTTTTACGGGTTATTGTACTTATTTATTTACTTCGATGATTTTATTTTTATAATTTCTTTTTTTACAACATTAGTATTAGTAAGGCAATCGTTTATGCAGATCTTACTTTATTTGATCGACTTTTTTAAACTAAATCGAAGTAATAGGTACCATCAGGGTAGCATATTGTATCATGCAGAACTGAAAGCTTTGAAGGTAAAATAACCATAGGTTTCGTATAGTATCAAAAAACTTTAAGTACCTTCGTAATGAAGCTGTGGGATCCAAGGTATATGGGTAATCTATTGGAATTTACCATACAAAGCACATTCAGAGAAACTACAAGAAGTGGAGTTCATAAAGGATTTGCTTATATAGGTAAGTTAAATTTAACTTTTGGTCTGTTCAATCATGTGCATTAACCAGGCATTAATGAGCAATCCTAATTTATGGAATAATAATGTAATATTAATATTACCATCATAGTTTGAGTACCTATGTAATAGTTCAGGCCTAATTATTTCTTTTATAAATATCTAATTAATAAATCGCACTACCCGTGAGAAGTCGGGGCACTAGTTTAATTACAATTTGGCTGCCTTTAAGTTCCATATAATATTTTAGTACTGACTCCCTATGTATTGCTGGTCAATGAACCGTCATATTATCCGAAGATCCCAAGCTTGTACGATATCGATTCATTAAAATTGAACGTATTCAAGAAAAGCAAAAGGCAGACATTGAAAATAACATTAGATGATGGCTCAACCAAATATTATGAATTGGACAAAACTTCAAATAAAAAGGTAAGCAGTTATGTTAACCTACCTACCTATATTCAGTTAATGTAGGCACTTGGCAGTAGGTAGAGAATGTTACGGGGGTTCTGTGTACACGATGATTTGAGGGCTTATAGGGTAATGATGAAGAAAATTACTTTATTAATAGGTACATATACATTGGATACCTATTGTTTATTTGTGGGCGATGGTGTAGAGAAATCTCGGTTTTCAATCAAGTAGGTAGGTAATACTTATCGGAACGTATGAGTAAGTAAAATTTATTAAAAAGATATGATCCAAAGGTAACGCCAATTCAAATGATTGCATAGTAGATTTTATTTTATACTTACTGTAAAAGCTCTAGTAAAAAGCTCGTTTCCTAGTTTCCGAGTTCTATAAATTTGTCCTTACCTTTCCCTCTCGCGTGTGTTAAAATTCAAAATTTCCTGTTCAAAATGTAGTTTTTTAAGCTAAAACACGCCTGCGAAATATGTGAAGGTCTAGACAAAGTGACGCGTGACCCGAGAATGGACATGAGTAGGTGTCTGGCGCAGTGCATCAGCTTTGCCATACAGCGAGACAATGCAGCGAGGGTCTTGGACGCTTCCGACTGACATTTATATGGATCAGTTAAGCTGCCTCTAAATTATTTGCACCAGTCTGCAGTAAGCTTAATCGTTTCCATTGTAAATATTGTAGCTTGTTCTAATTTTCTGTTCTTTTAGCCGCTTGCCTGTTCGACGGGCTCACCCCGCATACCCCTGTCGTCACCCGTCATTTTTTATATTATAAACAGATAACATACCTAGTACAGTACCTAAACCCAAAGATTAAACCTAAGTTTAAAACTATTGTACCCTACAACTACTATTGAATACAAATTATCCCCGATGATGTTATGATTAAGTAAATATCATCTACGTCATTATAAGCACTTATTCATAGTCATAGGTTCATGATCGATTATCGAGTATCATTTTGTGCAAACGAGGTGATACCACACACAGTACCTTCATTGAATGCTAGTTAGCTACATCAAATTACTTTTCCGCTAAATTTTTTCCATGAATAACGCAAAAAAAAGAACCTTAAAGGACTCTTCTACCATGCAAAATTAAATTTAAGAAGTATCTCAGTAGGTACCCTACATCTACTTAACTTGCTGCCTGCGTAATTTTTTGCAGGCTATGTGGATAATGTGGTGTAAGCAAGTTGTAGCAATACAAAACAGAAAACCAAATATTTTAAAAATACATGAAAATGTGAACAGCCTTGATTGGAACATCGTTCACCATAAGGTATTATTATATTTTATGTACTTAGTACCTCCATAGATACTTAAGAAAGTACCTCCCTATGTATCAATCCCTTTTTGGTTTTTGAGCTGATACCTATAGGTTTTTTATCGGGCAGCAAAACGCCTTTACTGAAGTTATCGCAACTGCAGGTCTACATTATAAAATAGGTAGGTGCCTACTTGGTGCCTCTAGGTAGGTAAGTAATTGTATGTACCTACCTTATTTATTATGCATAATATAATATAGAGGAAAGATTTGATTTTTTGTTTGAATTGAATTGGATCCGAAGCAACTGGGCTTATTTGAAAAATTATTTCTCCATTATCCTAAATTTTTCTTCATGAACATAGGCTATACTAATAGAATATTTTCAAAAAAGTGAGGGATCCGCATGAAAATTCAATTTTTGTAAAAACCCGTGCCTGTACTTGTGCGAAACCAGGGCGTACCGCTAGTATCGTACAAACTACACTACAGGACTGCCAAACTGCCGAAGGTGTACAAGAGAAAGTGGACACGCACATGGAGGGTTCCGTACAATCGTACATAGGTACCTACCCACTATTGAACCCTGTCAAGGCAAAACACTGCAACTTAATACAGTAGCTTCATACGGTTGTATTTCGCAAAAGGAACCCTAAAACTGTTTTTTTTTTCATCGAAAACAGCAAAATACTAACATGACGCGCACACTTAAGAACAACACGCACCCGCGGTATCTCAGTGATCGGTACGCAACTTAAATACACTCGAGAGCAATGAATCCGGGTCACTCAAAGAATCCAAAAAATCTCGGAAAGTAAGAATCCTAGGTTAATGCAATAAATTGTATTTAATAGACAATTTAATACTCCTTAAATGAAAGTTAAAAAATATGAGTCACTATACATTTTATTTACACAAAATTACATAAAGAAAAAAACTGCTGATCTCTCCTTAAAACAAAAATAGGAAACATGAAATTTTTGAACTTTATGACGATTTTCTTGAATTTCAATACTTCGTATTACCTCCTCGTGCTTCCATTACTGCGTTTACGCGGTTTGGCATGCTGTACACCAAGTTCCTTATACGATTTTGGGGAATATTCTCCCATTCCTCTGTGAGAGCAATTTTGAGCTCAGGAAGCGTGATTGGGGGAGGGTTCCGTTGTTTTACGCATCTCCCTAGCTCGTCCCAAGCATGCTCGATCGGGTTGATATCCGGGCTGCGCGCTGGCCACTCCATACAAGTAATGTTCATCTCTTGAAGGTAGTCATTCACAATCCTACCTGTATGAGGTCGGGCATTGTCATGCATAAATATAGCATCCTCACCCAAATTGACCATAAATGGACCAACGTGTTCGTTGAGGATTTCTTCCACATATCTTACGCTAGTTAAAGAGCCGTTTTCTATGATCACCAGCTCTGTGCGACTTTCAGAGGAAATTCCGGCCCACACAAGTACAGACCCAACACCGTAGGGTACTTTTTCTTCGATGCATGCTTGCTTGAATCTTTCCCCTGGTCTTCTATACACTCTGTGTCTTCCATCGTGCTTGTAGAGCATAAATTTTGATTCGTCGGAGAACAATTTATTGCATTAACCTAGCATTCTTACTTTCCGAGATTTTTTGAATTCTTTGAGTGACCCGGATTCATTGCTCTCGAGTTTATTTTCATTTATTTAAATTTGTTGTTATTGCTGCAGAAAATATACACAGCCTTTAAAAATTACAACTGTTAACCTATTACGGACCAACGATACAGTTTGACAAAAATATCTTTAATTTTAATATTTATTTTATGTTATAGCGGCAAGGGAATTTACAGTCTGAGAAAATTTCATCGTCTTCGTTATACCTACGTACATCTACTTTATTATAATTATAAAGCCGGCTCTACACTCGCGCGTGAAGTCGCGCCGTTATTTCACGCCGTGAATGTATGTCGCGATCCACGCGTGAACTGTGTCCCTCCACACTCGCAAATCTTCACAGTCTTGTTCGTGACTATGGACAACGACGACGTGATTTCTGCAACCACTCCTTACGATGTCCTGTCTGCTACTGCGGAAAAATGCGAGTGTAGATACGTTCACGTTCGCGCGCCACAAACCCTTTGTCGCGGACCAAAAAAAAAACCGCCTCCTGATCGGGAAAGGCGCGAAGCGCGAACGCGAAGCTACGCGAACGCGTGAACGACATCCACACTCACGTTTCGCAGTTGTCGCGGCCGTTCGCACCGCGAGTGTAGAGCCGGCTTAACAGACAGTTCATTAGATAGGCCCTCTATGTTGGTTCTAGCATTGGTTCTTATAAAATGGTTTACGATTTGCGCCAAATTACTTTCAGTTACAATGTGTATTCTTTGTAGAGAACAGAAAAAAAGTGACATAAATACTCAAAGGCAAACTGTTTTTCATTGAAAAGTGTATTAAAAAATCGTAACATAAGACGTACTACCTAAATCAAAATAGGTATCTCGATAAGCAGGTAGTACCTACCTAAAACTAGTTATTTTCTTTAAAAAAATGCGAATCGGTTTACCCCTCTTAGGTTAAGTTTGTTATCCAGGAATGTCTCATTGTAATCTAATTTTTTTTTATTTTAGTGGAAGCCGCAACATTTTGTATGGAGCGACAAGTGCACTCATTTAGGTTCTAAAAGAGAAAATGAAGACAAAAGTCGCCCCAGTCCAGTGCCTGGTCTTGGGCCTACTAAAGACATCAAACTATTTTACCTGAAGCCTCAATATTTTGGATGCTGGGACCAATCAGAGCATTGGGTTCAATGTGAAAGCAACTTTGTACTTAGTGAACACGATAATGAATGAAGTATCGGCAGGCAAAGGAAGAGAACAAACGAAAATAACATGCAAGGAATATTGCAGTCGTTGTTGCGAACTGCGCTGCGTGCAAAGGCGCAACGCAATGCAAACCGGTCCTTTTCCTGTACCTACCTACATAATAAATAATGTAGGTTCTGTGTGTCTTCTTGACTTCTTCGATAGGGCAAAGTTGTGTATATAGCTCAAAATCTAAAGCCTCACCAAGACGCCAAAATCTTGATTGTCAAATGTGACAGACATATGACAAAACAAACAAATCATAACCTAAAAGAAATTGTAATGTTCTGTTCTGTTTATAAAAATCAGAAGATAGCCAATGATGGACTGAACTTACATATATTTTCTTTCGTTTTTATTTTCATAATTAAAGGAAACATGTCATTCTTAATAAGCGTGGTGCGAACTCTATCTCGCTTCCAATATCACAATCCAATTCTTGTGACCGCATCAACTGGTTTGTTACGGAACTCTGCTCGATGTTTCAGTATGAACTCTACACTGTCCTATAAAATGTACTTAGAATATGAAAACAAATACGCTTACGACATCATGAGGAGCAAAGGCTATGCTATGGACATTGAAATCAATAAAAGAGCAACAGCTTTGACCAAAGCAAGTTTACATGAAATTCTTCAAGAAAAATGGTCAAAGAGACAACCTTCTGAAATATTTGAGGCTTACACAAAGATTAGTTCATACTGTTCCGAAAACAATCTGTGTATATCTAACACCATGTTTGATAATTTCATAGATGATCTTACAGACAACATTAGCAAAGCAACAGACAGTGAACTTGTTACAATATTCTATGCTTTAAACATGTGGCCAGAAACCAAGTCAATTAGGACAAGGAATTTAATAGAAGTGTGGGCAGCCTTGGACGATGCATGCTTGGAAAGAATAAACAAGTGGTCTCCTCTAGAAACACTTACGTTCATTGCATTGTTTTACATGCTCAATGTTTTGAAAGTGAGTGATTTTTGCAGAAAAGCTTTGATAAAAATAGCTGCTAAAGCAAAAGTGTTGACCCCAGAGCAACTTGTCCAAACTATGTTCTTCGTGGGAATCCAGAGGCAATCACCCCATGATGTGCACAACCTAGAACTCCATTTAAGTAATACTTTTTCAAATTATTCTCTTGATGAACTTGCTATTATGTCCATGGGATTTTTTAAAAGCAAAACACCTTTAAGGAGTGACGAACTGGTAAAAAATATTATTGAAAAAATTATGGACAACCCCAAAGATATTCATGAGGTGTCATTAGCAGCTCTACTAAAAATAATTAGGTATTCATTAAAAATGCCAGCATCTGATGCAAATGATATGGTTTATAAACTACTTGATGTACTAAAAGATGAGGTGCCGAGGCTCTCCATCATGTGTAATGTACATCTTGCATTACTGGGAATGTCTAAACTAACTTTACACAAAGATTGTTTAGATGCTGTGGCAGAACATACTCTAAAAAAGTTATCTGATGCAAGACTCAAGGATTTAGAAAGATTGGTCCTCACTTTTGGCACATTGAACTATGTGCCGCAAACACAAGGAGACTTCTTTAGTGCAGTCATAGAAGAATTGAGAAGTGCTGAAAGACATAAGGAAATACTTGCTCATGGAAGAGCTTTTGCATGCTGTGTATCATACCTGGGCCTCCTCGATAAATTTCCAGCAGATCTTATAAATAAAGTTTTGAGTAAAGATTTCTTAAACAATGCCTATGGAAAATCAGCATTTACGTACGGCAAAGAAATTCTAGTTCTCAACAACATAGCTGAAATATTTTGTAAAAATGAGAAAATTAATTTCCTCGCTAACAATGAAATTAAAATGCTAGCAAAAAAATATACTGATTATGTACCTAGAGCAGATTATAAAAAGCAATATAATGCCTCAGAAAAAATGATGCTTGACATTGTGAAAATACTTGAGGAGACAAGAGGAGGTAGTGAATTTGTAACTGCTGATCATATTTTGCCCCATCACCAAAGAGGAGGTATTTATCAAAAATCCTATTTACAATTAAAAAAGTTGATCTAACTCTGTTTATTGCAAACAATCTAGACTGTTCCACATTAATAGCAATGTGAACTCTTGCACTGCACATTCTTAAAAATTTTCAAAACACCTGGTCAGTATGCAGCACTTCAGCATTGCCATACGGCAACACAATGCAACCAGCATCTTGGGGACACTTTTGTATGTATTTTGATATTGTTCAGTTAAGCCACCTGTAGTTTGTTTTTGTTTAGCAGTTTAACAGTCTGGAGTTAGCTCTATTGCTTCAATTGTAAATACTTGTTCTAATTTGGCCATTTCATTATAACTCTTTGTAAATATAATTTGAAAACCAATATCATTTCAGATTTAATATTGTGCAATGGTCCAGATGGAAAACCTTTGCCTATTCCCAAGGAAACCTTCAGTAATTTTGGACTTATACAAAAACTTCCTGATGAAAATAAATGGATAGTGCTTGTTATTACTGGGAGAAATGGCACTATACTGGGATCTGGACAACCAACAGGACCTTTTAAAGTCAAAATAAGAGAACTGCAGACTTTAGGATATCACAGTAACTTGGTAGGTAGACTCTTAAATTTTAACTTGTATAATGTAAGAGTATTGTATAAGTACCTACATCTGACAGAGAACTAAAGTCGTCGACATAGCTCAGAGAATTAGCAAACTGAAGTGGCAGTGGGCCGGCCACATTTTGCGAAGAACCGATAAGCGCTGGGGTAAACGTGTTCTTGAGTGGAGACCGCGACTTGGTAAACGTAGTGTAGGACGCCCTCCTGCCAGGTGGGATGAGGATCTGAGAAAGACTGCTGGCAGATGCTGGATGCGACAAGCCGAAGACAGGGCGCTATGGCGCTCATAAGGGGAGGCCTATGTCCAGCAGTGGACTAATATAGACTGATGATGATGATAGGATTTTGTCCTGAATCAAGGTGGTGAAGTAACATAATTTTATAATCATTGGTGGAGGGCTGCTGTTTGTGGTGAAGCCATTTTTTTTTAATTTAAGCAGTGGATATTAATTGTGCTGATGATTAAATTAATTGTTTGGAAAATATATAAATATGTAGGTAGGTATATATTTATTTTTTTATTTATTATATTACAGGTGCTGTGGGATGTTTATTCAAATCTGAAGTTAGCTGCTGAAAAATCTGAATATTTGAATAAATTAATAGACCAAGCTGTTAAATTTGTATAAATTAAAATAATTAAAACCCAGTGATATGATTTTTATATATAGAACTCTCATCATAACTAGGTCAAAGGTGTAAGCAAAACCTAGGCTTTGCAGCGACAAAACGTTGCGTACGGCTAGCGCCGCGCGCCGCCCTGTGTGACAGTAGAGTCACAGTATAGATATGGATCCATAATCCATATGTAGAGTGGTAGAGTACCGTCATAGTACAACACAGTTCGGCGCTAACTTAGCGCCCTGAATGACGCGGCGTAATAACGCGTTCTGTTTGGAAAAGCCTTTAAGAGCAGATACCAACTATACAGTGTCCAATCTGTCCATAGGCCATGGGACATGGAGGGTAAGTATCTACGTACTTATATAGACAGGTACGTACACCTTGCTGGCAGACGAAGACAAATGCAGGGACAAATTTAAGTTGGAGAATATACATATTTACCAAAATCTGATTTATGCAAAACACTACTTACCTACATAATTTCAAGTACCTACCTATGCTAAGGAGGGACATGGCTACGAACATAAAAATGACAATGGTCCCAAAACAAGATAAAGTAAGTAACTTAAATCTCTAAAAAAGTTTGGGATTCTGTAAAGTTGTTATGATTAGTTACCAAATGTTGTAAAAATAATGCAAGAGCTAAGTAAATTTTAAACCAATAATAGACGATTAATTTATAATGAGTTTTTTTTTATCTAGAAAAAGCTTTTGCTGACAAAAGTATTTTCTTGTGAAAATAAACATTTAATTCTGACATTATCATATTTTAATAATTATTCTAAGTATTTGTCTTCACTTAGTGCTTCTTGTGAGCTCGCTCATGATGTTAATTAAATTGAAGACAGCGCGCCGCCCCGCGCCCCGCCGCGCCGCGAAGGCGTAGATCCAAACACCATTCAGAACCATACCGGTACGAAACCCTAAAAAAATTATACCTTACCTACCTTCCAGGGTGTTATTTTTGGTTTATTTGATAACTGTGTTTCACAGCATTTTTAAAAAACAACTTTTTTAAAATGCTGTGAAACACAATTTAAATGATTCCTTTATGTAATGCAACTTATTATTATTACATTAAGCCAGTTGACTGGGGTGCGTTCAGGGGCTCAGCTCAGGGTGCGGTTGTTTGGTGTAAATTTTACCTTACCCAAAGGTTCAGAACGAGTCGGTTGTTTAACGTCAAAGTTGACATTATCATGACAAAACTGACGTTACCGTTGCCGGACGTTCGTTTGTTTTGTTTTTGTTTTGCGGTTACTTTGAGGTAAATTGTATCTACTGACTGTAACTACGATCTATAACTGATAAATACTGAAAATTTTGAAATTTACTGTAGAAATCTTGATATTTAAGTAGATAACAAACTATGACAACGGAAAATATGACAGCTGTCAATGTCAGAGTGTTTTTCGTCGATCGAATTACACCGGTAAAAAGTTGCAACCGTCGGAGGTTGTGAACGCTCTAGTTAATAACAACCGAGCGTTTCCCCTGAGGTTATGAACGACCTAGTTGCACTCCGAGCGCGCTCGAGCGTAGGTTGTGAACGCAGCCCTGTTGTTCCACTGCTGAGCAAAGAACTCCCTGTTGGTCTCTCCATTTGCTACGAGTCCTTAATAATAGAATATATTTTTGATATTTCCTACTGTGTGAATAAATAATAATTCACACTTGCTTCACGCCATCAATGACGTAGCATTTCTCAATGAAAGGGTAGGTATAGGTAATCTTAATTATTGATTATCTCTAATAAATAATTTAACTACCTAACACCTTTTTAATTATGTAGGCACTAACTAGAACGTAGTGGTTTTATTCTCTTCAGTGATTGGCTTTGTAGTAGGTATTGCTAGAATTCAGATGCCTAGTTTTTCTAAATTTTTATTGGAACAGCACACATCGGCAAAGGAAGGAAATGGAACACACACGCGTACATTTTCAAAAGTTGGTGCGATTGTCTTTTGTTTTTTTTTTAATAATTAACGTTGTCGTCGGTCGCGTCGATCGTCACCACAAATTCAAGCCTCCAAAACTCGAAACAAAGGGGATTACATCTGCTTTTAATATTTTTTTATAATATTCATCGCAGTAGGTACATTACCTACCTACTTAGTAAATTATAAAACTGGTAATTAAAGCTAGTCCGTTATTAGTCCAGGCTAAGCCCCTTTCACACGCTCGCGCACGGTTTCATTTTACGGTTTCGGTTTATAGTACAAATTTTTTATAATGAAATAAAAATAGTTTAAGTATGGGACACACGGCACGGCCGCGGCCGTCCGCCGTTTCTTGTGAACGTTCTTCATTTATTACGATAAAATCTTGCAGAACATTATATCATGGTACCTTAGCATGCCATGATTTTATGCCTATGTCGCATTGCAAAACCTCCATTCCATTCCGCTGGCGCTGGGCTGCGTTCACAACCTACGCTCGAGCGCGCTCGGAGTGCAACTAGGTCGTTCATAACCTCAGGGGAAACGCTCGGTTGTTATTAACTAGAGCGTTCACAACCTCCGACGGTTGCAACTTTTTACCGGTGTAATTCGATCGACGAAAAACACTCTGACATTGACAGCTGTCATATTTTCCGTTGTCATAGTTTGTTATCTACTTAAATATCAAGATTTCTACAGTAAATTTCAAAATTTTCAGTATTTATCAGTTATAGATCGTAGTTACAGTCAGTAGATACAATTTACCTCAAAGTAACCGCAAAACAAAAACAAAACAAACGAACGTCCGGCAACTGTAACGTCAGTTTTGTCATGATAATGTCAACTTTGACGTTAAACAACCGACTCGTTCAGAACCTTTGGGTAAGTTAAAATTTACACCAAACAACCGCACTCTGAGCCTCTGAACGCACCCCTGCTGCCTCGCTCCGCGTCAATGGATAGGAATCCTACCCAAATTTACCCAATAGAGCGTCGCACATCAGACAAGACGACGCGCGACGATGATCCCAATATGAAGCCGACTCGACTCGACATTATGTGTGCTAAATTATTCTAACACGTAGCAACCTTAAAGTATGAGAGGGTATACTTTCTATTAGGTAGCAACACAGGGCTGCGTTCAGAGGCTCGGGGTGCGGTTTAGGGCATGCATTCCGAAATTCCGGAATTTCGCAACTCCGGAATTTCGGATAGTTTTTTACTATATTTCAATTCCGGAATTGAGACGAATATCGTAATTCCGATATTAACAAAAACAGTGATCCCAACTACCTTAATCCTACACATGCCGTGTCCTCCGAGCTCGAAATAAACAATTCATCGTCTCCTGCTGACGAAGACGTTGCAGTTGATGAACCAACTCTGCAAGAGAGCAGCTAGACAAAAAACTGGATAGATGCAAAAAAAAGTCACAAGAATCTAACTACCAATTTTGACCTTTATGAGGGTTCATGAAAGGAGAGAAACAAATGTATTATAACGGAGGAAACGTGGTGTGCATCTGACAGAAGCTTACAAATATATTTTGTGTGTTCTGCGTGTAGCGTTTGTGTGTCGAGAGTGAAAGATTATTTTCGAGTGCAAGCTACATTTGTAACAGACTTAGAAGCTTGCTCTCTGACAAAATGCTAGATGCATTGTTCTTGAAAACGCACTACCAAGAATAGCGTTTCCTCTCAAAGTGAAAATTCTACAAGTCGTGTTAATTTTTTTCTCAGTTTACCAAATTAATATTGTTGTGTTTATTATTAGCAGAGATAGGAATAGGTAGTGCAATTTAGGGTTAATGACCTCAAAAATTATAAATAGTATGGATACGCCCTGGAATTCCTGGAAAAAGATCGAGAATCGATTATGTTAGACCGTCGGTATTTCGTAAGTTCCTTCAATAAAATGTAAATATTTTACTAACTTTAAGTTAGATTTTTAGAATAAACAAAACAATGGAACTTCGTTACTGTCTAAACCCCTTCTTCTCTTATCGCCGCCTTCGTGAAGTCGAAACAATGCATTCCATAATATTTTTGGTTTGAGGCTCCGGCGATGGATGAATTTCCCATACAAATGTCATACCAAAATGATTTGTATTTTGAGCATATCTTCGCCACGATCTGATATTTGGAAAATTCATCCGTGTCGCCGGACCCTTAACTAAAAGTAAATACCGATATGGCGGCAAGTTTATCTTCGTTGATAATATGATGAATTGATAATAGCAATCTTATTATTGTATACTTAAAATATTATTTTACATAGTGCAAATAATGATGCCATCTATGGCGCTCATTAGGGGAGGCCTATGTCCAGCAGTGGACTATTATAGGCGGTGTTGATGTTGTTGATAGTGCAAATAATATAAATAATAATTTCTCATTCAATTCCCGCGACTTGTGGCATGTCCATGTTAAGATAACCCTATGAATACTCGGCAAGTTTCACTACCTATCACTGATTAATTATTAGTTTATGTAAGTTTTCAAATTTGAAACTAATATTATTTGTGTTTTTTTCGTTATATTTTAAAATTTATTTGAAAAGACTGTTAATACATATAAAACACATTAAGTTTGACTCAATCCTTTCCTCAAAATAAAAAGTGCCAATACCGGAACCAGTTTCGGAATTCCGAAATTGGGCCTCCAATATCGGAACTCAATTCCGGAATCGAAAACCTTCCGATATTGCATGCCCTAGTGCGGTTGTTTGTGTAAATTTTAACTCATCCGAAGGTACAGAACGAGCGGTTGTTAAACGTCAAAGTTGACATTATCATGACAGAACTGACGTTACAGTTGCCGGACGTTCGTTTGTTTTGTTTTTGTTTTGCGGTTACTTAAGTAAATTGTATCTACTGACTGTAACTACGATCGATAACTGATTAATACTGAAAATTTTGAAATTTACTGTAGAAATCTTGTTAGGTAGGTAGATAACAAACTATGACAACGGAAAATATGACAGCTGTCAATGTCAGAGTGTTTTTCGTCGATCGAATTACACCGGTAAAAAGTTGCAACCGTCGCAGGTTGTGAACGTTATAATTAAAACAATCGAGCGTTTTTCCTGAGGTTATGAACGACCAAGTTGCACTCCGAGCGCGCTCGAGCGTAGGTTGTGAACGCAGCCCTGTAACCACGTTTGTTCCTTGCTTTGATTGGTTGCTTTGCCAGTCAGTCAATCCATCCAATGCCATGCCATGCCAATTCTCTTTAGTTTGAGGTTGACGTTTGTTGGCTTGACTGACTTAGCGAGATAGCGTTTGCTTGCTTGCTGCATCACAATCGCAGCAAAAAGTTTTCGCGCTTCTTGGCGGTATTAATATTATTATTTAAAAAATTCTATGCATATTAAAATCATAGAATAAAACACCTACTTAATTTGTGCTGTTGAAGCATAAAACCAGTGCTACAGTTCGATTCAATTCATTATGGCCGATACTGAAGAGCCCATGGAAATTACAGATGTCGTCGGCGAGAATTCCGTGAGTGGCTCTGTTAATACTTTGTTTTCAATCTTTTGAATTATCTCGACACCTTTATCTCAATTTCTTTTTCAGAATGGCTCCTCCAGTGCAAGTGACGCTGCTTCGTCGAGGGGGAAAGAAGGGGATTTCGAAAGCAAAATTGAAATCGATCGTTCAAAACGGTTCGACTTTTTGTTGAAACAAACTGAAATCTTCTCCCATTTCATGACGAATACTCCAAAAGCAACTAGCCCACCAAAAGCAAAGGCTGGTCGACCTAAAAAGATCAAAGACAAAGACGAATCTGGAAACCTAGCAGAGTATGTACCTACCTTCCTGAAAAACCACAGTTTAACATAGTTTTAGGTCAAATTTACAAAACTAAATATTTCTGTACCTAAGAGAGAGACCCTCTACACAACAAAGCTAACCCGACCCGGCGGGTTAGGCTGTCCTGTCCAGTTTGTTTTGTGATTTGATTGCACACTAACCCTTTATGCCTGCAGATTTGGTGTACAGGGCTGATGATCTTTATTGATTTCATAAATTACAGTCACCGCCACCGCAAAACTGAACAAGAGGAAGATGAAGAACTTCTGTCTGAAAATAACTTGAAACCAAAAAGCCTCTTCCGCTTTGAAGCATCACCACCTTATGTAAAAAATGGTGAAATGAGGGACTACCAGGTTCGAGGTCTCAACTGGATGATATCCTTGTATGAAAATGGCATCAATGGTATACTGGCTGATGAGATGGGTTTAGGAAAAACCCTTCAAACCATTTCTCTCCTTGGTTACATGAAAAACTACAAGTAAGTTTTTCTGTTACTGCTCTTGAATAATTGTTTAATTCTAACTGCTATTATAATGTTAAAAAAAAAATTATGATTTTAGGAATGTACCTGGACCTCACATTGTCATAGTGCCAAAGTCTACATTGACAAATTGGATGAATGAATTCAAGAAATGGTGCCCTTCAATACAAGCTGTTTGTCTCATTGGAGATCAAGAGACTAGAGTAAGTCAAAATTCATCTCATATGTTCGTTATTGTTTCACTAGTTTTTTAGTTTTAATTAGAATACAAGGGAACAATGATTTCTATCATTGTTCCCTTGTATTCTTTCTCTTTGAAAGGATCTTGCTATTACAAATGCGTACAGTACTCCCATGACATTCGTTCTGGTGAATAACCCTGTACAGTGCATAGTCTTTTCCAAAGGGTCATAAGGTATTTTTTAGTGGTGCTTGCTATCTGTGTAAGCCCGGCAAGACAGGCAGGCTATCTGCCACCCGCGCGCTTGTCTACAATTACATAACGTCTTGTAGAATTACATAGATTACACAAGCGCGGAGTGCGCCTAGTATAACTAACTTGGTCTCAGCTCAAAGTGAATATTAACAAATGATGAAAATTTTCCTCAGAATGCATTTATCAGGGAAACACTGATGCCTGGCAACTGGGATGTATGTATTACGTCATATGAAATGATCATACGAGAAAAATCAGTATTCAAGAAGTTCAACTGGCGTTACATGGTGATCGACGAAGCGCATCGCATTAAGAATGAGAAGTCTAAATTGTCGGAATTGCTGCGTGAGTTCAAGAGTACCAATAGACTGTTGCTGACGGGAACTCCTCTGCAGAACAACTTGCATGAGCTCTGGGCTTTGCTGAACTTCCTGCTGCCTGATGTCTTTAACAGTTCTGATGTAAGTCTTTCATAAATTACTTTGTTAGGCTTGCAGTTGACCAAATAAAAAAAAGAAATACATGCTACCGACCCAAATTAGCGCCGATACCTATTTTATTTTCACTGGCTATATTTAACAAAAACTTCAATAATTATAATTTCTACAAACATTGGGCTGTTACTGGAGTTTTCATCACCTACGGAACCCTAACTTTATTGAAAATATTTTTTATATCCTATGTTCATCAGGGATGTTGTTTCTAATGGTGAAATAATTTTTCAAATTGGTCCAGTAGTTTGAATTCAAACAAACAATTTTCAAACGTTGTAATAAAATGTTTTATTGCATTGAATTAAGCAAGTAACACCATTGTTATTCTCTAGGACTTTGACTCTTGGTTTAACACCAACGCAGCGCTGGGCGACAACCAGCTAGTGTCCAGACTTCATGCGGTTCTCAGACCATTCTTGCTCAGAAGACTTAAAGCCGAGGTGGAGAAGAAACTGAAGCCCAAGAAAGAAGTTAAAGTTTATGTTGGTCTGAGTAAAATGCAGAGAGAATGGTATACTAAAGTATTGATGAAGGATATTGATGTTGGTGAGTTGATGCATACTGACTATCAATTTAATGTTTGTTTTTTTATTCTTGTTCAAAATGTAGCTATTTGTGGGAACCTACTAATGGTCACTATAGTGCTAAACACCTTATTTATTAAGACAACATAGAACCGATGTTTACCCTAAAATAAATAAATAAATATTGTGTGTGATATTGTGCAGAACTACCACTCCTGTTGATTACCTCTGTGGCACAGCGGGGGAAAGTTTACCTGCGACATGATTGCAGTTTCGATTCCCGCCTCCGACAAATGTTTGTTCTATATACAGATGTTTTTGGTGTTAACCTTATAACAAAATATGTATTTATGTTTGTAATCTAATCAGTTATCAACACAAGCTCTGCTTTTTTGCGGCTAGATACTGTAGGGGTTGTCCAGCATATTTATTTTTATGCAAGGTCCCAGTACAGAATATAGTTCCCACTCCCACTTACAAACATATTGTGTGGTCCTATCTACCTAAATGGTGCTAAGTCATTTTTGTCCGTGATAATTCCAGTGAACGGCGCCGGCAAAGTTGAAAAAATGCGTCTGCAAAACATTCTAATGCAGCTACGCAAGTGCTGCAACCACCCGTACCTATTCGACGGCGCGGAGCCAGGCCCGCCGTACACGACGGACGAGCATCTCGTCTACAACTGCGGCAAACTGGTGATCTTAGACAAACTGCTGCCCAAACTGCAGGAGCAAGGCAGCAGGGTGCTAATCTTCTCTCAGATGACGAGGATGCTGGATATATTGGAGGATTATTGCCTGTGGAGGCAGTATAAGGTAAGGAAGTAATTGAGGAATATGTAATTTCACTCTATAAACTATCATAGTTTAAAGAATTCATTTCGAATGTAAGCGGGAACCACGAACCTATTTTGTGTTGGAAGAACATCAATGTTTCATCCCCTAACGAGTTACTTTATCAGGATGAGTGCGGCTTACCGCGCGTATCGCTGCTGGTTAATTTTAGGTACGTATGGGCGGTTTGTTTACAATAATAATTATTCTACATCTTTGGCCTAAGGCATAGTGACGTCTATTTATTTAATCAGCCTTTTGACTGTTCACCAGCTTAATCAGATTATTCGTATTTTGTGGTTCTCAATGTATAAGAATAGTATTTACCTAGGTTCCTACCACAAGCTTTACGAAAATACTTACCTATCTACTCAAATAATATAAGAAAACGTGTCTTCTTTGAAAAAATACGATTTGGTTTAATAGAATTTCAGTAAAGTATATTGAAAAAAAATTGTGGCAGTTACTATTATTTGAATTAAAATAGTATTTATCTAGGTCTACTGACCATGGTGAAAGTAATGCTCAACCTACAAATCATTTTGGTAATACTTCTTTGTAGTATACATATATGGGAAATTCATCCGTATCGCCGGACCCTTAAATATTTTTTCGTTCCAGTATTGCCGTCTCGATGGACAAACCCCCCACGAGGACAGAAACCGTCAGATCGAGGAGTACAATGCACCGAACAGCGAAAAGTTCGTGTTTATGTTGTCGACACGCGCGGGCGGTCTCGGCATCAACTTGACGACCGCCGACGTCGTCATTATCTATGACTCGGACTGGAATCCGCAGATGGATTTGCAGGCTATGGACCGAGCGCATCGCATTGGACAGCTTAAACAAGTAAGTTTAAACTTTAACCACAAAAATACAATTGAAACTCCAACGAAACTTGAACTTTATGTGTGACGCTAAGTTTAAAGTTGAATTTCAAAAAGACTTGGCGGATACCTGTAACAAAACTTGAACGTAATGTGTCATCATCAGCCTATGTTAGTCCACTGTTGGACATAGGCCTCCCCTAATGAGCGCCATAGCGCCCTGTCTTCGGCTTGTCGCATCCAGCATCTGCCAGCAGTCTTTCGCAGATCGTCATCCCACCTGGCCGGAGGGCGTCCTACACTACGTTTACCGAGTCGCGGTCTCCACTCAAGAACACGTTTACCCCAGCGGTTATCGGTTCTTCGCGAAATATGGCCGGCCCACTGCCACTTCAGTTTGCTAATTCTCTGAGCTATGTCGATGACCTTAGTTCTCTGTCGGATGAATTCGTTACGAATCCTATCCTTCAGAGAAACTCCGAGCATAGCTCTTTCCATAGCGCGCTGAGCGACTTTGAACTGGTGGACCAACCCTATCGTGAGTGTCCACGTCTCAGCTCCGTAGGTCATGACTGGTAGGACGCACTGATTAAAAACTTTCGTTTTCAAACATTGCGGTATGGATGACGAGAAGACTCGACGTAGTTTTCCGAATGCTGCCCAGCCTAGCTGGATCCTCCTCTTGGCTTCCTTCTCGAAATTGTTTTTACCCAACTGCAAAATCTGCCCGAGGTAAGTGTACTCAGAAACAATTTCGAGAAGGTGGCCATGTACGATCACCGGTCTTGGATCAATGTGGGCATTGATCATGACTTTGGTTTTATCCAAATTCATGCCAAGACCGATACATCGGGAGGCTGAAGCTAGACTGTCCAGCATCCGGTTCAGCTCCTCTAGCGACTCCGCCATTAAGACTATGTCATCAGCGAATCGCAGGTGTGAGATGTAGTCGCCGTTTATGTTGATGCCCTTGTCTTTCCAGTCCAGCGTCTTAAACATATCTTCCAACGCGCTCGTGAACAGTTTCGGGGATATGACATCCCCCTGCCTCACTCCTCTGCGCAGTTGGATTGGTTTAGTCTGCTGGTCCTGTACTCGGACACTCATCGTAGCGGCTTCGTAGAGACATCTCAGCACCTCGATATAACGATAGTCTACTTGGCATCGCTGTAAGGATTGTAGAACAGCCCAGGTTTCAACGGAGTCAAAAGCCTTCTCATAGTCCACAAAAGCCAGACACAGGGGCTGATTATACTCTTCGGACTTCTGTATAATCTGCCTCACTGTGTGAATGTGGTCTATGGTACCATATCCTCCGCGAAACCCAGCCTGCTCCGGTGGCTGAAACTCGTCGAGTCTCCTGGCGAGACGGTTCGATATAACTCGTGAGAAAAGCTTATAGACGTGACTTAGGAGCGAGATGGGTCTATAATTTTTAAGAAGGGTTTTATCTCCCTTCTTAAAAAAGAGCACCACCAAACTCCCACTCCACGCCTTTGGAGTTCTCCCACTGTGAAGGACGGCGTTGAAGAGGCTCTGTAACTCCTGTATAACAGGGTATCCTCCAGCTTTCAAAAGCTCTGATGTTATTCCGTCCTCACCGGGGCTTTTCCATTTTAAGCTGCCTCAGAGCTAACACGATCTCGTCTTGACTGATGTCTGGCAGTTCGTCGGTATAGTGGCGTATCAAGGTGGCTCTAGAATCGTGGTCGTCTCGTTGGGAACGGGGAGCATGTGCAGCGTATAAACGGCCATAAAAGTCCTCTATCTCGGCCGATATCTCCGGCTTCGACAATACGGTCCTTCCGTCGTGCGTTGAAAGCTTCGTCAGGTGGCTCCTTCCAAGCTGCTGAGTGAATACTTTGGACCCTCGGTTTCGCTCTATCGCCTCTTCAATGAGGCGTGTATTAAAGCTCCGAAGGTCGCATCGTACCATCTTCGCAATTCGCTTGTTCAGGTCTGACCTCTCTGACGAAGTCGCTTGGGTGGTTTCCCGTCTTTTTGTCATCAGCCCAAGAGTCTCATCCGAGAGTTTGGACTTCTTACCAGTACGCTGCTTTTTGCAAAACTTGATGCCCTCGTCCCTCAGCGTTTCTACCAGATTGTGTAGGGTCTCGTCAGCGTCATCAGTGGGTTCCAAGGCAGCGAATCTATCCCCGAGAAGCTGCTGAAACTTCTCGGTGCCCGCCATGATTTGGATTGGGTTCGGTCGGAGCGTGGACTTCATCAGACGGTTTCTTTCAAGCTTCAAATTTATATTCAGAGAGCCTCGAAGGAGTCGGTGATCAGATCCGGTATTGAACCTGTTGATCACTGAGACATCTCTGAATATATGCTTGCTATCCGTCATGATGAAGTCGATCTCATTTTTTGTCACAGAATCGGGACTCCGCCATGTCCACTTCCTTTGGGGCTGTTTCTTAAAGAAAGAGTTCATTAAGAACAGCCCCTCTTTCTCAAGGAAGTTGACGAGCATTTGTCCCCTGTGATTTCGAACACCAAAACCATGCGGGCCTATTCGGGATTCGTTGCCAGTCTGGGTTCCCACCTTGCCGTTAAAGTCCCCCATAACAACGTTGAAGTGAGCCTTGGTGGTGTGATGTAAGGCTTTGGATATGTCTTCGTACATATCCTCCACTTCATCATCCGAGTGTGTCGAGGTCGGTGCGTAGACCTGAATGACCTTCAAGCTGTAGCGCTTAGACAGCCGAAGGATCAGGTACGCTACCCTGGTCGACACACTGGAGATTTCTTCGACGTTGTTAGAGAGGGCCTTATTGACGAGGAAACCTACGCCACCCTGGGATGTTTTATCACCCTCGCGAAAGTAGAGAAGATGGCCCGAGTCTAAGGTTACAGTGTCCTCCCCCTCTCTACGGACTTCACATAACCCTAGAACATGCCATTTAATGTTCTCTAGCTCCACTTCCAACTGCGCTAGATGGTGATCAAGCCTCAGAGTGCGTCCGTTAAACGTTGCCAGGGTCAGTGTGTGTGGGGTGTGGTAGCCTAATGTAGCCCGGAGATTCCTAGCACCCCCTGCCCCGCCGTTACCGTGGCCGCTACCATGGCCAGGAATAGCGAGGCGGCCGGGAACTGGGGGCCATTTTGTGGCGGTTCTTATCATGGGGGTAATTGCCCATAATCCCCACGCTGGGCATGCGGGTTGGGGATCGCAGTTTAGTGGAGTAGTTCTGCAGAGGGCGCTGCTGCCCGCCCCCCGGTGTGTTTCCCTTAGTCGCCTCTTACGACACCCACGGGATGAGTTGGGGTGGTGAAATTCTATATTATGCCGTCACCACACGGCAACGGCACGGCACGGCACGGCACGGCTTGTAATGTGTCACGCCCAAAAAATAATTTTACTTGTTATAGTCCATTTTAAAAGTTTTTGAGTTGTTTGAATTTGAATGGTTAATAATCATGAGGATGTTGTGCGGAGGTGGCATAGATATAAATCAATTAAACTCAAGTTAAATTTTCAGTTTTTTGCGTTTTATCTATATTAGGGAAACTGCAAGTTATTTTCTTACATATTATTAACTAGCGACCCGCTCCAGCTTCGCACGGGTGTAATGCTGATACAAAAACATTCCTATTGAATCACTCCCATCTATTAAAAAAAACTGCATCAAAATCCGTTGCGTAGTTTTAAAGATCTAAGCATACATAGGGATGTCCCTATGTATGCTAGTAGCTTCCCGTTGTCTGTGTGTACATACACACAGACAACGGGAAGCTAAGCTACTTTGTTTTATACTAGTGATTTACTAGAAAAAAAAACGGGAAGCCTTTAGTTAATGTGAACACATCTTCGCTTGTTCTAGGTACGAGTGTTCAGAATGATAACAGAAAACACAGTAGAGGAAAAGATCGTGGAGCGCGCAGAAGTGAAACTCCGCTTGGACAAGCTGGTTATCCAATCAGGACGGCTGATCGATGCCAAGAGCCAGCTCAATAAGGATGAGATGTTGAACATGATCAGACATGGGGCGAACCACGTGTTCTCGTCTAAGGATTCAGATATCACAGATGAGGATATAGACTCGATCTTAGCTAAGGGAGAAAATAAGGTGAGATTTATTTGGAGACAAATTTTATCAATTTGTAGGTTCCAGTCGGTTTTCGTAATGGTAGAGATTTTACAAGAAAATGTAAGCAATTCTTACATTCAAGTTCTTTCCTCTAATATACACTAAAAATTTTAAAATCAGCAGGCATCACTGATCCCTATTGAATACAATAGTTTAAAAAAATGATTAATTTCGAGATTTCTTAGATCTATTAGACACCTATGATTATTATCTTTATTATCAACTTATATATCGATACCTCTGGGCTCACTTGGCGTAAAGGACATTTGGTCGAAATTGAGTTAATAATGCAGTTTTACTTAGTTTTTAATTCTCTATCGAACTGTATATTTAGTTTCCTCAAATTCGCAAAAAAAACGCCTTTACGACCCAGAATTTTTATCACGAAAACACAATTTTTTGGAAAAAATAGGGTGTAAATGACAAAACGTTATCGGAGTGTAGTCACCTTAGTAGTATAGGAAATATACAAAAAAAACTTTGGGTCATAAATATCAATATTTTAACAATTGTCCTATACAACCTTGCAAAATGATATAAGAAAAATTATTTGTCCTTTACGACCTTGCTATTTTAAATTTAAAAAATCAATTATTCATTACGGCCTTACTAAATAATGCCTACTGTTATTTAGTTAGGTCGTAAAGAACAATTGATACTTTCGAAATACTTTTACAGAGAATTATTTTCTTTTATACAACCTAGAGATATCAAAACAAAACATGAAATGTCTGTAATTACTTTGTGAATTTTATTAAAGCCTGAGTTACTGATTCTTTGAGACAAATTAAAAAACCTTGACGTGTTTCGTTGTTCATTATAAATATGTATAAGCTACGAATCTAGTTTGTGTTAGAACAGGGTGAGGGGCCCTGATGGAGGTTCTCGGAAAGGGATGAAATGTTGGTTGGTGTTCTTCAAACACAAATTAGGTTCGTAGTAAACCTACTCACACTTATAATAAATTTAAAAAAAAAACTTTTGTTTTATAGTTTTCTGTTATTATTTAATTATTGTGCTATAAAATACCAATAATAAAATCACGCAGGTCTAGAAGACCTATTCACTCTACATTGATTGTTTTTTTTTTTTGCTGATGTGCGGTTGCAGTTAAACTGACTGACACGTGCTTCATTACATTAAAACTTTTAGTCTGCGAAACTGTTTTCTTTGCTCCAAATGAACTTTTAAAACTTTGTTTTTACACTAAATAAAAAGTGTGACAATGAAAAATTGTGTTAGTGATGATCAGTGATCGGAATTGGGTGAGCTAAAATAACTAAACTTCGAAAAATAATGGAGACGCCTTAGGACTAAATATTTTTTCGTTCCAATTTTTCGTCCGTTTATTTTTTCGTCCCAGAAGTAACAAACATCAATCCAAACTTTCACATTTATAATATTAGTGTAACTAACAAAGTAGGTAAAGGTTAAGAAAAAATTATAGTTTTCACACCATTTATTCATGTTGTACAATCATTGGAATCAACGTAAAATTATGAAAGTAACCAAATGTTAAGAGACACAGAAGAATATTATTTCAGGTGATGTAGAAATTAGTCAGTCTGAATAGCTAATCTGAATAACTAAATGTTTCATCGCCATTAGGAATGGAGTTTTCTTTGTCATCATCAGATGTATTTTCGTCAGAAGTATTAAAATAAATTATCATGAGTTTTTCCATATTTTCAATCTTTAAACGATTTCTTTTTGTACATAAGATCCATTTATAGGTAGGGAAGGACCTTTCAACATCAACTGAAGTTATAGGTACCTACATATTTATAGTATGACAAAGATTCATTTTCATTCTCCGATTCTTTTTCTAAATTCTCACAAATATCTCTTAATGCATCTAGATCGGGATTTCTGGCCATAACGTTTTCTAGTTTTACTTTGACCCTTTCAGATGAACACCAGCTTAGAATAATTATTGTTTCGTTAAATATCTGGTAAGATTCTGTTAACAATAAATTAGACTTTTGTAATCGTTTTAATGAAATTTGAATGATTTTAAAATATTCGTCAATATAATCTAAATCGGTTTTTAAAGTTTCTTTTTCTAGTACAGCTTTAGCGTGCATTTTGGATAAAGCTTCAAAGCTTCTAAGAAGTCTTACAATAGTTTTAATTTGTTCGTAATATTTGGCATAATACGAGACTGCTTCTAGCCATGTACCCCACCTTGTTATGACAGGTTCTGGTGGTAATGGCATGTTCGGAAACATTTCCTTTAATATTTTTACTCTATTGGGAGCCCTTAAAAATATCTTTTTTACGTTTGAAAATTAACCTATCAACATCCACATATTGGATTAAGAGCGTGTGCTAAATGGTTACATGCATCATATTAAGCAAATAGTTTTTTAAAATTCTTCCTTCATTCAACATTATGCTACGCTATCAGAACATAATACAAAAACATCTCCTACTTTGACTTCATAAGAGTCTCCCCACATATTTTCTAAACATTCAATCACAAATTGAGCTACTGTCTCTCCATTCACCTTTTCTAACATTTTGCTTGCTACGAGACACAAAAAGATAGCTCGGATGCTACTTCTAATATGCAATCTCTCCAGCAACCGACCATCTCATCGCTTACGCCAGCTTTACCTACGGATACTACAATGATTTTTTACTCGCATCCTGAAAATTATAACGATGAATCTGATGCTACTTCTTGCGAGTCTCTTGAGCAACCATCAAACTTACCTTCTACAGCAGCTGAAGTTTCTAACGCTCATCAAACTTATTCTGAGACATGTGAAGATATCTTGGACGCTTGTTATGTAGCTCTAGACATGGACTGCATTTCACAAAGAAATAGACGCAACGCAGAATACATATTCAAGGATATTTATCGCGTTTATCTCCCTATTTTTTCCTAAGTTTCATTAGGTTTACATATTCAAGGATATTTATCGCGTTTATCTACCTATTTTTTCCTAAGTTTCATTAGGTTTACACTCTGCCGTGGTCACGAGATGTGTGGAGTACTGGAGCTACCACCTTGCGTAGCGAATGCAGCGCGTTTTGTGTAAAAAAAAAAATACAAAAATGCTCTTCCCGCTTCGCTGAGCTAGTTGATCCAGAAATCCAATCATTCCATGTCCACGACAATGTAAATCTGTTAGTGTCTGAAAAAAATTGTAAAGAAACGCGATAAATACCAGTGAATATTTATTATTATGTGTTCTGATTCCGTAAAAAACCTTAGAAATTGTAATAAACCATTTTATTTTATTAAATCTATGTTTTATTTATAGAGAAATATCCTTTCATTAAACTTAAAAGGAAAGAGCAACAATATAACACAATACATAGAAAAATAACATTATTAATTAATTAATAAGCTTAATAATTAATCCTTTACGACCTCAAAATTTTTAAATTTGTCAATTACAACCTTGATTTGTACAGTTTTGAACATCAAAAGTAGCTTTACGCCCTAAGGTGCTTGCATACACTGATTTTTTTGGGGCGTATAGGTCATTTCTTTGTAATTTTATGGTCGTATAGGTATTTTATTTCAGTACACATAAAACTAGGGCAGTTTATCAACACAGCTTTAGAAAGAACCAGAAATTCTAAGTACTTTCTTCCTAGGTTTCGTCTAAATAGCATCATAAACAAAAAAACTACAGTCAAAATAAACTTTTTTTTTTTGTTTTTTACGTCTCCTGTAAAGTCGCTTTTTGTCCTTTACGCCAAGTGAGCCCAGAGGTATCGATATCGTTTTGCGTTTTTGGATTTCGATGCATATTTTATACACGTTATGTCAAAATGCGCTTCATCTTTGTATACCTAATTCGTAGTGAGACTATATCGCGTTATGACTAAACATCATTTTCATTAAGCATTGAGACTAATTAGCCGTTAGTCAAATAAGCGTTAAGACTAATTAGCCGTTAGTCTAGATAGCTTTAGACCGAGTTCTTAATAAGTCTAAATCGCGTTTGGCCTAAAATTCATTTTTCTTATAAAACTAAATGAAAACTCCTTTATCCTTATCTTCCTCTTTACTGAATATTTGAAGAATATGTGCAAAATAAAAAAAAATGTCTTGTTTTAAGTTTTGAAGTTAAGTTTGGTTTGTGAAGTTGTGTTTTAAGTTTTATGTTTATACCTAATTTTATTTAATATTTACATAAATTATATTCATCCAAGTTAAAAGGTTTAAGTTTTTAAGAGGCCAGCGGAGGGCGACTTGCCCATACAAATGTTATTTTATTTATTTAAGATTCAAATAGAAAAATATTTTAAAATTATGCTCGATGTTGATTTATTTTTGAATTACCTACCTACGTTTGTATGGGAAAGTCATCCTCCGCGGACCTCTTCAGTAAGAATAGGGTCTACCTCTATGACAGTCTACCTCTCAAAAGGTCTACCTCTCAAAATGTCTACATCGCAAAAGGCCTATCTCTCAAAAGGTCTTAATCGCGTTTCGACTAGGCGTAACGCGATGTAGTCTCACTACGAATTAGAATACAAAGATAAAGCGTCAAAATGTAACTATATTTCAAAACCAATAAATGAATCATTACTATCATCTCAGGCAAATATTTTAAGATATTTGCCTGAGATAATAGTAATGATGATCTAAACGGCAGTTATTAGGTGGGTAGGTAACAAATATCTTAGTGACGATTAGGCGGTAATAATACAATTCATAATAATACAAAGGTAAAACCAGTAATAGCATAAAGGTTTGTGTTATTTCGAATCAATATATCTTTATTTCCATTTATAAAATCAATATTTTGTGAGTTAGAGCAGTTTTAAAAGCCCCATGAATTAATATTTTTGTTCTAGACTGAAGAAATGAAGCAGAAATTGGAGAGCCTCGGCGAATCGTCGCTACGAGCGTTTTCTATGGATACTCCTGGAGCTACCACCGACTCTGTGTACCAGTTTGAAGGTATTACTCAATAATTAATTAATGAAGTTTCAGATTTAAAGAACACTTTAATAAACCATAGAAATAACGAAAACAAAAAGAAGAGAAATGCTAAGAATAGAGGAAGTATAAAGTGGCCTTTATCTCTTCCATAAAGGATGATACTGGAGCAAGATTTAAAGTAGGCCTTTCAATGCAAACTGATAATGGATTGGACCTTGTAGCATTTTACAGGTCAAAAATATGTTTTTTCGCTGTTATCCCCTATAGTTCGACCGAAACCGCTGTACCGCTCCTGAGGTATGCGCGCGGCGAGACGGGGGGGAAGTATCGGCCGCTCCGATCCATCAGTCTGCCGTCGACGCTCACGGCAGTAGGTCGCCTTTGTACCGGACGGTCTATGTCAGATACACATGAGATAAATATCCAAAGATGGGCCGAGCGCTATCTCGTGATGTCAAGGCCATAATTTTTAAAGTGGCCGAATATTTTAAGAAAAGAAAAGCAGACAGAGAGAGCTTTGAATATAAAAGTGATGCAAATATTGCCAAAATCGTGGCAGACGCTACGGGGTACTGCGAAAAAACCGCAAGAAATGTGATAAAAGAGGGCAATTCATCAACTGAAAATTTGGGCCGATTGAAATTTAATTCGCCAAAACAACCAAAAACTATAAAGAAAAAACATGTTGTTGATGATTTTGATGTTGATGAGTTATCAGAAGAAAAATTCATCAGTTTTATGAATTTGAAAAAAGAGTGCCAAGTGTCCGTAAGTTACTTTCAAGTTTGAAACAAGATGGCATATTAAATTGTGGACGAGAATTTCTAAGGAGCCTCTTACACACAATAGGTTACTGTTTCAAAAAATGCAAATCGAAGAGACATCTCCTTATAGAGCAGCCTAATATTGTAGTGTGGCGGAAAAAATACTTAACACAAATCAGAAATTACAGAACGCAAAACCGCAACATATATTTCCTTGATGAAACATACATTAACGCCAGTCACCATGTAAGCAAATGTTGGCAATCATCGTCCGAACCTGGAATTCATGCTGATATTGGAAAAGGACGGCGGCGTTTGGTAATTCTTCACGCTGGATGTCGAAATGGCTTGGTTGATGGTGCATTGACGATATTCAAATCAGATGCTAAGACCGGCGACTATCATGGAGACATGAACGGGCCTACTTTTTATAAGTGGGTAGATGAAAAGTTAAAAGATAAATTGCTTCCGAATTCTGTGGTTGTCTTGGACAACGCGTCTTACCACAGCGTTCAGGTTGACAAGAAGCCAACCATAGCAAGCTTCAAAACCGAAATGCAGAACTGGTTACGGCGCCACAATGTTGAATTTTCGGAAGCTATGACAAAATCTCAACTGCAACTTCTTATCGATAATACACAAAAAGAGCCCGTGTACAGAATTGATGAACTCCTGAAAGCCAATGGACATACTGTTCTACGATTACCGCCGTACCATCCGGATTTGAATCCCATAGAGTTAGTCTGGGCTGATATTAAAAACAATATAGCTCATAACCATATTAACTCTTCTCTAGATGAAAAGATAAACTTATTGAATACATTGTTTTCGGAGTTCACGGCGGAAAAATGGCAGAAATGTGATGATCATGTCCAAAAAAATGAAAACAATTACTGGGATCGCGATAGTAGATTTGATATTATTATCGATCCATTAATTATAAATTTGCAGAACGACTCTGATTCAAATTCCGATGGCGAAACGGAAGATGAAGTTGAAGCAGAAGCTCTGTCAGAATATCTGTAGATAATTTAGTTATAAAAAAATATAAACATATCGATATAATATATAAAACAAAAATATTGTTTATATTGGTACGATATCGTAAGATATATCCGACAATATCGATCTCATGTGTATTCTTGCTCTTTTTTCCTCGGCCCCCACTTCGCCGCACTTTCTTAGGGAGCGGTACAGCGGTTTCGGTCGAACTATAATAACTGTTTAAATCGTATGATTTGCTTGCAATGTAAGACAGTGCAATTCTGCAGGGATTTGCTAAGCAAGCGCTTCTATTAGTTTAGTTTACACATCCTGTCGCTTCCTTTCAGGACATAGATGGAAACTTGCAATTAAGTTATGCAGTATAATGATTTCAATAATTTCAATAACTTTATGCCTATATACATATATAGGCTTACAAAGCACTTAGACAAGTAAGATTTCATACAATAAATTACTTATTCTTAAATAAGATTGTGGATTTTATCTTAAAATAAGAAATAAGATGTGATTGTTTATCTTTAATGCAATAATGTTGTCCAGGCGAGGATTACAGAGAGAAGCAGAAGATTCCCATCGGGCACTGGATCGAGCCTCCCAAGCGTGAGCGGAAGGCCAACTACGCCGTGGACGCGTATTTCCGTGAGGCGCTGCGGGTCTCTGAGCCCAAGGCGCCTAAGGTGCAGGTAAATACAATACAGAGCTTATATTGGAGCAAAATTTTTAACTACTGGTGGTTTTCCTCTATGCATATTCATTATGAGTTGCTACTCAGTACTCGTTTAGCACTATTTGAAGGATACAAGGAAATGCGCAGAGGAGGAAATTAAGCCTTTTCTTATATTTTAAACTGTTTTTATACACTGGTTTTTACAATTTTGAGATGCCATAGTTTTCAACACACTGGCTGATACAATTTCTTCTAACCATAGACTATAAACTAGATTTAGTGTTGTGCTACACACTTACTAGGGATGCACCCTCTAACACTATTTTCATGTCATTTTAAAATAAAGAGGGGTCACATAATGGTTCAGTCATTCATGTCTTAACAATTTGCTGAAGCTATCTGATCTTATCAAACCTGTTTGGACCTTAATAATAAAATAATATCTATTTAAAATATTAAGATATAAGAAAGTCAATTATTGCCAATAAGGGAAAAAAATAAATAAATATAAATAATGCTGGACAATGCACCCAGCATCATCTAGCGCTAAGCATATTATCTATATCTATACTAATATTATAAAGAGGAAAGATTTGATTGTTTGTATGTTTGTTTGTTTGAATTGAATAGGCTCCGAAACTACTGGACCAATTTGAAAAATTCTTTTACCATTAGAATCCTAAATTTTCCGTGATGAGCATATAATATTTTCAAAAAAGTTAGGGATCCGCATGAAAAATTCAATAATTGAACCGTGCGCTGTATATTCAACTTCTATTATGGCGCGTCATAATAGAAAAGGAGGTTGAATATATGTGTATAGCGTACGGTGCTTCCTTTTTCTCTACGGCCAGTGTCAGTTATGGAGTGTCGAGTCAATGTCAAAAACCCCAATGCTGTTAAAAAAGTAAGGGATCCGTATGAAAACTGTGAAACCCATCGTGTTAGAGTGTATAATTTCGCAATTTTTTGTTTAATACCCGTGCGAAACCGGGGCGGACCGCTAGTAATACATAATACAATATATTACATAGATAGATATTTTTTAGTATACATAGAAAACGACCAGAACACCCTGAACAAACATTTTATGTTTTTCACTTTACTATGGTCTTATATAATCTTATGTTTCATACTGTTTAGTAGAATATGTAAACAACTCGTTAAAAATACAGCTTTTCTTTCACCTAAAGCACAAACCTTATAAATATTTTGGTCGCACAAATTTCTGACCTTCAGTTAATGACATTCAGACATAGCCATGACTACATTTGTAGATATTTATTAAATATACAGTGTTTTAAATGCTTTGTAGTATGCGTCTGTTTGTCTTCTAATGGAGTTATATTTTATTTGTTTATTTTCCCGTTGACAGGCACCTCGTCCGCCGAAGCAGCCAATCGTCCAAGACTTCCAGTTCTTCCCGCCGCGTCTGTTTGAATTGCTTGACCAGGAGATCTACCACTACCGGAAAACTCTTGGGTAAGTTAGCTCATGAACTTGAATCCTAAACAACTCGTTTAAGTTAACTTTAACTTGTTTAGTATAAGGGGCTAAGAAGTTAATGCAGAATGGATTAAGCTTAACTTACGGTACTAACCATTATGAGATTGTTTGAGCTCTATATAAACCAGCACAATTGTATAATGAAGCTCAAGTGGCTTTTACTTTTATAACGCTAAGTTGAATCAAAATTAACCAATCATGAGTAAGCAGGGACAACGGTGTGTGTTTCGAAACAATAGGTCGATTCATCTCCGCTACACGTCGTTGTGAACGCTTCTTTAAGGTGGGAGCTGACCGTAGTTACCATTCGCAGCGGGCGCGATAAGTCACGACCGACGTGTGCAAAATCCAGTGCTCTGGCTCCCCGTACTGAATCCACGAACGTTCGCTGTGTAACACGTAACATAACGTAACACTAGTCAGTACTTACCTTTAGGGAGGTTTCGCCTTTACTCGTTCCTTAGAATAGTATTTGTCTAGGTTCCTACAACAATTTTTTTTCAAAACACTTCACTGAAATAAACTTCATCCAATTTAGATTTTTTATAAAGAAATCACGTTTTCTTATTACATATTTGTATTTACCGCTACCTTCCAAAAAGCTTGTGGTAGGAACCTAGATAAATACTATTCTAATACAAATAATAGCAGTTCATGGTAAAAATATATACTCAAATTACAAATAATTTTGTTTTTACGTTTGTATGGGTAATTCAGCCTACACCGGAGCCTTAATTAAGACTTCATGTTCAGAGCCTGATTAAATGAACTGATTAAACCAATGTTCTGTCTAGGTATAAAGTGCCAAGGAATCCTGAGCTGGGCCCCGATGCAGCCAAGATACAGCGCGAGGAGCAACGCAAGATTGACGACGCCGAAGCTCTCTCAGAGGAAGAAGTCACTGAGAAAGAATCTCTACTTACACAAGGTATTACTTCATCAATATCCTAATACAGAAAGTCTGTCTGGTTGACCTGTGTTTGTGTGATCTTTTGGAGACCAACAGAAAAAATCTTGATGGTTATATAATTTTTAAGGCTGATTTTTGTACTAATATTTTTATTAGGGTTTACTAATGTTTCTTTGATGAAATTTGACCAGGAAATAGGTTATCCAGGGTTTAGGTCATAGCTTACTTTTTATTATTCAGGAATTCAGGAATCTTTTTATCATTGAAGACAACAGTTTTACTTGATTCCTTTTGAAAGCTTTCTTTTGATTGATTTCAGGTTTTACGAATTGGACAAAGCGTGACTTCAATCAGTTTATAAAGGCGAATGAGAAGTATGGAAGAGATGACATCGAAAATATTGCTAAAGATGTTGAAGGCAAAACGCCCGAAGAGGTAGATATGAATTGATTTTATCATGTAACTATTAAAGCCAGAATTAGCTATGAGAAAACAAGCATTTAAAAAAAAATCATTGACAACTACAAAATCAAAAACTATAGAAAAAATAATAAGAAGTAACAGAAACTAAGTAGGAAAGAGAAAAGGGAGGGAATTTCATCGTTTGACAGATCTTTGATATATAATACCATAATTTTTCCTGTATTTACGTAAAAAAAATGGATAATAATATGCATAAAAAGTTTAATATTATGGAGTTTTTAATTTTCTCTATAACTAATTTCATGAATATTTTGAATCGTATGATATCAGAGCCCAGCTGGTCAATTCAAGTGTAGGTATTCAGAGTGTATCGTTCCAGACCAATGAGACAACTGAGTCAAATGAGAAAAAATAAAAATGGGTGGCGAAATAAAGAATCTACTAGGTGTCCCGTACTACAAAGCATCTAGGAGATACTACTAGGATATTTGGGTATCAAAAACAAAAATGAATCGTCTCTTCGTCGAGTCGAGACGATACTATCGTCTCGCCGAACTCAGGGCTCTACACATTTCTATTTATTGGTTGGTAATGAACATTAAATTTGTAGGTGATGGAATACTCAGCGGTGTTTTGGGAGCGATGCCATGAACTGCAAGACATCGATAGAATAATGGGACAGATTGAGAGAGGGGAGGCGAAAATTCAGCGAAGAGCCTCTATCAAGAAAGCGCTGGACGCGAAAATGTCGCGGTACAGAGCGCCATTCCACCAGCTTCGTATTGCATACGGCACGAATAAGGGGAAGAATTATACAGAGGAAGAAGATAGGTAATGGTGGTAATTTTGTAAAATAAAATAAAATGTTTTCTTTAAAATCGTTGTAAAAAAAAAAGGAAACAGAAAACCACTGAGGTTTTCTAGATAGTCAAAGTTTAGACGCAGGCGGGCTGCGGGCATTTACGCTCCCCGTGGCTCAGTCAATAAAGCGCTTGTAACAGGAGGCCTACGTGTGTAGCACACACGTAGGTCTACGAGTAACGGGTGTTGGTGTGTTGTGTTTTGATGTTTACGGAAGTCGAAAACAATATTTAAAGTTTATCTATTATTATTTAGTACAATTCCGCGCAGCGCGGTATGACGAAGATGTAGTATAGTATGATGAAGGAATCATCATCAATATCACCCCAGACGTAGGCCTCTCCTAATGAGCAGAAGTAATATCGCTGTTTACAAATTGATCAATACTTTTCGGATGTTAGTGCTATAGGTAGTTTATATTCCATCTAAATTATAATAAAATCCTTTCCAGATTCCTAGTGTGCATGTTGCACAAGCTGGGCTTCGACACTGAGAACGTGTACGAGGAGTTGCGCGCGGGCGTGCATGCCGCGCCGCAGTTCCGGTTCGACTGGTTCCTCAAGTCGCGGACCGCGGTCGAGCTGCAGCGGCGGTAAGATATCTAACGAGTTACAAAGCGGTTGCTGGTTAGAGTCCTGTCAAGGTAGTTCGTTTTTGGGATATTAAATTAAATTCATTCAAAGTGATAAAGTTTTGAACGTGAACTTTAAAATTTAGCTGGAACTTACTAACTTAATAGTACAGATGGTAAAACCTTATAGATTAATACCTTATAGTATCGAAGAACGCAGAAATATGAAACTAAATCGTGAACAATAAAATAATAATTAATACAAATTATTTTTAATATGTAGTACAGATGGTAAAACCTTATAGATTAATACCTTATAGTATCGTAGAACGCAGAAATATGAAACTAAATCGTGAACGATAAAATAATAATACAAATTATTTATTTGTAAATGCGCGTCGGTCACGATGTCGCATGGTGCCGTCTTGGAATTTGTACCACCTCTACTCTCTCCACGGGTGTCGTTAGAGGCCACTAAAAAGGATATCAACCGGGTGGCAGGCAGCAGCGCCCTCTGCAGAACAAATCGACCACCAAACTGTGATCCCCAACCGTTCATACTCAACGCGGGGATTATGACATTACCTCCTGATGATAAAGGCGAATCCCATGGCTTCTCCATTCCAAATTTTGATTCATTCAGCCGTGAAATAATAACACACTGACACTGACAGATACAAGTTACTTTCAAATTGTAATATTATATTCCATGACTTATATTTACCGAACCTAGCCTTACCTGCTATACTATCCATCCACTTACTATATTTATAGGTACATTAAAGTTTTGATTTTGTCTTTTACAGGTGCAATACACTGATTACTCTGATCGAGCGTGAAAATCAGGAGCTGGAAGAAAAAGAAAGGGCAGAGAAGAAGAAAAAGAGCGGAAATCCAAACCAAAATACCCCATCTGGCAACTCAGCCAAAGGGGGCAATTCAGGCAAACGCAAGGCAGAAAACACACCCGACACTACCTCCAAGCAGAAAAAGAAGAAGAAATAAAAGGCTTATCTATAAGAGACGACAAGACTAAAAACCACGTGATCTTTGTTTAGCACATAACCTATTACTACTGCTAGGCGAAAGCCTCCAGAACTGCCAGCCATCTCCGCCAAAGTTGTAGAGATCGTCCCGCCAACGCTTCCCGGAACTTACGTCTAATAGAAATAACAAGTTAATTGTAAGCTATTTTAAGTTAGCAGTATACAAACAAAACAGCAAAGCCTATTGCTTCGTTGAACAAAGTATGATGATTTTAAATCATGTCCATTTTACCGAACTCAATTCAACCTGCAAGGCTGGACTACACGAGAGAATTTGATGAGTTATGTATAAATCTGTTTATACAAAAGTTCTGCTTGTGATGAGTTTACATTTCTGTAGGTACCCTTTTTGCGCGACTCGAACAATTTCGCTTTTTTTTTAGCTTCAGTCTTTCAGAAGAAAGTACAGCGGCTGACTTAGATGTTAGATAAACGTAAAGGAAACAAAATAACGAGGTAGTGGTGGACTTAATTTTCGTCAAATGGACCCCCAAAAAACCGCAGAACGTGCTACTAAGGAACCAATAGTGTATACATGTTGTAACTATAGTATCTTTATAAGAAAAGGTGCTACCAAGAACCAGTCCTGTACCACTTCTAGGAATTGGGCTGATCAGTGCAGATTGCAGTTCCCCACTTAATTGTTTAACGAGATATATTACAAAATCTACCCACTGCAGCCGATTGTAGGTACTATCAATTTTCAACCACATACCACCGCTTGTGTTGTTCTGAAACTTGCTGTTTCACAAGAAACTGGAATTTATAAGTAATGCGGCCATCACAGTTCCTTTTTTTTATTTGCTTCTAAAATTGTATTTCATTTAAGAAAGATTAGTCTCATTTTTAATTGTGATAAGAGCTCGGTGAGTTTTTTTAGATCGATAAACGATTGTTGGTAGTATGTACTGCAATAGCATTGAAAATGGTAACTAAGAACATTTTTCTCCGTAGGTCAAATATTTCCTAATTTTAAATAAAAAAATGTAAGAAAAGAAGTGTTTCATTATTTACAGCGTATTTAATTCAGTAATTACATAGTTATTTTATAACTAGGTTGTATGATCTAACCCAAGATTGCGTCACCGATGCTTGCCGCAAAGAGTAAAGTTAACTAAGATTTATGTAGTAAAACCTAGCCTAATTGGAAGTCAGATCAGAAAATTTTACAAGATTATTTTATTAATCTAAAATTTATTCAGTCTGTTTCTACAAACTAATTTAGTATTCAATACAATTCAACTGGCTCTTGATACTCCTATACCTTAGTAGTACATCTTAGTAGAACATGTTTTTATGTTATAATATTGCACACTTCATAATAATTCACGATATAACATTACTTACATTTTAGTATTTTTTTGTATTCATGATGTATATTTTACACACCCGTAAAACGCTTGTTATGCGTCATGTATCTCTTACCGAAAGCAAGTTTAGCTCTGATAAACAAAAAAGGTGAAGGTTTTACAAAATTCAAACATATCGAACGTGATCTTAGTTCGATTCTCCTTGGTCAACATGGAATAATGAATTACGATCCACACCACACAGAGTTAGTGAGATCTCCTTCGAAATTTCAACTTAACTGTTCAGAAGGCGAAATCAAAAACTAATACCGTGGAACACGATCTTCTTGTTGATAGTAAACCCTTTCTTGCTACTCACAGAATGTGTGAAAAGTAGAGTATTAATCTGATGCATAAATCCGTCTTTGTTATGGGCGTGAATAAATACTCCTCGCACTCAGGATTCTAGTAACAACCATTAGCTACGCTCGGGGTTCAATGACCGTGACGTAAGAATGCTTTAAGCACTTGGTGCATAACCTTTAAGGGTTGCCAAATCTAATAATAAAACTAATAATGATAAAAACAAGGTCAAGCTCACCTACATCGTATGTTTTTTATACCCAGCTTGAAACAATTACATCAAATCGAAGTACTATATGTAGTAAATAAAACAAACGGTACCTAAGGGCCTTATGTAAATGACTTAAACGTACCGTCGCGTCGTCGCCCGAATTACGGCGGCGGCGCTAGTGATATTATTTCTTAGCTCTTGCATAGGCTCTTAGGGTGCGTCCAGTTTAAGTAACATGATACATTATAAACATGTTAATCAATAATGTTTTGTTACGTACCTGGACGAAATTTAAAAATAAACAAGTAACTCAACTAAAATCCTTAACTCTAAAAACAGAAATTTTAAAGAAAAAAAAATATTCATATATGTAAATTCTACACATTTAAATTATCACAGTTTATAAAGGAATGAATTTTCGCAACATTCCACGTAAGTCTTTAAAAATGCCGATTAGTAACGAAGTGAATTCAGCCGCAGTTTCATTAGTAACAGTACAATTAACCGCTTTATTCCGTGAGATGGAATACGCGTGGGATTGGCGTATGTTTAGCAAAGGAAGACCGAAGTGAAATTAGCCGCAGTTTCATTACAGTACAATTAACCGTTTCATTCCGCGGAATGCGCTGGGCTCAAGAAGAGTTACCGTTCTCCATGTTATCTTGAAAATTATTGGCGCTGGTGGGAAAAGGTGCCCCCAATCCATAAAGATGTCCGCTCGTACTTTCAATACTACCATCGAAAAATATCTGAAAGAAAACAAACGTGTTATGGGACACATTCTTGCCAAGGCGTTTCACTGACAGGCACAATTGTTCCCTCATTTGGACTGTGGCTATGACCGAGACAAGACCAGAGCCTACGAGGTATGCCTTGTAGCCTCCACGTATGTGTGGTGCACATTCTTGCTCGGGTTGTCTCCGGGTTTCGCGTCAAGCATAGGTATATTGGCGCCATATGTATTTGTAGGTACCTACAAATACGTATGGCGGCAGTATACGCTAGATATTAGCTAGTAGATTTTAACTACTGTTAATTAAAATCTTGTTAATTAAAATCGAACTTAACGGACGCACTCTGAGGCTTGATCACCATCTAGCGCAGTTGGAAGTGGAGCTAGAGAACATTAAATGGCATGTTCTAGGGTTATGTGAAGTCCGTAGAGAGGGGGAGGACACTGTAACCTTAGACTCGGGCCATCTTCTCTACTTTCGCGAGGGTGATAAAACATCCCAGGGTGGCGTGGGTTTCCTCGTCAATAAGGCCCTCTCTAACAACGTCGAAGAAATCTCCAGTGTGTCGACCAGGGTAGCGTACCTGATCCTTCGGCTGTCTAAGCGCTACAGCTTGAAGGTCATTCAGGTCTACGCACCGACCTCGGCACACTCGGATGATGAAGTGGAGGATATGTACGAAGACATATCCAAAGCCTTACATCACACCACCAAGGCTCACTTCAACGTTGTTATGGGGGACTTTAACGGCAAGGTGGGAACCCAGACTGGCAAGGAATCCCGAATAGGCCCGCATGGTTTTGGTGTTCGAAATCACAGGGGACAAATGCTCGTCAACTTCCTCGAGAAAGAGGGGCTGTTTTTAATGAACTCTTTCTTTAAGAAACAGCCCCAAAGGAAGTGGACATGGCGGAGTCCCGATTCTGTGACAAAAAATGAGATCGACTTCATCATGACGGATAGCAAGCATATATTCAGAGATGTCTCAGTGATCAACAGGTTCAATACCGGATCTGATCACCGACTCCTTCGAGGCTCTCTGAATATAAATTTGAAGCTTGAAAGAAACCGTCTGATGAAGTCCACGCTCCGACCGAACCCAATCCAAATCATGGCGGGCACCGAGAAGTTTTAGCAGCTTCTCGGGGATAGATTCGCTGCCTTGGAACCCACTGATGACGCTGACGAGACCCTACACAATCTGGTAGAAACGCTGAGGGACGAGGGCATCAAGTTTTGCAAAAAGCAGCGTACTGGTAAGAAGTCCAAACTCTCGGATGAGACTCTTGGGCTGATGACAAAAAGACGGGAAACCACCCAAGCGACTTCGTCAGAGAGGTCAGACCTGAACAAGCGAATTGCGAAGATGGTACGACGCGACCTTCGGAGCTCCAATACACGCCTCATCGAAGAGGCGATAGAGCGAAACCGAGGGTCCAAAGTATTCACTCAGCAGCTTGGAAGGAGCCACCTGACGAAGCTTTCAACGCACGACGGAAGGACCGTATTGTCGAAGCCGGAGATATCGGCCGAGATAGAGGACTTTTATGGCCGTTTATACGCTGCACATGCTCCCCGTTCCCAACGAGACGACCACGATTCTAGAGCCACCTTGATACGCCACTATACCGACGAACTGCCAGACATCAGTCAAGACGAGATCGTGTTAGCTCTGAGGCAGCTTAAAAATGGAAAAGCCCCCGGTGAGGACGGAATAACATCAGAGCTTTTGAAAGCTGGAGGATACCCTGTTATACAGGGGTTACAGAGCCTCTTCAACGCCGTCCTTCACAGTGGGAGAACTCCAAAGGCGTGGAGTGGGAGTTTGGTGGTGCTCTTTTTTAAGAAGGGAGATAAAACCCTTCTTAAAAATTATAGACCCATCTCGCTCCTAAGTCACGTCTATAAGCTTTTCTCACGAGTTATATCGAACCGTCTCGCCAGGAGACTCGACGAGTTTCAGCCACCGGAGCAGGCTGGGTTTCGCGGAGGATATGGTACCATAGACCACATTCACACAGTGAGGCAGATTATACAGAAGTCCGAAGAGTATAATCAGCCCCTGTGTCTGGCTTTTGTGGACTATGAGAAGGCCTTTGACTCCGTTGAAACCTGGGCTGTTCTACAATCCTTACAGCGATGCCAAGTAGACTATCGTTATATCGAGGTGCTGAGATGTCTCTACGAAGCCGCTACGATGAGTGTCCGAGTACAGGACCAGCAGACTAAACTGATCCAACTGCGCAGAGGAGTGAGGCAGGGGGATGTCATATCCCCGAAACTGTTCACGAGCGCGTTGGAAGATATGTTTAGACGCTGGACTGGAAAGACAAGGGCATCAACATAAACGGCGACTACATCTCACACCTGCGATTCGCTGATGACATAGTCTTAATGGCGGAGTCGCTAGAGGAGCTGAACCGGATGCTGGACAGTCTAGCTTCAGCCTCCCGATGTATCGGTCTTGGCATGAATTTGGATAAAACCAAAGTCATGATCAATGCCCACATTGATCCAAGACCGGTGATCGTACATGGCCACCTTCTCGAAATTGTTTCTGAGTACACTTACCTCGGGCAGATTTTGCAGTTGGGTAAAAACAATTTCGAGAAGGAAGCCAAGAGGAGGATCCAGCTAGGCTGGGCGGCGTTCGGAAAATTACGTCGAGTCTTCTCGTCATCCATACCGCAATGTTTGAAAACGAAAGTTTTTAATCAGTGCGTCCTACCAGTCATGACCTACGGAGCTGAGACGTGGACACTCACGATAGGGTTGGTCCACCAGTTCAAAGTCGCTCAGCGCGCTATGGAAAGAGCTATGCTCGGAGTTTCTCTGAAGGATAGGATTCGTAACCAATTCATCCGACAGAGAACTAAAGTCATCGACGTAGCTCAGAGAATTAGCCAACTGAAGTGGCAGTGGGCCGGCCATATTTCGCGAAGAACCGATAACCGCTGGGGTAAACGTGTTCTTGAGTGGAGACCGCGACTCGGTAAACGTAGTGTAGGACGCCCTCCGGCCAGGTGGGATGACGACCTGCGAAAGACTGCTGGCAGATGCTGGATGCGACAAGCCGAAGACAGGGCGCTATGGCGCTCATTAGGGGAGGCCTATGTCCAACAGTGGACTAACATAGGCTGATGATGAATTAAAATCTACTGACGGAAGATCATTGTAACGCAATTGGCCCGCGCGCCCCATCGCGTGAATATTTGTGTAATCTGTAAGTTGTTCCAGGTGTATAAGTTTGCACACACTTCGTAATTCACTAAAATATTATCGCTGGTGTCTGTGAGACCGCGGGTAGGTAGTTAAGGGTTAATTAAAATCTACTGACGGAAGATCATTGTAACGCAATTGGCCCGCGCGCCCCATCGCGTGAATATTTGTGTAATCTGTAAGTTGTTCCAGGTGTATAAGTTTGCACACACTTCGTAATTCACTAAAATATTATCGCTGGTGTCTGTGAGACCGCGGGTAGGTAGTTAAGGGTTAATTAAAATCTACTGACGGAAGATCATTGTAACGCAATTGGCCCGCGCGCCCCATCGCGTGAATATTAGTGTAATCTGTAAGTTGTTCCAGGTGTATAAGTTTTTGTATATCTGCTTTCTGATACTCAGGTACATAACACAAGTTACTGTAAGAACCAATAGAAACATGGAATCATATTTAGTTATTATTTCATGAATCATAGAGCTGTCAGAATACGGTCAGAAACGGTTTATAGATTCTTTATTTCTCAAAGAACACACAATAGTTCACATATATGAGAAAAACAAAACTTATGTAACCTAAGTTTGTCAACTAGTAAGTATTACGTAAATTTGCACTTTTTATTATTTTACTTATCAAGGACATCAAGAAGGTTAACATACCTCTTTAATTTTAAAGAAGGCCATGCCAGTGAGGTGTGAGTCAGACCCGGCCTGATGCTGCGGCCCCACGCGGCGCAACTCGAGCTGGTCCGCCACCTCCTGCAAACCGCCTTTCAGGTTCTTGCACAGTTTCATCAAATACTGCAAACAGAATTTATTCGCAACTCACTGCAAGGACAATGACGAAAGTAAAAACGCATTTCTGCACTAAAGGGGTAAGTAACTGAAACGAATGCTTATAATCTGCTGGACATAGGCCACCCCTAATGAGCGCCATAGATTGCATTATTTATCATTTGGGTGTTATTGCCCATAATCCCCACGCTGGGCATGCGGGTTGGGGATCGCAGTTCGATGCATATAATAATAATAAACAAATAATGCTGGACAATTCACACAGCATTATCTAGCCCCAAGCTAAGCAATCTTGTTTAATGGAAAATAGATGACTGATATACATAATACAATATAATAACATACATAGATAGATATGTATCACACATTATAATGTGTGATACTAAACTGTGGGTCTGAATAGCTATTTGGAGCCTAATGTGCCTAGGTCAGGTCTAACATTCACGACAAGCCGGCAACACATATAGTCGCCATTTTTTACTAATTAAAACTGTTCAGACCTAAAATCAAGAGCCCTGAGAGATTGGTTTGTCGATTAATTCCTTTTTTATGGTATATGGTACAGCGCCTCTACCGTGCAGAAATGGAACGAAGTAAATACCTTTGAATCCAATACAAAAATCGATATTATGTTATAATGTCCGACAATCTACACAACATCATCTAGCCCCAAGATAAGCAGAGCTTGTGTTATGGGTACTAGATGACTGATATACATAATACAATATTAATACAAAGATAGATATTGTGTACATAGAAAACGACCAGAACCCCTGAACAAATGTCTGCAGATCGTACAAATATTTTTTTTTTATTAAACCTATATCATTTTTACATTTATTATTATGTATCTACAAAATATATATCTTATGGAATCGAGAAACCAATCTCAGGGTTCATATGAGAGTACCTTTTAACCTTTTACCTTTTAACTCTATCTCAGGATTATCCCTGAGATAGTATACATTTCTGTTACCTTGACATCGTAAACTGTTGGGAAATAAAGGCGGAGACTTTCAAAGAAATCATTCTCTTCCAAGGGCAGGTTCTTATCAGTCAGGAGCTTCAGCAAGTAGCCAAAATCGTAGCCAGAATGAAAGCTCAGCCAGTTTATGTTATCCATCAGAACTATTCCTGCAAAATTTAAGGCAATGATGAATTTCTATTGGTATCACTAAAGTCATTTATAACGTGATATTTACATGATTTGAGTTTTGAGTTTTCCAATATTTCGGCACAGTTACATGCGCCATGATCCCGTTATAAATGATTAAAAAGTCAATGGGGCAAAAAATCCCATCCACCCCATTGAATCGAATGATGGGGCAAATGGGAATTTTTTCCCAACCACCCCATTTATAAGGAGGTTATTGGGGTGGATGGGAATATATCGACTTTAGTGTTAATAACCATGATAGTTTTAAAAGTTCTATTGGTATCATTTTATGAGATGTATGATTCAATAACATTTAGTTATAATTTTATTTTAGGTACCAGAGGTAATTTATATTATAACTTAATATTAATGATTCTTATTGTATCTCATTTTAAGTGAACCATTGTGTTTGTATGGGAATAAAGTTCTTAAAACCTAACCAGATGTAAGTTAGATGTTAGTACAAGATATGCACCTGAAGACATCAGCAGTTCTGCAAATTCCAGAGGCTCTATGCCATTATCTTCATGCTCTCTAAACTGCAACCCAGAGTTTTGAAGCAAGTCGATGGAATCTTGGGCATACATGTCTTCCCTATATAAAAGGAAACAATTATTAGCTGTTTACTATTTATACGAGGGGCGTTCATTATAAAGCGAGAATGAGGTACAAACACATTATTACAGAAATAAGTGAATATTGATTAGATTAGAAAAATCTGAAAATAAGCTGAATATATTTTTAATTTTATTAAAGTTTTTTTGATTGCAGTCTGTCGTAGTAAAATTTTTTGATAAAAATAATGTCGCGCGGTTGTTAAAGAAGGCCATAACGTGCTTTTTCTGCTTTCTAAAAATAAAACGAATGGAGAAGTAACTTACCTCTCTTGGCTCTCTTTTCTGGGATAGTAAAGTGACGGTTATGATATGTAGAATATCATTGAGATACTGTTACTACAAGCTCTTTATATGCAGAAAAAATAAAATAATTGTCTGACCAAATCCGTAAGAAACGGCGGCAGGGAAAATTAGATTTTTTTTTTGCCCCAACCGAAGATAATGCTCCGTTTTACAGGACTGCCGTTGCTATGGCTATTCGAATCTAGCTACATCCTCCATATTCACGCGACCTTGCCCCTAGAGATTTCTTCTATTTATTTCTGAGGTTGAAGGAGAACGAGAGAACAGATTATTGAAAATTATGAAACTGTAGGCGCTGCAGTACAGGAATTTTTAGTTGCTTGGGTGAAGTTTTTAAAGCTATGGAAAGAGCTATGCTCGGAGTTTCTCTGAAGGATAGGATTCGTAACGAATACATCCGACAGAGAACTAAAGTCATCGACATAGCTCAGAGAATTAGCAAACTGAAGTGGCAGTGGGCCGGCCATATTTCGCGAAGAACCGATAACCGCTGGGTAAATGTGTTCTTGAGTGGAGACCGCGACTTGGTAAACGTAGTGTAGGACGCCCTCCGGCCAGGTGGGATGACGATCTGCGAAAGACTGCTGGCAGATGCTGGATGCGACAAGCCGAAGACAGGGCGCTATGGCACTCATTAGGGGAGGCCTATGTCCAGCAGTGGACTAATATAGGCTGATGATGATGATGATGATGGGTGAAGTTTTTAAAGAAAGGAATTTTTATCTTAGAAAAAAATCCGGGTTTATTATGCTAAAGACGATTATAAAGAAATATAAAATCACATTTAATAAAAGCTTCCGGCATAATACTAGTCCTCACTTTTTAAGGAACGCCCTACGTATGTATCTTAAGCTAGCATTTAAAACATACTCAAATAATTAACTATGCATAGCTAATAAAATGTATAAATTATTAATGCCATTACCAAAGCCTTGCTCTATTAATAGAAAATTAGGTGGATGATTATGTTACCTGTAGTGAAGGTATGAAGTAAAGAGAAAACGGGAGCTGCATTTGATAAATAAGAAATGTTTTCAGAATCTACCCATGCCGGACACTGCGTCTATAGCAGAAAAAGCCTAAAAGTCACTATTAACTTACTGTAGATTAAATTTAAAATTGAATTGCCAGGTTGTGCAGCCTGGCGGAGTCTTGCCATTTTCATCCATAAACGTGAGGCCAAGTTGTATGATCCGCAACAAGTCCACATTGCATCTTAAAGAAAAGATACATTAAACATTATTAAATTACAATCTTTTTTTATAAAAATAACGTATATTTATTTCAGGCAACATTAGTCTAGTACATGATGGAACATACTTAAAAACTAAGGCTATTAATGTCTGAGCGGCTGGTCGAAGCGACGTGTGACCCGAGAGCTGGTCAGTATCTGGCGCAGCGCATCAGCATTGCCATACAGCGAGGCAATGCAGTCAGCATTTGGTTACACTTCCAACTGGTATTGATATTGAGTTGAGCTTCCTGTAGTGTGTTTGCAACAGTCTACAGTTAGCTCAATTTTTTCAACTGTAAATACTAGCTCTAATTAAGTTACATATTGGTTAATTTCTTTGTTAATAAAAATAACGTTATTCATAATCCAGATATATTCTTTCATCATCATCATCATCATCATCACCAGCCTATAATAGTCCACTGCTGGACATAGGCCTCCCCTAATGAGCGCCATAGATGGCATCATTATTTGGGGCATAATGTCATCATATATTCTTTACCAGCACATAATTATTATTTAGGTACCAGACGAGAAAAATATAAGTAGGTATATTTATGTCACCCGCCGTATCGTAGAATCAGTCCGTTTGTAGAATGACTATGCAGATTACACAACGGACGATGATTTTTTGAGAAAACTTACCTATTTTGTTTCTTTCAACGAGATAGCTAAGTGCAATTACACCAGGCAATATTGAAAGTTGATCGTTAAAAAACCTGCTTAGACATTCTGATTGAAGTATTTTATTCAGTATTAGAAAAATTCTAATTGAAAGTAATATTTGAGATATCTCAGACAAAAAGCAGTCGTAAAATGTTACTTTTACTTATTGTAAATTACCTATCCCATAACCATTCAACATTATGGACCAACTTTACGATCCGATGACGACATCCCCACTGCTGGCTAAAGACGGCTCCTTTAAATGAGGGGGAAGGGTTACCATAACAACCAAACTTGGCAGGTGGATTGGTGATCAACTATTTAATTTAAGTACTAAAATTTCGGTACATTGTGTTAGTAGGTCGTGAAATTCAATCTACATACCTTAGCAGTTGATACTGGTAATCAGCTGTGGAACGGAATTCACCAATGGGCCTCGCCACCACTCCAGGAAATTCTGTATCCATAGCAACCCAATGGAACTTCTTTACAACCTGTAATATCACAAGTTTAATAAAGCTTACGTCCACACTTGTCCAATTTTTTATAATTAGGCTGGATTTTAAGTATCACTCTGATTGTCGTCAAAGTTTAATAAAGCTAAACTCTGTGCTTGTGTTTAATTTTAAATGTACATAGCCTGCTCATCCTACTGAAGTAAGACAATAAGGCTGGGTTTTAGTATCACTCTGATCATCAATGGTGAGAGTTTGTTTGGTACCCAGTTGGTCAGACCCCATGACACACAGACTGCCGAGGGTTTAGTGTTATTACACTTGGCTGATTTGTAAACTGACAATCGCCTTTAGCTAAGCAATATTTTTGTTTAAGAATTTTTTTTTTTTTACTTCCATAATTGATGAGCATTTGCCTGTAAGATGCCTGTAAGTAACAATCTGACAAGATTTGATTTTGAACATTCTGCTGTTATAGATTCTTTTTAAAATGAGTACATGCTTGAATCACAATAGTTTTAAGATAGAATATTGCTTAATAAAAATTATGAGGACATATCAGACAACGGACCAAACAGTTTCATTTTAGTTTTAAAGCAGATATGTCTATTTGAGGGAAGTGACTCTTATATGCGCTCAGCCTTTAGATCTATACAATTTGCCTGTAGGTAGGTGCTGACTTGATTAATATTGACATAAGATGATAATGATAACACAAATTCTTGAGTAACTCTGTTGGTGTGTAAACATTTCATGTGTAAATTCCTGAAAAAACTATTATGATATTTGACAAGGAGGTAGACAGTATCCCAAGGAAGGACTCAGGCTACTTAGTATCAAAATAAATAAAATTTAGATATCCTGAGGTAGTTTTTTAATATTACTTTGTATCTCTTTAACTTGAAAAACTTAGAACCAGTAGGTTAGAAGTACATTTTTAGTTTGTTTTCCTTATGATACCTATCTAGAAAACACCATGAATACCTACATAAGATAGACACTCAAATTAATACTTATCTACAAATTGTCCCAAAACAGAATAACAACTTGCAGTCTCATGCACCATAGGTGGTCCTTTGCCTTTACTGTGCCAGTGCAGTGCTAGTAAAAATTAATCTTGATAAGATGAAATTGGTTGGGACAATGTGCGGCTGGTTGGGACAATGTCTGGCTATGACTAGTTAATTTGACAGCTATGAATGGTCTAAACTAAGGAAATATGTAACCTGTCTGATGACGCGAAACTCTTCATGTAGATTGTGATTCCATACATTTTTTATAGTGCACTCATCTTTAGTAACTGATCCAAATAACGCACTAAAACTTGCTACTGGCATCTGAAAAGTTGAATAATAGATAAGTGACACTTAGTTATAGCTCTACCTACTGTGTAAGTTTATGTTAAGATAATATACCTATTAAAAGTTATAAGATTTTGAGAGATAGGTACCTTGTGAATAGTTTTCAGCTTTGTTTCTGCGCTGAAATCTTGAAAATTGAGTTGGCTCCGGCGATATATTTTGAAAAATCTACATAATCTTCATAAAATATATAATTACAGTAAATAATATTTGCTTAGCTTCTATCAGAAAATCGCCAAACTTTCAGTTTGGAAATGATGATGTAGACCTACAATTCAATCAAAATTTATGAAAAATTCACCGGAAAATGAGAAATTGGAAAACTAAGACAAGACAAACCAAACCATTGATTGAATTTGAATGATTGAAAAATATGATTGATGGATGAACGAACAAAAAATCCTTGACTTGACTTCTTGACATTTTGCATTTATGGCATTGCAATGCAAATAATTACTACATACATGTCCATGACAAAATGATGGAAACAGGAGCTGCAAGAGCTTTCCGTAAACGTTGAGATTTGAACCTTACTTGTACGTTTACTTTTTGAACTCAATTTGAACGCTTTTTTGTTTAATAAACAACTAATCTTTTTTATTTGACAAGAGAGGATAGATTTTATAGTTTGTTTAGACGTTTAGACTGAATATGCTCCGAAACTACTGGACCAATTTGTAAAAATCTAATAGTCCTACATTATCATAGGGTCTAGTAGAATAACATAGACCATAAATAAATATCGACTATACACTATGTAGAACGCCTATTATAGTTCGACCGAAACCACTGTACCGCTCCCTAAGAAAGTGCGGCGAAGTGGGGGCCGAGGAAAAAAGAGCAAGAATACACATGAGATCGATATTGTCGGATATATCTTACGATATCGTACCAATATAAACAATATTTTTGTTTTATATATTATATCGATATGTTTATATTTTTTTATAACTAAATTATCTACAGATATTCTGACAGAGTTTCTGCTTCAACTTCATCTTCCATTTCGCCATCGGAATTTGAATCAGAGTCGTTCTGCAAATTTATAATTAATGGATCGATAATAATATCAAAATAAAAATTAAAATATTCGGCCACTTTAAAAATTATGGCCTTGACATCACGAGATAGCGCTCGGCCCATCTTTGGATATTTATCTCATGTGTATCTGACATAGACCGTCCGGTACAAAGGCGACCACTGCCGTGAGCGTCGACGGCAGACTGATGGATCGGAGCGGCCGATACTTCCCCCCCGTCTCGCCGCGCGCATACCTCAGGAGCGGTATAGCGGTTTCGGTCGAACTATAGTACATATCCTTTTCGCTTTTTCGTGGGATGATACATTAATAAAATTAATATCCAGATCCAGAGAATTTAATGGCAAGTCGAGTTCTAGGTCATAGCATAGCCTACCTATGATGAAATGAATTTACTTTCGAAGTAAAATAAAACATTACTATTTATATATTTTCTTTATTTAACAGTGCGAAAATTAAAATAGCTACAAAGAGTATGTATTTCAATTGATATAGTATTATATTTAAAAAGATAAAATCTTAAAATTACATCTTAATCTATGCATGCAAGTTGCAAAAGTAATTTATAATGATTTTGTCACCAAGTATATAATGCAATATTATTTCTAGGAAGATATCCTTTATACCTAACTGAAAGAGAACGAAAACGTCACATACTTAGAATTATCCTAAATGGCAGATAACTTTCAAGGATAGGGATGTACTGATTAATTTGTACTTACATTTCGTTTACAGTGAGTTAACATTGCTAAAATACTATTTTGTTCATGGGTAAAGCAACACATTGTACAGACATTTCAAGAAGCACACATGTATAAGGGTACAAATTTACGAGTATATAATATGAATCATGATTTATAAATTTTGCGCTATAGCATTCCGTACTTATTATGTAAAATTAGTTGAATTATAATTAATTTTAATTTCAAGTCCATAGATTTGCAAACGTGGCAAAGCGGCACGCACACATGTCACACAGTACTTATTCCTTTGGGTGGAACATGTGAGGTTTAGGCGTGAGGCTTATGCACGCCGCCTCCATTAATCAGGAGGAGTTCCCATTCTCTCCGCTTTCTTGGAAGTTGTTGGAGTTTACAGGGAATGGAGCTCCCAGCCCGTAGAGATGCCCGCTCGAACTCTCGATATTGTCGTCAAAGAATATCTGAAAAATATATTGAGCTTCAATATTCAGTAGGTTTTAAGCGTAGGAGTAGAAGATAATCCTAAAAGTATATTTTTTTTACTGTTTTTGCACAAACTTAGAAGTAGAGTAATTCTACTGAGATGGATGGAGATGAACTATTTTTCATGACTTGCGAGGTAAGGTTCTGTTATAGGCTCGGCAGAATATCAGCGCCTATCTACTTCTGAGTGGTAAAAGGGATTAATGCTGAGCCGAGACCTTTTTGCTGCTGTTACACACAGCTCTCTTTTTTGTAAATATTTTGTGCATCTGTTTTCTTTGTATTATAAATAAGTTATTGTTTTTGTAAAGTATATCTTTTTATTTTGTTTTCCTCGTATTATATATAACTTTTAAGTGAAATGATTATGTTATTCATTGTACCACAAAATGCGTTTATAATTTGTTTTTGGTACTGTGTGGTGTGACCATCAAATAAATGAATGTCTATGTCTATAGGCGATGGTCAGTCACTGATCAATATCAGGTATATTGCTTGTTCGTTGTCTGTTACAATATACTCAAAGGTTACAACAGAATAACAGGAAAATGCGTCCTACCTCTTTGATCTTGAAGAACGCCATGCCAGTTAGCAAAGAGTCCGACCCTGCTTGATGCTGAGGTCCGATGCGGCGCAACTCTAGTTGGTCCGCAACTTCTTGCAAACCACCTTTTAGGTTCTTACACAGCTTCATTAGGTACTGCAACAAATCCATTTCGGTTCAGTTCAGTTTAACGAATTATACTCAAAAGACCAATTTTAATTTTTTTTTCTTAAACAGTTTAAAATTTGTTTCTTTGATATGAATAAGTAAAATTACTATATCAAAATCTTCAAAATGTTTTAAATTTCGACATTAATAGGCAAGAGAGTAAATTATATTATAAGATATAACGGCGTAAAACTTTAAAAGATCATTCAATAGAAATTGGAACCATCAGAGTTTAGCTAAATTTGTTGTAGAAATGCGGTATTTACGAAATTGTATTTCAAAACAAATAAAACGAGAGCTCGAACTGGTTTACAAGAGATAACTGATTATTTAAAAAACTACTTTACACTGTAGAAAATATTGTTATTAAATGTCCTTAATTCTCCTTTCAAATAATGGAAAAAATTTCTTTTATCCCCTTTAGATCAACATATTGTAGCAACTTTTCTTCTAAGCGGCCAGTAACCAACGGAGACTCGCTATGTGCGCAGGGTAGGACATAATTATAGTGCCCAAATGTGCTCGCAAACACAGGTGCACTATCTTTTCCCTCACTCTCACATAAAACAATGGCAGACTGACACGACCCGGGAAAGGTCAGGCGCAGGATCATCAGCTTAACATTGAATATAAATATATGCATGTTCAGCTAATTTGTATATTCCTTAGAATTATGAGGCTATTTGCAACAATTAGGGGCAGGTTCGGATCAATAGTCCAGAATATGATGTGACATGTAATTTTTCTGCTTTACGGTCCACAAGAATCCTCAGTCTCTGTGCATGGGCTACTGGTAATAATAATAATTGCCAATCTTTGTTTCAATTAAAATAAATTCTTACCTTCACATCATATACAGTAGGAAAATATAACCGCAGGCTTTCAAAAAAATCATTTTCATCCAGGGGAAGGTTTTGATCGGTGAGCAATTTTAATAAATACCCGAAATCATATCCAGAATGAAAGCTCAGCCATTTAATATTATCCATGAGAACAAGACCTGGAAAGAAATGAGAGCAATAAGAATTTCATGTTTGTAATGCCTGAATAACGGCTTTTAACTATATGCACATGAAAGTATAGATGGTCCTTAATAGATACTAAGGGGTTTTTGGCTAAGTCTATAAGATTTTTTGTCTATTTTGGATAGTTTCTGTAATGGGTGTATATATTTTGAAGGAACTTTCACACATATTTGTGAAAAAGACTTGGGTTTTCACTTAAAACATTTAAATAATACAATAAAAATAATTAATGACTACTATCAGACCAATTCCATTTTTGGATTTGTGTTTTGCAGGCTTTTCTTAAAAATAAATATAGGATAAAAAAAACACACTTGTTTAATTCATACCTGATGACATAAGTATTTCAGCAAATTCCAGAGGTTCAATGCCATCTTCTTCATGTTTCCTGAATTGTAGGCCTGAGTTTTGTAGCAAATCAATGGAGTCCTGTGCATACATGTCTTCCCTAAAACATATAAAAATACAAAGATACATCAACCCCATCTAAAAACGAGGCATCAACCCCATCCACACTTACAGAAAAGCTGAAAAATACAAAGATACATCAACCCCATCTAAAAACGAGGCATCAACCCCATCCACACTTACAGAAAAGCTGATAGAAAGCTGTACATCACCAAAGGTCCTGCTCTGGTATTTCAAAGAGCTGGGCTGGTTAGGTTAGGTTTGCCTGTTTAAGCAGGGGGATAATGCACAATACACTCCCATGTGAGATGTCAGTGCAGATCTCAGTTCCGAATTAGAAGGATACATGGTAGGTACCGATTTACATTAGTATGCATGCATGCATATTGCATGTCATGACATACCCTTGCTTGTGTATAGAAGAAGGCTCTAGTTTTTATGAAATTAATGAGGTATAGTAAAATTAAATATTATAAACCTTACTGTAGATTGAATTTAAAGTTGAACTGCCATGTTGTGTAGCCAGGTGGTGTTTTCCCATTTTCATCCATAAATGTGAGGCCCAATTGTATTATCCGTAACAGATCTACATTGCACCTGAAAAAATATATGAGGTATTTTGAATAAATTATTTATTTTATTAGCATTTTAGTCTTACATCATGTTCACCACTGTGCGACGAAGACACGCGAAATTAGTAAGTATGTATATTTGTAAGTATGGATGTTTATTACTCTTTCACGCAAAAACTACTTAACTATATTGATGAAACTTGGTACATTAGTTTATAACCTGAAATAACATTATGGACAATTTTTTATCTCGGAAATCCCACGGGATTAGCAAACACGCGGGCACCCAGCTAGTATTTAAAGTAGGTATTACTTTAAGCATGTCTGTTTAAAATGTTCTCGCTCTTTGTGTGGTATAATAAAGTAATATCCATTATCTATTACTTTTTTTTTAAACCAACCACAATACTTGGTACAAATATCTGCAGATGGTACAAATATTTGTCCTAAGGCAGGAATTGAACTTGCCACCTCCTGCCTACCTTAACACACCACACTCCAGAGGTTGTTGTATAAGTTTACTTACAACCACACCATCTTCCCCGTTTACAGATAGTATCCACTACAATTTCTTTTTACCTTCTTTATATATACCTTAAAAGTTGATACTGGTAGTCGGCTGTAGACCGGAATTCCCCTATTGGCCGTGCAACCACACCTGGAAACTCTGTGTCCATCGCCACCCAGTGGTACTTTTGAACAACCTAAGAAAATATGTTAGAACAATTCAATTCATATACCATATTTTAAATTAGAATAGGGAGGGTTTTCCACGTAAAATTGGCACCATAGCTTACTTATAATTATAACAAACTATCTGGAGCTTTTGAATGGCATTAGTAATGAATTTTTAATCCTTCACTGCCCAGCAACATGCAGGTAAAGAAGGACATTCATGTACATCAAGAGTACTAGAGTGCTAGGCCATATGTCAGATTATCAATTTACCTTTCTTATGTTTTGAAACTCTTCATGAAGGTTGTGATTCCATACATCTTTTATACCACAATCATTAGAACCAGTCAATTGTGATATTGAACCGAAACTTGCTGTTGGCATCTGCAAGTAAATAAGTAAAAGTAAATTAACGTTAGAAAACGAAAAAGAGATCAAAACATTTCTACAGTAAACAAGAGATGAGAGATAATTAATATTAATATTAAATATTCATATAACAAAAAAAACTTACTGTGTATCGGTTCTCTGTTTCCAGATGGGGTGTTTCTTCTGCTTTTTTCGACGCCGTGGTTTCCGAGATTTGTTTATGTTTCTCAGGGAATACAGATCCAGAGCTCTTATAATTGTAACGCTGGTTTCTTTACACTGCAATTTCGATAGAAACCATTTTAGAAAACTAGCAGCAGCGTGATACAGGTTTCAGCAGTTTTATTGATCTGGAGAATCTTTTAACACGAAAATGTACGATTTGTGGAGATTAAGAAATTTATGCGGCAGCCGAATACAACAGCAGCCGACTGATACCCACAGCAAGCAAAGCAAAGCAATTTAACGACGAGATAAGTACTACGAGATTTTGGACAACATTTTGAAAAGCAAAGCAACGCAATCAATCAATAACTGCGACATTGACAATACAACACCGCTGACGGCTTAGAATTAGAAGCCGAGTCAAATAAGTATGAGTTAAGTCCAATGAGAGGTTATTTCGTAGGGTTCGGTTAGGTGAAATCATGAAGAAAGAATGGTACCTATTTATTATCTATGATGATGACATCCCAACTCACATCCCAACGACGAGGACACTAGCAGGTTCGTGGCGAAAAGCAAGCGGCGCCATAAATACAGAAGTTGAAGTTATAGCATTTCTTATGTGGCGGGCAATTTAAATATTTATGTTTTACGGGTCCGTGGTCGATGTACTTTTTATAAAATCGACTAAGGGTCTACGTTTTTTGTATAGGTACGGTTTTCTATGAAACCATTACCGTTAGGGAATACAAATATGTATAATTAAATTCAATTAATGGTGTCAAGTATAAACTAATTTGTTATTACATATATATAATCTTCGTATTTGTTACTGTCGTTAAATACGGGACGGCCACGCAAAGTAACTTTTTTGATGCTGTAAAATAATTAAAATCTAGTTTTTGCAAGAAAATAAATATATCTCTCAAAATGAGAAGTTTCGCAAATGTGGCCCCAAAGCGACAAGACGAATTATATATCTTTAGGAAATATCTAACTCAATTCGATATATTGCCCCATTATTACTTTGTCGTCATCGTGTCCGCGGCACAGACTGAACAAATCGCACTCTATAGAAGCGTGCTTTGATTCTGTGACATAGGTAATAAATACGTAGTAGAACTGTTCTACGCTGCGTTGCCATCGTCGGCGTCGGCGTCGTCGCGTCGCCGCCGCCGCGCCGAATGTCGTCGCGGAGCGCGCCAGTCAGCCAGAGCAAACTCTGCCGGCATACTCGCCCGCGTTTCATTTCAGTGCATTTCAAGACGCGGCCGCGCGTAGGTACCTAGTTATTCCCGCCAACTTCGTGTTTTTAAATTTACGAGCTCGAACTTTAGTTCTTTGGTGGGCCCGTTGTATAACTTATTTTTAATTTGGACGTGCTGTGCTGTAGGCAACCCGCTTACACGGTATGTACGAATTTTCAATTGATAATTAAGCACTCATCTAATACCTACCTACCTCGCCAGCTAAAAATGCAAGAAATTTCAAAGTTGGTTTCCGCTACCATAGGAGGATGGTGTCAAGGAGGTGGGTGGTCGTGGTCGAAAAGCAGTAGCCTTTTTTTCTGCAGTGTGGATCTAGTAAGCAGCACTTTTCATTAGTTAAATACGAGTTTAACGGGCCTTCCCTACCCTACCGCAAGATTTCTCTAAGTGCCCAATACAAACTTTATGTTTAGTTATTATAAGTACATAGGTATAAAATACCAAAGTTTAGAGGGATATATTTAGATTTTAGGGTTAGAGATGTTTGTTAGGTAGGTATGTACTTAGGTATACTTATCTATATTTCTACGCAAAAACTAGGTGCATCATGTATAATACCTACAGTTAAAAAAAAGTATACGCATGGATATGGACTTACGGATAGGTATTTGTTAGGTGCTTCAGAAAAACGCGAGCAAAGTCGCGGGCAGAAACTAGTGTCAAATAGGTGTGGTAATAGGAAGCAGCAGGATTTTTGCTTTCTTTTTCTCAAACCAATACCGATTTGATTTGAGTACCTACTACCATACCTACCGCCGTATCGATCATCTGCTGATTTATCATCATCATAGACATTGATACAATTATCATTATTTTGCAATAGACAATGATAAAATATAAAAAAAACCTAATAATTTGTTACACAATATAGAACACAGGTACAATACGTTGAAAAAAGAAATTAACAATATAAAGAACTACTAAGTTTAATAATAATAAGTAATAAGTTCCTATGCAGGTGATCACTGTAGGCATAAGTGTACAGGCTCAGCATAGCGTCAACTGTCATGAACAGTAGGAGCTGTTCTGACTAGATCAGAACAAGAGCAATCACAGGGCAGGAAGATGTGCACCTTGGGCCATGAAAGTTACTTAGCGTTACGTTAGCATTTATACAAGTCCATAGGGAAGGATTTTCATCAGCACACATACTGCTGCTGAGGGTGCCTGCCCTAAACAATACAGTAGAACCTATAGTTCTGCTTTAATCAAAGTGTTTGGCAGGTTAGGTATTTATAGTAGGGGGTTTGAAATGTACACGGTACGAGTATAACTCGCGCGCCGAGGGTTTTGAACTTTTGTCGTTTAGGTAGGTACGTATATTGATATACGACGTCTTGGCGTGGTGGGCCAGGGTCCGCTTACGAAGCAGAAGGTTGCGGTTTGATTCCCACCTCGGAACTAATATTTTTGCGATCTGCAGATTATTTGTTCGGGTGTTCTAGTCCTTTTCTACGTCCACAAAAATAAATCACCTAATGTGATACCTATACTTTAATAACTATAACATCTATCGTAGTAGTACCAATAACACAAGCTTTGTTTTGCTTGTGACTAAATGATGCTGTGTGGATTATCCTGGAAACATAACTCTTCTCATATTTTTTTGGAGCACGGTGGAATTCATTAATTCAATAATCTTATTACCTTAAATATTCTTGGATCGCAGTGGAATACATTGAGTTTGGACTTTGAAATTTTGAGCACAACGGTTTTGGGGCGCTGTGGAACTACTATTACAGTTACTACAGAGATTAGTGGGTAGGTAAGTGGGTTGGTACCTACAATTTTTTTTCGACTTTTTTCAACGTATTTCACTAAGTATGAAACTAAGACGATTTTCAAAAGCTGTTTGATTTGATATTGCTCTCAATGAAATAGCCCCCATTGTATGAAAATTCGTTTTTTGACCATATTTCAAAAAGTATTGTTTTTACAGACTTCTCTATATTTTCCCTGTAAAATACAAACGCTTAGGACATTTTACATAGATCACTCTGCAATCTTCGGAGATAGGAGGGGGGGGGGGAGAACGGTAAATTTTTCGACCTTTTATATTTCGAAAAGTATAAAACCTATCGAAATTTCAAAAACTGTTTTTGAATGTGCTTTAATACCTTTAATTTGATACCCAACTCGATTTTTCCCGCCCTTTTTTGACCATATTTCAAAAAGTCTTATTTTTACAGACTTCTCTATATTTTTCCTGTAAAATATAGATCCATATATACAAACACATCGTACATTTCACATCGATCGCTCTGCAATCTTCGGAGATGAGGGGGTCAATGGTAATTTTTTTGACCTTTTTCAAAATATTCTAAAAAGTATAAAATTTACCAAAATTTCAAAAACTATTTTGGAATCTACAAACAAACCTTTCATTTGATACCACATTCGACTCTGTAGGACCTATTTAAAATTTCGATTTCAAAATTTGTACTGAAAATCTTCATTTTGATTTTTCATTTATTTTTCTATAAATATGTGCGGGCGCACAAAATGTATTATTATTTAAAATTTCAAGTCAATAGCTGCAGTACTTTCTGAGATATTAAGGATTCAAAACACAAAACATCAGACCCAAAGCGATTCCATAAGGGTTTTGCAACCGATGGCAAAACCCTAAAAAAGGTAATATTTAGACTACTCATTACAGGCACACAATAACCTTAAAACTATGTTAATTTATATTACCTACCAAAATGTCTTTGTACTTACCTAAGTTAGGTACAAAATTAATTAATTTGGTACATTTTGGTTTATGGCAAATATGGCCATCACTCTGCATTATGTGAGGCCACCCGGGGAGCTGATTTTCAGTGAAAGTTAAAGAAGTCTTTTCTTACTTTACTTAGCAACCTAGGTACATAAGTAATGGTCGGTTCTTGCGCCCACCGCCGCCGCGGCCATAGGTAGAGGGTGGTCATCGTGGTGAATGTCACTGAATTCTGTACGAGTTTGTTGAATACTTATCTACCAATAACAGAAAGGTTCGCGTCTCAAAACGGCATTTTAGGGAAGGTTGTGTTGTGTTTCCTAAAAATAATTTCCAGAAATAAAAAGAAAGGCTAAGAAGTATCTACTTTGTTTACCTTTAAAAAACAACAACAACATCGGCCTTTAATAATAGTCCACTGCTGGACAAAGGCCACTGCTCATGAGCGCCATGATGGCATTATTTATTATTAAGATGGGCATGCGGTTTGGGATCGCAGTTCGGTGGAGTTGTTTTGCAGAGGGTGCTGCTGCCCGCCCCCGGTGTGTCCCTTAGTCGTCTCTTACGACACCCACGGGAAGAGTCGGGGTGGTGAAATTCTATGCCGGCACCACACGGCAAATGTTGAATACTTATCTGCCAATAACAGACAGGTTCGCGTCTCGAAATGACATTTTAGTGTTGGTTGTGTTGATTCCTAAAAATAATTTCCCGAAATAAAAGGCTTAGAGGTACCTAACCTACTTTGTTTACCTATAACATAACAGTCACAATTCTTTAGAATTCTTCAGTAGCCCGTCGCCCCGGTGCCGGTGATACCCGAACATTTTCCCGCAATGATTTGGCAGCTCGCCCCCGCCTATATTTAAATTGTAATCTCATTGAGTCAACGCTCTCGTCGCTCTAACACCCGAAATAAAACGACGAATGTGACAATATTTAGACGATTCATAAAACAATACGCCAATAAAGCGCATATTTCTGCAATAATCCGTATCAAAATAAATGGAATATAATATATAATGAAATAAGTATAATATATATATATATATAATAATAAAAAATATTGCAAATTTGCGCAAGGTAACGCCTCAATCGATTATATAATTATACTTATCTTATCTATCTAAATCCATAATAATTATAATCACAGAATCCATATCATTTAATTTTAGTCCCTACTAAGTTTTAGAATATGTTTAATGTTAAATAATCTCACGAGAATATTTTTTTACGGGACCACCTCGGGATTATTCTCGAAAGTTTTATGAGCAACGATCCAGAGAAACCCCAGTCAAAGACGTGTTGTGGTTTTTTTTTGCTGGTAACGAGACTACATTATGGCGTAGGAACCTTTTGTTTTATTTTGCCCTACGTTTCCATCGTGTTGCAGCGATCGTGGTCATTAGGCGACTGACTGCATGTTCTTCGAGTTACAGCCAAGAATTGGATTCCACGAAGAGAGACGAAAACTATCTTCTCGATTGAAATTTGGGTGTTTTTTTTTATTTTAATTGTCTCTCGAACCATCCTTTTGCTTAGGGGGTAGAACTTTTGGATGGTGTAGCTCAGTGGTTGCATATTGAGTATAGCAGATGTTCCGCTACTGCCAACTTGTTCATTTGCCTATTTTTGACCGCTGCTGCTATGTGCTCTCACCCGTTCAGCAATGATTATCTTAGTTTGCCCTAGGTGAAGTGCGGGAAACGAAGGGCAAAATAAACCAAAAGGTAGGCGATAAATAACCGATAAAAATTGTCGTCGTGTTGTGTTGCAACCTTGATCGACAACCTGTAATGAATTGTATATTCTTTATAGCGCAGACAGCAAGGGCTGCAATGATGACCATACTTAAAGGCCAAGACCATAGCAAGCATAGCTTGATCCATCATAGGGTGCTTGTAGAAATTGTATTAAAATAAGTACATAGTCTATAATATAAGTTAAGTCACTGTATTTTAGCTATAAATAAAGATTTACGTATTTTCATACGTTAGTTACACCCTAAGGTCAACAAAGAAAACAAAAAATCCTAGAGTTGAAATCAATTTAGCCCATCAAAGGACTAAAAACGTTAAACATTTTCAAAAAGTCTAATGGAATTTCAATTTAAAAAAAAAATTGTTTTACTTGTTTTTTCAGTTGAGGTACTATCTCAGAGAATTTAGAACGTACCTACTATCGATATATTTGGTAGTAATTTTTGTTTTTTGAATGGAAATCGACAACCGCTTAATCCTTATGTCTTGAAAGGAGCTCTAGTCGTTTTATACGTAGTGGTTTTATTCTTTTTGGTTTAGTAGACTTAGTCGACTTTGCTCAAACTAATGACCTGGGTCGGTATTCACATACCTACCTACTTTAATTGAGTATAAGTTTGTAAATCGACCTACTGAGATAAATACTTTTTTTCATAGGCAACCAGGAAGGTTGAAAAAAAATTGATAGTGTCAAATTGGTAAAGTTTTGAACTAACAACTCCCGCTGCCGCGAAAGCGGTCTGAAAACCAATTTACCTTTATGCTCGACATAATCTGAACATCTAATCAGAATAATTTGAATATAGATAGGTACCTATATTATATAATGTATAGCATATATATGGTGTGAGATCACATTCCAAATGAATAATCTAACATAAGTAGGTCAAAATGTCGCGCGATTTCAATGAATTATAATATGTAGGTAACTACCTACTGAACTGAGCATGGAACTTGGCGACTTAAATTGTTAAACTCTCAAGGGCTGCAAGTCAAAGTTGAGTTTTGCTCGTAAAATTTCCCTTCAGACTTGTAGGAAGTTAGGTCGGCCAACTCAAAGGTAACTAAGTATTAAATTCGCTAGAACAAAGTTCGATGCTGTTCACTTGAATCATGAAACAGTTTCATTAAATAACGTCAGACCGTACCTACAACGAATAAAAGTAAACGTATCAACGTATTTCTTTATTCTTATTTTACAAGTTAAGTATTTTACGTTACGATACGATCTTAGTTAGGCTACAGCTGAAATAACTTGTTACAGTATGGTAGGTAATTTAGTTTTATGCTAGTCTCTCAACATTATTTCATCCAAACATCATAAAAATTAAAGTCGCGGAGTAAATAGAGCGATGACTACTTTTCTATTTGTAATGCAGACTAAGCAGACAAAATGTAGCAGCATACGTAATGGACTGACGATCAAAACCCGTCAAAATATTTGAACAAGCGTCAGCATCATCAAATCGGCAGCCGGTCTGGCCAGATGTTTGATTTATTTTGTTTTATCGCAAAGAAAACCGCGTACTGCCACAGTAAGCGGTTTTGCTCGTGCTGTTCTAAATTGAAAAGTAATATATTAGAGACGACTTTTTCCTGCTTTGTTACTCAAGTCTGAAAACACTGCTGTAACTTCTTAAGAAATTCTTCTTGTAACTTCTGTTCATAAATTAACTTCTGTTCCTTTCTACTAGCATTTATACTCTGGCGAATTTGAATAGGTACCTAAACAATGTGTGAAAACGTTTCTTCCATCCATAACCTAAAAATTACTTTCTTGCTTCTACAACAAGAAAGTGATTTTTAGGTTTTGGGACAGAACTTGTACAAGTCAATTTGACGAACAATGCATAACGCTGAAAATAATTCTGCGAACAGCACGCCACATATAATTTTAGAGTTTTGTGTTGAGTTGTTTACAACCATTGTAGGTGAGCTGGCTGGAGAATGGCTGGAGTATCACTACTTAGTAAAAAACATAGTCGCTTCCCAGGTAGGTCTATCGGTCTGTCTGTCCCTAGTATACTTAGATCTTTAAAAATACGCAGCGGATTTAAATGCGTTTTTTTTAAATATATAGAGTGATTCACGATGGAGGTTTTACCTATGTATAAAATGCATTACTATCAGGACCCGTCCAGACCGGTCGCTAGTTTAAAAGTATCATCATCATCATCATCATCACCAGCCTATAATAGTCCACTGCTGGACATAGGCCTCCCCCTAATGAGCGCCATTTATCCCAGCGTGGGGATTATGGGCAATAACCCCCAAATGATAATGTCATCTATGTATATAAGTATAAAACAAGGTAAATACTGCAACAATTATTTCGAATTATCTCAAAGGCCCCTCGGGCACGGGATTAAAAATGTCCCTTGTTTTCAAACAATAGCCCGCGAAGATTGATTGCGGATACACCTGTCACTAAAGCGACACTCATTTACATGGAAACGTTGCCGTTGGATTAGGGTTACCAAATGACATGAATTTTCTGGACACGACAGGACCTTCAGGGGTATTTTAATTCGTCGGAAAGGCCTACGGATTCGATATCGGAAACATGTGACGAAGAACGGTATTTTAAATTGTCGGATTCGAATACTTTTGACATTCTAATTCGAATCCATGCTATGCGAGTTTCCGACAGCGTATCCCTGACGGAAACGATTCCGCCAATTGTTTTTGTTCGTGTTTACATAAAATTTAAGGCTCCAATCGTAGCTATTAATAGAAACGAGAGAATATGAGAGGAATCTATTTAATCGTGATGATTTTCTGCCTATGATTAATTTTTTAGGTTAGGTACCTACCTACCTATCTTTGTTTACAAAAAATGTAAACAATACGATTCAAGTCTTATTTTGCTATTGAATAAATAGAACATAATACATTGATTAGTTGTTTCTTATCATAATTTATCAGCTTCTATTTGTTTAGCTTGTATTATTATCCCTAGCAAAGTAAACAAAACAAAATTAAAATCAATAAAAGTTGCGACCTTGAAAAAAGTATTTCCAACATAGATTCAAATTTTTGACAAAAACTTGGTTTGAAACCTAAAGTATTGTTTTGACACAAAACATTCTTCAGGGATAATAAATATATAAGAAAATATGTTTTTAAGGCTCTAAAAAGCTAGTTTTTGCAACTAGAACACTACATAATGGTATCGTATACAGTGAATAAAAAGTAATAATTACAAAGGCGATTTTTATGATTACTTCTTCATCCTTCATTATAAGCTACATTTGGCGAAAAGCCTGGTCAAATTGGTAACACTTTTCTCCATCGTAATGGTAAAAAAGAAGTTGAAGTCATGTTTACGAAGTATATTTGAACAATTAAATATCAATGTGAATGTGAACGTGTGTTTAGCATAGAATCACAATGATTTAGTGATTGATTTTGTTTCTTGATTTTTCTTGAAGCAAATTTAACATACCTAATCAAAGAATACCATAAAATATTCCATATAATAATTTCTACTAGTTTCTACCATTTCAAAACAGTCTCCGTAAATGTACATTTTCCATCAAGCCGCGGATTCGCTTCGGATACTTTCGATTCTCTATCCGAAAGGAAATCAAAATAGCGTTTTATGGATTCGACGGAATCGAATTCGAATCCGACGGTTTTCAATAGGAAACGAATCGAATGAATTAAAATACCCCTGCTGATCACAGTTACAAAGCTCGCTGCTTGGTAAAGAGTAACAGAATAGAGTTTTCTTGGGCTAGCGACCCGGCCCGGCTTCGCACGGGTGCAATGCAATGCATGGTATTAATTTCTAAGTTAATTTTTTTTTCTTAAATCACTCTATCTATTAAAAAAAGTGCAATTAGTAGTTTTAAAGAATTAAGAAAACAAGGACAGACAGACAGACAGCGGGAAGCGACATTGTTTTATACTATCATAGACAAACAAAACACATTGTGTTTTGTTTGTCTATGATACTATGTAGTGATACGTAAGTACTTATTGTTTAATCGAAAGCTACTCTCTTCTTCCTAATATTTTTGTAATGGTGAGATGAATGTTGTAGTCGGATGGTAGGTATATTGGTCTTTCTCTACCTACGTACCTTCTGGATGTGAACAGGACAGATATCCAAGAGTTAACACTCCCTGTTATTTCTTCCAAGTGCTCCGTCTTAACGAGCACGTTTATGTGTTTACATTTAGAATTTTCTGAAAATACCTAGACGCTTAAAGCGCAGTCGTTTACGACGCACACTTCATTTCCTTTAACATTTTCCCAATGGGACGCTTTATGATTTGTTTCGTGATTGGGACTAGGCAGGACTTTAACGACCATCGCAGTATAATTTTATTTCGGGAGCTACTTCATAAAATTACAGGACTGGGGCCTGTTTTTGTAAGGACTTGAAAATTCTTGCTTTATATTAGCAAATGCAATTAGTGCCTATTTGAATGTTTTTCAAGAACTTATCTACCCTACCTACAATAATATTTATTAAATATCCTATGTCAAATATATAATATAATAATAACGATATAATAATAAGATTATGCGCAATAACCCCCAAATAATGATGCCATCTATGGCGCTCATTAGGGGAGGCCTATGTCCAGTAGTGGACTATTGTAGGCTGGTGATGATGATGATGATGATGATGAATAATAAAATTATGTATGCCTGAACTCGTTTAAACCCACAGGGAAAGGGAATATCGAATTTTCGGATTTCGAGCAAAACCAATTTCTTGTGCCGCTTGGATCAGATTAGTCTTTGCATGAAAACGAATCAGTAACTTCGATTTCATTTTCGCAAGTATAGGTCTTGTTTTTCAGGCAATTCCATCGAATAGATAGGTAGTAATAATCACTAAAGTAAAGTAAAACAAAGTGACTATGCTAATGCTGGATGGCTAATGCTAACTACGCTGAACATGATAAAATTTTGGGAGTACCTGTTACCTGTAATGTATATAAATAAGATAATATTATGTAAAAAATATGTAGTTCTAAGCGGAATTATTTGATTGTTTGTTTGTTTGAATTGAAATGGCATCAAAACAAAACTGTTTTTAAAAATTCTTTCACAATTAGAATTCCACTTACCTATCCCTGATAAACATACCTAGGGTATATAAAACTTTCAAAAATATAGGTATCCGTATGAATGTTTCAATATCCAACGTGTGTAATAAGTTAAAAAATTTGTAATTTTTATTTATACCCGGGCAAAGCCGGGCAGACCGCTAGTATTGACATTAATATTCAGTGAATGCTGAATTACCATCTGTCTTGACTAGTTAATTGTCACATATATGAAAGGGATTAGTATTCATCCCGCAAAACGTAAAAACAAAGTAAAATTAATAGAATTCGGTTTTCAGCTTTTTGAAAACAATCGAATTATCTCGAACCGATCTATTCAAGATTTCGTGTGATTAGATTTTAAAAAGAAAGATAGAAACCACAATCACGATATACCCATCTCTAGGGAAATAAAGAAAATAGGTTTCACGAGCGGCTGTTTCAGATAAAACGGGCAGTAGCCTTTTGTGATTGACCTATTTTTAGTTTTTATCATCTAACTCTGTAATAAAACTGACCATTATTAGATTAGCCGCTCTGAAGAAGTTATGCTTTTAGTCAGAATTAATTGCTAATTCATATCGTCCTATGTAGGTTAATGGCCAATCAATTTCCTAAGTCCGTAGATAATAAACATAATTTGTTAATGTCTTCAACTTTTATATTTCTTCCACAGATTTCAGAACGGGCATGGTTTGTATACTGAAGCTAAATCCTAGTCACCATTCCCAAGTCCCGACAGCAAGTGCCGAGATGTGCGCGGAAACGGAGAGATAAGAAGAAATATAGAAAGGACAAGAGTCCTACGATGTTCTCCCTTTCTGAAGGGTGCGGATGCGTCAGTTTCCGCGGGGGCCGGGGTCGCTCACAAGGGGACGACTCCTCTTCATGCCGCAGCTCGGAACTCGAGCAGGATGTCCCCAAGAATCTCAGCAAGAGACTCCTCGGTGGAAAATGTACCATGAAATCATTCGCTCCGCTGTTGAAATTTTGGAAAAGAGACGACGTTAGCATGACGAAAGCTGAACGCAGTAAGTGTAATTAATGGCTCCACCCTCAATAACGAGCTCTGTTTAATATACATTGCCTGAACTTGATTAAGTTGTTTATAATAACGTCGGCTATAACATGCAATGTAAGCTAATCCGGTTGTTTGGCGTTATTAATCTGTAAGGTCGTGTATGTACGCCAATTTGGTTCATGCCTACATACACCAGTTGCTAATAGGGCTCTTTGCTCTTTATGAGAAAACATTTTAAAATACGAGTATATTATTAGGATGGCTGAGGCAAAAAAAGCCGAAAAATTTTAGTTTTAGTACTTAAAACAACAAAATAAATTGTAACACTCAATTCAGTTTATTTAATATGTTTTTAATACTCCGAAATATTTTATCAGTAATGTTATGATGTCACACGGTTGTGTAGAGTAATAACATAATAACGTGAGTGTCAACAACAATAGCGGTTATTTATTTCTTTGTTCGTAACGTTAATTATTATATTATCTTACCATATTCAAGTACCTGTTTATAAGTACAGTAAGCATATTAACAATAAGAACTTCTTATATATTCTTTACTACAGCTCTACTAAAGTCGTGTGAGGAGGCGGGCAAAGAGACTATGCTGCAGTTTTTTAATTTTTGACGTACTTATCTTCATTCAACTTATAATAACCTATCATTATCATACCTGTGTATCTCTCGCACAATGTGTGCATGCTGTGATTGAAAGGCTTTGTACTTTGATCACACAGCCAAATGACTCATGACCACAGAGCAATATGGCGTCCACTGCGTCCAGTGGTCAAATATTTGAAAATGCGCGATATTTGAAAATGTAAAATTGAAATTCTATGACACTTATCGATAAATTATCACTTTATATCTAATTGATGTACCTGTAAAAATGGGTGTAATATATACCCTATTGCCCGATATAAATAAATGCCTACGGTCAGGCTCAGGGCCACTGTTCAAACTTCAAGACTGTAAAGGTACGCAAATTGGATCAGAGACAAAATCCTGCCCTCTATTAACCTATCTACTTTAGGTAAAACAGCTTAGAATGAGGTTTATCTAGGGTTTCGTATTTATGTAACGTGATGACTAAAATAAACGACAAAGTGTTCTACGTAGACCAAGAATTATTGTTTATTTCCACATTTAGGTTTAGGTCTTATAGTTTCAGATTTCAATAACGTTATTTCTTTAGTCTTATAAAATTAGCACTTAGACTAGTAACATTTTATATTAATGTAATTATTATTGAATACGAAATAAGGTTTTATTGATTTTGTCTTCAGTTCAAATTGAACATTATGAGCCTTGGTAATACACAATTTCTCTATAGCTCATTAGGTCAAAATATTTACGTCACAAAACCGAAAGGAAATTACTTGTTCAAGAAGTCACTCGTCGGAAATTTCTGAGTCAATGTGGAATGTTTACCGCCCGCCACCATCGTTCCTTTGTGGGTGTGGGTCAACACGCGATGTGACCACTTAGGAATAGCTTACATATCGCTCTACCTTAAAATTAAATTAAAATGAGTCACTTTGTGTCACGTTAACTACCGATGTCAACAACTTTTCATGTTATTAATATTGGTGGGCATTCAACATGTTATAGGACAAAGTTCGTGGTAATACGTCTACTGCATTTAGTAATATTTAATTAAACGGGTACACTTCTTACTAACACGTTTTGCTTATTCAGTCACCCACAGCAGCCTCGGGTTTTCTACCATTATTTTAAAATTTACTTCTTTTTTTTTAATCTATTGAAATATGTTTCGTATATATTTTATTATTTTTCGTAGCTATGAAAGCAGCCATCTTGATTCAGCAGTGGTATCGGCGGTATCTGGCCCGTATGGAGGTTCGGCGGCGGTATACTTGGACCATCTTCCAAAACATCGAGTATGCTGGAGAGCAGGACCAAGTGAAAGTAAGCATTTTGCTGAGCTTGCTTTACATTAGGTAAAGCTAAGTGCTTTCTTGGCATCAAATTGGCATTTTAAATTATTTAACTTCCCAATCAATGTCGTAAAAGAATGAAAAATTGTCTGCAAAGCAGTATTTAAACTCAACTGCGTGAATACTGTTTACTATTGTGTGCACAGATGTAGGCAGGTTTTGCATTCGTTATTTTAATAAAATACATATAACAGGTAATGTTTATTGCTTTTTTGGCGGCAAACTGGCATTATAATTATTCAACTAAGTATTGGGTAGTTTAATGTTGGAAATGAATAAAAAATGGTCAGAAAAGCCGTCTTTATACGTAATAAGGACTATACTGCGTGAATGCTGATTAATTGTTTGGACAGATGTAGGTAGGTTTTGCATTCGTTATTTTAATAACAACGCATCAACTAGGCACTCTATTGTCATAATAAATTCATATCATACACGAGAACCATTGAAGCTAGCTGAAAGGGTGTCAATTCACATGACGCAGGCAGGATTCGCTGAACATGTCAATGTGATCATTCAATTTCATTGAACACAGACGCGCGGCCTTCCAAGGCGCACCATCGGATTAACTGGAAAATTGAGTGCTCAAATCTGATAGGTACCCACCTTACTGAATAACGGATTACTTTCAGTCTTCGATCCCACAGGAGATTACACTTTGATAAATCCCGCATCGCTTACCCCTGTCGCACAATAACACACTTACGCGCCGCACAATGGAATTAAGATCGGTGTCTCTGGTTTGTGGCAACCGTCCAAATATTTGAGTTCACAGTAGCTCTGAACTTCTAGAATTCCTTTACTAAAGTCATTTATAACGGGATATTTACCATGATTAGAGTTTTGAGTTTTCCAATATTTCGGCACAGTTACTTACAATATCCCGTTATAAATGACTTTAGTGTTAATAACCATGATAGTTTTAATAGAATTCCTTTAGTTCTGCTGTTTGTACATATTACCCACTGTAAAAATAACCCTTGCCTGGAGGTTCTATTTAAAATAGGTAGGTAAAGGTAAAACAAGTAGCGTTTCTTTATAACCACACAAAAGCTTCTAAAATATGCACTTGGTTGGAAGAATACTCTAACGCACACATTCGTTTCCTATAAGAACATGAGTTGTAGTCACGCGATTATACCCTAGCTATGCCTATGTAGGTTAGAAGGAGCCTACATTCAGGTTATTCAGTCTACACTGCATTGTCTAAGTATGTATAACATTGTCTACGTAGATCTTACATGTTCAAGTGTTTCAATTCAAAATTAATTCCCCACTACAAGGCAAATTTCGATCGATCGCAACGCAATAAACGGGTTCTATTATAAGGTGTTGTAGCACCCTGATTGATGCCTACATGCATACTTAAAAGCGTACTTACAACCTTCTCAGCTTATTAGATACTATAGAAATGTATTCAGGTTATAGGCTAACGCTTTTAAATAATGATATCCCTTAATAGTTATCTTGAGTTTAATTTAATAGTTGCCTATGTTGTCAAGGTTATGTGTAAGGTACAGTCAGCGTAAAAAGTAGATGATGGTAGCTGCCTACCTAGCCTACCCATTCAAAAACTAATTTAGTGGCCCATTAATTACTGCATCGTACGACCCGCCCCATATAAGTCATTCATTCGGCTCGGCCTCATATTGACTAGTCATGTGCGTGCACAAATTCATCCGCATGAAAAAAGCTAAATGTATCTGGGATTATAAAGGTGAATTAAAAAAGTTGCTTTGGTGATCTTAAATAAATACACTTTTGAAAATTTAATTATAGTTATTTTTAACTCAAGCGTTCTCAAGCTTAATCGAGTTATCAGTAAAAAATACATATAATAAAAAAGCTTTACAATAAAAATAGCTGTAAATGCGAAGACTAAACAATTGCATTAAATAAAGGAATAAATTATTGTTACCTTGGAGTAAATAGTACCCAAAATACATAATCAAATAAAGATGAGTGGACAAATAATAAGTACATAATCGATTAACGTATTTGCCGAATCTTCCGAATTCCTTGACCGATTTAAAACAACTTTGTATACGTAGACTCTAGACTTAAATTTATCACACATAACACAATTAAATTTTCTCAAGTATTAGACAAAATAAAATATATTTATTTCTTTACAGCTTTACAACTTTTTCAACGCCCTATTGAGCCACATGAGGGACGCTAATGGACGGCCTTCATCAGAAAGAACTTCGAGAACAGCATCCATACGTAAGTTTGGACTTTTGCCAGACATGTCAACCATAAACTATCTCTGAAAGGGTTCATCTCCGAATGTTTTTTTTTTCATTAAATAATAATTAGGGATGTACGTAATATTTTTTATTTATTTAATATTTCTCATTTTTATTTTAATCTTTGTTTTTTAAATTTGGTAACGGTAATTTTTGTCGTTGAATGTACCTACTCGTAGGTGTAGATATATGAAGCGCTTCTTATTTTGCTTGTTTTAATTTCCACACTTTAGAGTTCAACTCCGTCTGTTTTCTCTGAAAGGGTTCCAAAGACGGAGCATTGCGGTACCATAATTTGTAGTGTAATGTAGTGTAAATAGGTAGACGTAAGTACAGTATGTCACCCGCTACATTATTCAACAAACTGCAGTGACCTTTCCCGCTAATGCAGTAGTAGAACTAGGTCTCGGCTAAAAGTGGACTCAAACCGGATCAAATCTATGATTAAATTTTATTATTTGTGGATCCACCTGCGCGATGCTATAGGGGTTAATAGGGAAGTGGAAAATTCAATATGGTTGCTGTCTTAACAAAATATGATTCAGTGGCACGCGAGTCTAGTTTTAATGCGTAAATATTACGTACATCCCTATTTTCCATAAAAGGAGATGTCAAATATTACACAACAAAATTTCTGAAATACCTAAATATCAGAAACATTATCGAGTTTGTTAAGGGTTTTTAATATTCATAACATGCGATATTTAGAGGTTTTCTTCTCCAGCAAATACCTAATGTGGCAAATAACCTTGTTTTCTGCCACACTACGTGAGTTTTTTGCCAATGACCTTGCTAAATTAGATTCTACAATGTGCTTACAGCTTTTAACAAGCTTTTAAACGAGCTGCGGTATATAGCACTATCGATCCTGGTCTTTGTTGGAGTGTAACTGCATAACTGTATAGTAAATCGTTGTATATAGATATACATCTATTTGTGCCTTGTATGCGAATGCATTCATTGACTGGAAATTAATCATATAACGTACCAATACCTAATTCAACATGATGCATTAACGCGGTTTATCAAATTTATATGATACTGACACTATGATTTTATCACTTAAAATAACAATGAAATAGTTAGGGACCTAATCTAAATCGCTAAAATTATTTTAGGGATACATACATTTATTTGCTACAATTTTCCATATTAAACTCATGTTTAGATGTGAAAGAATAGTTACGTTACGATTAGAAAATTAGGTGAAAAATTAGGTACCTAAACGAGTCATAGATTTTGATTGCTCAACCTTCTATTCAATAATCTGAAAACTTCACGAATTCCACAACTGCATTGCAGATTACATTTCACGTTCTGAATTTCGGAAGTTTCCGATGGTTTTAACAAGCTTCCCAAATCTGGAATTGTTAACACAAACTAACTTTTACCTTTATGCCACTCGAATGAAACTTTATGGAACTATATTAAGTTATCGTGTATACTATAATGCATACTGGGTTCTAGAACCCAAGATGTTTTTGTAAACAAACATATTTTTTTACGACACTTTCCAAAACAACAAGGTGAACCTTGTTATTATGACTTTAGGCTTTTTTTTTAGCTTGCTGTTAAAAAAGTTAAGTAGTAGGTAGTTAGTATTAGTATACAACAAAAAAAAATACTTTAACCCGACATAACTGCACAGGCTTTGATATCGGATGAGAGACAAATTAATAAAAATATGGATGAAAACTGTCAAAATCAAAAATGTTTTCGAACTTATGCTATTGTTCACCATCATCATTGTCATTATTTTAAATTTTGTGTAATTATTTTCTACAAATAGTTCCTTTGGTTTTCTAACCTCTTTGTTTACAAAATATATCCTGGCTTTTAGAAACAAGATTAGCGTTGGCGTGACAATGATACAACCTGGTTCGGTTCAGAGAGCACTGTTTGTGCAATTAAGGAGAGTCATACACCTTCGTATTCTGTGTTAAAGCCACTGGACTGGCACGTTTGTTGGTAGAGGGTTGGTAAATCTATATTAAGATATAGTAAAATGCATTGCCATACAGCGAGGCAAAGCAGCCAGCGTCTTGGGGATGCTTCAAACTGGTATTGATGGGATCAGCCACCTTTAGATTGTTTACAACAGTATGCAGTTCAATTGTAAATATTAGTTCTAATTTGGTTGTTTAAGGGTCCTATACGTTATTGTGTAGAGTTAGTGAGCTAACCTTAGCTAGTCAGTTCGGTGTAGGTAGAGAGCACTATATCTCTATGTACTAATACTATAAAGATGATAAATTTGATTTTTTATTTGTTTCAATTGAATAGGCTGCGAAGCTACTTGACTGATATAAAATTATTTCACTTTTGGAATTCTACATTAAGCCTGATGAAGTCTTTCAATAAATTTAGGGATACGTTTCAAAACTTCCATAATAAAACCCAACGTGTCTAAAAATTGTTAATTTTTCAACTTTTTTATACTCGTGGAAGCGTAGAACGCGATCGTGCAATAAAGGGGAGTCCTACGTATTATAACACGTTGGTAGAAGAAGTTAAATCTATTGAGATATTTACAGTGGAACAAGTTTTCTCTGAAGAATCGGATGAGGGTGGTGGCGTCGAGGAAACTGCGCCCCCGAAGGCGTCTCGAGGCCCTGACTTGGATTTCCCTCTCCAGAGAAAGGATATCGACTTACTTATTGAAGCATTCAGGAAGAAAAAGGTTTGTATCAAAAAAACTTAATCAGGTTCGACCCAATTTAGATTTTACGTTTCAAGTCAAGATGATTTTTTTTTTTTATTTTTTTTGATTGATAAATTAATTGATAAATTCAATTGTTTTGGAGGATCAAATTCCTTCCGAAGGAAATGGTTTTCATTGTATAAATATCTTGAGGAAGTTATAGGTAAGTAATTAATTACGAATCTCTACACCAATCTACTATTATTTATTTTACATTATATACATTATATATTTTTGATATCTGCCAAAAGATAAACAGTCCCGCAGGCGGTATTTAAATTAAAATTAACTTTTTGTTTTTTTAAACATAGTATTATTGACTAGTCTATTTGAGATCCTTTCATTAAAAATATTGTTTTAATTAATAAATGTTAACTTTATCTTTATTCCCATTATAATCATATTGTGTAGGTACATTAGTTTTTTTTTGGCTGTATTAACACAATTTACAGGGCTAAGGTAGACGTTACATGTAATAGTAATGGTAATCAAGGATTTAGGAGTAACTTTCGTCGTCCGAAAGCTCACGTTTCACGATCATGTCATTAATCGCCATCATCGCCAAGCAATCTTTTCAAAGACTTGGCTTTGTTTTGAGGCCGAGATTTTCACAGTGACAGTATTGTGCGGCTTCGGTTCGGGGCTCTAGTGCGTATCAACGTAGAGTCGGGTAGTTGGAACCCGTACGAAAGTACGTACGCAAAGTTACTGGGGAAGGTACAGAAGAGGTTTCTCAGATCTCAGTACATGCGAGAATTTGGGTATTACCCAAATATGTACCCAACTAACTTTCTTGGGTGTCTTGGGTACAATTCCCTACAGATCTAAAGATCGTACGATGAGATAGCAATAATGCGCAAGGTGATTCGTGGTATGATCGATGTTCCTGATCTGCACAACCTTCTGATTCGGCTCTACCTCCCCGATAATTACGTTCGCAGTAGAAGCCACAGACTGTTCTCTGTGCCCTACTGTAGAACCGTCTCTCGCTCCACTGCCACTGCCTCGCACACTCGCCGGACTTAACAGACTTCTCGACTAGAACCCAGCCTGTGATATCTTCGCAGATGAATGGAAGAGTTTAATGTTGCCTGAGCTATTGCGAGAGGGATGAACGAAAGGATTCTCTTTCTAGTTTGATTCGTTATTTTAGTTAGTATTAGTTTAATACACTGTATAATATTATGAAAATCATATTTTATGATTTCAATTAATTTATTTGCCTTAATGTTCAGAAAACGTAAATTTATAATGTTTTTTATTATATTTTGGCTTATTTTTCTATATTTTAAACTATGTATTAGGTAATCATTAGTAATGTGTTTTAGTCTTAGTAACTAGTGTAAAAGTTTTTTTTAATCGTGTTTGTTATGCACTGTAATTAATTAATACATAGACATTGCTGTTGATTTTCTTAAAACAACAAATAAATTACTGTACTCTTTATCCTTTTCTAAATTTTGGGAATTTCCACCGCTTTAGTCAGAATCAGATTGTAAATGTAACATAGATCCCCTTTCTGCAGCACCGTTTACACCCGAAGCATGTGGCACAAATCCTGAAGGACGCTACTCAAATGTTGAAGCGGCTCCCCAACATCAATGTTGCCACCACCTCCATTTCCAGCCAGATAACTGTGTGTGGCGACCTGCATGGAAAACTTGATGATCTTCTGGTGATTTTCCATAAGGTACTTATAGTTTATTATTTTACTTGGCATAGTTTCTGCTATAAATTATGATGAATATAATTTGTTAAAATGTTTCTCTACGATGAACAGGCACGCCACGAGGACAAAAGGAAATTACGTATATTGCCTCTCAGGTATTTTGTGTACCTATCTCTATCAAACAAACACACTTGACCTTTTTGTCGAATTGATATCGAAAATAAATTCTAACATTCATTAGATAATTATTCGAGTAGTCCTTGGAGTGTACCTACGTAAAGTCAGCTGTTTAGGATAAAATGATGACAATTCTAGAACTACCTAATCACATACAATGAAAGATACACAAAAAGCCCACCCACTTAACAGTTGTATGTGAGTTTCGTGTTGGCCAAACAAATACAGTGTAGTCTTACCCACCTACAGCGCGCCCTCGTTTGTTTCCATATCGACCGTATAAATATGATTACCTGAACAACTGAGTATACTTTGGCATTCCTTTTTATATTTCCATCGGAAATAAATCAGGCACTTATTATTTGTTTGTTTCATAAAACAAATTGAGAATACGTGAGCGAGAATACGTGTGTCTTCGACGCAACGTAAGAAATATTTTGCGCCGAAGAGGTTTGAAGAGAGAGCCATTATACTACATGTTAGAGCTACCGTGGAAACAGGGTAAATGATAACTCTAAGGCTGATAGATCGCAACTGGTTTATTAATAAAATTTAGGTAATAAAGAAGGTTTAATACGGAACAATAATCATCACGTATCTTACGTGAGAACTTAGAGGAAACACTTATGAGTTTATATTAAATCTAGAATAACATACATCACGTATTGCAAGTAAGACTTTAGGGAAACTAGATTGGTCTGTCCTTACACATTGTACTTCGTACATCCTGGCCACAAAAAAAAGGGAAAATAATATTAAAGAGAAATAATCAATGTTACAATTGTTACATAATAATGATAATAATGAATAAACGCAATAAAGGTCATCAGATTTCTCTACTCAATTCTCGGATGGGGGGGACAAACTACCTCAAAAACTGGCCCAGAGGCGAGTTCCACCCCTAACCCACCCTTCAGCGTCGTTGGTAAATGTTCAGTGTTCCTAGAACAAACAATGTTCTAGGAATTGTTCTATGCAAGCCTCGTTAAAGGTGGTTTTATCACGTCAGTCGACGTCAATATGGTGGTAGGTAAACAGATATGGGGAGCGGCGCACGCGTCACCTAATTGGTCCGCAACGGTCAGAGTCCCAACAAATTGCCGTCACTATGTCGCTTGCCCGCTTGATTGATAGACTGCCTGTTACGCCGGACGACCTCGTTAATTTGTTTTTCCTCACTATTTCCTTACCAAACCAACACCATTTGCAATTTATTGCTTCATTCCTTAAGGTTGGCAAACTTGGATATTTTGATCTATATTGTTTACTTAGGCACCCCTCGACTACGCTGATTAGTAGAGCGGATTCTGACTTAAACCATATTTAAGTTAGAATCTGGTTATCAATCCGGTTGTTAGCGGTTGGTAGCGGTGATTTTTAGTTTAAAATATTGTATTTTTACACGTAGGTAATTAAAAAAACTCATAACTGAAGGTGCTTTATTTCCTAAATTCTATCAATCCGATATACCTATCAAATTTTAAAAGAGATTTGTATAGTTCAAATATTTACGATACGGACGATACACAACTTTAAGAGAGTATTCTAAATTATATCTCGAGATTTTAATTTTGTGCGCCGAATTATATTGAAAGGTTTACCCTCATCACATCACTGATAATAGCGCCCAATAGGTTGTGTTACGATCACAGTCTATCACCTTGGGTGTACTCATTTGGGCGTGACTCATGAAATACGGAGAGTAGGTTGTATGTTGCCCATTATCGGTATTGAAAATTTGAAAGATAGCCTTTGATGTGCTCTAGAGAATAATACTTTCTAATATTTGAAAGACTCCGATAGATTGCGTTTTTAATAATTTCAGCGGCTATTGTACGCACGCGTTGCGCAATATTGTGCGATAATTTGAGCAATAATTTTATGCAATAATATGTGATAATTTTATTAAAAATTAATGATAAAAATTTCTCTAATCTAAAAGCGCATAAGCAGTGTAGGTAAATTTAAAAGTTCAAAACCGTATTATGTATTAAAATACCTTTAAATTATCGTCTGACGTGTCGTGGCTTAACAGATCTGACAATCTATGTACTTATCTACCTCAATTGTGTCCATAGTCTGGGACACTTATAGAACACTTATACATGGTGTTTGTACACAAAAGGATATCGATTATTTAGTAGTAATATTGCGTAAGCGGCCTTCGGGCGCCACCGCGGCTGCATGTGTAAGGATTCATGAAATTCCCCGTGTTAGCACTTCTGCGGTCAGGGACGCGTATTGCCATTATGTATATCAGTACAGACACCCATAGTCTGTACTCGATCACTTTGTGCTCTTAAAAATAACAAATACTCTAAAGCAAACTACGTATGACTACAGACTAGTCTGTATAAGTATACAGTTTGCTTGCATATTTTTAAAGCAAACTACGTATGACTACAGACCAGTCTGTATATGTATATACATAGGTTTGTTCGCATATGTCTGAAGCAAAATGTGACCGTGTTATTGTTTGTATTGTAGGGTATGTGGGGTCATAAGACTTTAATTATATGTTGCAGTGTACTACGTAACAGTATTGAACATAACTATAATGTACGTGTTTATATTCTCTGAGGAAAGCTTCGTGCGACCCCCTTCATAGAAAAGGATACAACATTTTTCTTCTTCTAAAGATTTTCCGATCTCTATGCTATTTAAGTATGTTTATCAACATAATTGAAAACTAGGTTTAAACGTTTTATTCTCTATTTAAAACGTATAAGCCTAGGTATTTATTATGAAAATAACATTCTTAAATATAATGGAAATGGGAAAATATTTAGAAGTAGAAAAACGTTTCCTTCTTTTGGCTCCGCAAAATAATTCCCACGTAATGACTGATGAAAAAAAAATGCAGTAGCTATGTAAATAAAACAATATTTAAAAAACATTAAAGTATTTATTTTTGAAAGGATAAATCAACATTATTAACTATTTAAAACGAAACCTTATTTAATGTTTTTTGCATTTGGCTGATTTTTATTAATATTTTCAGAGAGATTATGTTGTTTTTAGGGTTTTGCCATCGGTTGCAAAACCCTTATGAAATCGCTTTGGGTCTGTTTTGTGTTTTGAATCCTTAATATCTCAGAAACTACTGCAGCTATTGACTTGAAATTTGAAATAATAATACATTTTGTGCGCCCGCACATATTTATAGAAAAATAAATGAAAATAAATGAAAAATCAAAATGAAGATTTTCCATACAAATTTTGAAATCGAAATTTTAAATGGAACGTACAAAGTCGAAAGTGGTATCAAATGAAAGGTACTCGTTTGTAGATTTCAAAATAGTTTTTGAAATTTCGGTAGATTTCATACTTTTTAAAACCGTTCCCCCCCCTATCTCCGAAGATTGCAGAGCGATCGACGTGATATGTACCAAGTGTTTGTAGGTATTGATCTATATTTTATAGGAAAAATATAGAGAAGTCTGAAAAAATAATACTTTTTGAAATATGGTCAAAAAAGGGCGGGAAAAATTTCTAAAGGGGTGACTACCCCCCCGAGTTGGGTATCAAATGAAAGGTATTGGTTTGTACATTCCAATGCAGTTTTTGAAATTTCGATAGGTTTTATACATTTCGAAATATTTTGAAAAAGGTCGAAAATTTGACCGTTCCCCCCCTCTATCTCCGAAGATAGCAGAGTGATCTATATAAAATGTACTAAGCGTTTATAGATATAGGTCTATATTTTACAGGAAAAATATAGAGAAGTCTGTAAATATAATACTTTTTGAAATATGGTCAAAAAACGAATTTTCATACAATGGGGGCTATTTCATTGAGAGCAATATCAAATCAAAGGTATGGATTTTGACAATTCAAAACAGGTTTTAAAAATCATCTAAGTTTCATACTTAGTGAAATACGTAGAAAAAAGTCGAAAAAATAATTGTAGGTACCAACCCACTTACCTACCCACTAATCTCTGTAGTAACTGTAATAGTAGGGTTCCACAGCGCCACGAAACCGTTGTTCTCAAAATTTTAAAGTCCATACCCAATGTATTCCACTGCGCTCGAAGAATATTTAGATAATAAGATTATTGAATTCATGAATTCCACCGTGCTCCAAAAAAATATGAGAAGAGTAATGTATCCTGGATAATCCACACAACATCATTTAGCGACAAGCTAAGCAAGCTTGTGTAATTCGTACTACTACGATATCTGTTATACTTAATAAAGTATATATAAGTATCACATTAGATGATTTATTTTTGTGTACGTAGAAAAGGACTAGAACACTCGAACAAATAATCTGCAGATCTTACAAATATTAGTCCCGAGGCGGGAATCAAACCGCAACCTCCTGCGTTGTAAGCCCACCGCGCTAACAGGTCGTCAATATACGTACCTACCTAAACGACAAAAGTTCAAAACCCTCGGCGCGCGAGTTACACTCGCACTTGTCGTACTTGTTTCTTTCTCACATCTCTTCCACTTTGTATGCGCCCTTTTCCTTTAGAGATCCCTCTGTCCTTTCTCCTCGAAACAGAAGTTGGTTGAACGGAATGTGTTTGCTCTGCACTCGCATGTAGTTTGCTCACACTGAAGCATGCCATTGTACATACCACGGCAGCCAAATTGTCTGTACTCGTATGTGTTTTGCTCTCACGGATTAGAGCAAAGTGTATTTTATTTCAGTCTGTCTCTGTACTGATATGCAGTATGCTCTCTAGCTACAAGAGCATATTGCGTGCGATTACAGAGCAACCCCTGTCTGTGCTAGTATACATTATGGCAATACGCGTCAGGGACAGCTGCGCAAACCCCACTGCGATTTTAAAAAGGAGCCTGAAATTTATACCTAAAATCAATACACTTCAAGGTAGCATTTATACATAATTAGCTTTTGCGGAAGAAGAAATTAGATAATCAAGACAGTTTTCCTTTTTATTGTAAGAAGTTTTGGCCTGAGACAGAAGCGTTATTTTACTCTGTGTAGGTAACAATTTCACAACATAGGCGTAAGACGGAAAAATTTCGATACGGTTTGGTAAAATTTGTATTCATACAGAACGGCCTGCCATCTCCGGAGAACCCATACATATTCAATGGTGATTTCGTCGATCGAGGCAAGAAGGGCTTGGAAGTGTTCCTACTGCTCCTGGCATGTATGTTGGCCTTCCCTGGAGGCGTGTACTTGAACCGCGGCAACCACGAGGATCTCATTATGAATTCGAGGTATGTAAAGAAATTTAAATGTCAAATAAAGGCGAAAGCTTCTTTCCCTCCCTATCCTCCCTAAACTCATTTACGGATTTTGGTAATGTTACCGAAATCGTCACTCGATATATTTAACAGATCATTGGTTCTATATCATTTCATCGTTTTCGGAACTTTGATGGACAGGGGAATTCAGAAACTGGTGCGCTGAAATTTCTTGGACAATGTTAATTTTGTATACGGGAATTTCGTAATTGAATTTTTTTATATCTACTACAGATGGAACAATAATGAAGATTTCATCTTTTACCAGCTAATAAACTGGGAGTTTTAGGGTTTCGAAACGCTCGTGGTCTCGTACCTTCGTCGATTTTTTTTAAGCCTAAGATTGTATACAATATTTATAGTATTGTACTTATACATAATCGACAAAAGCTTTTGACGGATCTTGTTAGTAGCGACGAACGTCTCATTAAGCGCCGTCGGCGTTAGTAATATCATTTCATAACAGACTACAAGAAATAGCTTAAGTGAGATAAATTTACCGTACCGTAAATTTACATAGATCTCTAACAACAATAAGCTATAATGCTTTGAGAAAATGTTACTGTCTGTGTTAACTAATAACTGATTTATTATAAATAACCTTTTCTGTTTACAGGTACGGTTTCATAAAAGAAGTCCATCAAAAATACAGGGTAAGTAATTGTTACTCGACATTGATGAGTTTGTTTCGCGGAGTAGGGTAGGTAAGAACATAATGATGAGTCGCAGAAAGGAGCCGAACAGCTAATATGAAACCTAACAGGCATTTTTCGTTTACTGTAATAAACTGTCTTACATAATAGATACATAGATTGTGTTCGTGCTTCAAATTCAAGATAAACTCGTAACAATTTGCTACGAGTTTATCTATTTGAGATATTAGAATGTGCTTTTTGCGCGATGACTACAATACCACCATAAGGTCGAAACTATGGACGTACATACGTACGTAAAATTTTCGGTGACCTGGAAAGAGCATCCAAAGACTAGGCTTCAAAAGGAATATGGACAAGAAACACAATAATGTTGAATGCCACTCGTATCAATCACAAGCAATAGCTACCCTCGAAGTTGTTGGCCATGACGTCTGCCTAACTTGGTTGAAACGATGAATGTGAATAATCCCAAAATTCCTTCATATGACAAGAAATTCGATAACATGAAACTTTTGGGTTGTCTGCGGGCGCATACTATTTTGTCCTATGACAAATGAGGCCATCTTGAACTCCTGTCTCTAGAGAAATAGGTTTTGTTAAACCAACCAGTAAAACACCGATTCTGAATTTCAGTCTCCAGTTCAGTTATGTAGGTATGCATAATAAGCAGGGTTCGTCCTTCTAAAACTTAAGTCGTTAAATATAACTGCCTCACTCTTGTTTGCAGAGTTATCTATGATGATTATGGAGGCAAAATGTGAATCTCGGTTGTTGACTTTAATGTATTCGGCGTAGGAAGATTGTGATGCTAATGTTCAAGTTAGTACAGGCTTCTACTCTACTGGCAGACCTACAGTTTGACTCCAATTACGCACATAACCGCAAAGTTCAAACTTCATTTCCATAATCTTACTAAGTGTTTAATCAAATTCAAGCTTGCTGGCTGTGTTAAGCACATTGTTAGATCAAATTTAATGTAGAATTTAAATAAAATTGGACATAACAGAGAATAACGTATTCACTACCCAGCTTCTGTCGCGCGATCCGCAATTGCCGGAACTACCTGTATGTCGTTGGCTATGAAAGTGATAATGTATACCGCAAGGCGGAAGGATGTGGCATCTGTTTATTATCGGCCTGATAGTGTTTTATAGTGTGTGTGTATTGTATGCTCTATCAAATTTATTGGTAACGAGGATGACCTTGATGTGTTGTTTAAAATCGCTCTGATCCAATAATATTATAAAATATTTATAATACCTACTTATATATAGATAGGTACGTACAAGGTTTGTTATTTTTATTACCACACCAGACATAATCAATATCACATCTATTTTATTATTGAAGGGTTAGGAGCTATTTCAGTAACACCCCAAAGGGTTACTGAAATAGAATCGGAAGCATAAAATCACAGTACGGTACTTTTCAGCCTTCAGAGTGATTGTTAATAATTAGGTCTAACCTACACCTTTATTATAGCTTCATCATCCCCACTTACCTAACTTCGAAGTAATGACGTGACGGTAATAGTAACTTCTCGTAATCATCATTAGGTATGCAAAAAATAGTTATAACTAGATTTAGCTATAAAACTTTACACTTTTGTGCTTTTTACGAAGAAACTTGTCGTTATCGTGAAGCAACTTTAAGTTTCTTTCGTCCTAAAAGCTGGACAAACCAATAAAAGTTTTGTACTAGCGTGGGATCCCTATCTTATTGACAGGTTTTTCAACTCTATATTTCTTACATAAGGAAAATACTTATTCAATCTACAACTGGAAATTTTATCAAACACTCACCAACCACCAAGTGTGTTTTAAAATTAGTATGAAAATAAACAAATCACTTAATTCGATAGACCCCTGTCTACTACCACATTTTATTTGAAATGTCGTTTCGAAATAAGATATACTAAGTTATTACCTGACCGGAGCTTACACCAGACCGTCAAAAGTCAAGGCACTAGGAAAATTATCAGAACAAAAATTATGTGAATATTACGGTTGCCTGGAGAGATAGATAAGTAGAGATCGCTCTTGAGGGATAAGCCAGCCAATAACCACATTTTTTGTAATTTGTATTTAGTTTTTAGGGTTTTGCCATCGGTTGCAAAACCCGTATGAAATCGCTTTGGGTCTGTTTTGTGTTTTGGATCCTTAATATCTCAGAAACTACTGCACCTATTGACTTGAAATTTGAAATAATAATACATTTTGTGCGCCCGCACATATTTATAGAAAAATAAATGAAAATAAATGAAAAATCAAAATGAAGATTTTCCATACAAATTTTGAAATCGAAATTTTATATGGAACGTACAAAGTCGAAAGTGGTATCAAATGAAAGGTACTCGTTTTTAGATTTCAAAATAGTTTTTGAAATTTCGGTAGATTTCATACTTTTTAAAATATTTTGAAAATGGTCAAAAAAATGACCGTTCCCCCCCCCCCCCTATCTCCGAAGATTGCAGAGCGATCGACGTATTATGTACCAAGTGTTTGTAGGTATTGATCTATATTTTATAGGAAAAATATAGAGAAGTCTGAAAAAATAATACTTTTTGAAATATGGTCAAAAAAGGGCGGGAAAAATTTCTAAAGGGGTGACTACCCCCCCGAGTTGGGTATCAAATGAAAGGTATTGGTTTGTACATTCCAATGCAGTTTTTGAAATTTCGATAGATTTTATACTTTTTGATATATTTTGAAAAAGGTCGAAAAATTGACCGGTACCCCCCCTCTATGTCCGAAGATTGCAGAACGATCGATTTGATATGTACTAAATTTTTGTAGGTATTGATCTATATTTTACAGGAAAAATATAGGGAAATCTGTAAAAATAATACTTTTTGAAATATGGTCAAAAAAGGGCGGGAAAAATTTCTAAAGGGGTGACTACCCCACCGAGTTGGATATCAAATGAAAGGTATCAGTTTGTACATTTTAATGCAGTTTTTGAAATTTCGATAGGTTTTATACTTTTCGAAATATTTTGAAAAAGGTCGAAAATTTGACCGTCCCCCCCCCTCTATCTCCGAAGATAGCAGAGTGATCTATATAAAATGTACTAAGCGTTTATAGATATAGGTCTATATTTTACAGGAAAAATATAGAGAAGTCTGTAAAAACAATACTTTTCGAAATATGGTCAAAAAACGAATTTTCATACAATGGGGGCTATTTCATTGAGAGCAATATCAAATCAAAGGTTTGGATTTCGACAATTCAAAACAAGTTTTAAAAATCATCCAAGTTTCATACTTAGTGAAATACGTAGAAAAAAGTCGAAAAAATAATTGTAGGTACCAACCCACTTACCTACCCACTAATCTCTGTAGTAACTGTAATAGTAGGGTTCCACAGCGCCACGAAACTGTTGTTCTCAAAATTTTAAAGTCCATACCCAATGTATTCCACTGCGCTCGAAGAATATTTAGATAATAAGATTATTGAATTCATGAATTCCACCGTGCTCCAAAAAAATATGAGAAGAGTAATGTATCCTGGATAATCCACACAACATCATTTAGCGACAAGCTAAGCAAGCTTATGTAATTCGTACTACTACGATATCTGTTATACTTAATAAAGTATATATAAGTATCACATTAGATGATTTATTTTTGTGTACGTAGAAAAGGACTAGAACACTCGAACAAATAATCTGCAGATCTTACAAATATTAGTCCCGAGGCGGGAATCAAACCGCAACCTCCTGCGTTGTAAACCCACCGCGCTAACAGGTCGTCAATATACGTACCTACCTAAACGACAAAAGTTCAAAACCCTCGGCGCGCGAGTTACACTCGCACTTGTCGTACTTGTTTTGATTGGTTTTAGTGTGCAATAAAAAAGTTTTTGTCTATCTATGCTATTTAATCTGAGTGAGAGTCCTTTTTAGGACAGCCCATAAATCATTAGAAAGGAGCTTTTTATGAGCTAGGGCATAAAATACATATTATGATGAGGACTTCTATACTAATATTATAAAGAGGAAATATTTGATTATTTGTTTGAATTGAATAGGCTCCGAAACTACAGGACTGATTTGAAAAAACTCTTTCACAATTAGAATCCTAAATTTCCCTTGATGAACGTAGGCTAGAGAATATTCAAAAAAAGTTTAGGGATCCGCATGAAAAAATATTTTTTTGTTAAATACACGAGCGAAGCCAAGATTCATCATATATTTCATGTTACATTTGTATCTCTATAACCAAGTGTGAATGTAATTTCCCATTTCCGTAGCACAACGCCGAGCGCCTGCTGAAACTAATCGAGGGTGTGTACCGCTGGCTGCCACTGGGTACGATCATCAATAACAGAGTGTTCGTGGTTCATGGAGGGATCTCAGATACCACAGATTTGGACATGATTCGCAGTCTTGAGAGGGATAAGGTAAGCTCTACACTTTCTTTTAAAGTATAGTGAATTTATTCAATTCACTATACTTTAACAGAAAGTGTAGAATACTCAGTGAGTAACCATAACCCGTTATATGCTAAATCCGCTACGCTTATTATTGGTAGTAAAAATCTATAACAAACATGAGATAGCTCCCTACTTCTACTAAACTAATATTGTAAAGAGGAAAGATTTGATTCTTTGTTTGTTTGAATTGAATAAACGCCAAAACTACTGGAATGATATGAAAATTTTTTTCACCATCACAATCCTCCATTATCCCTGATGAACAAAGGCTATAGGATATTTACAAAAAATTTTGGGATCCGTATGAAAACTTCAATAATGTAACTCAACGTGTATGTGTGTGTGCATAAAGTTTTTAGTTTTTGAAAATTTGTTTAATACTTGTGCGAAGCCAGGGCGGACTACTAGTAGGTTCAAAAAGCCTTACATATCTACGCAGTATGTAAATACTTCAAAATGTTTTAGTGTCGTCCTGGGTAGCAATGCAATACACAGGCAGCAAAACATTTTGTTTAGTTTCCGATCGCGGTACCAATTGTCTTACACTGTACCGCTCTGGATAGCGAATACCGCGATCTGAATAGGCCATTAAGTAGGTATTTTATGACCTCCATAGGTTCCCAATAAAATATCCTGAAATGCTTATGGAAAAAGGTGCTCGTAGGTTATTATTATTACTTTTTTCCCGAATCTACAGTTTTATGTATTCAGTGTAGCATAGAGAGACCTTTGGCAGGTTGAGTAAAAAGCATAGTCATAAATGGATATGCTCTTATAGTTTCCAGTTTCAGTATCAGCCTTTTGCACGTTGAATGGAACTTCAAAACCGCAAAAGTTTATCGAGTGTTAAGAACAATACACATATGTTGTTCACTATTCTGTTTAGCTTTAGATTCACGTATAGAGGAACAGACAGTTTATAGGAGGAGGAGTCTCTATTTTCCTTGGTCACGAATCGCGAGTGTAAGGTCAGACTTCTTTTGCCAATTCTTTGTGTAACAAACACAACAACAAAATCAAAGTCAAAATCTGGAGAGGGTGCTTTTGTGAGGAAAAAACTCCTAACTCCTATTGATGGCGAATAACGCCGCGGGGTAAGTAATAAATAAATAAGTAATAAATAAATATACAATACCAACAGAAACAAATAACTACCAGTCATAGAAAACTAAAATTTGAGCTAACTGCTGACTGTTAATTAAAGAATGCACGTTATAATGCATACCCACTGCTGCAAAACAATGGTCACGCGCCGAATGAGCATGCTTTATGATGCCCTCGTCAAAGAGACAGGCTTATACTCCGGACTTCATAATAAAATGCTTTGGTTATTACCTCACGAGAAATCCTATTGCAAACCTTTTCAGCAAGAAGTGTTTTGCTCATTTAGTGGTCCACAGATTCCAAGCGTTTTGCATTTTTGATTAATATTCGGTGAAGCAGCGTTTGCGCTACTAAGCTTAACAGGCACCTGGTTCTTAAAAGGTAGGTAAGAATTGTGTATCAACAGTTTCTCGTAATATATTGAGTTAATAGATTGAAAAACAATAGTTAGCAGTTTAGGTTAAGATTTAACATTAAGGTAAATCAAAGGACACCCAATACTTACAAGAGAATTAGTAAAGGAGAAAAAGTTATTTAGCTCAGTAAATTTTAAGTTAAGTAAAAATGCCGTTTTTCCTGAACAGTCTACTCTAGCCCAATTCTGAAAATTCTGCTTAAAATTAAAATAGTAGGTACATAATTCATCTATACTTAGGTTTTCCCTGACAAAATACAAGAACAGTTTTTTAGTAACGGAAGTTTCTGCTTTTGTTAATTTAATCCTAAGACTATTTGAGACGCTCCTTTAGAGGATTCCAACTCTATCATATCAATTTTATGACACATAACATTTGAGTACCGCACTTCGCTATAGCTCTGGAGCTGTTTTATTGGCATTGTTAAAGATGTTATGAGCTCACTTGTTACTATACACAATGCAATAAAATTTCAAAAAGCATCCGCATCAGAAAATACCTTTAACAAGCCAAAAATTATCTATAAATAAATTCAAACGGATTGTCAAAAATATTTTTTGCAAAAGGCTTACTATAAAATATCATAATTATTATGTAGACGACAAAAAAGTTTGGGACGAGTTATGCTCCAACTCTAAAACTAACAATCTAACAAGGTAAAGGTTTCTTGTTCGCTTCTTTACTTTACCTTAAAAGGATTGAAGTGAAAAATTAATCTTCCCATATTTATTTCTTATTTTTTTTTTAAATGGCCAAGCCTTTATTAACAAATAAATAATTTCTTATTTAACTTGTATTTTGTGACGTGTCCAAGAGTCCTGTAAGGTCTAAAGGAAATAAAACACTGATTTAGATTTTTTAATGGAGTTCAAAATTGAATACGAAACTCGCCGAGTTTCGTGTACAGACAGCTCGGTGGTTTGATGCGAAATTTCAATGTATGATTATTGCAAGCATTCTACAGTGCTTTGTGAACTTGTCGGTGGTCCGCAAATTTTGGTGCGTTGACATTACTAATTTGCTGCATGATCTCCAATATAATTAAACTTTGTTTTATTTGTTTATTCATGTTTTGAATTCCCAACCATAAACAGCATAAAACAAACGTAGACGTAATAAAATAACTTATACAATAAAAAGGTAGGTGTCGTTAGTGTGAACAATATTATAACAGATCACTTATTCTACATATAATAAAATAAAACAAACATTTAAACAAAGAGCTGGTACGAATCATTATTTAAAATAGTAATTCAATTCGTACAAACCTAACTAGCTAGTACCTACTTGTGGACATAGTTAGTGCTGATAAGCATCGTCCTATTCAAAATTACTCGTACAACCATTAATAATGCATTAATTTGTTTGTAGTACGTGTCGCTCCTCCGACCACCTGTGCTGGACTCCGCCGGGGGAGCCGAGTCGATCGACAAAGTGGAATGGAAGCAGGTTCGTATACTTTTTCATAAAGTTTTTAAAAACAAAAAGGTTTACATTCCTTTATGTAACATGTAAACTACTGCGGTTTCGTAGGTAAGTTGTTACGTATTTTTCGAGAGCTTATGATATTACATTGATTGTACCAGACGGTGAAAAGGTAGTGCAACACTTATTTACATAGCTAGATCATTCTATTGCATACTTTGATAATTTCATGCATCTTGTCAGTTTTTACACGCAAATCTGTATAAACTATGGAATTATGGCAAAAAAAGTGCTTCAGCAAACTCACCCATTTGTGATGTGTATGGAAATATTATGGCCCTGTTGAAAGATTCAAAGATATTTGCGTCAAACAAGATAAAAAGGTAAATGACAGATCTAGCATAATTATATTAAACATATAAAAATAATTATTTAAATCCTAAAAATATTCCTATCATTCAGCCGCATAAACAATTTTACAAATACAATAAAGTCTAATGAAGTACAAACAAAATATAATAATGTCAAATACTGTGGTTAGCTAAACGAATGGGTAGTGAATGGCCCTAGAGTTATTCTGAATCATTCACAACTCAATGTAAAGGTCATCGATCTTTTGGCATAGGTTTAGTTGGCACTGCACTCCACTTTATATCGGACTAATTTGTCATATTACTAGGGAACTTGCCCACGGCCAAGCGAATGGCTTATAGTTTTTCTATGAACAATTCAACAAGTTTAGCAATTCATTCCAATTTACTTAATTGACCATTATAGTCATTTCATAAATTACCCAGCCTGTACCTGACCGTTTTCTTATCACATTCTTCTTCCATCGCTTTTTCCTATCCTTTTTGTAAAGTAAAATTTAGAGAACGGAAAAAGGATGGATTTCGGAAAGCCTTTTATCGTTACCTTGACGTTTTCTTACAAAATTGAACAGGTATTTCCTCTAAATTTACTTTGTAGCTGCGATCGTGCTAATTTCGCCTCCGGTTAATTTATTTGTTATTGATTACGTAGAGCATCGGTGCTCTCTCCCTATCTTGGACTTGATTGCCTCGTTGTTTGCTTAATCCTTGTTTAAAATCAATTTGCGTAGTAGTTTCCCGATAGCGAAGCCTGATTGCACGAAACTTGTTGGATTATGATAATTCAGATGTCTTTAAGTTTCTGTATTAGTTTAGTTTAATCATAGGATATAGTGCTATCAAATTCCACAAAGGGATATTTCAAGAATGTGCTGATCATAACGCGCAACTCAGGGCTCAATATCCATGCAAAAATTTAAGTAATTTTAGATGATTTTAGCAAAAAACTAGATATATATATAGGTTTTTAATGTGCCCATCTAACGCGATGGATTAATTCAAAATATGGAAGATTTTAGCAAGAACCTTTTAAAGGCCGTCCCGCTGTAAGTAAGTTACTCCAACCAAAGGTTTTCAAACAAAGTAGCAATATTTTTTCAGCGAACAAAACTGGCTAATATTTCGTAAGATGTTAAGCCTATTTTCTCGTTCTCTTTCAGCTCAAACAGATTACCTACGTCGTGTTTCAAACCATTCATCCTTTTTATCTATTTCTTGAAACGCTCGACGGTTCATTGGGTCGCCTTTGTCTCGTTTATAACCCGTATCAATGATATTTTATTGAGCTTGATTCTGAGCAATTTCAGCGCCCGTCATTCTTGGCGTAATACAATTTTCTTGGGACGATCCCTGCGGGGTGTCACCACATGAGTGACTTGAAGTTGAAGGTACTTCTGACGCAAAGGGCATTTAATGTTGAGTGCTCGCGCTCGCTTCGTTTGTAATACAAAGTTATTGTTTCCCATATAGGATCTTACAACTTTCATTAACAATAAATAAACATGCTGGATAATCCGCACATTATCTAGCGATAAATAGCTTTATCGCTAGATAATGTGCGGATTATCCAGCATGTTTATTTACTGCCTAGCGGCAGGGCTTGTGTTATGACCTGATACCAGATGAAAGGATGCTAAGTTGCTAACCAATCGAACCCGCATCCTCCTAGGTCGCAGGCAGATCTTCCTCCATCGCGCCACAGACTACGTCCATACTTTCCTATTCTTTTTACAGTTACCTGCGTACTTTAGTCCTGTGTTTACCCTATCTGTACCTGATTAGGTACCTAGACCCTACTTGGTACTTAATAATATTTTTCAGCATAGACATTTATTTCTTGTAAACTTATAATAGTTACCTATGAAACTACATGAAAAACTTTCCCAGAAACGTCTGCAAGGCTCTTGAATTATGAACATAAGCAGAATTTTCGTGGAAAAACTTCGTGATGATTTATTATTCGTAAATGTCATGGCATGACTGAGCTTTATTTAGAACATATTTTCTGATACATATTACATTCACAGTCAGTTTTGTTCTTTTCTTTTATATGGGGCATATTTTCTAATACATATTAAATTCACAATCAGCTTCATTATACAGAGTACATACATTCCTGTAGTATATACTCTGAAGCGATGAGTTTGCGTAACATAAAATATCTTAGACATTTCGTATTTCATTAAAATAAGGGACCAATTCAAAGGGAGTTATGCGGTACAGTCTGACTGCGTTATACGATGTAATATATCTAATGAAAACTGGAATCACGCACATAGAGTTTTTCGGTGACGTCGCGACTATCGCTGTCTATAAACATTTATAAATTTTTGAATTACAGAATTAAATACCAAAACGTCAAACACTATTTTAAAGTCTAAATACTTAGAAAAGAGGGAAATTGTCACAATAATAATTTAAAAAAAGTGTACCTAATACCTATGTAGTTAATAATAGCAGTTGAATGACAAAAAGTACAATTAGAATACAAAAACATCGAATGGATTTATCGATGTGTAAAGAAAATAGACGTGGAAAATGTACCTTATATACGTCAGAAAAAAACAATTCTCCCATCCAAACGAAAACAATTCAAAATTATGGTTCAATGTTAACGCTACGAATTATATTTTACTAACGATCCACACCGGCTTTGGAAGAATGTTATGTACCTTTAAACCTTCCTCTTAAATCACTCTGTCTTACGAAAAAAACCGTCTAAATCTGTTGCGTAGTTTCTAAAGTGACACAAGAGATCAATCCTTCTCTAAATACCTAGGCCCTAGGGTAGAGTAGACCGGGAGCAAACCCTATGACATAGGGTTTGCTCCCGGTCAGCGTATCCCGGTTATCACACAAACTCATCTAGTGCTGTGCGAGCCAGCAAGTCATTATTTAATTATTATAAAAATTATCTAAACGAAGTTGAGTCGGTGTGTGTAAGTGATTCATGATAAGGGTATGAGGTAGATTCGTTAGTAGGCTTGTGGTTTTACCCTCTGTTGATAACAAAAGGGTTAAACAATATTGAACTAACCCATAGTCCATCCATCAAGGCTTTTTCAACCTAATGTGAAATAATGTTTGCTGAGAATTCATCTAATCTAAGTTTCGGGTCGGAAAATTATTCATTCAAGTAGATACTATAGAATGTCTATACAGAATCACTCCGATCCAGGCCCTGAACCTGACATCAAACCATACGATTGAAATATGAGATAATCTACCTATAAATACTGTTGTCTTTATAACTGTAGGATAGTCAACCTTATATTCTTATGACTAATAAATGCTGGACATCTCCATTGACGGTCCAGCACCGATTCTGATATAAACTTCGCGTACTATACTACATCGCAGCAAATGGATCACTTACGGTAACGATCACTCACTTTCCCGTGAACGTGGACGTGACCGAGTTTCTGATCATGAAATTACAGTAATCCTTTGAAACAACCGATAAAATGAAAATAAGTGCCACATTGCGGTAATTAAGGACGCAAAAGCAATTAAGAATTAGGATAATCATAGAATTTATTGCCCAGGCGGCTTTATTCGGTAACATTTACATAGAATATAATCTAACTGGAAATACGGCAACGAAACTGTTTTGATCTACTTAAAGTTACAAAATTTTTCAGCGATTATATCGCTTAATAACTATATAAGCACTTTACATAAGTATAAAGTTGTGATTTATGCTATCTAGATACATAAAAGCCTTAACGATAAACGTTATCGTTAAGTTTTAATGGATTATATTATTAAAATCTTATTATTATTCATAATTGAAGGTCAAAGATCTTGTGATCTCAAAACGCGAAGACAGGGTTATTTATTCATGCTTTTAAATTAAAACTTATAGAGCTCTTTTGATTTTCTGCAAACTCGAAGCCTTACTAACTCCAGCCAATTAAATGAAATCGCAGAAAACTTATGCGCAAGCTCTGCAATCTGCATATCTAATTTACAGTCGCATTTTTAAATATTTATTCAAATACTCTTCCAACTTCTATCCGAAAAAGAGACATAAAATCAGCTTTTATGATCATTGGTGAAGGGCGAGAGAAGGGACTTTATATTGAACGATTTTCTGTCACGAACCACCACGATCCCAATCCTAAATTGTTGGATCGACAATTTAGCACAAAGAAAAATCAGCGTCGATTTATCGTCGCACAACTCGAGACCCAAAGGATCGAGGGTATTGTGAATTCTGGCCAGTGTCAAAAATATATTTTTATACAATTTTAACTTCGAGCGGATACGCTTTTGATGTATGTAGGTACATAGGTATCAGGACGTAACGTTAACGTAATTTCACGTGAGGAAATTGAGTTAAACGTCGGCTTTATGGGCGTAGAATTTTCAATCAGCGCGTCAGACTACGTTTTGTTGGATAGCTCGAGCCACATTTATTACAAAAGCGTTCATAAAGTGACACAGGATTTATAATATATATGTTGTATATAAAGATAATATGTAGGTATAGTGTACAGCATACTGTTGAACTTTACAGCTAAATTGAATAAATCCGCACTTTCAATATATTTAAAAACAGAGTGGTTTTCTGTAATTAAATTAACATACAAGTTGAATACTATGAACGTTTCGTTTTCATTCATTCAAATGGAGTAGACTAGCTTGAAATTACCCCAATTAAAGTCAACTCCGTAGCCGCAACCAGGTGGGATTTGAATATTACTGGTTCGGAATATCCATCAGGATCTCTGTTTGTTTTTTACCGGACTGCGAATTGAGGGTTATTTTTTGTAAGATTTGGTTAGGAAATTAAATAATATCTCTAATGTTTTCGATATTTTAAAGGCCTTACGCACTATAATACCAAAAATCTTAAGATTGCGTTATCTTACTAACCAACATTCTTTACTTGATGTTTAATTCGCCAACTAACTGGCTTGGTAATTTTTGTAAGATAAAATTAATATGCACTAAAAACCTTGGAACTACCCAAACTAAAACAACAGACAGACTGTCCATCTGTTGTTCGTCGGACTATTTGATTTTTTATCGAGTCACAAGAAATTTGCATGTGATCGAAACGGGCTGGCGCAAGATTTTTTTTTGGTATTTTATGATTTCTGCTTGCATAACATGCAATATAAATTAAACGCTTTACAGGTATTCGACATTCTTTGGTCTGACCCGCAATGCACCGGAGGCTGTGTAGCGAACGCCCTTCGCGGCGCGGGGACATACTTCGGCCCTGACGTCACAGCTACATTCCTCCAGAAGAACAAACTGAGCTTCCTCATCAGAAGTCACGAGTGCAAGCCGGGGGGCTATGAGATCATGCATAATGGGAACGTGAGTTAAGCAAATGGAATTGTAGGAAATATGGCGCTCTGAGCGCCGAAACTTGAACCCGTTCAAGTCCCGCCAAAGTCGAAATTTTTGGGATTTATTTAATTTGTCAGGGATTACCCTGAGTTCGAGGCCTTACGTATGATAACAAAAATAAAATGAAGTTAATCAACCAAAAGTCGTGATAAAACGAGCAAAAGCAAAAGTGAGCAAAACTGCGGGTATTATCTAGAAAGGTTAGAAATGACAGGATAATATCAATTAAATAAAGGGTACTAGAGAGATGACACGGGATGAAAAAGGTCACAAATGACGTAATCACGATTACTGGCTTTCACGAGAGTTATTTTCAGGGTTTTATCATGTACACCAACTGAATGCAAGGAACGTCGTAATAGTAGTAGTAGTAAATTCTTTATTTGTCACTTATATGTACCTAGTTATCATATAACACACACATACAATTTGTTTAAAATACACATATTACACATGTCATTTACTTAACGGACCATAATTATGCAGTAACAAAAACATTACGACACGTACGGAGTAACAAAAACTAGTGTTACCTATAGAATTTCTACTTTATAAAAACTAGCTGCTGCTCGCGGCTTCGCACGCTTTTCCAGTACCACAGTATCTTTGTCGGTTAATACCATTTACCAACAAATGTCATTAAGATCCGTTAAGCGTTAAGTGAAAAGGTTACAGACAGACAAACAGACGGATCGATAGACAGGTATAGACTGATCGACTGACAGACCGACCGGCACAGTGAGACCGTCAGATAAACAGTCAGAGTTACTTTCGTTTTTATAATATTAGTATGGATACACCGTAAAATAAAACCAACCCTACACCATTTTACTTCACTACAGGCACTTTGTCACATAAGACGGATTATTTACATTCATGTTCGTTCTGTAAAATACACGTGTCTGAAATAAATAGACTCGTGTCGGGTTGTTGGAACATACAAGGACACATAAAATCTCTGCTACTACCTTTTTTGAATTCAAGAGGGTTCCAAGCTTTTATTATTAAAATTGTTTTTATGTGAACAATTAAAATAAGTGAGACTAATAAACAAAATAATTTAAGAACAGCTGCAAAATATCTTCAGATAGAACAGACCAATTATGGAGAGCATTTGTTTGAGTTTATGTCTAGCGTGTACGTTATTAGTACGCCGCGCCGGCCGATCGGAGACAAACCGAGTTAGGACCGCTCATGAATACGCTGAATTTTGAGGGCAGTTTACCAGCGCTTTTTGTAATAAAATTCTAAGATACCTATTCTGATTCAACTCGGTTATTATTGGAATAAGTAAGTTACTACAAAGATTTATAGTAAAGACAACGTTTTCATTTAAAATATTCAAATTTATTCCTTTGACCGTTCAAATAGAAAATTGATTTTTTTTTGACAAATAACGGAATATCAAATATGTACTTCTCTACAAATTCTCTTATATTTATGGCCATGGCGGGAGTTTGGTTGTTGTAATCGAACGAATCCGTAATTAATAAATGAGATTTATCGGCTGTCCCTAATAAGGCGACCTAACGATCCTTATTTTCTTTACGACAGGTAATTACGATCTTCTCGGCGTCCAACTACTATGAATTGGGGTCTAATAAGGGAGCTTATTTGAAGCTCTGTGGTAACTCCTTGGAGAGGCAGTTCGTCCAATATACTGCTGCCGTGTCTCGGACCAGGCGGCTTACTTTTAGGCAGAGGGTAGGGCTGGTCGAGTCCTCTGCTATGAGGGAGCTACACAACCAAATTATGGTGGCCAGAAGATATCTTGAAGCTACCTTCAGAAGTATGGATTTGGATCAAAGTGGTATGTGGTTCTAGTTATTTTAAAATCATTTTTCATGCTTGAGATAATAATCTGTGGTTTGAAAATTACTTGATCAAGAACATTAATCTGGTTAAATATATGGTAAGTTAGTTGTCCAACTACAAAAACGTCAAATTGAAGTTTTGCCATTCAAAAATCTTCGTTGAAAAGTACAGAGAAAATGTTTACTTGGTCAGCTAATTTGTGAAAACGATGTAAACCCTCAATTGAGCTTCTTCACATGTTTCTTTGCTATCTTAAGTAACTATAGTTGGTTATAGCTAGCGTCTTTTTACGACCACAAGTAAAACTATGAAAACGATAAAGATTTTGGCACGTAGACGTAATCGTTCTACGAGGAAAATTTACAGAAACACATGTTCACGAAGGTAGACGACGTTAATATTGTAACGCTTTCGTCAAAGCATTTGTAGTTTCCGTGTTTATTGAACTGTCAAACTCAGGCCCACATACGTAGCTCTAAGGCCCTTTCTACATGAACACGGCAACGGCACCAACAACGGCGGCATAAGAGCCTAATGCTTAGGTACACACTCGACTATGCGAGACTTTATGTTTACAGTATTACTATTACATTGGTATACTGATGGTACCTAACTTAGGTAGTGTGGGGTTATTACATTCAACTATTTATGTCCAAAACATTCGCGCCGATAACGAAGGTGTGAAAAGGGTACACATTGTGCGCTGTCCTTGTACCTAATCAACAAATTGGCATTAGGTGGGTGCTGGTAGAGTAGTTTCTATTCTACTGAATAAAGCTAATCATTTCTTTTGTGTTGTGTCAAGGTAAAACTACTAGCAAACTTTTTGGAAATGTTTACTTTTAATATGTTGCCATATACACATATCCATATTTGATTGTATTTTTATTGTAAACTAATTTAACTTTATAAAGGCGGCTACTTGTAAAGATAACGTCCCAGGATAACGCCAAAACTATTGTAGTATATTAACGAATCGAATAAAGGAATTATGTTTTGGACCTAGGGTACATTTTACCCCGTTAAAACGTACCTATTTGGGTCCGCGGGTAGGAATTAGTCAGCTAAAAACAGAATAACTACGGAGTTTCTCAAGTTTTTTTTATAATGGACTAAAACATTGGTGTTATTCCAACACAAACAAGACTGGTAGATACTTACCCAACCCGCTCAAATTTATAATTACTCTGTTGAACTTTGTCCGAACTTATGAAACTGTTATTATTTATTATGCAATCTCGCAGCGTTGCAAGTCGTTAAAACTAATGCTTGTAAACTAAGTTATGTTTGCACTAGCGATAGACGACCTCTGTGGCGCGGTGGGCGAAGGTACGCCAGCGACGCAGGTTGCGGGTTTGATTTCCATCTCCGGACAAATCTATGTACGATCTGAAGATTTTGTTAAAGGTGTTCTGGTCGTTTTCTATATAAAAAATATGCATCTGTGTTATTAAATTGTATTAAGTAACTTAGCTTAAAGCTAGATGATGCAGTATGGATTGTCCAGCATATAAAAAAACAACAAGCTGGTTTACAGGTGTTTATCGGGATAATTATGTAGTCTAGTGATGATTATTTACTAGATGATAGGTAGGTTCTGCGTGTTTATTTAGTTACCTACATAGAATCTGGAAGGTTTTAACACAATCCGCTTCCTAATTCTGGCATTGTCTCGTGAAATAAATAAATAAAAATACATTCTAACGAACATTCGCCTAATATTATAAAGTTTTGATTAATAGAGATTTGATCTTTTGTTTGGATTAAATAGGCTTCGAAACTTCTGGACCGATTTGAAAATTCTTTCACCATTAGGATCTGGTCGTGTGGTGCCGGCATAGAATGTCTCCACCCCAACTCTTTCCGTGGGTGTTGTAAGAGGCGACTAAGGGAATCACACCGGGGGGCGGGCAGCAGCGCCCTCTGCAGAACAACTCCACCGAACTGCGATCCCCAACCCGCATGCCCAGCGTGGGGATTATGGGCAATAACCCCCTAAACGATAATGCCATCTATGGCGCTCATTAGGGGAGGCCTATGTCCAGCAGTGGACTATTATAGGCTGGTGATGATGATGATGATTAGGATCCTACATTATCCCTTATAAGCATAGGTTATATAATATTTTCAAAAAGGTTAGGGATCGTATGAAAATACCAATAATGTAACCCAACGTGTATGTGTGTATAAATTTATAAAAATCAAATTTTGCTTGATTTTGCTGATTACCCTTGCGAAGCCGGGGCGGACCGCTTGTATAATATAGATAGATATATTTTTATTGAAGTAATCAAATAGTTGTCTTGTTATATGAAAGATCAAGTTGTGTGTCCACGGCCCTGGGATATGGAACAATATTTATTTAAGTTTCATATCCTGTCTATTGAATCTTCTGAACGGGCTGTCAGAAAAAAATTGCAAGCAATCTCCGTAGTTTGCAGAGCGATCCATCTAAAATGTTCTAGGCTTTTTTTAGATATGGGTCTATATTTTACAGGAAAAAAATATAGAGAAGTCTGTAAGTAGTCTTTGAAAAATGGTTATAAAACTAACTTTCTAGGGGTTATTTCATTCAAAGGATTATATATATATATTATCAATTATAACTTAAATAATTATAATCAATTATACATTTAGGTAATATTTGTTTACATAATCGGCGAATTACACCTGTACTTGATCTTTGGTTTAGGTTCAGTTTCCATAACAAAATTTGCCAAAACTCTATGAAAGAAGTGTGAATTAATTTCAAAACATAACATTGTTTCCTTTCAGTAAAATTAACTATTATCAAAATATAGTGCCTGCCCACCATGCCCCATGGCCATCGGGCATACTGTAACTACATCGGAACTAAGTTGGGTCTCTAGCGTAATCTCGAATACCCGGCTTTGGCTCCATTCGCCGGGAGAATTATTCAGTAATTCGCGAAATAATCCTGCAACGTCAGGGCCCCACGGAGATTTACCTACTAAGTCACTCAATCCCAGAAAGGTCGCTTTCCTTAACTTTTTAGAGTCACTTTGCAATCATCTGAAAACGCAAAAGAACTGAACTAGGCACGTGTGTAAAATGCTTGTGCTTGTTTTGGTAAGTTGAATAAGACAAAGGAAAACTCACTTCATATACCTAACTGATTGAGGAAAAACGTTTCTAAGTTTCTCTCGATTGGAACCGACAGAGATTAGATTAGACTTAGGTAAATTGTTTTTTTATGGCCTGTTTGAATAATATTTTTACATGGGCATTGATTCAATGTGTGCATACTCATAAATTTTCGGTTTCCTTGAATTTCGTCGTAGCCGGATACCATCGTCACTGTCCATCAGGTGAGACCGTGGTTAAACCAAGGCCATGTACATTATAAAACAAGATCCTTCAAAGGCGAGTGTAACTCTCGCGCCGAGGGTTTCGAACAAAAAACGGACAGAACGAGACCATAACGGTTTTGAATCCAATCCATTTCTGGGGTGAATAGTCATTCTATTTAACCCTCATTACGATCTAAAATATTATGATTGAAACTATAATAAAGAATTTTTCGGTAGTTTCGGAGCCTATTCAATTAAAACAAATGAACAATCAAATCTTTCCTCTTTATCATATCAGTGTAGATGTTCATCTGGTTGTACAGATATTTTAACAAAATGGTGTTAACGATTCTATTTATTTTCCTTATTTTAATTTTCCCTTGGACTGGGTTCTTTTGTTTTATTAACATGGGAAATATGAGCTTAGCACAACCCAGCCTAAAGCAAATTGCACACTTATCCGACCCCAGCAGTCGTTCCGAGAGCCGAGGAAATTAATTCAGCTTATCCCAAGGTTTCTGGCCAAATGATGGTTAGATTTAAGTTATATTTTATCTTTTTAATTATAGCGATATTTTTAGTTTTCATTGTGAGGGACTTTGTGTTGAGCTCACCTCCGGATTGACCGGTGAAAGACGGCAGATGCCGGATGCGGCAAACTGAAGACAGGGCGCTCATTAGTGGAGGCCTACTCGTATGTCAGTGAAATAGTATAGGCCATTGATGACGATATCACCCTTTTCATCGGCACGACATTAATTAAAACTGACAGAACCTTGACATTACATTGCTCAAAGGACTGAATGACCTTTATTCAACACTTAACTATGCGAAAATGTTTTTGTGCCGCTTTTGACAATATCTCGCCCATTTAACGTCAGATATCTTAGCAATTTATTAGGCCCTGGATCAACGTCAACTTCTTTATTTATGGCGCCGCTTGCTAGGAACTGAAATGTGTCATTTTATATCTCAGGTTACATATCGATCAGTGACTGGTGCCAAGCGATGGAAGAGATAACGCACCTAGGCCTTCCGTGGAGGATGCTAAAGGACAAGCTAGTGCGCACAGATCCGGACACACGCCGCGTGCGGTACATGGACACGTTCGAGCTGTCTGTTGCCAATGTAAGCATACCTTTAATTTCCATAGAAATATTCCAGTACCAACTTGTTAATGGTTCCTACATTTCTTTCGCAATAAACATCAATGGCTATGTACAGTGTTGCAGAAAAAGTATTTGTACGAAGTACAATGTGATGTATAATAGCAGGGGAAAATCTAGTTATATTAGTTTATAACTGGGTTATTTATGTTATCAATTGTTTCTAAAACTTTAATATTGTTTCCCTTTTTTTGTGGCCAGGATGTACAGAGTACAATGTGTAAAGTCAGAGCAATCTAGTTTCCCTAAAGTCTTACTTGCAATACGTGATATATGTTGTTCTGCATTGAACATGAATTAATATCTTTTTCCTCTTAATTCCCACGTAATTACAATACGTGATAATTACTGTTCCGTATCAAACCTTCATTATAACCTTAATCTAATTAATAAATCAGTTGCGATCTATCAGCGTTAGAGGTATCTTTTACCCTGTTTCCACGGTACCTTTAACAGTGTTTGTAAATTGATGTCACAGTCAATCTAAGAGACTAATAGACTCATTCAATCGGAGCCACTCATTGAGTCATTGTTTTATCAGAAGTCAGAGCATTCGTTATTGTCTGCATTAAGCCCAAGGGTAAAATAAAACAAGGGAGAAACGGGAACACGAAAACTTTACAAATGATCGCCTGCTGTCTACTCTTTTTCCTTATTTACTTGGAAAAGTTACGCAAACTTTTTGTGCAAGCTTCCTGAAATGTTGTTGACACTTTAGTAAAAAGGTTTTTACGGCTGAAAATAGGCAATCCAGTTTGTAAGCATTCAAACAATACTAAGTGTTGAATTGTTTATAAGCTTTCCACACGCTATTGCAGGAAAATGAGCTTCTCATCGGATTTATTGCGAACTACAATATTGCCCGAGTAGGCACTTTCGCTCAATTCTGCTGAATTGTAATATTTCGTGTTTTATTCCGTAGCAAACTGGCCGTAAATCTGACACCCAAACAGTCGTTGAAACCCTTTACAAAAACAAAAGAAGCCTGGAAGCGATATTCAAAATTCTAGACAAGGATAACTCAGGTATTTATTAGATTGATGTTTGATTTTGGCCCATTTATTTAAATCCTATGGATATAACATAAAAATGGTGAAGTAGAATTATTGCGATATACTTCCACTTCACTGTTTACTTAGATTAATAATTGTAACTTATAAAGGCGCTTATAATGTCGAAAAATATAGATAGAAAATCAGATTTTTTGGATCCTTACCATAATTACCATTACCATTTTAAATAACCTCGCTCTCATTTCGTTTGAATCGATAGCTATACGATATCCGTTTTACTCTGTAAAATTTTGCAGGTTTTATAACCCTAGAAGAATTCTCTGAAGCGTGTCAACTGATAGGCAAGTACATGCCGAATCCTATGACTCAAGAGCAACTCGTCGACATATGTCGACTGATGGACATCAACAAGGATGGATTGGTAGACTTGAACGAATTCCTCGAGAGTTTCCGACTGGCGGAGAAGAGTCTTCAAGAGGACAACAACGAGATAATAGAAATAGAAGCCACCTGACAGGAGCTAGACCGTCGCCCCAGCCGGACGGCGGTCGACAAAGACGAGAGCGGGGTCCAGGTAGAAATACTCACGTTAGATAACGAACCGACATCGAACGGACGAGCTCATCTGATGGGGGAACAAGTCACGCAGGAGACGGATGACATCCAATTAATAGATTACGAGGACCAACCGCGGCGGCCCGGACTTTTGGAGAGCGACATTTAAAACTTACCGATAGGCATTTAAAACTTTTACATAGCCTTGCTTAATCTGAGTGTGTGATGTTTGGAATAAATTTGATGTAATCTTTGAAATTTTTAAACGTTTGAACGTACAGAATTGAGAATTGAGCAACATGATTGAATTGAATTGATTGTGGAAAAGAAGATTTTCCCAGCATTTTTAATGTCCAATAAAACTCGCAGTCTGTAATGTTCCTTATATTTTTTGGCAAGTATCTACCTATGCACGTACTTCCTTTTAATTGTGTGTATTTGAGCGTAATAAAAAATTCATTAAGTAAAATATAATCAAAGGCATATTTCGTGAGTAGATGATACTCATGTACCTACTAAATTTTAATAAAGACAATTTTAATCGCCAAAGACTTAAGATTCACACAAGAGCAAAATTATACGATGAATATTTTGTCTTCTTGTGTTCTCAATTTTGAGTGAATTTGTATCATATTGAAATCGGTGCCAATTATAGAAAATATTATAAGTGATTTTGCATACTTTTACACAGTACCACAATTAATACAATGGGGAACAATATAAATTTAAAAAATATTTATTTCGTATATGTATCATAAACGAATTGGAAATATGGTCTAAAAAAAAATATAAGTTGAGTTTTTCACTTCATACGCCCAGCGCGTATGGAAAATAGCTTTCAAATTGTATTTGCTAATATATAAATATTTAGTATAGAGTGTGAAAGAGCTCAAAAAGAAAATTTTATATAATCCGATCAATGTTAAGTAAATTGTAGATACATTTTTAACAATTTTTTTAAATATGAGATAAAACATAAACCTTTAGCAAATTTTCTAGTCGTATTTTAATCATTCTTGTACTTAAATATCTGTGTTTTAAATTTAATAAGCATTCCAAATAATATCTCTATCAATTTTAGCATTGCATTCGTAGATATATTTTTAGTAAGTAATGTAAATTAATAAATAAATAATGCTGGACAATCTACACAGCATCATCTAGCCCTTTCACTACATAGTATAAAACAAAGTCATTTCCCGCTGTCTATCCCTATGTATGCTTAATTCTTTAAAACTACGCAACGGATTTTGATACGGTTCCTTCAATAGATAGAGTGCGAAGCCGGAACGGATCGGTATTAGAAAAAAGAACAATAGCTTGCTTCTAACTAGGTCATCTATAAAAGTCTCTCTATTTTTAATCGATTGGCTTGTATTTCGGTTGTTAACTGAAGTTTACTCTGTTTCTTATGACAGTGGAATAAAGTTATAAAGAACGAGGTTAACGATGTATCGTCAATCTGTTGTCCTCTATAAAATTCAGTGGCAGAACACGGGACTGACTGACAATTTATAAGAGTGCAAAATAATACGAACCAATTTTTATATGTCCTATAATTAGATTCTGCTTGTATTCTCAGATGATGATTGTCAAAAACTTATTTGAAGAAAAATAATTATTTTTCTCTGAACCGTAGTTAGGTTAATTAAATTTAAATACTTATGCTTTTTAAAATTAATACACAGGGTGGATCATTAATTCTCGATAGTAATGAGAAAATGGGTATTGTTTATATAAAATAATATCGAATTGTGCTGCCTACGAGTATGGTAGAACCGACAACGATAAAACATTTATCTTCCTACAATGGTTATTGTTCCAACCGTTATTACCCCGTTCTAATAATCCACCCCGTGACTAGGTTAATTAAATTTGTACATTAGGTAAATCTGTGTCATGAAAAATAGTTATGCTTTATATTTTTACAAAAAAGGCCTGCATTATATTCACAATTAACAGTGATTTATCTAAGAGGTTTTCTTAATTACCTCTTTGTGCTAGTACCTAATTGCATCCAGAGAAGTGGTTTTATGTGAAGGGATCGTAATTAAATCACCAAGAGCCACTGAATTCTTCCTGCTTTTTTAATATCTTACGCTTATAAGGCTTATTTAAGACCTCAAGCTCACATCACTTCGCGCACATTGGTCTGAGATTTTATGGAACGGAATTTAGAACTCTAAAAATATCCTATCATAACATTCTAAGAGTTATTTTTAAATCAGCGGTCCATTCAAAATTAATTTTGATTTTATTTTATCTAGCACGAACACCAAAAACATAATATATCTATAGTTACTAAGTTAGGTACTTAATAAAAATATTGTATTTTTATTCAGAGATATGAATGTAATTCTAAAAATTTAAAAATTATTACCTAAAAATATATTAGCTAAGCAAATATTTTCAAATATCTTGAAATCTATTTCAAATTATGATGTATTTTATCTGTCCAATAAATACTTATAAAATCATGTGTGTTTCATTTTACTAATACAATCTGGATTGAATCTGGACCACAAAAATAATTTACATGTCAAAATTACTACACTCTATATAAAGCGAAATCCTCACTCTGTATAGGTAATTTGAAGTGGTTTACTTTATCACTGCCTTTGGAGAAAATGAGGCTGTTAACCTCATTCCTCAATAGGTACATTTTCGTAGACCCTCTACGCAACATGCTACGAGAATTCATTTGAAGAAAAACTTTCGTGGAAAAAAAGAAAGTTGTTTGTACCCACACAACGACTTTTTCTTTGGTTCTTCTTTCTTAAACAAATTTTGCGTGGCACGTGATGAAAGCCCAGATGTGGCCAAAGGCTAAGGCTAGCCCAGTTGGGCTGATGACTATGTAAAAAACTCTCTTTGGGCATACCTTGATATGCACGGCACAGGAGATCTTGCTACTTTGAATAACGAATGAAGTCAGATTGCAAAACGAAGGATTTCAATAACATTAATCCTTTAGGCAAAATAGGAACTTAGGTATGTTCATACAATACGTTCTTTCGGCGACCATAAAGGTACAAGTTGGCAGCAGACGACATGAGGCAGCAGCGGACGACGTGTCGCAGCGACACTACTGGTTCCTAGGTATGTATTTCTGTGAAATTCCCTCCGTAGCTAGCGGCGATCAACGACGTGCCGAGCGAGTTATTTTATCTATTCCATCCACTACTGTAGCCGTCTGCAGTCGACTTCGAAATCATGACTGCAGCGACAGGACGACACGTCGTCTGCTGCTAACTCCTACCATGAGCTTGACATTTATTTCTTAGATATCTGCAGCAAAGCGTCAGCTGGTGACGCCCCCGAAGCAATGATGTCATGATGACGGCCGGTTTAACACTAATTCCTTCCATAGTAGGTACTATTGATTTGAGCACAGATGGAAATAAATAATGTTGGTAAATGTTTTCAGTAAATTGGCAATAAATAACTTCCAGAAACGTGACTTAGACCTCTGATAAAGTAATCCTTCTGACCTTTTCCAACCGCTTTTCCCATTTTTCGACCCAGGAAATCTGCTTCGTATGAAACGGGTTATTTCTGTATAAGCGCTGCTGTCTCACCGAAATCTTTCGTCTATAATGTAACTGTTCTATTTTTAACAGATTCACAAGGGCAGTTTTTTGTTTTTTTTTTATCTGAGTCTCTCTATCTATCTCTTTATATCTGAGAATAAACTATGCGTAACCATAGTATAGTTATTATGCAGCGTAACGAAATAAATGGATGATTAAAATTATTTGATTGTTTTGAAAAAATTAAAAACCGACTCGTAATCCCATAAAATGCTCTTTCATTAGCTCTGCTTGCTTATTCACGGTCGGGTTTGGCAGGAAGTGAGTAATGCCGAAAACGCTCTTAGAACTGTTTGTTATGTTTTGGCTTCGTTCCAACCTACGAGTACTTACACTTAACAAAGGTCAAACTAAGTTCATCCCTTTTTCACCTAACTCTGCGACTGCTATTCAATCTACTTTCTCAATTCGTTTCCATATTTGCTCATCGGTTCTTGCAACAGGCTCATGCAACTTTGTATCCATAGAACAAAGTTCATGTCGAAAATACCTCGGTGTCATGGTAGACAGCAATTTATCTTGAAACCAACAATTTGAAACCATTGTCTTCTGAACTCGTAAACTTATATTCGTCTTCGAAAATCTTGGATCCATTTTAACGTTTATCCTTCCAAAAACCATCTACTTTTCACTAGCCCAATCAATATTGTCATACTGCATCACTTCTTTGGGGCTGTGTAAAAACAAGGTTACTAAGATTAGAAAGAGCTCAGCGGGCTGTCCTAAAAGTAATGATAAGTAAACCTATACGGTTTCCTACGTCAGAACTCTACTGGCTTTGCTTAGTTCACACAGGCCGTAAACAACAATATTTGTCCCTTTTATTAAACCTACTCTAAGACTATTTATAAGAAAATTAAGAAAATAGCGCAACCACAAGATGTGATTTACTACTACATGCTAATCAAGTATTGCCGTCAAGCCACTGCTTTGTTTTTATATTTTTACTGTTGTTATTGCTCTATTATAACATTTACGTAGTCTTAAGTTTCGGTGTCATAGATATGACACCTAACGTTATGTTAATTAACCTCCGTTTTTCTGAGTAATTAACGAACTCGGAGGAGGGCTCATGAATGACACAATTGTATAACTATTGCATTATCGTTTTCACACAATGTCATGTTCCATTGTAGGTACTACTTGTACCACTAAAGTTTTTTTTCTTTAAACTTATATTTTTACTACATATTATGAATTTGCGGGACAAATAGGTACCTACTAATAAATATGAAAATTTGATGGGACTACTTCGGGATTTATACTATGTTACCTACATGACAGGCAAATGCTCGTCAGTCATGGCAGCAGTTTTGTATTGGTGTGTACGAACTCAGACCATTGGTCTAAGTTTAACATTTTAGCGCATACACGCGACCGAGCACGAGTGGAGTAAGCTCTCATTCACTCGACGAGACCAAGGTGTTTTATTATTGTCTATGAATGAGACATCTCGATGGGTGTGTAATTCAATTCTACCATAATGGTCAATAATGTGCATCGAAGAATGTTTCCCATTACAGGCTCGCGTTAGGTACCCCTTTCCGTGAATGAAACAAGGGTTCTAAATAAAGGTAGCTATTGTGTGATTTAAAATAAAGCTGACCTGTTTTGTTTCACAGAAAGGAGCAAAAGGTCAGGAAAGCTATTAGAAACATCTGTGGGCCATGAATTAAAAACATCGTGACCCTTTCTTACGTCAAGTTGTAACAGTGGGCGACCGCAACTGAATATTTGAGAAAGGTTCTACCTATTTACTTATTTAGCGGTGGTTTTATCGACGTAACAAAAGATATGACCTAATGTGTTTAGAAAGAACCCATAAGTAAAAATAGTTTTACTTCTGCTGTTCAAGCCTTAGCATTTTTTTAGCCTTACAATACTTATGGTATTATACTCTTAGACTAAAACAAAACTAAAGAACATTATCACCTAGGTAGGTAAATAGAATGCAGACTGGAGTCTCGTACTGGTCCACTTTGTTTGTTCTTGGTGCGTTTATAAATATATTTTATTCCACACGTGATGATGCATGGAACCCTAAAATATTATACGGCTAAATCTGGGAATCCCCCCATATTTCGGGATTTTAACTGTCCTCCCGTTTTAAACGTTCCTCAATAACTATATAAGGCCTATAGTTTTGATATTCATACATATTATAGTTAAGGATATTTTCTAGTACCACATTGCTAGACAAAAACAGGATTGGTGTCATTCCACCCGATAGAAAAAAAAACAAAAAGTAAATGAATGAAACTTTAAATGATCAGTGTGAATAGAAAAAATAATAAAATTACACAAAGTGTATACCAAAAAATTGCAAACGTTATTATTACGCAGTGTATCACTAGAAAATATTTTTAGATACCATACAAATATTTTTTAAACATTTAAATATCTACAAAATCGTGCTCGGCTGCCGTACCGTCTTGCTCTTACTCGCCGAGGCGCCATAGATAGTGTTCATAGCGAGAAGGGAATTCACTAACAAAATATTAAACTTTAGCGAAGCAGCTAATGCAGCTAGCGTCTTGGGAACGCTTCCGACTGATATTGATATGGATCTGTTCATGTTTTCTTTATTCTACGAGTAAGTTCATTTGTGAGAATCTGTTTGACTCCGTCAAAACCTGGGTTGCTTTGGAATCCTTATAGCGATGCCAAGTAGGTTATCGTTATAAAATACGAAAATTACTTAGTAACTTAAGTTAAGTTAGTATAGGTTTTCATGGCATGTTAAAAAAATTCTAAGAACTAAACAACGATAGGTACCTAATTTTTTTTATTTCGTTCATTGTTGCTCTTTCAATTCCATTTAGCTTTTTTAGAAACTTTGTAAGACGATATAAAATAAAGTAGCTATCGCTTACAAGTAATTATGGTTTCGATCGCACAGAAGAACATAACAAATTAAAATAAATCACAAATTTGGAGGCTACACTGCATACCTATTTTTTTTTAAATCCAAGGTTAGGTATGTGCAAACTTTTGTAAATAAGACATAAAATTAAAAAAAAATTACATAAAGTCCTCCGTGGGCCAACATTTTTTGAGGTTGTTGGGACGGTAGCAAAAACCCCCCTCCACCCCCCATTTCATTTTGGCAAACGATGCACCAAACATCCTGTGTATTTTGTTCGTGAAACACTAAACGAAACAAGGACATCTGTTGAAAATATTAGGATTTACTTTAATACCATTGTAACTTTGCGGGTTGGTGTTTAGTTTCACTCTACCAAGCTTGCTTATGTTGAGCTAGAGCGTAATAAAAGTTCAAGCGGTGCCCGAGAGATGGCGTTGGGGGTTCATTAAAACTGGTCTGTTATTAACTCGTAACCGTAACTCGCAGAGCTTTGAACCACTTTGGCAGTGCCCCAGTACTACGTAGATACAATATCTATGGTTTACTTTCTTGGTTGTACATGAAGATGGCGCCACCATGATAGCGGTCAAATATTATTGTAAGAATGTAGTAATGTAGACCTAACCTACATATAGGTAAAGTATTACAAATAGTTATTCTGTGCTACAGTACCTACAGATTTTTCGTTTTGGGCTTATTTATCCAAGCTTTTGCAATAACACGTTCCTGAAAAAATATATACCGATTTATACACCTTTAAGTTTTGTGGATCAAATAGGTAGGTACTAATTGCTCGGGAATTTTATGAGACCATCTGAGGATCATTTCTTTTTATAATAAAGATCTTTTCAATGCTTTGTAATGTGTGTAATTAACGGGGAAATCGTCTTAAATACATGAAAAAATCATACAGCCGAGCGTAGAAACTCCGAGGGTTTTTCGAAGTCTGTTAAAAATAAGGCTCACTATTTAGAAAGTATCCAGTAAATACCTAATTATAGTCTGGTGATGTACCGTTCAAATAACTGCCAATTTGAGTCATATTTAGCGGTCAGCAAGCTAAATTAAATGTACCCTATCATTTTGTTGTTTAAGCTACCTGTACATAAGGGTACCGACAAAAAACCGATTACAAACTGGACAAAGGCTAATATTAGGTATCTTCGAGCGGCGTGCTCATAATTTCGTAGTTTACAGCTATTAATATAATTTATAGCCGTTTAATATACCAAACTGTAGAGATTTGATTATCGATGGTTTGTTTTTTGTGGGTCGGGATGAGCTTGGAGACTGGTCTGTGGCGGTAGACGCCATGGATCGCGTGTCGCGTGCTTCGCTTTTTTGTTCTTCGTTTCGGGGGTGTAACGCACAAAAAATATGATAAGCCCGACTTCGACTACTGGAATATAATTTTTGACAATTTCATAAATTATAGACATGGCGGCGTGTTGCTTGTTGATGGGTACCTTGGGGCGAATCGTCTGGGTATAATAGACACAACATTTAACTGCATAGATACGTATACCTACCGAGTCTAATAATTAGCCAAAATTTGTTAAATCTTACAAATCTAAGACAAAAAGAAAAAAAAATTACGCACTCAAAGATTTGTTGGAAAAGAAAAGATAAAAATAACGTTTAAGCACTCCGTTGGTATGAGATAATACATGGATGATTATAAAATGACTAGCAATTTTTTAAATTGTATTGAGTAGTTTTATATTTTTAATCGAAATGTTCAGAATCGGTGCATTCAAGTCATGCGAAGTGAAAAAGCTCTTCCTGAGTAATCAGAAGCTTCGATGGCAGAGTCGGGCCAGTCATCGATAATGGTAGAATCTTAAGTAGAATGAAGTAGTTTTGATAATGTTCTCCTATACTAATTTCAACCAGAACAGTCATTGTCCAAGAGTCCTGTAAACAGGAATCTTGGACTTGGACTCTTCGCATGACTCTTGTGCTTTATTTCCTTTAGACCTAAAGGAAATAAAGCACTTTGATTTTGATTTTTGACATTCTCGCTCGACCGAGGTTAGTTATGTGCGCAGAACGTACTGCGTTCTGGCCTGCAAAACTACTAAATTAGTAGGTACATCTTTAATTTTTAAAATTGACTTATTAGTATTGACGTAGTAATGTTTTCAATTCCTTACTTATCTGTTAAAGAAAAATCTTAAATTTTAAAAATGTACTAATTTATAGCAAATTTTATCAGTTGTCTTTGAACACGAGGTGCCCTGAGGGTGGAAAGTGGTATGCTGCTTCTGACTTGCCTTTTGCTCATCCCAGGTGTGCTCAACTGGATTGATATTAAGGACTCCTTTATGGCCAAGCCACCTTTCTCCCCAACCTTCTCAATATAAGTACTCTTGCACGACCTGAGCCGTATGTCGCCGGACATTATCATGCATCAGCATCGATCCATCACCCATATTTGCTATATTCGTTTTTATAAATTAAAATAAGTTAAATAAACAAAATTAAAATCCTTTTTAGTCCTTTTTATTTCGATATACATATAATCTATATCTATATCTATATCTATACTAATATTATAAAGAGGAAAGATTTGATTGTTTGTTTGTTTGTATGTTTGTTTGTTTGTTTGTTTGAATTGAATAGGCTCCGAAACTACTGGACCGAGTTAAAAAATTCTTTCACCATTAGAATCCTTAATTTTCCGTGATGAACATAGGCTATATAATATTTTCAAAAAAGTTAGGGATCCGCATGAAAAATTCAATAATTGAACCGTGGGCTGTATATTCAACCTCTTTTTCTATTATGGCGCGTCAGAATAGAAAAAGAGGTTGTATAGCGCACGGTGCTTGCTTTTTCTCTACGGCCAGTGTCAGTTTTGGAATGTCGAGTCAATGTCAAAAACCCCAATGCTGTTAAAAAAAGTAAAGATCCGTATGAAAACTGGGTTTCACCCATCGTTTTAGTGTGTATAATTTCTGAAATTTTTGTTTAATACCCGTGCGAAGCCGGGGCGGGCCGCTAGTATTCTATAATCTTGTGCCTAGGCCGCCTTTTGTACGTTTTTTAATTTAATTTAGTTATAAGATTAGGTAACTGTTTATTTATAGAAAAAGTCAATAAAGTGTTAATTCATTCTTGTGTACTTTAAAAGTTGTTGGAATTTTAAAAGTGAGATTTAGTTTTGTACATCAGTGTATATTGCACAAGTGTGTGCGAAAACAGTAAAGTAGGTATATGATGGCGCCAAAGAGGTTCATATCATAAAGGTAGGCAGGGGAAGCTTTTGCGGCAAGCTTGCGGTCATCGCGAGTTGTAATCCGATGCGGAACAAGTTCAATTGCCAATAACGTGCGATTATTTACGACTCTTTATTAACAAATAAAATTACAATTAAATTATAGTAGGAGAACCGTCAGGATTTAATTTACTTTGAACTTACTTTTTTTTGGAAGAGTACGCTCATAGTGATAAGGTCGCCCTTTATACCTACTTCCTATGCTTTAACTTACAAATTATGGATCAATGAAATACGAAATAAAATGTAATACTACGAAATAATATTAAACCGTCTAGGGGACGCTTCTGCTTGGTATTGTTTAGGGATCAGTTGAGCTAATGGTTGATTGCTAGCATACTTCTCTAAACGGGAAGTGTGCAAACTATCTACTAGTAGCTTAGGTAATTGTAAATACCAGTTCTAAACAGGTTATGTGATTGTACTTTTAAAATAAGTAATATAGTACTTATTATACCCCCAACTCGCATGCCCAGCGTGGGGATTATGGGCAACGCCACCGGTGGGCCAAATGATAAATAGTCATCAATAGCCCTCACTAGGGTTGGCCCATGTCCAGCAGTGGACTGATATAGGCTAAAGATGATGATGAAGTAATTAAGAGTTATAGTAACAAATCAGTGGTATTTAAGGCAAGAGCTGATGTGGTAGTCTACTGACCAATTTCTGAGGGAGCCGTCAGGTAGGAGCTATTTGTCTCTATCGTTTTTTAACCTCTTTTCTGACAGATCAAATTAAAATAAACGCTCAGACAACAACCTACAATATCATCCTGTATTTGGTTACGTGAGTGACGAGCAGTGGGAACTCTGTAGGTGGCTCTGAATATTCGAATTTGATCTATTTATCGGTTCAGATAACATTTTGTTGGTTTTAAATAGAGTTCTTAAGAACTCCAATTACTAACTAATAAGTTTACAAGACAGAGAACTTACTGAGACTTACTGAATAACTTATTTTTGAAAAAGAACAATTTTATTTTGTATATAACAAAATTGATAATTTGAATTTTTATATTGAGATAAGTACTTCGGATACCTAGTATAAGAAAAAATGCACTCTGACATTTTATTTGTGTACCTTTAAATAATTATAAGGAGAAAGATTTGATTGTTTGTTTAGGTTGAATTCCTAGGCTCCAAAATTACTGGACCGAATTGAAAGATCTTTTACCATTACAACCCTACATTATACCTGATAAACATAGGCTGTAGAATATGTCCAAAAAAGTTAGGGACCGCATGAAAACTTTAATAAAGTAACCCAACCCAACGTGTTGGTCTGCGTAAATTTCTGAAATTTTTGTAATAACCCGTGCGAAGCCGGGGCGGACTTCTAATAAATAAATACATGTATTTGTATAATGAATAAAGTTGGTTGTGTTTAATTTATTTTAAACTTCTATAAACCAATGACCCATTATCCAACTTTTAAAATAATTAAGTTACTTAACACTGTTTTTAAACAACTCCACAATGTTTATTGAAGCGTTGCAGCTACTGAATTCAACGGAAAAAGGTTTGCCCTTTTTTCTGGCAAACCGTTACAAATTGCCAGATGGTTTACTTTTGTTTCAACACATCCATAATAATTATGGTTGACACGTATGGTACATGCTCCATTGAGAATCGGGAATTTAGCGGCGAAGTGGTAAAGCACAAGATCGTACACAAAGTCAGGTAGTTCACCCGTATTTTTTATCAAATGTTGATTGATTTTTACTAACCGATCCATCCAAAGGTTGCCTGGAACAGATCGCGTTCAGATAAGGCCGCCAATTGTGCAACACTAGATCTAAGTAGTTATTGTTTGTTATTTTGTTTGATAAGGTGCCATAAAGATATTATCTGTCTATTTATTCATAATGATCGTTTTTTTCCACCACACACACCAAAAATGCAACCAAAATGATGCTTTCCAGCAACGAAAGCGATTCCGGCGACAATGGTTTAGGTTTAAGTTAGGGTACTCTTGTTTCCGCATTTAATAGGCGACCATTTTATGAAAGCTTTCTTCGTGAATAAAAAAATATCGCATACCTATTTAGAAGTTCCTGAAGTTCTTGGAATGTGGAATTAAAAGTTCTATCAAATTACAACACCTATCTGAGCACCTAAAATTTCAATTACGATTAATTATCATATTTGTTATAGCTGTTGCGCAAGAAATTATATGCACAAAAAACATAAAAAGTTTCATCTTTATCATACCGAATACTTAAGCGAAGGCAGAGATCCATCTTATCGAGTTACCTAGGCTACTGGGCATCTCCACCTTAAGTCATAAGAAGAAACTAAAGTAGTTTTCTCCTATGTAAAAATGAACTCAAGGCTTTCGGTTTACGGTCGATTTTAATTAAATATTTCTACCAGACATTGGACAAAAAGTATGCGCAACATAATAGTCGCTTCGATGATTTTATGGAAACATGATATCGTGTTGGCTTTGTAAAAATAAAAGAGCGAAACCCAAAAGAAATTGTTTTAGTAATCATTGGAAGGCACACACCTATTCTGTTAGTTGAATCAGTTATTTCTACGATTTTGTGTTTTAAAATTAGAGTCAAGGTAGTCAGGATGTAACTAGTAGTCCATTAGAAATGTTGAACTCAGAAACCTAACTCTGCCATATTAATTCTGCCTAACAGATTTTTTGTACTTGTACCTACATTAGAGGTACAATTTCATCGATATTATCGAATATTCGTCTAGCTAGGTACTCTCATTGTGCCATTCATTTACTAACAAACGAAGTAATAGGTGTAGGTAGCTTACTCAGTTGTAGTAGGTGATGTGATGAGGTGATGTTTTTATCTAAAATCGTGACGTTGCATTTCACTGTGACCAGTGACGTAAAAACTTTGACGTGATGCGCACTGACACCGTACGATTTGTTTGAACTAACTTGCGCATGAAATTTCGACCAGAGTCAGCTACCGATGGTTCGCTGGCTTACCTACCGCGGCTTCCAACCACAGAAAAAACTATGCCTCTGTCTTAAGGCATTTAAATTCCTTCGAACCAAATACGTGTGTTTAATCGTACGTAACAATTATTTTATTCGAGGAGTCATGCGGCACGGAAACAAAAACCGCTTTTTGCCTTTCAATTTTAATCGTGTGTAGGATTCATTTGTTTAATCACCCAGAGGTTACTCGAATATTGTTCAAGTCTGTTTACCTGAGGTTCCTTGAATCGATCGCGTGAGGAATAATCTGCTAACGCGATCATTTATGAAGTGGATAACCGTGGACCCTGACGGATTCGCTGTTATCCCACTGCCAATCACGGTCTAGCTACTGGAATATAGGATCATTATACTGAGCTAATACACTCGAGAGTAACTGTTGGTTTTTGGCCGCTACAACGCTTTCTTTTGCAAGGTCAAAAACGTTATTTTAAAGATTTGAGTGACTGGTAATTAGATAAATACTGTAAAAAGGGCTTAGAAAACAATCTTAAAAAATAAAAGAAGAAGCGACTCTCTGGTAATACTGCCCTGCCACTACACTTGAAGCTAGAAAGCGGAAAAGAACACTTGAAACTTACCAAGAATAATAAAATGTCTCATGTTTAAAAAAAGTAATGAAAATCGGGTATTCTTATATTAAATCAAATTATTAACTTGTTATTATTAACGTCGTTTCATTTAGTAATTCATATGGCCTCCCTCTATGGATATTCATTTGGCTCAACAATCAGGCAGGACTCAGGTTATTATATAGGTGTGTTGTGTTGTGTTGTAGCCCAAGGTGCTTGGTATTCCCGAGTTGGGAAGATTTATCCAACGAACCCAAACTCGATGGGAATACATCATTTTATTTAGGAGTTCCTTGGGCCAACTTTCGTGTCCAGTCCATCATCAGACTGGCTTGATGGTATCATGACATTGCTTCATTGTCATTGACTTTACGTAATTGTGCCAAATTTTAGCTCAATCCGTTCAGGATAACTGGTCTAACTTCCAGTTACAAGATTTGTCCAACACACATACATACGTAGGTATATATAAACATAATTAGGGTGTTATTAAACTTAGGTAGGTCTGTAGATAAATGAAACTATATTTTTCAGGAAAGGCTTTCGTGTGACGGAAAGTGTCTGTAATAAGTGTCATTATAATAGCTCTTCAACGAGCAATTTTACCTACTGTGTTCTTTTAAATTTTATTGACACCATGGGGAAACGTAGCAGGTGACGCTGTGACAAAGCCATAGTTTTGCAAGTTGACAATAAAAAGGTAATAAATACTTAATCTGTTATTAGCGAAGTTTCAGAAACCGCAATAAAACCACATATGTAGCTTTTAGCGGTGTCGCGTTGGCATGTGCCTTAAAAACTTTTACCAAATTATGCGCAAATTAGAGCTTTCACACACATGACTTCCCAACTTAATTAACTGGAAAATTACGCAAAAAATGCCTCAATTAAACATCTTGTTGAGGTTTTCTCAACACCCAAACACTAAAATTCTATTCGTAAACATTTTAGTAGGCCAATAAACATGTCAAGCAGTTCAAGTTTAGGGTCTCATCAAATAGAGTTCACGAACAAAATGATTCTAAATCAATCTAGGTACCGATTTATATCAGCTGTAAAGTTGTCGCCTTTTAACCTATAATGAGATATCATTATCCTTGAGGATTGCGTCGGCTATAAAACGAGTTCCGCTTATTTCTACTGACGAATCACATTTAACTCGTATATAGAACCTAACTTTATTAAAATGTTATTCTGGGCAAAGTAAAAAGCTGTTTATTAAAATTATAGTGAATTGATTCAGTTTAAGCGAGCGATGCATCAAGTGAACGCCACAAGGGGTCGCCACTGCCCGTCACTTTTGAGGTGGGACCGCCACATTGCAGGATGTCGATGTTTTACTTAGTAAATTATTTTATATCAGTATCACATTTCTTTTGTATAAATAAAATCGAACTCAGTTTTGCAATGCCCTTCCAGGGTGCATGTTCCTAGTGTTAACTATACTATATACTCATTTGACCTAAGAATGAATGTACCTCTATATGCATGTAAAAATAAATGATATATGAAATAGGGTCTTTAATTGCCATTATATCTGGTCCATATAGGTCTTTTGGTAGAGTTAGAAATACTCTCCGTTTTAAGCACTCGACTCTGGGGTGTAATATGGTAAGTAATATAAAACTGACAATTCAATTCTAGGTCTTAAGTAAATAAAAAATCCAGAGGGACCTACTTAAGTTTTTTTACGATACCCTTTTTGAGATAATTCGCCGACATACGCCTTTGACGTCACCTAAATCTACAACATTTCCTATTTGGTTCAGTAAGCCTTTAATAAATTGTATAATAGAAAAAAATAAATACCACAAACTTTTTAAGAAATTTGGTAATCCACGTGATTACGACACCTTTTCTCTTCTGCGCGATCGTTGTAAAACTCTATCGAAGGAATGTTATGAAAGATTTATCTCATCTACTGAGGATTGTATAGAAAAAGACATCAAATCTTTTTGGCGGTTTATTAATAATAGAAAAGGATACGTTTCTATGCCCCAAACGATGTCATTTGGAAGTGACTCTGCATCTGGTGGAGAAGCAATATGTGAGCTTTTTTCGAGATATTTTGGCTCTGTTTTCGTCAAAGACCAGTGTTGTGATTCTATTGTAGATGATGATAACTCGCTGAATAATGATAACTGTATTTCTTCCTTTTTGGCGCAGGTCTCAATAGAAGAAATCGAAATTCAGCAAAAAATTAAGCGTCTTGACGGAAATAAGGGCGCTGGACCAGATCAAATCCCTCCATCTTTTGTTAAGTCCTGCGGAAAAGAGCTTTCTACCCCTCTTAGTATAATTTTTAACAAATCTCTTAAATTAGGTATTTTCCCAAGTTTTTGGAAAACTGCGCATATAGTCCCGATACATAAGAATGGTGATAAGTCTCTATGCGAAAATTACAGACCTATTAGTATTTTATCGTGTTTCGCAAAGTTATTTGAGTCTTTAGTGTATGTCCACCTTTATAGTCATGTTAAACCGATTATTTCAGATAGGCAGCACGGCTTTGTTAAAAATCGTTCTACGATAACTAACCTCCTGGAATATAAGCATTACCTCTGTCGGGCCTTTGCCACAGGAGGTCAGGTCGACTCTATTTATACGAGATTTTTCTAAGGCCTTTGACAAAGTCAATCATCGACTACTCTGTAGGAAGCTATTTCAATATGGTATACAAGGAAATCTGTACCGCTGGATATGTTCGTACCTTGACAATAGGAGTCAGCTGGTGGCAATAAAAGGTTTCGTCTCTTCTCCAGTGGTAGTTTATTCGGGAATACCACAGGGTTCCCATATAGGACCATTATTTTTTGTTGTTTTTATTAATGATTTAATTACGCGCTTATCTTCAAATTCCCTTTTATATGCTGATGACTTGAAAATTTATAATGTTATTTCTAAGCCATCTGACTGTATGGTTTTGCAGGACGATTTGAACACGGTGTCTGCGTGGTGCAGGTCTAACAAGATGTATTTGAATATAGATAAATGTTTCACAATCTCATTCACGAATAAGCAAAACAAGATCATTAATACTTACACAATTGATGGTCGTGCTCTCGATTGTTCTGACACTGCCAAGGATCTTGGTATTCTGTTTGATAGTCAACTCTCTTTCCGAGCTCACTACCAAAATATCACGTCCAAGGCTAATCAACTTCTTGGTTTTGTCTTGAGGTCTACAAAGGGTTTTAAAAAGCCTCGTAGTCTTTTGTACCTCTTTTTTGCTCTGGTCAGGAGTTGTCTGGAGTATGGCAGTCCAATATGGTCCCCAAATTATAAAACACATATTGATACTATTGAAAGAATACAAAGGAAGTGCCTAAGATTATTAATGTATCGGTACAAACCCGGGCGCTCTATTTTGAGCTATGAAGACAGGTTGTGTATGTTTAATGTACAATCCTTAGCTACACGTCGCTCATACTTTGATTTGGTTTACCTCTATAAAATTATACACTCCATAATAGACTCTCCTGAATTATTATCGCATGTGTCTATTAATACCAAATTTAGTGCGCGTAGAGCTGATCAGTGCAATTTATTTGCTTTACTTACATATAAAAATAACATCTCTTTTTATAACCCGCTCTCGAGAATGTGTCGCCAGTACAATGAGCTGGCAAAGGTGAACGTAGAGTTTGATGTATTTCATCCAAGTTTATATCATTATTTAAAATCTATCAAAGATATCCTCCATTTTAGCCTTGGGGGCGATGATGCTCGAAAGGGCGTCACGTCCACCCGCAGTAACCAAGTTTAAGATTGTATCTTAGTAGGTACACTTGTTTATTTAGTCCTTTTTTTTGTCTTAATCCTACTTCTACACAGTTGTTTTAATTTAAATTATATTATAAGGTTGTGTAAAATTCTATAATGTACGTACATATTCTTAGAATTTTTATACTTTTTAACATGTCACTCTATTATTTGTTGTGTGCACACAGTTTACGTATCAAGCCAGATCTTATTTAATTTAATTTTTTTTGTGTTATTCTTTTATTGCTTGTCATGTGTTTTGTGTACCAAATAAAATAAAATAAAAAAATAAAAATAAAAGTTATCATAAGAATATGAAATGTTTGGGCTACCTCTAGATTATCTGCAACAGTCAGCAGTTAGTTGTGTTCTGTCTGTTTCAATAGTAGATACTAATTATAATAATAAAAACTAATTTGAATTCTCTCTAAAGAGTCAAATAAAGAAAGAGACTATCATCTTTGGCCAATGTCGAATATGTCGATGAATTACATAGTATCCAGCACATCTCTTGAACGGCTCAAGCGTGTTTCAAACAAGAGTCAGTGCTGCATTATAGACCGAGAGTTGGTGTAAAGGTAGATGATAAGCCTTGTGTATATATTTACACTAAATAGTTATTCAACAAACCAAGTTAAATCAAAATGTCTTTCATAGATCTCATCGCAGTAGGATGGAAAAGTTCCCAATACAAATACACTTTATTGCACACCAAGATAGAGTAAAAACATGAACACAAAATTGCACAATGCGGCCTTATCGCTAAAAGCGATCTCTTCCAGGCAACCTTTGGATGGACACGTAACTATTGTACAAGTGTAACAATAATGGTATTTTTTGTAGTTTCTCTGGATGTTAATCATCATCGTCATTCGCAACCCGTTCACCCACAGCTGGGCAGGCTCCCAAACTCTTGTGCCACTCTTTAGCTGTTAAATCAAGCAAAATATTTTCTTTCATGCATGCGAGAAATCGAGGTAAGTACCTATATAAAACTGCCCTCATCAAGCCCATGCTAGTTCAAAGCCGGACATATTATACCCCCTAAATGAGCGCTATAATAGTATGTCTGTCGAAAGCTGGATTAAGGTTTGGAGTTTGGTGTCGTACATCGTGAAGTGTGGTCTCTTGTACTTTTTCGCAGAAATATAGCACACATTTCGTTCGACGTGGCCGATGCGCGAATCGACCGCCGACTTCTGACTTATCCCGATCGCAGATAAACCCTACTTATGACATCAAGCATGCCTTCATTCAGACAAATTGATTTCCAACAAACATATCAACGATTCCGATCTTGGCTCCAACAAACGAACATAGGAGCAATGTTATCATTTAAAAATTGACACGTACCATCAAATCGTAACCTCAGTGAATAAAATGATTGATTACGACAACGTTCAATTTAGTTAGAAATCAATAAATAACACATCAAAGGAAAAATGTTATTTATAAGTGAAATAATTATCCGAAATTATTATTTTAGGCGGCATATTCAGCAATTATTACGCTAGCCGAGCCCGATCAAGATAACCGATTATTAATCGCCGCTAATTACTGCTGGTGTTAGTTCGACCTCTATCTGAACACCATTTGCCTATGAGCAGGTAAAAAAAGTTAACAAAAACCGTGAAGAAAGGTAGTTGTGTTACCGTTCCGACCGGCCGGTTCACCTGTTTGTTTTGCTGGAGGCTGTTACACACAAAAGGTTTCAAATATCACAGTTTTGGAGATAACGACAGAGAACGCAATAAATTAAAGTAATAACTGCACTTGTGGAGCCTTAGATTATCGCCGTAATGTATGGGTGAGGATTTAAGGCGTGTGATTTATTGAAAGGATGTCGATTGTTACGTTTTTGGCGGTCAATACTTTTGATAAAGGTGCCTAAGTATACAGATAACCAAGTCGAATAAGGTAATACTAGTTGGTGAAAATTTCCTCGAGGTTAATAGTTGGTTATACGAATTTGGTGAATTCGTGTGATGTCAATCAAACACCATTATGCATTCACTAATTATGATGAATAAGCGTTTTTATTGATTATTTATTTTGAAGGTTAGTTTGTGCGAATAAACCAATATTGTAGGTAGAGAACACAGTAACCCGCTGCGCACAACGACAGATTACCTCGAAATATAATGAATCGGCTCTACCTGGAAGTTTTATTACAATTTCATCCAAAACATTGATCTGAGTGATGCTTATAAGCCCTAATAAGAGCACATTACGCAAATTACGCGATGTAAGTGAAATTAAGTGAATTACATTTGAAGGCGAGCACGTGACGGGATGGGAACCCCTCTAGTTATAATGTATCAAGCATCGTCTGATACTAACTGGCAGGCCGGCAGTTTAGGTCCTATTAAGAAGTTGTTAGCATCGGATAGAGTAGTGTAGTTGGAAGGCTTAAAATTGACGACGAAGGTGGGCGATGTAAAATGAGAAGGACACAGAAAAGAGGACTGAGAAAGATTTTTTTATAGTTTTGAATTTACATTTTGCTAGTCGTAACCGACGGCGACGCGTAGAAATAATTCTAACTATTATCACCACAGCCTTGGACACTCAAAAAAGTCTCGTCGAAGTGGAATTGGAGAAGATTGTACGTGACAGCGAATCCCCTGGTTTTCAATCTCTATCATAATAATAAGTTGAGAAGAATATGGATTTACGAAATGTTGCCTCATAGAATATTGCTAATCAAATTCTCTACATCCCAGCTACTCTATCCCGGCCGTCAAGTCGTCTCCCGCCGAATGATTGATGTGTCCCGAAATCCTGCGCCGGCGGCGAGTCCGGGATTTATCGCCGCGACTCCGCGCTCAGACGTTCATATCCGTTCCGCGGCGATCGGTGGCCGAAAACATCACTTAGGTATAACCAGTCAATTGAAAATATTAAAACAAGAATTATATCATTTCCATAGGATGATGTCTTGTAAAAATAGACTAACCTGTAAAACTAAGATTCACACTTTTAGAATTACAATAGCCCTTTAAATACACAAGATACTTATACTTTCGAAATAAATAGGACAAACCCAATTGAGCACGCCTAAGATCAGCTAGAAAGGCTAGTCAGAAGCCGCAGAGCTCCAACTTCCACCCTCAGGGCGCTAAAGCAGGCCTTCACAGAAGAAGAATATTCCCCATTATCAGCTCCGAAGCCTCGTGTTAAGTGTGCCAAACCGATTCGAAGATGTAATAAGAGCTCGAGGAGGCAAAAATTTATACGTAAAACATACCTATAAAATGTTAATTGAGTTTTTGGACAATAATCTGAAAATGGCTGTTATTGTTTTATCTTTTTAGGGTTTTGCCATCGGTTGCAAAACCCTTATGGGATCGCTTTGGGTCTGTTTTGTGTTTTGAATCCTTAATATCTCAGAAACTACTGCAGCTATTGACGTGAAATTTGAAATAATAATACATTTTGTGCGCCCGCACATATTTATAGAAAAAAATAAATGAAAATAAATGAAAAATCAAAATGAAGATTTTCCATACAAATTTTGAAATCAAAATTTTAAATGGGACGTACAAAGTCGACAGTGGTATCAAATGAAAGGTACTCGTTTGTAGATTTCAAAATAGTTTTTGAAATTTTGGTAGATTTTATACTTCTTAAAATATTTTGAAAAAGGTCAAAAAAATGACCATTCCCCCCCCTGTCTCCGAAGATTGCAGAGCGATCGACGTGATATGTAGCAGGTGTTTGTAGATATGGATCTATATTTTACAGGAAAAATATAGAGAAGTCTGTAAAAATAATACTTTTTGAAATATGGTCAAAAAAGGGCGGGAAAAATTCCTGAAGGCGTGACTACCCCACCGAGTTGGGTATCAAATGAAAGGTACTGGTTTGTACATTCCAATGCAGTTTTTGAAATTTCGATAGATTTTACACTTTTTGATATATTTTGAAAAAGGTCGAAAAATTGACCGGTACCCCCCCCCCCCTATCTCCGAAGATTGCAGAGCGATCGATGTGATATGTATCAAGTGTTTGTAGATATGGAGCTATATTTTACAGGAAAAATATAGAGAAGTCTGTAAAAATAATACTTTTTGAAATATGGTCAAAAAGGGCGGGAAAAATTTCAAAACAGGTTTTAAAAATCGTCTAAGTTTCATACTTAGTGAAATACGTAGAAAAAAGTCGAAAAAATAATTGTAGGTACCAACCCACTTACCTACCCACTAATCTCTGTAGTAACTGTAATAGTAGGGTTCCACAGCGCCACGAAACCGTTGTTCTCAAAATTTTAAAGTCCATACCCAATGTATTCCACTGCGCTCGAAGAATATTTAGATAAATTCATGAATTCCACCTTGCTCCAAAAAAATATGAGAAGAGTAATGTATCCTGGATAATCCACACAACATCATTTAGCGACAAGCTAAGCAAGCTTGTGTAATTCGTACTACTACGATATCTGTTATACTTAATAAAGTATATATAAGTATCACATTAGATGATTTATTTTTGTGTACGTAGAAAAGGACTAGAACACTCGAACAAATAATCTGCAGATCTTACAAATATTAGTCCCGAGGCGGGAATCAAACCGCAACCTCCTGCGTTGTAAGCCCACCGCGCTAACAGGTCGTCAATATACGTACTTACCTACCTAAACGACAAAAGTTCAAAACCCTCGGCGCGCGAGTTACACTCGCACTTGTCGTACTTGTTTATTGTAGATTCACAACTACTACGGTTTAGAAAAAAAATAAACTGTGATACTTGATTCTGCCGGTCAGTGTAGATGCACGTATTTTTTATAAAAAATACACTTGGTAGATACTTATGAACGGCGATGTACATGAAAATTAAGTAAGGAAAAATTATATTATGAAAAAGTATACAGCATACTATTACTAGTAGTCTTAATGTGGCTACTTCTTACCTAATTTGAAGAAATAACTTTCCATTCCACGTCTAAATAAGCAGGCTATCAAATGTAGTAAGTAGATAGTCATTCGACCAATTACTTGATATTCTTCAAACAAAATTCCATCAACAAAGTGGGCGATAAAATAAATCAAAGACTGAATGTCTTCTCTACAGTGTCTTGTATAAAATATCTGCGGCGATCCAAACATGAGCGTTGATCCATGATGATCACATAGAAACCAGTTTAAACTTATGTTTACAAGAACAAGCTTTTCGTCAATATAGTGTAATCTAATGGTCAACAATATTTAGCGCAACCTCTAGAAAGGAAGCAGGAATCAAAATGTACGTACGTAAATTCCGGTCCTATCCATCCAAAGGTTGCCTCGAAGAGGTCGCTATTAGCAATAAGGCCGCCGATTGTGTCTAGATATATTAGTATGAAGATCATGTATAATTATTGCCTTTAGGTATTGATGGTGCAATAACGAAATATTATATTCTATGCTATTCTAAATTTATCTCTTATGTTTATTTGTTTATTTAAATCGTTGTGAAAAATGAATGCAAAATATGTGTGCTGGAAATGTGTAATGGACCTGCTGGGACTCAAAGTTTCATCCTTTGATTACCAGCAACCTAATTTTTTTGAGAACAATGGAGTCGTGTACCTCTTGGATTAAGCTTTGAGAACAAAGAAGCCTCAGGACTTCATTGTTCTCAAAAAAAAAAAAATTACTACTTATGGCTTGCGACAACTGATTTGACACTACTACCTAATATTACTTACTTATGTTTATTGCACTAATGATTTTAATCAAATAAGCTATCTCAGAAACTAACTCAAACTCTAATCTACCAAAAGGTGCTAAATAAAAAAAACAAAAGACTACACGCCGAAAACCTGCTTTCTGCGCAAACTAGTTCTAAAATTGTAGCATTTCGTTGTGTAACCCCGAGATTAGTACCTACTTCGTAACAGAGCTGCACTTGGCTTTTGAACTCGATGAGTGAGCCTTCATCGGTCGGTTAGGGCTGAACCCCTCGAAATAGGGAAACCTTGGAAATGCTTTATCGCCTCACCTTTATATTGTTCTTGTTTAGTCTACTTGGAGGCATCAAGTGCAACTATTACCAACCAACAGAACTGCGAAGTATAAAGAAGTTTATGGGTAAATTATCATGTTAATTCATTTAAATTTTCTATTCTTCCTGTCATGTTACAGGAAGAAAAGAAGCAGTATTAGTACTACCAAACCAACCAACGAAATCTTAAAGTATAAAATACCTAATGATCCCCTTAGTCATAACTAGTTGTCAGCCCCGGCTTCGAAAGGGTATTTAACAAAAAATTTAAAAAATATTAATCATACTTTGGGATACTTTATTCAAGTTTTCATGGGGAACTGTAACTTTTTCGAGAATATTATATTAGCCTATATTCATTAGGGATGATGAAAGAATTTCAAATCGCTCCAGTAGTTTATAAGCCTATTTCAATTGAAACAAACCAATTCAAATTTTCTCTATATTCTCTATATAATATAAGTGTAGCTATATAGAATCTAGACAATCAGTTTTTGTTTTGACATAAGTTAGACTAAGAGATAAGACTACTTAGCAACTGTTTGAAGTTTGCAGACCATTATGAATATGTACCCCCCCCCCCCCATTCAGCCTGTTTTTTGGAACGAATCTCTATAAGTTAAAACAAATCAGTTAATATACCTATTGTCAATGTTCAACATCGACAATAGGTATATTAACTGGTCGGCAAGATAAAGAAATTTTTTGAAATTTAGAAAAGGTAAGTTTAACGATTTATTGATGATAACTTTCGAGACGTCTGATTTCGATGAAGCAATGCCTATAAATGTTGCGCTGCTGAAAAAATATATCTTCTAACCTTAGCCATACACTGATTGTAGCTTTGCGTCTATCTCAGATCTTTTGACACGTTATGTATGAAGCTCAGGCAATAGTAAGGCCCTGAGAGTTTATCGAGGGTCGCCATTATCCTGTCGATACTCGAAACGTGAGCTCGAAGATCGCTGAATTACACCTCTATTTACTGTCAAGCTTAATTTCTTACTCGTGTCGTTAGAAACTTCATTGTGAAGATGTTTGATGGTGAATTTTGCTCCTACGGTGGTGCTTATTATGTGATTGAAGTTCACGGCAGAATCTAGCTTGTTACTTTCTCTTGCGTATAAAGTGTGGTAAAATGTTGTGTTAGGATCCAGAAGAAATGAAACAAGCCGAAAATAGAAAAAGATCTTGTAACACAGGGTGATTCAAAATGTATGTGTAAATTACGTGTCTTATGTCTAATGAAATTCTTTTATTTAAGTACCTATGTGGGTAAAATCTTTACAGGGAAAATTAGAATTTAATAACCAAATTAGAACTAGTATTTACATTTGTAACAATTGAGCTAATGCGCTGTGCCATGAAGAATAATGTAGGATTCCAATGGTGAAAGAATATTTCGAATCGGTTTCAGCAGTAGTTTTGGAGCCTATTCAATTCAAACAATAAAAAAAATTTCTTTTTATAATATTTGTATTAATATCATCTCTATACAGTATAAACTTCGATGGAAATCTGACTAAATAATGAATAAACTCTGAAGGTACAAAGTTCATAACGGCTCACATATATGTACTTTATTATATCAATATTGATTAATACATACAGGTAAGTAATATGCTTGGAGCGACGCAAGCGCAGGTTTGATGAACAATATAAGTAACGAGGATATATGACGAATTGAATGCCGAAATGCTCGGAACGATCCGGGCTCCTCGATTCGGCTCAGAGATACGGAGGAGAAATGTTCGATTCCATTGGTTTTTGTCTTTTTACCACGGATATAAACAAGACAATTACGTAATAGAAGTAAATTTGAACTAGCATTTTCAATTGAGGTAACTGCAGTCTGTTGCTAACAGTTAGCTCAACTGATCTATGTAGATTAACAACACCAGTCCAATCCAGTCCAGACGGTGGCAGCATGGACTCTTTAATGAATTAAAAAAAGGCACAGCAAATGTAATAAATAATGTAGTAATTAAAAACAGAATTTCTGTTTGAATTTCGGGAGGGTTCTCAGTTTTGTAAAAACGGAGTCCAAGTACCCGAATCGGTTTTTATATCTAAATGGGAAGTCTACAGCCGCAAAACACAGAATTTATTCATAATATCATTATTACACGTCGCTAAATATAAAAAAATAACAGTAAAATTAAAATAGAGGCAAAAAAATCGATATCATATAACAACATTTCAGTGAGCTATTTTCTTAGTTTTTTGCTTAAAAATATGTGAGTAAGTCGGGACGGATCCATTCAGGCAGCAATCAAGCAGTGACAAAGATACCCTGTGACTCTATTACTAATTCTATACTATTTGTGATTCTCGTGGCACCTCTACGCTACAGGTTCGCACCTAATCGAGTGATCTAAATCGGGGTTTTAGGGACCAATTCACGTTTTGGTGATAAATTGCTCCTTCATCATTTGTTTAGCTGTTTAATGTGTTAGTTATGGGCATACCATCGAAGTGTGAAATGTTTGTGGTGTGATGAAGATGGGTGATTAGTCCATCTGTATGTAATGTTATTGAAAGTAAAGGCATGATTTTGATCGTTATTCATAGAACATGCTAACGTAATTTCTCTTCAAAAGATTGTAGGGCACCGTTTTGAGTATACTATATTAAGTTAGTTTTAAGTATATAACTAGCTGTTATACCTCTATTATTATAATTTTTATTTGAGTTATTAACCATTATGTTTTATGATTTCATCTTGTAACGTACATACATGTTCCTGCTTCTTGTGTTGTCCTATATTAGTTAAAATATCTCGATGTTAAAAAAATAAAATTGAAAAAATGTGCGGTAATAAAACAGATCATATTATTTTTGAACTTTATGTCACTCCGGAACGGAAAATCGCAGAGTCGTTTGGAAAAGCAAGCGGTGCCAAAGAAAAGAAGTTATTGTTTAGCCGATATGTCAATAAATTAGATATTTTTCACCTACCTTTATTGGTACTTTATCAAAGTCGGTTTGTTGTTACCTTTAGTATCTGCAGTGAGATGTTTTGTATAGCGTGCTTGTTAGGCTCACTTGTTGAGCACGCTTTACAATCGAGCCTGGCTATCTTGCAATGGAAAAGGCTTTTCTTTTTTTATAATTATTTTATGATTTGGTATATTATATTTTTCGTTGATTGGCGATTTATTTCTCCTTGTTAGATCCTTCTAAATAAACTAGTACTTATTAGACTGGTTTATTTTGAGAAAAGACCTTCTTCGTCGGCGTTAGGAATAGGAATAACCCCTAAATAGGGGTTATTCCTTTTTTGGAAAACGCCGACAAAGAAGGTTCTGGGGTAAATACCCCAGAATTAATACGCTTATCAGTTATCAATCACACAGGGAAAAAATAGGTAAGTGTGTAGACTAGTGTAGGCTATAAGATAAAGTTCTGTAGACCAAGCACGGGGATTGTTCTCTAGGGTAGAATAGACAATAATGACATCGCATCGCTATACATTGCGTACATTATTGAAGTTGAAGAAATTAATTTCAAATAATTTACGCATTCGATGACAAAGTGACGTAATTTTTGTCTATTCTACCTTAGACAAGAAAGCCCGTGCTTGCCCTACTGATGGAGAAGAAGCTGATGATATGATGTCATATTAAAATCAGCACGGCCTATCCCACTTTAATTTGGCAGCCTCATGTCACAACGCGCTCCCTTTTCGGTCTTTTCAAATATTGTTTGACGCCTCAATATTGGATTTTGAAAGAATTTCGATCAGTATCCAAGAAAAATATATTAGTTAAGTCCCAGTAAAGTATTTTTAACTTTAATGGTCTAAGGATAGTAGAGCTCACATACATATATTGTAAATAAAGAGAGCTCATGAAAAACCTACACAAAAGCCGCCTCCATCATAGCATGACTGATCGAAGACATTAAAATATGACTGGCCATTTATTTACATTAGCACCGTTTCTTTATCTGTTTATCATATCATTGATGATCAAAGGGGCCCAATTCTAGTAACCAATCAATATCGTAGAAAAATCTTCACGTGGTAGCCTTAGATGAAAGAAGCTCTAGATGCATAGCTCTTTTCTGAAGTACGAAAGTGGCTTCTGCATCAGGTGCGGTACAGTATTATACCGTACAATACGGCACTGTGTAAACTTCGGTTAATATAGTATCCTTAAAATATAAACTCATATTATTTTATAAAGGCTGTGGTGACAGACGTTTATTAGTCTACTAAATAGTTATTAGTACTAAGTTAGTACCTATGGAAATTCCTTGGAAATATTAAAAATTATTCTTCAAAACGTAGATTTGAAGAATAATTTTTCACGGTGGGACTAAATATCTAGCTTTATGGTGGCAGTACAGTACCGTTATTCACACATAATATCAGTGAACACATATTTCTGGTCTGTACCAGAGCTATGTGAAAACCAGCGTTTAGAACCAGTGGGTCTGGTGGTAGCTACAGTAAAGGTCTTAATGGTACATCGAGTTTCTTTTCACGAATTTTGGCGTATTGCCTTTTAGTATGATTTTCTCAGGATAACCCTGATTGTCTAAATAAAATATTAAATAATGGTATAGGGGTTCACTTGATACCGCATCATTATACTTCGTCCAGTAACACAGTGCTTTATATCACATTCAGCATGGGAAAAAATCGAAGAGACTTACCCCCTTATGCGTAGCAGACTTCTGTCTGCTAATTTAAAGCCTTGCTATTGTTAATTACTCAGTTGCTGTCTTCTTATGCTGTATGTATTGTCCATCATTATAAAATAAATTATTTATTTATTTTCTTATTGTAATAATAATAAGTCAGAGTAGGAAAAAGCACTACTTAAGAGTGGTTTTAAGTTAGCGGACCATTAGAGACCAGGAGGAATTTTAAACGTCCCTAATGCTTTCAACAATAGATTCATTTATATATTTATTGTTGAAGCATGACAAGAATATGGAATGCACGAAAATAGTTTGTTTAATGAATCCTGGGCACAAGTTTAATTATGTGGGTCACTTCATTCATGGGTCACCACTGTTCCATTGTGTGCAGTTTCTATTAACTGCTTCAGAAGTTCATCGCAGCGACGTCTTTTGTTGTCAGTGAGTTTCTTTGAATTTATTGTGAGCAGTTCACCTGTGGGTCGACCTTCCTTTTAGCCGTGATCGCATTGTGTTATGTATTTTGACACATTGCTGTGTATTGTTTACGCTTCATAAGGTCGTAAATTATTTTTTTTGAGTAGCTGAGGGTCTTTTAACCGCATTTGACGAGGATTCAATGGGTGATTTAGGATTAACATGATGTTATGATTTATAATGACGTATTTATTGTAAGGTTTTGGGCACGTTGGAATTTGGATTTGATATCAACAAATAGGTACCTTCTATTTATTGTATTTGTTTTTTTCAAAAAGTTTATTTTTAACAAATACTTGACTTGAATTTTCTTCTGAGTAAAAAAAGCTTAGTGGCTTATGTTAGTTGAGAGTTTTAAAAGTTTTTATTGACAAGGTGAGTAGCAGATTTGATGGTTAAAAATTATCTCCTATCCTACCTTATCAACGTTAACAGTTGATGTAGATCTAGTTTTAAGTTTCAAACATTATCGAGCACTATAAAGCTGTTGGGTTGAAACCCCTTATTCTACCCAGAAGTTAACTGTTTAATTCTAGATCCTAATGATCAAAGAAATTAAAATTTTAATTTAACCTTTTATTCTTATCCGACATTGAGGTCTCAAATTGTTTTCATATTAATTTGTAGGTAATAAATAAGTTACGCCGTTATCCTTAAATTCCGGCCAAAGATAAGTCACCAAGACTTATCTTTGTATCTAGCACATTTCTATTGTGTCGCTAGTGTGGACAGGTGACAAAGACGCGGCAACTCTTTGAGCGGCGCGCGACAAACGCGTTTGTAACCGATTGAGGAGCTGAAGACGTACAATGGAGGCACACAGTAGCAGGCATCCGTGTCGCAAGACCTAAGAGTAAACATGCAAGCATTAGCAGATCATACTCACAGACCTATTTGTATATGTCATAATAATACACAATTTTTTAACTAGGTACATGCTTTTATATTTATCATATCTTTATGTACACATAATATGCTGCTTTTGGTGCAGGTGCATTTCTAGCATAATGATAGTATTTCGGTAGGCCACACGATATTATTTTCTGTTGCCGATTAGATGATATAATTAGAATGTTTAAAAAACTAAAAACCACGCATACATTCCAAAATTTTACCCGTTTTAACACGGGTACAAATACACAGGTAAAAAATTTTGTGGGAACTCTTCTCAATCATTCTCAAAACAATAACGAGTTATTTTCAAAATCAGTAAAACGGAGAATTTGGCAAACCTATCTAGGTTTATATACAATACAGGCGAAAATATAAGCACCTACTATCTTCGCAGGCGGCACAGGATATTGTGTCAAGTATTTTTCAATTATTGTACGCATTCCATGACGATGATATTTAATTGGTAAACTTTTATTAACGAAGAAAATTACAATTAAATCATCATCATCATCATCACCAGCCTATAATAGTCCACTGCTGGACATAGGCCTCCCCTAATGAGCGCCATAGATGGCATCATTATGTGGGGGGTTATTGCCCATAATCCCTATTATAGGCTATTATAGGCTATTATAGATATTATAGGCTGGTGATGATGATGATGATGATTTAATTGTTATTTTCTTCGTTAATAAAATTTTACCAATTAAATAACAGAACCAAATAAGAACTAGTATTTACAATTGAAACAATTCAGCTAACTGCAGGCTGTTGCAAATTATCTACAGGCAGATCAATACCAGTCGGAAGTGTCCCCAAGACGCTGGCTGCGTTACTTCGCTGTATGGCAATGCTGATGCGCGACGCCAGATACTCACCAGCTCTTCGCACGTCACTTCGACCAGAAGCTCGATATTTTTTTTAACGCCAGAGTTAAAGTAGCCTCAGTTATTGGTGTTACAAAATGTATACCATCTTCAGAAATAACTAGTCTTTGGCCACTCCCATTGTAGTTGCGACAAAATAATTTGTGTAGAGGTGCACATAAGCCACGGTAAACAATTAACATATGCTTAAAAACTACTTTGATGTACCGTCTACTGACTAAAACAATACATTATCTAGGTCAGTTTTTGTTTTAAAGGTGCTACTGCTATGTTCTTTCCAAACTTATCTTTAACCTCAAGATAAAACTCTTGATTGAATAATAATTGAATATTATGACGCCTAAAACCAGCCAGTGGCGGTTAAAATCGCATAAATTAAGTTTGATTTATTCGTTCACTGTAAAATTTTATAAGTTTATTAAAAGGTAACCGAAGAGAAAACCTAAACCTCACGAAAACTGATTAGAAACTGCATAAAGTTGGTTTTCCTCTCTTTTGACATTCATCAACATCATCAACATCACCAGCCTATAATAGTCCACTGCTGGACATAGGCCTCCCCTAATGAGCGCCATAAATGGCATTATCATTTGGGGGTTATTGCTTATAATCCCCACGCTGAGCATGCGGGTTGGGGATCGCAGTTCGGTGGAGTTGTTCTGCAGAGGGCGCTGCTGCCCGCCCCCCGATGTGTCTCCCTTAGTCGCCTCTTACGAAACCCACGGGAAGAGTTGGGGTGGTGAAATTCTATGCCAGCACCACACGGCTTTTCAAAATACTTACCCTAATTTCCAGAGGGAATCTATGGAAATATTTGGAACGAATTTTTCTTTTTTTAATGCAAATCGACAACTGCTCATTGCATCACTTGATATTTTGGCGGTTCTTGCCACATTTATCGAAAACATTGCCCTTCTGAATTTACAATTGAAAATTATCCATAACCAAATTATTGGACTTGCTGTCGATTCGGACAAAATTTATTGGGACGCAGTGTCAATTGACACTTTTGATTTTAATATTATTTTTTTACTGTCGATTCGGACACTGTTAAACTATTGAAGCTTTTGAGTACAGTCAGGAAAAAAAATCAGCCTAAATTTAATATTATGTGGTAAAGCTAATCGAATCGCTCCAAAACTACTATACCGACTTGCAAAATTCTTCTACCGTTAGAATCCTACATTATACCTCTGATTAACATAGGTTATAGAATATTTTCAAAAAAGTTAGGGATCCGTATGAAAACATCAATAATGTAAATAAACCCAACGTGTAAGTGTTTAAATTTTTGTTATATCCCGGGCGGACCGCTAGTTTGGTATAAATCAATATCTTTTGACTAATGTATGTAGGTCGGTAGGTACTTAAGTAGATGTAGCTAATAGCTATGTACTTACTGTTTATCGGAAGTTGTGTGGGCAAGTCCGGGCCCCTAATGCTCAGTGGCGGGTGAGCATCGCATTCCCCTCGCAATTAACCGTTTATTGCCGTTCTCATTGGTAGAAGCCCATGTAAAGAAACTGTTTAGTGTGAACTTTATGTTCCCACCTACTTAACTCTTTACATAATATGACTTTATGAACTTTCAGGCTAATTGGTATTGTAACGCACGGGTATAATTTTGCCAAGTTCATGAAATACTTAATATTTTTGTGAGCATGAGGTAAAAATCTATCTTGCTAGATTACCGGTAGATATATGTATTAGTTTTATTTCATAGATATTTTCTTCATAAAAGTCACCAACCTCCCATGAGACCCGTAAAGATTAAGCCATTCTCTTGTTTGTAAGAATATTTCCCCTATCAAGCCTTTTTAATACAATATTTTATATGACTATTATTTTTAAACGTAGACCCCAGAAACTTCCCTTTTATATCTAGATAAATTATACCTATCTGCGGCGACGATGACGTCACCAAAAGATTAGTAGTAAAGAATCTTTACTATGAAAAGATTTATACATAAAGCCAGTTCAGTAAATAATATCTTGCATAGAAGGCAAGACTAGGATTTACTGTGACGTGTATGCAACTTATAGCTATATATCTATATAACTGCTATATGCAAGTTCCATGATGCATTGCATATACATATCATTTGATACAATGGCTATCAATTTAAAGCTAATTATAAACGGCTAAAATGTAAATCTTCGTTTAATATTTTCACATGTTAAAACAATGGCTACCGACAGTTGCGGGCTCTTATCTGGCGCATCAATGCTTTCTTTGGAACGTCGTTATATACAATTAAAATTTCCACTTCCGTCGGTATCAACCAGTTTAACTTGAGCTTTACCACAATTGTACTTACATTTCAGATTAAAATTGGCCTCGGTCACATTGGGGGTGTCTTTTTAATTTGGATAATATTGAAGGAGTATTTGAGTAAGTTTTAGATTTTATGGAGTGATCGTCACGGGTCGGACACGCGGTGCTTCGTTGATACGTTTTTAATTGCACCGGTGTAAACACTCCGCCCATCGTAATAAAAAGTTTATTAACTACTAATTCAAATTAAATTATTGCTGATATCCGTGTTATTGTACACAGCTTATTGGGTTGTTCGATAACACTAAGTTTCCGACACTTACCTTGGTACCTCTCGAGATAGTTGTTATGAAAGATCGGTAGGTACGGTCTCCAGTTTTTAGGTTTGTAAACTTTTATCCGAAAAAGCAATACATACATACTTTTATTTTACTTAAATTCTTTATTGCAGACACAAGTTATATATATATCATACATAATGTTCAAGAAAATAATGGACATGTACAGTCGTCGTATTTATGTATATGTGAGTGTCTACATAATTTTGCTAAATTGTATACCGATTTCTGACGATTTAGATAGCTACATTAATTTGAAATGTAGTTTGTATACTTGACTTTGAAAATAATGAGTATACTTAAATGTGAAATTTTAGGAGTGTATATAATTATATCTGTGCAGCTAACTGTACGAAGGCGATCCTAACCCTAAAAGAGTTTTCTTACAGCAAACTTACGGGTTTAGAGACAATCGTAGCGATTCTGTTGTTTTAGGATTCCTAACCTAAATTTCTAATATTTTTTACGACATCCAAATGTATGTAGAGTTGTTTATGATATATCAACCTAATTTTAGAGCTGTCGTCCTAATTTGAAACCTGTTGCTCTATTTTTGAAACATAGAAGCTTTCGTCGTTTTGACATTTCTTAATCTTAATTTTAGCTAATTTTAGGTCATTCTAAAACAACAGAATCGATTCCAATATATAAAACTCAAATTTCAATTGCATTTACCAGTGTAAGTTTGCGAAATAGTTGATATTAAAGATTGGTTGGTATGCTCTGGTCGGGGGTTTTCAGATCTTTAAACTTTAATACGAATAAACTATACATGTGTACATTTTAATTTGGATTTATGAAACTATTTATGTCCAGTGTACAATGCTTAAATAAAATACCTGATTCTCAAATTCAATTGTCATAAGGTTGACAACTCAGCTGTAGATGGTTCAAGAATCACCTGCGCATAGAAATTGTTGAGTCAGATTCTTTTTATTCGTTTAACCCTTCAAAACGATCAGTGCCCCGCAACCAATACTTTAAAATTCTAACTGATGTAGTATCGCAAGGTGTTTGAATATGATTAGCAGCTTGTCAAAAATACGCTAGAACACAGAATATGTAAGAATAACAAGTTTAGAATCTAATTTATTCAAATTAATTCGAAAGGGTTGATCAAAGACATCAACAAAATAGTGATTATTGGGAAATAAGCATTTGTGGAGTTGCTGGAAGATTAAAAGTAAAAGTAACACACTATTTTGTCTATGGCAATCAGATAGAAAAAAATATGTCGGAGAAGTTATGACATAACTAGCAACAAATTCCAACCTATAAAATAAAATAAAAGAACGGTCTAGTAAAAAACCAACATTACTTATAGTTGACAAAAGCGACCCTAGAACCAGGCAAAAGCAACGCCGCAAAACTGTTATCTTGTACCCGCTAATTATTCTTAAACGGTCATAAAACATGGCAGTTTTATCGATGAAAGGACCCCGTGACGATATTTGTAGGCGATGACGATTTAGATAGAGCAACCCACCGCTGCAGTTGTACTGAGGGGTGCTAAATCGTCTCGACACAACATTAACATATCAGTTTTACATTGTTTTGCATAATTACTAGCCCATTATAATCCCATAAAAAGGGTTTATTTTGTTTGTAGTCGTTTTTGTACTTTCATAAAAAGTTACGGCTACAAATTAGGGACATCATCATCATGGGCTGGGTTTTTCACCGACGATTTACACATACTTAATCCAATAGGAGAAAACATTAAAAGGTTTAATTAGTAACTTACTATGGCAGATCTAAATGGTGTCAGTATGAGTTTTATTCCATGATGATTAAGTGCGGGCTTTCTCAAAAACTCTACCAAGATGACTTTGTGATTTGCAACGCCTTTGGTATTAGGTAGGTAGGCTAACATTTTATACTCAGTTTTCTTTTAGCACAAGGACATGCGCTCAACAACAGTCATCTATCTTATGGAGTATTGGCTAGATAGCTACTAAATGCGGCACTTCACTCGGAGCCTTTTCAGATTCGAGCAACATCAGTAAAAGAGTACGAACCGAGAAGTACAGTGATTGTAGAATTAGTAACAGAAGAGTGAAGAACGAGAACCGAGAATGTCTATCGTTGGTTCGGTTGCCTGAAAGAAATCGTTTTAAGCGACAAGGCCGCCAACATTTTTGTTGTATCGTTGTTTTATCACAAGTTTTTCAGAAAAATAAATCTTACTATACGAAGTGAAAACAGCTTCATTTGATATTGTAAAAGTAATTCGACTACAATATGATGTCCAAAATCTTATTTTGCTGGATTGTTATACAGGTTGCTCGTCAGTGAGGCAATATCGTAATTGTAACATTATGTTCACAAACAAATCCTACAGACATTAACGCGGGAGTACCTTAATTGAGTAGTTTCTGCGTAAACTATCAGTCACGCCGTTCTATTAGGTAGATTAGATAGTAGCTCTGTGTATGAGTGAACAATGTTCGTGTTCCATCAAGATACGTGCAGTCAATTGTTGGAAGTGCACATCGTTGTAAACCATACACTATCCACGGTAACTATACACTGTGAGCAGTAATTTCCGTGACAATGTCATGGACAAGCATGGTAACCTGGTGCAGTTAGTGCATGTTATAAATACGTAGATAACTGGTTCAGCTATCGGTAGTACGAGAAGTGAATCAGATATTAACTTTTTAGTTTTCTGGTAGCAATAAAATGATCATTAAATCTTATTTATAATAAGTCAACTATTGTTTTTCGAAGTTTACTCTATACGTCATCGAGCAAAAGATCTGTCAAAATTCAGTGGTACCAGTGGTACCTAAACTTGTGTCAGAGCACCATTTATTGTCATTTAGATAAGTTAGATGTACTATCTTGTGAAGTTATGGGTTTTACCTTTCTTTTTAATCATGACCCATGAATGCTTGTCACATATGAGTACTACAATACAAATTATCGAACAGGGTATAGAGTCGTATATAGTGTCGCCAGTCAAAGGAAAAAAACATGTCTGATATCGCTATTACACAAAACTGAAGTAAACTTTATAATCGCTATAAAGCTATCATACCGCATTGAAATGTCGGTAGCCGCGTATAGAAGCCGCCTCATACATTATCAGCGATTCCTGTCACAGCAAAAAGTAAATTAATAACCCCAAAGCTCCGTCATATGCAAATCGTCATATCCCCTCGCTAAGAACGATATCTAGCACATCAGAGCTCCCATCGTACGTCTTGTTTAAAATTCGTTCCCCGCGACTCTGATATGCAAACGACGGGCGACATTCGAATACAAAAAGCTCGAGCGCGGTGGCAGCGAGTAAATCAATCGATCAACGCCGGATATAGTCGTAGGAATACGTCTTCATTGTGTTCATTAGCGTCGCGTCGTGGAGGACTTGCGGTCCGCACCTGCCTCCAATGTCCCGCATTCCGCAAAAAGCCCACGAATTGAACACCCCTGCAGTATTGAATAATCGTCGGTTCATTGAATCTAATTCATTGGAGGTCTACTTATAATGTAAATTTGATTCCGTGGTTCGACATTGTTCTTCGTTTGCTTAAATTGGCGATACTTAAAGGTGGTCTAAGCAGCCCATCGCATGAGCGGTATTGGTAGTTTCTGTAGAAGACATTACCAAGGCTATTTATTTAATAATATTTAAGCGTTTCAAAAGAAAGGGACACACGCATTCTCATTGATTTTTTTCCTTTTCGTTCAATTGCCGAGGCGCTTGGCGTACAAAAACACAAAGCCATGGATTGAGACCGTTACGAGCCATTATACGCTATTAACACCCTAATTACAGATCAAACGATGAAACCACAACTCTTGCAAGTCCCAGCTTTACTTTTGTGTCGTAAAAATTCATGACGAGAACTGTAGTTTAGCGGTTTTGTAAATTATATTTCGTTCTGCGTATTATCGGTAAAATACTGGGGAACAATGGTGAAACTTGCATTGTCTACGTCTCTCAGCAATAATTTCGGTCTTTGTTTACAAAGTTCCTACTTGAGACTGTAGAAAAATTAAAATCAGATTTTCTTTATTCCGTAAGGCCGTACGGGACACGTAAAAATATTAAAACTAGTGTGTTTGATTACTAAGGTAACATTCTAAGTAGTAAAGGTACTTCTTAAAAAAATATAAAGATCCAATATATTTTTTATTTTAAAGAGGGAAACCGAATGTACAAAAAAATTCAGTGAAGAGAAATCAATAACAATTTATTTTTTATTTTATAACAATTAATTGTATGAAATTTTACTTGTCCAAGTGCTTATTTTGTAACCCTAAAGAAATAAAGTTTCTGCCTGTTAAAATCCAAATATATTTACAGAATATAATAAAAATATAGGATGAATGCAATGCATCATTTAGATTTATTACCCAAAGAAAGATTTGGTATTTATTTTGTGGTGAGAGTAATTATGAGCTATTATATTATAATAGCAATAGTATACATCATACAGATATCTCTATATATTGATACTGAGCTTTTCAATATTCGACGTTCAAGAGAGTCTTGACCTTGCACATGTTCTACCTTTTAAACTTACTAAGTACGACGTACAGTCGGCGTCAAACACACATAAGAGTCCCATTATAATCTTACACATCTAATCTTACACCATGATACCAGCCATGGACACCGATGACTTTGCGATTTGTTTTTTTTTATGCTAAGCAATCCACACTACATTATCTAGCCCCAATTTAAGCCATGTTATGGGTACTAGATAACAGATATACTTTTTACAATATAGTAGAGATCATTGTATACATAAAAAACGACTAGAACACTTGGAACAAATGTTTGCAGATCTTACAAATATTTGCCCCGAGGTGAATCGAACTACCATCCTGCGGCGGACCTTCGCCCACCAACCCATAGCAGTCGTCATAATTGCCACGTAAACGTTTACTTTTCTTGTCAAAAACTGATAAATTGACTGCAATTGCCACTACAATTCTTACAAAACTTAAGCTCTACTGATTTCCGTTTGCAATAATCCCAATAGAATTTTTTTAGTACCTCTAGGACCTCCACGAAAGTTGGCAGTCTATTCAAACAAGTCTCCAAAATGAGAGCAGGGAAAATGCAATAATTTTAGGTAAGATAAATGCAATAGTTTTAGATATTTGAGGGTAAGAAAGTTGTATCGAAAATGTTCTTCCATACTAATATTATGAAGAGGAAAGATTTGATTGTTCTTTTGTTTGTATTGAATAGGCTCCGAAACTACTAAAATGATTAGAAAAAATCTTTCTATTACATTATCCCTGATGAACATACATGTTATGTATGCATGTATGTAAAATTTTAAAATAGTTGAAATTTTTGTCAAATGCGAGGCCAGGGCGGACCGCTAGATATGAAAAAAAAAAAAAAAAAAATATCACCTGATACTGACTGTACATAACCATTAAAATACTAACCACAAACCACACTGACTTCCGTATTTTTGTAGTGATTTTTGAATTCCTGTAAATATCTATAGAAATCAAGTGAATTGTTTCCAATGTAAGGAATGAATAGTGGGTTAAAAATAAGTTGTAGAACAATTGTAACCTCAAGGGAGGACAATTCTGTGTTGGTTAATTTTTTTCCCACACAATACTCAATAAATAAAAAGGTAAACGAAGTTTTTATCACGTTATTCTGATTTTTACTTCAGAGACGGTTTAGACCACAGAAAGCCTGGTTGAGGCCAGGAGACGTAAAGGTCAATTAATAAGCATTTGGACTCAGAAATTCGTCCTGCAAATTAGATGAATGCTGAAGGTAGTGGTTTTACCATTTCTTGATCCTTTGGTTAATCTCTCTCGTCAAATATTATGTTTCTGTAGCTCTAAATAGCAACTTACTACAACCATTTACATCTTGATATAGAAGATCAAGACCGTAAAGTGTGAACGCTCTTCAGCGAAAAGACTACAATAAATAATGCTGGAATAATCACACAGCACCATCTCTAGCCCCAAGCTAAGCAGAGCTTGCGTTATGGGTACTAGATGACTGATACACCTGATACAATGTATTATATAGATAGCTACTTTTTATTTTACATAGAAAACGACCAAAACACCGGGAACTAACATATATTTGCATTTGTACCGCGCGAATCAAACCCGTAACCTCCTGCGTCGCAGGCGGACCTCACCGCGCTACAGAGGTCGTCATCAATATAGTTTAACTCTCCTGGATTCTATTTGAAATATTTTTTAAATAAGTTAAGTATAAATTATCCTTATTAAAAAATAAGACTTTCTCACTATAAATATCATCAGAAAAGTTTTGTAAGATTTTGACTATAAACTATTTTGTATTCGTTTTTGAAGGAACAAAGGAGGTACACAAAATCTGAACCTAGCTGAAATTGCTGAGCTCATATAAAATGCTGCAAACGACACGAAACCACCGCTCTATGTAAAGAAATAAACCTTATTAAGGCGCTTTATCACGCCGACCAAACGTGTAGTCCCTGGTATTTACGAGCACGTGTAAGTATATGCTTTATGTTGTATTTAGAACAGAACAAAACGTAGAAATGTATCATAAAATAAACAGTTCAATTTAAACTGTTTTTAGCATTTTCGTTCTGGAATTCTTGATGTTTAATTGAACCAACTATGGGAATTTCCCTATAAATTCTTTTTGAATTCTTTGTCTCGGTCAAACATATCTATGATATTGAGGGGATTCTTATTCTGTGACCGTCATGGCCATTTTGGATATAGCTCGTACAAATTTGCATGTTGCTCAGAATCTGTGAAAGTTCATGTTTCTATGGAGTTCTTCTATGGAAGTGATACTTCGAAATTATATCTTGGAACGATCGGTGAAGTTTTCTAGATAATATTTTTTTTAAATAGGTAGTAGGTACCTATAGTGCAAAAAATGTGTTATGCACACATTTTACTCTTAATCTCAGGACTCTACATGACGGACGATACATATAACATTTTTATTTTATCAACAAACCTAGAAGTATTAATTTAGTTAAGAATTTTCATCTTCTTCCTTTAAATATTCTCGATCGCCTGTTTAATTAACTTTGGATTAAGTAAAAACAGTCTTTGCGCAAAAAAATACGATACGCTTTGTTATTTTCACTCTCTAGAATGCCAAATCTCGTCATTCCGCTCTAAATTCATCACTTAGCATCGTTAATGCACACTCCTAAGGTGGGTACTCCTAAAGTAACATGCAGTTATCTTTCATCATACCTTTACCGTGACCTACATTAAGAATCAAAAAATTTGATGGTTTCTTCAATTTACCTCGGAGTGCCTTCGTATCGTACCCGTACCGTCGCGATACGAACACACCTAAAACCGGAGACCAGCGAGCGGCAACCCATAAACGTAGTCAACCGTCCATTTTCCCGCTATCGCGACTACAGCGTCGGACACGCAGGCCTTTACTACTGCCTCATACCGCTTCGCCTTAACTTACAACCCTTGCAAGCGAAACTGTCCATTACTGAACTATAGTTTTAAGGTTGTGTTTGTTTTGTACAAAAGACGGTTTTAGGATATTTTGGAGTGGGATTTTGTATATTTAGCATAACGATTCGAGCACCCCTTAACGCAGCATGCTTGGTCACGCTGCCCTCCGACGTTGGTCGCAATTTCCAGAGCGGGGCTTTTCGTGAAAAGTGCTGCGACGGTATGCTAATGAGATATTAATAATATGAAAATGGAAGGAAATTAGGTAAGGTTGTTATTTGGGTTAAGTGGATGACATTTTTTAAGGTTTGTGCTTTTAATAAGTTGCCGTTTATTATGTATATGAAAACATGAATCTTATATTTGGCTTAGTCATCATTTAGCATTAAAGTATTAGATTAAAATATTCTCTGAATGAAAAACTCTAAAATGAACGTGCAAGAGTGAGTGTGCACACTCATGCTGCTGTCATTGTTGGAATAAAGCGCTTGCATTGTATTTTGTTTTTAAAAATGTTCGTGAACCCAAACTTACGTTACAAATTAAATACCTGTAATAAGAAACCGCAACAAAAGTCTCTTCAGTACCTAAGTCCTAAGTATACGGCAAACCACAATCTGAACGGCTGAAAACGCAGTAAATTGTACAAATACCAACCTCCACCAAAAGCCACCATGTCTATGTAAGCATCATGATTATCTATGCACCCTTACCCCTGAAAATACATACATCAACGTCATGTCGCGGGCAAACTCGCATTTCAGGCAAATCCAATTTGTGCGGCTCGTCCGCGACCCGTGTGGCTGGCTGTAATTATTCACATGTTATGACATCTCATTTGCATATAATCGGTAAAGGAGTCAGTATAAACCTGTTTTCCATTGGGAGCTAGGAAATCTTATCATATCTTGACTACTTTAAGGCTTGTTTGATTGCAACCAACACGCTCCAAACACTCTCAAGAGACGGGAAAGAATAGCGCATTACCTAGAGACGACCTATAGCAGGTGTAAACGACATGATTTATTATTTATTAATTAAGTTTACTCAGCTTGTTCATGTTTGTTTGTTTTTGCTATAGGTACTGATTGATATATATCGGGCCGTGTGGTGCCGGCATAGAATTTCACCACTCCCACTCTTCCCGTGGATGTCGTAAGAGGCGACTAAGGGAAACATCGGGGGGCGGGCAGCAGCGCCCTCTGCAGAACAACTCCACCGAACTGCGATCCCCAACCCGCATGCCCAGCGCGGGGATTATGGGCAATAACCCCCAGATGGAATAACGCCACCTATGGCGCGCATTAGGGGAGGCCTATGTCCAGCAGTGGACTGATATAGGCTGATGTTGTTGTATGTTGTTGATATATATCATTTGAATTCTGGACTTTTTTCTTTTTTGTTTTTATCTTATTATTGAGTCGTGTACGTGATGAAACGCAATGGTTACGATGGAAGACAAGCGTTGTCATAGCTAACTGTAGCTATCACAACATAATCCGAGTCGTCGCCGTTTTATGTAAGTAAATATTTTTGTGTAGCTTGTGGTGTTGGTAATTTTAGTTTTAGTGAATGTACAAAAACTTATCAAGCAACAAACAAAGAACATCCTATTCTTATTCATATGAAATGATGATGAGTTTATTATTATATCTTTTTATATTTGAATGAAACTTTTATTAACAAAGAGAATTACAATCAAATAACCAAATTAGGACTAGTATTTACAATTCAAACAATTTAGCTAACAGCAGATTATTGACATTTGACTATTTATGATGATTATGATATTATGGTTTTAACCAGCGCCCTCGTATGACGTATTAAATGCTTTTAAAAAGTTTTAGTCTGCTGGGGTGTTTATTAAAAATACGTGTACAGCAGAGCACACACGTGCTTTTACATTTATTATGCGACTGCCTCCTACCTACCTATGTATATCTACATGAAGTTGAAAACATGCTAAGTTGACATAACACTTTGTCTAGTCTACCTTTGATTAACAGAACCTGTTGAGCCAAGATCACGTTAGGTCGGTAAATTTGAGTATGATTTACCAAACTTGAAATTATCGTACCTAGGACGAACTTTGGTTCATCATACGAATATTTTCAAACTTTTCAATTAAGCAACGTGTAATCTTTGAAAAGGGTATTACCACATACCTACCTAGGTCCTTAGGTATGTGGTGATACCATAGGTAGCAGTTCCTTCGACGGTAAGACAAAATCTTGTCTGCAGTGGAGGTCACCTTTATGCGTGAGGTAAACCATAGCCCGTAAGCCAGGCCATTCACACGAACCATTCTTATCTTGATCAAAGCTGGCCTATGAAAAGCCACGCTAATTAAAAAATAAACTGTTCTACGATGGTTCGTGAATAATTCACGTTAGCGGTTTATCTACCCGTGGAAATGCTTTTTGTTAGTAATCACGTCGGGAGATCTTACCGCCCGTGCTTGCTGAAGTTTCTAGGAAAATTCTTGATATTGTTTTCAGGAAAGTTTTTGATTTTTTTAATAAATGAAATAATATGGAAGATAAATTTTATTTTTGTGACCACTATTGTTTTAAATTGCTCTTGCCTTCTCTGTCTTTGATTTGAATATGGCCCGATAATAGATTCGGACATTGAGAAGTAAAGTAAAAATAAATTAATAATGCCTGACAATTTACACATAATCCCCCCCCCTCAAATGAACCTATATACAATCAATAGTAATATATAATTTCTAAAACCAATTAGAAAAATACGTCGTTCTAATGGCCGACCACATACAAAACACCATAGAATTGGTAAGATAGCGGTATTTTTTCTGATACCAATCAGCATTTTCCGAGCAGCACAATAAGCTATTGGAAAGCTCGAGATGTGTGTGAAGCATGCTATTTGCATGGCCTGAGCTGTTTAGCTCATATCTATGCATATCGCCTTTCCGAAACCCATTGTGCCCAGTGCAGACCGCGAAGCGAGCAAAATCGCCTCCTTTATTTGCGAAATGCGGTAGCGTTGGGAAAACTTGCAATATGCAGGGTGTGGTTTAATCAAAATTACTGCTAAATACTGAAGTAGTAGACTTTATAAATTGTCAAAATTGAGCTATAAATATTAGCTGCTATTTTTGCATTTAGTATTTTCCGCTGTAGTACCTGACTTATCACAGAAAACAATTACTTAAATACATATAAACTGCACAAGTGCACAAAGATCGCATAAAAGAGTCACTACGGTATTCTATGTATAATAAAAAACCTGATGAGATATCAACAGATCTTACATACATATGTCCCGAGGGCGAAATCAAACCCGCATTCTCCTCCGTGGCAGGCGAATCTTCACCCACCGCGCCACAGAGGTCTTCTGCTGGCGTACAAACTTGCGTTTTGTAAACGTATATACGGATGTCGTATTTGTACTTATTTGCCAACCTGCAAACCGTACCCACCCTTCACCAAGTATGTAATGTAAGTACATACAGCTCAGAAAACATATCTTCGTTGGAAACCGTATGTGAAATGACGATTAAGAACGGTTCGTAAGTAGTCTTTGTTCGATTGCAGTTCAGATAACTCGAACCTATTGTAGTCCTACTATAGGTATTCAAAAATTCAAACCATACATTAATAGGCCAATATTATTTTAGGCGGGTAATTATCGTGGATTGTAAAAGTACAAAGACAAGCTAGAAACCTTCAGATATCATCTTTAATAATTCACCTCGTTAGCTAGATCCATTGTCAGGATTCGGTTCTCACGTCATTTAATTACTTAACAGTTTGAAAGGTAATTAGCGATTGAATTAGAATTACGATAGAAGTTTTAATAATAGCCCTCGTGCGTGATACATTGGAAATCAAGTTCTGTGGGTATAACGTGACACTGAACTATTGATAAACCTTTTAATAATGGAAAGCGGTTTTATCGGACATTCCCATAGAGTAGACTCGTGTAATTACATCGCCAGACGATTGATTTCCGTTACTGAAATTGGTTGGTTGGTTTGTCTAGGGGAAATTCTCGTAAACTGCCCACATAAAGGTATTTATTGACATAGTGGGTCACAAGCGGCAGTTGCTTTTTTCTGTTAATGTATGTAAATGGGAAACAATTAGGCGAGTTAATACACAGGGTAGCCAGTAGGCAAGTGCGCCTCGCGCCCCTTCCGCCATATGTTGTAGGCGGGCGGCGCGGGCGGCGCGGCGCTCACCGTAGCGTGCTTTATAAAACTTTTGCGTTTTATTTGACTGTTTGGGAATAGGGTTGTAGGTACATTTTTAGTTTTATCGTTAATTGCTCTTTATAAATTTAATAAATGTGTGCAGTAAGTACCTACCTTTAACCTTAAGCCATGAAAAAGGCTTTCATGCCTTGAAAAAAGCGTTCAGAAAGGCAGGATTATAAGTATTCGAGGAAAAACTACATTGGTATCATAGAGTGTCCCGGTATCATGCCTCAGCCGTGTATTAAATTTGGTAACAACGCTTTCGACAGGGTTAGAAGTTTTAAAACTCCATCTTGATTTGACTAGATAGCAGTTATAACTAAATCGCTTTCTGATTAAATCTCGATATGACCACATCGCGATTGGACTAAACAGCGTTTTGACCAGATCGCCAAACACCTGATAGAGTAACGACTATAATGATAGCGATTCTGTTATTTTACGATTACTAAGATAAAGTTCAAAATTTTCTCATTTATGACGACCTAAAAATCATGGTATTTTCTGTACACTTCCTAAAATTATCTAAATTATAACCCTCTGAGTAGAACATAGAAACTATGTTTAGAGATATTTCGGATTTTCGCACTTTACTCAAAATTTGAAACCATGCAACATAATAATATTTTTAGAAAGCTTATTTACGAGACTAGGAACTTGGAATGAAATAAAAAAATGATTTCTTCCGTGAATAAAATTTCATTTAAATAATAAAAATGGGAAGAAGTGGTAAAATTGAAATAATATGTTTTTTAAGAAAAAGTAAAAAACTAAATGGAATGATTAAATTTTTTGCTATTGTACGAACAACCTGTATGTCAGTAAGCCCACCCATGACGTTAACAACAGTCCTAAATCTTACCTTTAGCTAACTTTAGGTAATTCTACAACAACAGAATTGACAGCACGAGAACTAATGCAGCCTGAAGAAAATTAATAGAACGAAGCTTCGGCGCTATACTAGTTGGCGATTGCGGCGAATAAGATACTAATTGGTATGAGCTTTACTACATATACCTTATCAAGAGCCAAATGCTGTAAAGTTTATGAAAGTTGGCCGTCTTGGCCGTTGGCCGAGCACCAATGCGTCTTCTGAGTGGCAAACCTTATTCAGTGTTCCAGGGCTGAAGATGCCCTGGAAGACTGAGCCTCAGAGGGCTCGCTGGAATCCAACAAGACCTAAAGGTAATTAGAGTGATCGGAAAAACCCAAGATTAGGATCGAATGGAGAAATTTTCTCGACCAAACTGAGGGCTAAACGCGGCAGTAGATTTAGGATGATGACATACCAACTAAAGTTTTACTCTTGACGACCTCGTGGCGCGGTGGGCGAAAGCCCGCCTGTGACGCGTTGCGGGTTCGATTCCCGCCTGGGGACAAATATTTGTACAATCTACAAATGTTTGTTCAGGATGTTCTGATCGTTTATAATAAAAATATATTTCTATGTATTATACCTCTATTGTATTAAGCATTATCGTACAGCGAAGCAGCCAGCATTTCGGGGACACTTCCGACTGGTTAATAGAGTTTATTTGCAACAGTCTGTAGCTCAACTGTTTCAATTGACGAAAATACTAGTTCTAATTTGGTTATTTAATTATAAACGTCTTTGTTAATAAAGATATTACGTAGGTATAAAAATAATCACAAGCTCTGCTTAATTTGCGGCTAGATGATACTGTGTTGATTGTCCGGCTTATTTTATTTATTTCATCTTGGACTGACATGGATAGATGTCCAGCTCTCCTGCTTTAACAGCTATTTAGCTGATAGTAGAATGAGAGTTTCTTTAATATCTGATCAGTCAGCATCTGTCAGAAGAGAATGTTCTTTTTGTTAAAAGTATTTTATTTGAATTCGATTTTGCGTGAGGTCGATTGAGTTGCGGCGTAGTGAGTAGAATTCAAAATCCAAAAACTTGGTGGTCAGCGACAACATTAACTGAACTGGCTATATAGTCTTCGACTAGATATTTCATCTAGACTTAAGGGTAATTTTGATTTTTTTTTTTGCAATATTTTGATATTGTTTAGGTACCATTTATCGGTACCATTATATAATATTCTATCTGATGTAACAAACAGCCTTATTACAAATTTCTTTTTATGTAGGTTTTATGTAGCTGTTTTATGGTACTAGTATTAAATGTCTTATGTTCGACTCTGTAGGTAGTTACAACCTGTAATAGAAACAGTAGAAAGAAAGTTATCTACTAGTCTAAATATAAACCGTAAACAGTAAGTTCCCTTCTAAGTATAAATCCAGATGCAATATAGCCAGTTTAACTTAAAAACTGGTAACTACCTAAAAACTGTAAAAAGTAAACTATCTTCAAAGCGAGTGCCTACAGGCAGAAGATATAGCCAGCTTAGAGTTTAGCGTAGAAACTGGTAACTATCTAAAAACTGTAAAAGTAGGTAATCTACCTTCTAAACGTATAAAGCTAAACCTTAAAGCGTGTGATGCAAAATCTAGCTAGCTTAGAGTTTAGCGCAAAAACTGGAAAAATTTAATCGTGAGACAGCCGTGGGTGGAGCCCGAGGCCCCGCCCCCCGTCGAAGCGCAGTCATTGGGCGGGCGCCCGACATTGTACGCGCGCCGAGACGCGACAAATACAGTTAATGAACCTTTGCTTTTGATACCTGTTCCTATGTTATTGAATTTTACTTATAAAATTGATAAGAAAACATTACTTCGACTTTATTTGTTGTTGGAAACGGATAATATTGGATTCCATCAGGCTAATTGGATGGACACGACAGCAAACATGATGAAATAGGAGAAAGTCGGAGTATCCTGCGTAGATTAGGTGCTATAATTGAAAATGTTATTTTTCCATTGAGAGTGTGTGTTTTACGTAAAGACTTTCTCTACTGAGATGGAGCAGTCTTAAGGTTTCTCAAGAACATGAAAAAAAAAATCATTTTCAACTGTAGCACACAATCTATGCAGGATTCTCCATCTTTTTTGCATTTTATTATTTATCTTTAAAAATAACATGCCGGTGTTTCCTTTGATAAAATTATAATAATTATTAGTATATTCAAATATTTTTTGGACAGAAAGCTAACTTGGATTACAAAAAGAAATAATAATAAATATTCTAAAGGTTATATTTATGCCTGAACTAGGTTAAATCAGTATCTCAAGCAAAAGTGCATTAAGCATACCTAATGTAAATATTTAGATTTTTGGAAGGTACCTATGTTCTGACAATTAACCTTTTCGGAACTTCACCTTTGATAGATAATAAACTCTTCGTAATAATTCCAAAAACTCTTCCATGATATGTGTGAAAATCAACAACAAAACCCAACGAACCCTGACACAATCGAGTCAAAAAAGGTAGCGGCCTCAATCTAAATGTGAATAGAGACTTTGTTCTTCAGGTAACGCCAGATCATGTGACACATACCGCTTGGGTGGTCCGAAACAGATACGAAACAGTTTGAGCATATTAGGATAGAAAATATGGAAATTTACCTCTATGCAGCTTGTATTGTTTTCACCCACGACAAATGTTGCGTATTAAAAATACTTCACTAACAATACGAGCAAATTACGTAGATGCCTTTGGGTGTTAGCTTTATTTATATTCAGAATAATGCATATATGTTACTTAAATATATTTATAATTGGTTATTATTTAATATAAGATTATGTACCATGTAGTTGTCTACATAATGTGTATAATATATGACCAAGTAGTCAATAAGTTATTAAATAATGAACTATGGTTAACAACCTTTTCCTTTAGGTAGTAACTTTTGTTCTTCATATCATTTTTCTATTCAATCTTCCTTATTTAATTGAAGACTCAAATCCGTGCCTAAAAACTATGTCAGAAGTATGTGTGATTGTACCGTACGTATGTACATAGCTATCACTCGTCCCTTACAATTTCCGTCCTCAGGTTGCGTATCCGTAATCAAAATACGAAAAAAAATCTAATGAGTATACGAAACATTATAAACTAGCGATCCGGTCCGGCTTTGCACGGGTACTTAACAAATATTTATTTAAAAAGATTATAAACTATTACACGATTCACATTTTTATAGGGAACTATTTTGAAAATGTTCTATAGCCCATGTTCATCAGGGATAATGTAGGATTCCAATGGTGAAATAATTTTCTAAATCGGTCAAGTATTTTCGGAGCCTATTCAATTCAAACAATCAAACCTTTCCTCATTAGATTATTTGTATAGATACTCAGGAATACATCTGAATGAACTGGTACCAGAGAATATTATAATAATACTTGCGAGTAACACCAGTTCGTTGTTCAAACTCGCTTCCAACATGGGGTACAGAAATAGTTTTGCTATAAGTAGTATCTATAGATTGGTAATCCCGTTTCACAGATGCATTTATAAGCGTATACTTTTATTTTATCCGAAGAGTGAGAGATCCATTCGTTTAATCGGTAGAGCGAAGTAAGTGAACTGCGTTCTCGCGGGCCATGTCCGTCGGTGCGATAAAGGCGGCGCGGGCGCATAAATAAATATATTCATTAGGTGACACCCACGGCCTATCTCGCACCTAAATCCTCGCCGCGGCCTCTGTCTGAAGATGCGACAGCGCACGACTCGATAAAACAAAAATAAAATGTCCCTTGGCTTTGTGTAAAGGCTGACATAATGCTCTCTTTAGGTACTTATAATGGTAACAAGTTATATGGCAACAAGCTAATTTTGGATTGAGGAATTTAGGCCTGTTGTTTCAACGTGGTTGATGGTTAAGAGTGAAAGAAAATCGTTTATTTGGCTCACTTAAGAAAACATAAGTACAAAAATAATCCTAAAATTTTACCTAATATCGTTCCTACAGCGTATGTACCAAAAAGTTTCTACCTCAGCATAATGTTGCTTGACAGGAGTCGAGAAACGCTGATTTCTGATTCAATATTAGTAAGACTACTGATAATCCTAATGTTCGGAACCTACTATGCCAATAGAAAAATTTATAGGTGCGAAAGCAACTGTCTATCTGTTACTTTATATGCTGTATGGCATAACGGATCGTAAAGGAGCCTGGTCAGTAGGATGTAAATGGTTTCCCATTCCCGTTCATATAATCCCTTTTCAAATTGGAAAGGTAGGCGCGTAGCCGCTTCCTATAATAATATTTTTTGGTTCAGATTCTTGTTATTTTTCATTGCGATACAATAACTTATTGTTTCAGAATAACAGATGGAAAGTAAAATACGTTTTAAAAAACAAGGTGACAAAACCATTGTCCTAAACTTTGTATAAAATCAAACCATGTGTGAAAGAGTACGTATAGGATATTACATATAGAATATTTTGAAAATATTCATGTCTCCTTATAAAAAAATAACTTAACTTTATTATGTGTATAATATTTTTAATATTTAAATTAAATACCAGTGCAAAGCCGGGACGGACCACTAGTTACAAATAAAGTCAATATTAAGATAAGTGCAGTCTTTCCAAACAAAAGAGATAAACAGAGATAATCAGGACAATCCCACGATGTTAGTGAGAACCCGAGATACGATCAAAATGAAAAAGAAACAACAAGGAACCTGAAAGTATAACAAGGATGCAATTATAATGAGAGGCGTAACTTTGTGTTGCAAACATAATATATGCCTACTTTCTTTAACTTAACTTTAAATTGTATTTTTTAATGCTATATAATATTTGTATATCAAATACAAAACACTTAGATGACAATACTTAGATTCCGAGAAGATTTTTTTAAAGCTAACAAAATATTTTTTTTCGTCTATGAGCTGTGAAAAAAAATTGGAATTCCTTAGATCTACGGAATGCTCTGGCGCCAAGCTAACCTACTCATACCTACCTAATACGGTAGGAACACATTGTGTGAAGTAAATTCCCACGTCTATGGAGCTCAAATAATTTATTTCCAAATTTCAATTTTGATATTTGATAAAATCTGCCCCATTCGCGCGTACAAAGTTTTGGTTGTTTCTTGTTTTATTTTTACTCACCTGAATTTCATATAATTATTGATCGACGTTTTTTAGTTAAAAACTTACATTTATAACTAATTAACCTATAATCATTTTGTCAATCTCTATTTATTCGAGTAGGAATTAAATGTTTTTGTGCAATAGATAACTCCATATTATAAAGGTACTATCACACTTTACTTCCTTTAATTCTCATGGTGTGAACTTCATAGTACTTGACAAATTTTATTAAATAATGCATAAATACATTCACTATGAAAATACTAACAGGCATGATAATGAAACGTAAGTACGTACTTATTTAAAATTATAAGGGTAAGTGAGTTAGTTGGAAGTTTTCATAGAAAGCCGTATCTACCATATTCACCTTATTACGAGCGGATACTAAGCTAATCTATTCGTAATTTGAAAAAAAATTGATCTTATGTAGCGCTGTCTCTTTCACAGTATATCAATGTTCATTGGTTCAATAGAGAGAGCTATACATTTACACCTCCACCTCGAAGAAATGATAAAAGATCACCTGTGTTCACTACTGTAATTCTACCACCGCTGCCGGTAATGCACCTGTCCCTTTCGAACGGTTCAAGCTCAGTCTGAACCGAACGAGTGCGAGTAGGAGTAGTTTCATTCGCGACCCCGATCAAAAGGTTCTAAGTTTCACGGTTGTGACACACAAAATTGAACTCAAAATACGAAACAAAAAGAATCAACAGAAAAATTAAAGCCTTTATTATTCTTGAACCGTATCGAGAACGGGATAGAAGGTTGCACTGAATCGAGCGTTGCTTTAATTTTAACACGTTCGGAAATCGAATTAAGGCTGTTAGAGCGAGAGGTCCAGAGGCTTTACACCGCGGAGCTAGTTTTTTGTTATTGTTTGGTGGTAAAGATTTTTTTCTAAGGCGTGCAAATGGGAGTAGGCGCGCGAGTGGGCGCGCCGGAGCGGCAAGCGCGCTCTTCAGTGTTGTGGCTGAGCTTCAAGCGAGCGCGTGCGGGACGAGTGCTGTCCGTCACTTAGGTGCTTCATACCTGTCATATGAACGTTTTCCGTGATCTTAGTGGACTGTTATCATCGCGGAAGGTGGCTCGACAATGTTGATATCGGCGGGCAGCGGCCCCACGCCTGAGTTCTCCCCTGCGTCGTGCTGCGCCCCCTGGAAGATGGAGCCGGCGCCTCCAGCGCCCGCAGCCATTACACAGCCCATCACCATCTCCTCTAACGGTCAGTATTCACTATAAGCACTATGTTAAATCTACCCAGAAAATAAAAATAAAAACATCTGTGAACTATCCTTCTCATTGGGTTAATTTTTAAAGGAAATTAACTTTTAGACCTTACAACGACAGACTCTTGGTTAGAATATTTGATATTCAAAATGGAATTAATATAATTAGGTTTTTTTTTTCCACGTGAACGGTGGGGAATAACCGCTTAAAAAAAGTCTAATTTAATATTTCCAAGATTGTTATGTCACCATGGCAGAATATTTTCAAGTATATAACCGCTGCCATACTTTATGCGTTTGGTTATTTTGGATAGAATTTAACAAGAAATACTTTTATATAAAGTGTTACCGGCTTATCAAAAGGGTTTATCATACAAAAGATTTCAACGCGTGAAATTTAGGATGTTAGAGTTTTAACGCGTTTTGTAATCATTATTATTTTATAATAATAGAAGGTATGTAGTAGTTGTATTGAAAAAACTGTTACCCATCAAATTTAATTTTAAATACAAACGATAGCCTATGTTATTTCCCAGTAGTTTCTTTTTAAAGTTTCTTTAGTCGTGAAATAGTATTTGTATTTAACATTTTCTGCTATTCTTGTTAGTAGGATAAAAAATATTGCTAATAATTTTTGTATTTTTTTAAATTAGGTATGTGTGTGACAATTCATCATAATGTAAAGTCCATCTTGTATTATTTTCCCATTCAAAAATATAAACAAACGCGCTAATTGGAATCTTCTTGTATTGAATGCAACAAATAAAATTATAACTTGCACTTGAGTAGACCATGCAATTGTCATCTCCGGTGCAAGCATTTTTTTTATGGAATACAAAAAGCGAAATGATTACACCTGAGGTTATGGAAATACATAATAATCTAATGCCGGCTTACCCAGAAAACAGCTACCCAGCTTACATCTGGATACGTACTCGATGGCTCAAATATAAGTACTGACTACAAATCAAATAAAGAAAATTATTGTGTGTCGGTTTTTTCTGTGTACAAAACTCGTTGGAGTCTCAATAATGTTGCTTATGAAACTAATCGCAGCAAATATTTTAGTTCAACATCATCATCATCATCAACATCACCAGCCTATAATAATCCACTGCTGGACATAGGCCTAATGAGCGCCATAGATGGCATCATTATTTGGGTGTTATTGCCCATAATCCCCACGCTGGGCATGCGGGTTGGGGATCGAAGTTCGGTGTAGTTGTTCTGCAGAAGGCGCTGCTGCCCGCCCCCCGCTGTGTTTCCCTTAGTCGCCTCTTACGACACCCACGGGAAGAGTTGGGGTGGTGAAATTCTATGCCGGCACCACACGGCATATTTTGGTTAACATCGAATAATAGAAGAGATTAACAAAATAATTAGTTTGATAACCTTTTAATAATCCTTAAATCCTCGTCCGTTGGTATTTGGATACATACAATTTTTTAATATTTTAAAATTTAGCCGAGAGATAAATATACCTAAAATGATTTTTGTTTTACTGAACATGTCAAAAAGAGTAGTTAATTAAAAACTTTATTTCTGCTTAGCAGACAGAGCAACTTTCCTTGAAGAAACTATCAGCTTTTTAATGTGTTTTGAGAAATGCCAGTTTTTGCAACAATAACGACATAAATAATACTTTTTGTTCACGCCTAAAATTATCTAATTTAGTTTAGGCCTGGTAGCGCGCAAAATTAAAAAAAATATGTTTTTTGTAGTTTTTGAATTGGGAATGTATCTGACTGTACGTTTTGCTACCATTGTGAGCTATTTACTATGAACCCATGGATAAACTAACTGTGGTTCAATCGCCGTTTTGTAGTTTATTGACAGTAGGCTGATTTTAGTAAAATAGCACTCAGCTCTGGCTTATCACAAAAATTTCAAAAATTAGAATTCATTACACACACACACACACACACACACACACACATAAAAAAGAAGAAGTTTTCACACGGATCCCTTGCTTTTTCAAAATAGTCTAAAGCCTATGTTCTACATGGTTTTTAAAAAATTGTCTGGTGAAATATTTTTTCAAATCAATGCAGTTGTTTCGGAGCCTTTTTGATCCAAACAATCAAATCTTCCCTGTGCATCATATTATTATAGATGTACAAATTATAGACTCCAAAATGACAATTGATTCAGAGATTTTAGCATAGGTTTATAGCAAATATCTTATAGCAGTGGTCTCAAAACTACCTATTAAGATTACTTGGTTAACACAGAAAATAGATATTAATAGAAAATATTTGAATTTCCTGCGCGATGGGTGAGGATCCGAATTTGGAACCCTCTTTCTCAAACAAATCTATCAACTTTAATCAATTGTAAAGCAATATTTTTTCTCAACCAGTTTAGGTGTAAGTGTGTTGTGTAGGAGTAGTTCTTTAGTTTATGGAAAAGCGTAAAGGCGTTTGTTTACAAGCATGAACATAAGTTGAATCAAATCACCTTTTAGAATAAAAAGTTATTTCAGAGTGGTTTATAAGAAAGATGGTTGTGCATTGAGTAAAATAAAAAAAAATTGTTTGAATAAAATATTCAGTAAAAATCAAGCTCTAAAAAATAAAAGTAATTAAACTATTCGAGGAGGAAAAATTTGATTGTTTGTTTGTTTGAATTGAAAAGACTCCGGAACTACTGAACCGATGTGAAAAATTCTTTCATCATTAGAGTCCTACATTTTCCCTGATGAACATAGGCTATCGAATATTTTCAAAAAGTTACGGATGCACATGAACAATACAATTTTTGTTAAATACCCGTACGAAGTCGGGGCGGACTGCTAGTAGTTGGTAAGAAAGAAACTGAAAGATGTTTGATTTTGGTACGCTAGGAGCCTACTTCATTTGTCATCAAAAGACAGCTGCCACAATGAGTGGGCAAAATCAACCTATACACGACATAGTTTGCATTGTATCGGCGATCGAACTAATTAATCGGTAGATCGCCCGATAGGTTGACGGTAGCATTTCCGGTGAAGGTTGCTCAATATTCACCCAGTGCCGTACAAAACATACCTACAGCTGAATGCATTTACACAAAATGCTGGTTTATCTTGATTCACAGAGACCCAGTAAAGGTTTAAGCCCCGTTTGTCTAAGAACTTATCACTAGTATATGGGAATGGATTTTCTGCGGCTGTAGTCGCCACACCGCTGCCGCAGTTGTTTTCCTAATAAACCCCTGAGCTGTTTCAAAAGCAGGCGCTTTTTAATTACACGTGGGTAGTTTTTTTTTAAACTAAAACTAAAATATATTATTTTTTTGTGAGCTTTTTCGTGGGGTTTTCGCGTGGCTACATATTAAATAAAAACTAGTGTTTACGCAACGGGTTCCTAGTGTGAGACTTAGGGCTCACTATAGCGGGTAGAACGACAGCCATTTTGGAGATGGGGATTGTCCGCTACTTACCCTCTTTGTCTCTGTGTTGAACTCTTTGTTGAAGTCCTAAGTGTCACAGTAGATATGGATTGAAGTTTTAAAGGTTTTTTTTTATTCAGTCAGAATGTTTCCTTTTTTGCATGGAGTTTTTGTTCTAACTTCTCACGTTAAATACAGATTGAGCAAAAGACAGATAATATCTTTAAAAAAAATATTACTTAATAAAAAAAAAAACATATTAATTATCTTCTCATGATTTAAAAAAAAAACAAAATCAAGCGAGTTTGGCACCACCAATATCACCTGATTGTTTAACTATGACATGTGCAAAAAAAGCAAGCTGGAAATCGGTTTTCAGCGTGCCATGCCTTTTGAAACATTTTGATTGGCGATAGCAAATAATTGGACAAACATAGCTGACTAGCTAACCGGATTTTGTATCTGGCTTTTTCACATAACTGGACTGTAAGCTACTGATTTTTAATTTGGTTATTATTTTTGTTGATACATTCGGCCGTCGACGGTAAAAAGGCCGTCAGCAGGCGTCGACTTTTCATCAGGTGAGATCGTGGTCAAACAGAGGTCCATAAGTTATAAAAATAAAAAACTATGTGGCCGAGACATGGCGGCTTCGGTTATTGTAATAAAGCGAGCAAACAAAGTCATCAAAAAATTTAAGATTAAATAAAATAAATAAATAATGTAGCATGATTTATTTATTCTTTAGATTTATGTGATGCTGTGTGGATTGCCACACAGCATCATATAGCCCGAAGCTAAGCAAATCTTGTGTATGTATATGTATAATATAAAACATAAGTAAGTAAATAGATATTTTTTATTGAATTTAAACACGGAACACCCGAAAAAAAAATTTGCAGATCATACACATTGGTCACATTGGTCCTCCAGCTGTATTTGTCATGTGTACTTGGATGTTGATATTATTTGGTTAGTACGATTTTATTAAATTAAATTAAAATATTTAGATTATCTGGCAACATTTTATGAAATGGCAGAAAGTTTACTGTTGATCGACATATTGTAGGCACCAATTAGGTACATAAATGCAGCATAAATAGCTATATTTGGTTGCCATTTATTTTACATATTTTTTTTTATGTGTAGTGTGTAATCGTTATGTCTTTAGACACTTAAAAATATGCTATTTACTCTAACTATCAAACGGATTCTTGCTACCTAAAATATAATTTAAAAAAATATAATTGGCACTTATAATTGAAAATTTTAACAATGACTTAAATAATTGTTGTCACAATAATGTTAATGTTGGTTCAAATTAATAACACACGCATCAACAATTTAAAATTCCATAAATATTTAATGTTCGACTAAAACCATTCATAAATGTTATAACTTTTCTTAGTCGAATGGAAAAGCGACACTAGCGCCACCAATTTTTTTTCGTTTAGCTTCTCTACTCACATATATCTAATATCTATCTAACACTAGCGGTCTGCCCCGGCTTCGCATGGGTGTGTAACAATATATTTTTTTACACGTTTGTTTAAATTATTGAAGTTTTACATGGAACCCTAACATTTTTGAAAATATTTCTTTTTCCTATGGTCATCAAGGATAAAGAAGGATTCTAATTAGTGATATTTTTTTTCAAATCGTACCAGGAGTTTAGAACCTTATTCAACTCAAACAAACAATGAAATCTTTCCTCTTTCTAATGTTATTAAAGATGTAGATAAATTGCCGGCATACCGAAATACCAGCATACTGGGTAGAAAACACATACCACATGTCGGTACACCTAATATAACTTTATTTTCAATTCGTTAACACCATCTATGTGTGATCAGGTGCGCAAATAAATCTAATTAACATTTAAATGGTGATCACGCATAATAATCAGGTCGCTTTATAAACTGTGACCAGGCCTTAAAATTAGTATACAATAGTGACAATGTATTATGCCATAAAGTCGTCTACAACAATATGTCTGTGCCGAATGATGCACACTTGTTCAAACTTCTGACGCACGGGCATAATATGCCGCCTTGGACTTTGAGTATCTAAAGCTGCTTTTCATATGCTTTGTGCAAGCCTTATTATTACGAGTATATTAATTATTTTATTGTGTAGGACATAGCTTTTTATTTAATTAATTTAACCTCTTCACCGCCGCACTGCCGCCGGCGCTGTCTTGTCGCGCTAATTGCATACAAGTCATATTAGAAAATTATTTGCTATCCAAACTGCTGGGAAATTAGAAAAGAGCGTAGAAAATAAGTAATAAGAAAATAAGAGTAATAAATTAATTTAGTGAGGAAGGTTTTATGTATAACATGCACCCGTGCAAAGCCGGGAAGGCTCGCTAGTAATATTATAAATGGTTAAGATATTTAGATGTTTGTTATCTCTTCACACCAAAATTTATGAGCGGATCGGGAAAAATTTGCTTATTATGTAGTTCTAACTTGGAATAATATAAGACTTTTTATCCCAAAAAAACACGTGCAAAGCCGTGGGGAAAAACCTGTACTTGTTAAAGAAATTTCAAAATCAACAGTGCGTATTGAAAAACCAGCAGTGCGGTAGGGATGTTTGTTTCATACATTTAAAAGCTCATTTCCGTTGTTGAAGCCGCTGAACCACCATCTATTAAATCTTCGCGATTCGACGCATTGAATATGCAACGAAGTAGGCATAATAAGAACTCGAATCGGCAAAAACCTTGCGACGAGATCCAGGTATTCCGATTCCTTTGACAATAATTGCTCGTGATAAAATTCTCAGCGGGATTCCCGAATAACTTTATTATGGTTTCAGAAGGTGTTGTAAAATTTCATTGAACAAATTAAGCTAAATTTAGAATCGGGACCATTGTTCTGGTTTTTAAAAATTTTAAATAATTTTATTGCAGTTGCTTGAATTCAGTCATAAACAAAATAAATAATGCTAGAGAATCGACACGACATCATCTAGCCCCAAGCTAAGAAGAGCTTGTGCTATGAGTACTAGATGACTGATATACATAATAGAATATTTAAATATATAGATATTTTTTATCATACATAGAAAACTACCAGAACACCCTGAAAAAATATCTGCAGATCGTATAAACATTTCATAAATTCATTCAAATATTCATTTTGTCATTGTTATTAAGTCTTTACTAATATTATAAAGAGGATCTCTCTGTTCAACAATTCTAGTCTGTTCTATAATGTAAGATATATTTTGTACACAAAGACAAAATAGGAGAATTTAAAAGTAGTAAAGTAAGAAGAGAACCAAATGATAAATAATGTCATCTATGGCGCTCATTAGGGGAAGCCTATGTCCAGCAGTGGACTCTTATAGGCTGATGTTGAAAGTAAGAAGAGTAAAATATATTTATTTTGTCAAAATATAAAGACATTCCTCATAGTTAACATTTATTTTAAATGTATCTTACATATACAACTATGAGAAAACTGACCAAATCGGACTCCACTCAGCAAGTGCTATGGTAGAGCAGATCATGCTGTATCGCTGGTCTTCCGTGGAGACCGTGCTGCGCAAATTATACCCAGAAAAAACAAAAATTATATAGGACTCGCGGTCCGCCCCGGCTTCGCACGCGTATTAATAAAAAAAATCAGAAATTATACGAGTACATACTTACACGATGGGTTTCACTATTTTCATACGGATCCCTTACTTTTTTTTGCAGCATTCGGGTTTTTGACGTTGGCTTGACACTCCATAAATGACACTGGCCGTAAAGAAAAAGTAAGCAACGGAGCCATAATAGAAAAAGAGGTTGAATGTATAGCGCACGTTTTAATTATTGATACGTTTTAATTGTTGATAGATAGATATAGATTAGCGGTCAGATCAAGGAAATGACAGATGAAAGCTGTTAAACCAAAAATTGTTTCGAACTTTTGCGCTTTACTCCACTGATACCAGAGTCATAAAATATATATTTTCCGCCAATATTTATTTTCTTTTGCATTTTTCTACATCGGTTTTATAACACAAAATATTAAGGGCTATAAAACCGAGCTAGGAACCTTCATAGTTCATGTGTAACACACAACATCGCAGTAAATGCACTGTTTAAAACAAAGATTGATGCCTTTATTCAAAACGATTCAAAACGCTTTTGTTCGTGTTATTTGCAACGATCATAAAGGAGCAAGTAGTAGGAGTAGGTACCTACACTCTCGATTTTGCATTGAATTTTACACGAAAGGTGGTAATTTTCCGCTGCATGATGACATTAATAGAGGCAGCCGCGGGGCAAAAACAATATTTTTTTGCACAAATTGTTTTACGTGGCAACGCGGCAGTCTTTCGTATATCTCCTTACATCGCATGTTCTTAAAAGCAGGTGAGTTCTCATTGTTTATTCAATGAAACTAATAATAAATAACGTTATCGAATGAATAGCTGTCAAACTAGTCTTAATTACTTGCGGTCAGCAAAACACAGTGCAAGTGTGCAGGGTCGCAATAAAATTCAGTTGATCTGTAAGTTAAACATATCAGAATTGGTCTTAATTTGCATAGATAATTGAAAGTTTAGTGGCGTTCATCAAAGCAAGATAAGCAACATCGCAATTTGCATTAGTGATGAGGCTAATTAAATAAAACAAACTGTCTAGTTAAGATCGTTAACCATTAACAAATAGATAAAATGAAGCTATAAAAGCTTAAAAAAGTGACGGGTCATAAATATGCGGGGTACCATGCGCCGGAGTCAACGCCAGTCAATACATTCTAATCAGTGATTTATTGCCACTAATCCTCAGCTCAGCACAAATAAGCTATCTTGTCGACTTAATGTTGTATCAGCTCAGGCGTGAAACTCCCGCGCACCACTAAGTGGTCCTTCCAGTTTCCATTCGAAATATTTTAATAAGGCCTCTCTGCTCAGATCACGAACCCTAATAAAAACACACACACGTACTCACAAACATGAACGTCCTCCGTTAAAGCCTCTACTCGGATAACTCCAATTTATTTATAATAGTAGCTACACTAAGAATCTACATTTTTGCTCTAAACGGTGTTAATTTATTGACCGTGGGCAGATAATATCACTTTTTTTCTCCCATTATTAAAACGATTACACGAGGAATTATACGTTGAAGTCCAGTCCTGAGTGCTCGATCCAGCCAACAGCTACAAACGAAAGAAGATCTAATTTGGGTTCGAAATAAAACACATTTTCCTTTGAAGTAAACACTGGAACTTCAATAACACTTTCGTTGACGAAATCGCCTTATTGACTCGCTAATAAAAAGTGTAAAGTTATGGACAAGTTATGCCTCTTGCATTAATTCCGATGCTTAACCTGATAAACAAATTATGGTATATTAAGTTAATAGCTTAATTTATAATTGAATGTGTTACGATGTGTTCATAAGAAAGCATTGTTACGATCGTACCTTTGCATATCTGGACGCGGTTTACGACAAATTGCGTGGATAAAAATGGTGGGTACGCGTAAGTGTTGAGATATCGAAACTTTAATGCTGGTCAACGTTTTAATTTTATTTTTTTATGGCGCTGGCGAACCCAGTTTGGCGACTATAAAACTTTTAACGCCAATAGTTGTATTCTGGCTTTTAGAAAGTCATTATATTTTATATTTTGTGAATAAGAGACTTAAAGGTTTAATCTTGCAGTTATGTGCATATTTTTTTATTGATTAACTGAAACAGAAACTTTAAAATTACTAAGCAAGGCTAACTAGAAACCAATGCTATAAAATTGTTGTTACCAGTCTGTCATTAGATCTTTGTTGCTGCATGATTGTCCGTACACGTTGAAATTTTCAGCATAATTCACACACACCCAGTATTTTTCCAACAGTCTTGTAATAAGCTCCATTATGCTTTGACGCGGCAAAGTGTCTTTAATGACTAGGGATGGGACAAAACTTGATTAAAATAAGTAACCTAAAGCAGAGTAAAGCAATTAATCGTCTAAGTCTCATATTTTATAAACATCTATTAAATATCGTACTGCACTGTTCAGAGACACCATAAGGTATATATATCATTCCTTGATATCTGTTGTCTTGCCTATATCGTAAATAAATGTATGATATCTACTTCTTTCTTATACACAGATCCCTAAGAACATCTTGCAATAATAATACCTATATTATTTAATAAAGTATATTTTTCGCTGAAATGCCCTCTACATTGAAAACGTAAGAAAAAGTCGGGTAGTTTGTCTGTGAACTATTCTCCCGACTTTTCCTCACCCCGTCCCCAGTAATGAGCGACCATCGTGACCACTGTCCAACCGGCCTAGTCAGTAAGCTAATCTGCGCCCCAGGTGACAAGGATTCACGGCATGTTTGTCCCCAGGCAATGTCATTAGAGCTCCATAATAATGCAACTGATCGCACTGAACTCAGCATAATTTATAGCCTTTAATAACTTAATTGTTTCTTTAGATGTATGGAATATGCCAGAAGCTAAGATCCGCGTCGCGACCGTGACGGCTAATATGGTACCAATTCTTTTGGTAACATTTCTTCTAGATAGGCCGACTAAAGATAATTTCAGTTATGTGACACTCTGTGAGCTATATGGATACATAAACTCCCTGTTTGTTAGCTTTGAATGTAGTTCCTATTAATATATAAATATTTTACAACTAGAATATTTCCTTCCTTAACTAAGCTCTCTTTTATAATAAACACATATGTAATTTGTAACGAGAATGGATCAAGTATCTTTCCTTCCATTCCCATAGGAATTGAAAAACAAAATCAATTTGATCTACGCAGTTCGAACCATCATTATAGTTGTAAGCAGCCAAGGTGTCAAAAATATCTTACTACACTTTGTTTCATATTATATTATAAATTCAGATAAGGCGCATACAGCACCTAAACTAGCGCCACCACCTTTAGAGGATATAAGAGATACGAAAATAGTTTTTGGTGGCCACCAAGGGCAACTTCGTATCTCTTCCTAAACTAAATAGAATAAAACCATTACAAAGGCATTAAAAACAAGTACGACAAGTGCGAGTGTTACTCGCGCGCCGAGGGTTTTGAACTTTTGTCGTTTAGGTAGGTACGTATATTGACGACCTGTTAGCGCGGTGGGCTTACAACGCAGGAGGTTGCGGTTTGATTCCCGCCTCGGGACTAATATTTGTAAGATCTGCAGTTACCTACTATTACAGTTACTACAGAGATTAGTGGGTAGGTAAGTGGGTTGGTACCTACAATTATTTTTTCGACTTTTTTCTACGTATTTCACTAAGTATGAAACTTAGACGATTTTTAAAACCTGTTTTGAATTGTCGAAATCCATACCTTTGATTTGATATTGCTCTCAATGAAATAGCCCCGATTGTATGAAAATTGGTTTTTTGACCATATTTCGAAAAGTATTGTTTTTACAGACTTCTCTATATTTTTCCTGTAAAATATAGACCTATATCTACAAACGCTTAGTACATTTTATATAGATCACTCTGCTATCTTCGGAGATAGAGGGGGGGGAACGGTCAAATTTTCGACCTTTTTCAAAATATTTCGAAAAGCATAAAATCTATCGAAATTTCAAAAACTGCATTGGAATGTACAAACCAATACCTTTCATTTGATATCCAACTCGGGGGGGTAGTCACCCCTTTAGAAATTTTTCCCGCCCTTTTTTGACCATATTTCAAAAAGTATTATTTTTACAGACTTCTCTATATTTTTCCTATAAAATATAGATCAATACCTACAAACACTTGGTACATATCACGTCGATCGCTCTGCAATCTTCGGAGATAGGGGGGGGGGAACGGTCATTTTTTTGACCATTTTCAAAATATTTTAAAAAGTATGAAATCTACCGAAAATTCAAAAACTGTTTTGAAATCTACAAACGTGTACCTTTCATTTGATACCACTTTCGACTTTGTACGTTCCATTTCAAATTTCGATTTCAAAATTTGTATGGAAAATCTTCATTTTGATTTTTCATTTATTTTCATTTATTTTTCTATAAATATGTGCGGGCGCACAAAATGTATTATTATTTCAAATTTCAAGTCAATAGCTGCAGTAGTTTCTGAGATATTAAGGATTCAAAACACAAAACAGACCCAAAGCGATTTCATAAGGGTTTTGCAACCGATGGCAAAACCCTAAAAAGCTTATGATAGGTATCACAAACTGGACGATGGATTTTTGAAAATTCCTTTGTTAAACAGAATAATAACATAAAGTAGGTGGTGGCGCTAGTTTAGGTGCTGTATGCGCCTTAACAAGTCATATCAGTCAAGATGTTCAAAATTATCTTAGCAAACAAAGCTTTCAAAGCATGCACCTTTGAATAAATACTTGAAATATCATAGATTATTTTTTAATGTACTTTTTATGCACTTTGAGACATTTTTTTGCTAAGATAGTTTTGAATTTGAACATCCTGTTCATATAAATATGAAACAATAAGTAGTAAGATATTTTAAACACCTTGGGCACTTAATATGATGATTCGGAATGCATATATCAAATGCTTTTATGTTTTTAAGATGATTTTGACTTTTCAACTCAATATTCTTTATTTCCAGTACCTGTATCGCCATCATCATCAGCGGGCGGAGGGTCTGGCACCCCCCTCTACCCCGGCGCAGCATCCCACCCCCTCTCGTCACTTCTCTCCCAACAACGTCTGTTGGAGTTGTCTCGCTTCGGCCTGCGGCATTACGACATCGCTCATCATGTGCTGTCACAGCAAGGTGCTGTAACCAAGTTGCTGGGTAAGCAGTGCTTACAAGTTTTGTAAGTCTGGGGGGAATGCTCTCTTACTTTCAAACACAGACTCTCTTACTTTCAAACACTGTAAAAGTTGATGTCAGTTTTGGTTTGATTATGCTTGATTTGTTTATTATTTATCGCTTTATCGCTAGTAACATACACGCTGATTTTTATTAATTTTATGAAAACAGGGTTTATCGTAAGAGAGTTGACATTGATTGTGAGCTTTTACATGCTATTTTACATGCCACATTTCTCGTATTGCATACTACTCAATTTCATCATCATAACTGAGGATAGAAGTAAGTTTTTGTAGGATGTAAACATAAAATCATAGTAATATCCGTTATTACGAAGCACCAAATGTTGGTTCCCACCATAGAGGTATACTTCCCACTCTATAAAAACATAAAGCGTACGCCTTGGGCACTTTAATTTCCAACTTTTCGATAATTCCATACTTTAATTGCCAATAATTAGAACAATTCGAATACGAGTTTTTAAATCAAAATGTATTTTTACTGTCTCTATGCTTGGAAATAGAAAATAGTTTATAATTGATAAAAGGATATGCCTACTGGGTATTCGTAATGTAATTACAGAGCCTCATCCGTCTTGCTGAACAGTCAGACGTTCTGGTAGTGTATTAATTTATATATTCGCTCTTTGCTGCCAAGAGGCGACCATAGCCGGCAACTATTAAATTGGCGATAATAACTTTACCGTCCCTAAGAAATTGATATATCAAAAATGATCAATGCCATTGAACATTCGTTTATAATTTTTTATAGTTAGAAGCATAAAGTGAATTACGGCACTACTGACAGTCCGCATAATTGTTCACTATTGCTTTAATAAGTGTTAGTACACAAGTAAAAAATGGGGTAAGCCAACCGAAAAGCTTTTTATTTACATTTATTAAACATGACACAAAAACACTCAAACAAAAGTCTTACCCTGATCGTCTGTGATAATTTTCTGAAAAATTACCTACACCTGTGAGGTTAGAGCCTGTTATTATCATTCAGAATGGTATCCAGGCATCGATTGACAACCGGGCAATTTGTCGAATACGACGCTGCCGTGGACTGTGTTTAAATCCGATCTAATAACACGCCAGAGCGAAAATCTCAATCGCTATTAATCAACGATAGCATCGGCAGAGGCTGCCGACGAAAGCTGCCATTGACGAAAGCTTAGATCCTAATCGATTCATAAAACTTGCTGCGTGTTAATTATAAGCCACTGGGGTGCGGACCATTGCGCCCGCGCACAGCCCCCGGCCTGTACCCGCTCCTACTGATCGGTGATGTGGGAACTATCTCCTCATCAGATATACTTCATAACCACAACCGTTTATTCAACTGCACCCCTTACAATTATCACGGCTGCATCTCCAATCGAATACGATACAAATAAATGGCCGCCGCGGGCACCGACATCGAAACATTATAAAAAGGACAAACCTGTATAGTTGCACCTCTGGGAATTTGCGGCCTGGTTGCAATTATAATCAATTAATGAAAACAAACAATGCGACTGGAGTCAATTATTGCTTCCTAATAACTGGGTCTGCTTCAAGCGAAGCGTGATCGGCTGACTGTCCAAACACTTGGCTCTGCTTGCCTTTCAAATTAGATTTGTGTGAAGCCTACAATTAGGATTCGTGGGACACTTTGTTTTTGCTCAGGACTCGGGAACGGACGATTTAGAATGCATCCAAGCGACGATATAATACCCAGTATTACTTTCCGCAGTATGAACTTTGGCGTTTCTTTCCAAAAGACTGAGCAAAATTATGTTCCTTTTGTTCGGAGAACATATCGTTTTTGAGTTCTTCGATTACAATCTGTTAGTTTTTTCTTTACCGGTGGGCCCTTTCATTTTATCATTTTTATGAATTTCCTGTTAATATGTGAAAATAAAATAAAAATTGCCTGACATTTCCTAAATTTTGTTTGAGTAATGTATTTTTACCAGTATCATCTCTAATATATGAACTTTTAGACAACTTATGTATAGACAAGAGATTGTTGTTTCAGTTACATCAATAAATTTTTGCTCAGAGTGGTTTCATAACGTCACATGGTGGGTTCCCACGGAAGCCCTGCTGTCAGCCGCCTTAGGCTGTCATGTCTGACCACTTACGTATTTAACATACACTATGCAACCTTAGCTTAAAACTTATTACCTAGCCCAAACAATTTCTAACCTGACTGCATGGAAATGGGCACGCATAAATAACGTTCCATGGTCGAGTTTGAGTATTAAACTGTCGGTGGAGTGCAATTTGAACCGAGTGACGAATAAATTACGCTTTTGACCTCTAAGATTTTACTACTCAAACAGATTATTAGCATACTTTATGAAGAGATAGAGTCGCTAGGAGCTTGTATTTTGTATATCAGCGTTTTATTAGATGCGGCACAGAATGTTAACAAATGTAGGTACCGAAATCACCGACTGAGTAATTTTATATTAAACCGGCAATTTTCTATTTGGTTGTTGGAATATTAAAGTGGTAGCTAATGATACCTAGCCAAGATTGTCCACGGATCGCTGCGGGTAATGAAGCCGTATTTAGGCATTGCTCCTATAATCAAAATTGAATTATGCCGGTTGACATTCTTTCAACACGAACTTTTTCTTTTATGCTCCAATTCTTGTCTAATTCAACTTTTTTTGTCGAAGTAATTTGATGACTTAGCTTCTATCATCTTCGTGGCATATTGTCGATAGAACGACATAAAAAAAAATTCAAAAGTAGTTGTAAAGCTGCCCAACAAAATTTTGTAACCAAACATACCTTTTTGTTTTTTACCATTTATATTCTTTATTATAAATATGTATATGTATCTTTATTTAGAATGTCTCATGTCACCTTTCGTAGTAATAATCTTCTCCATTTAAATTATTATGTAGCCTTATCAAACTGTAATGTTCTCGGAAGGTCATCTAATCTCACACCTACAAGTTATTTAAATTAACTGTTCGTGACATCTCGCTCACCTTTCCTAGAGTCATAGTTTTTATAATTAGATAGATTGTTAAAGTAATAAACATACACACATATGACTGTAGGTTACCCTATTTATCTGAGTTTTAATTTTTGTTGCCATTTTTAAGTGTAGGTGCAAAGTTTGTAAATAATCTGTTGTCAGAAAACTACAGTAGTCTGTATTAGTACAAAACTTTGTATTGTACTAGTACAAAACAGGGGTACGTCATCATTTGCATCACAATGGCGGTCATTATGCTGAAATACGGTACCTAAATGAGAACTTAAACAGTGTACAAGATAAATAAAACGAGAACAAAATGTTTCGTAGAGTAACTGTGAGTATTTAATAAATTTATATTTCACTAGTGGTTCGTCCCGGCTTAGCACAGGTATTTAAGAAAAAATTAATTTTTCATGCGCATCCCTAACTTTCTTGAAAATATTCTATAGCCTACTAATGTTCATCAGGGAAAATCGGTCCAGTATTTTCGGAGCCTATTCAATTAAAACAAACAATCAAATCTTTCCTCTTTATAATATGAGTATAGACGAGTTTTGTTTTATGGACTCTCCGTCCATAAAACAAAACAATCTCTATTACTGAGTCTACAGACCAGAGGCACAGATACATATGGACTGTGTGTGTATACTGTCCCAGAGGCCGCCGAAAAGTTAACAAAACACTGTCGATCACTTACAATAATCATCAACATAAATATAGCCGGATCAAGCCGGGCTGTGTCACCGTCTTTGGTGTTTAGATTATGGATTCTACACACCAAAGACGTCGATCTCTGTTGCTCTACCATTAGAGCAACAGAGATAGTATAAAGGATCTCTGTACTCACACATTAGAGAATAAGACGTTGTTTGGCGGTAGGTATTTTGTTTTAATTTTCTCTAGCGACCCGCTCCGGCTTCGCACGGTGCAATGCTGATATTGCATGCTATTCATATGAACCTTTCTCTTGAATAATTTTTATTTATTTTTTTTTATAACTGATAGACCTCCGTTTGACCACGATCTAGATATCGTGAATTTTTAGAAACCGTATCAAAATCCGGATTCAGTTATATCACGTGTCCCTGTACTACTTCTTCCTCCAGCCCTCTGGTACCGCCGCATTCGCTATGTCCCTGCATTTTGAATCTGTAATAGCTTTTCTTTTTAGTTATATTGATTTATTATAAATGCTCAATGTATTTAAGGTACTTGAATAAGCATTAATGCTGCATTACTTTAAATTGTTTCGTAAATATTTCTCGATAAAAATAGAAAGGTAATGGATAAAAAAATGGTTATTGTGGGTTATCCCTAAGAGAAAGATATTTATCATCGCGGACTTTTTTTGTAAACATTTTTAAGGTGTAGGAAAACTCATAGCGACTTTGTTTTATATTATGTAGTTATATTACAATTATAGATCAATTTGACCCAAATATAAGTAAATAAGTACTACCTGCGCATCTCATGTTGTACAAGAAAATACCTAAAACTCGATTGTTTGCTCTTTTAAAAGCAGCAAGCGCGAAACTAATCTATGTTTCCCTGAAAAAAGTAGATCAATCACCGTATCAGAGCATCGTTAACAGGCATTGCATTATGTTCAATAAAGCAGCCTACTCCGCTAAAGATTCTGATCTATTAGGAGCATGACTCCGCAAGTAATGCTACCCACTAAGCGCCTTATAAAAAGCCACTTCTAAATACGCCTAATACAAATTTAATTAACTGGGCTCAAGTTCTGTAGCCTGAAAAGATCTTTGTATGTGTGATGGATGAAAGGTTCTTTAAATGCTTTGGGAAATTCATCAACTTGCTTTTTAGTTTGTTGTGTTGTGACCGACTCGTACTACCTTACCCTATAAACATGATTGATTGTTTAACTTTGTTTTGCAAACTGATATTTATAGTTTTTGTAACTAATATTACATATGTAGTAGTTTTGAAATATTCAAGTGCCTGTAAGCGGACGAGTAGCTGGAAGCTGCCCCGTTCAATCCAAAACTTTACTTACATTTGAAATGACGGATTAATAAGAGATTTGGCAACATGTTGCTATTGTGTAGTTTTGGAGCACCCACAGCAACCATCACAATATCTAATCATCAAAAGTGGCATGACACGCGTGTCAAACTCGCAAATTGCTAACACCTAACACTTTCAAACAGATAAGTAGTTTTTCATCTCCACACGCATAGTCCGTGCACGACTCTAGTGTGCAAGAAGCACGCGCTTACGTTTCACTCAAATAACACTTATTTTGCCAATAACTTCAGTGGTGGGTACCTAGTACACACGGTCCGCCCCTGCCTAGGCAACTGCAATAATTGGCTCCGGTCATGCGATTACGTTTCTACTGTATTTAATTATCGCAAAATGATCAGTATGCCGGCCTCCTGCAATTTAGCTATCACTCACAGCTTCACGTATTGGCGTTCTGTCGGACAACATAAATTTTCAATAGCTGCTACTAAATTGCAGTGAAAGGCTTTGATTGAGGCAACATGGGAACGTCAAATCCATGATTTTATTGCGATATCAATGTTCTAGGAATTGTTCCCGATAAAAATTTTATCCTTATTGTTGGAAATTCCAGAATAAATTTTATTGACAGGTAAATTAAATTAATTATATAAATTTGATAAATATATAATGTACTCTTTTAGGGTTAAGTTCTTCTTTCTCCATTATTTTTTAACTGTTATGTGTGATAATTATACCTTGAGTGTTTATTGTAGAGTTAAAGTAGTTTAAAAAACAAATTTCATCTATGTCTGTAGGTACCTACGAGTATATAATTTTTAACTGCTGTTTTGGTCTTTCTTTATATTTTATATCTACCATAAATTATTTTATTTGGTACCACCGATCTCGCAATGGGAAGTGGATGGACTTGCTTTTGTATTAATTCTTTACAAAAATATATAAACAAAAAATTATGCTGTTTACGCACGAATAAATGAGTTTATGATTCAAATCAGACCAACAATTCTGACCCTACGCAAATTTGGTAAATAATTATGGTCTTGGGTCCCACAGCAGAGCGGCCTCCCAATTCTCCTTTGCCTTTTCTCTAATAGTTACATTTTTTCCGTTCCTACCATGCAGATAAATATTGTTTAATGATAAAGGCTTATTTACCATTGTTACTCTGGCGCAGTAATGTTATATCTCATACTTAGAATAGATTAAATTTAAAAATACTGTATGTAGGTATGTAACCTTTTTGGCTTTCGATTTGTTTAATTTCTAAGGCGGTTATGGCGCATGGATGCAAAGAAGTTCTTACTTATTGAGCTTGTGCCAAAGAGATTTTACGTAAAGAGATTGGTGTATATTGTTGTAGTTACGGTTTTTTTAATTTCTTCTACTTTATTCCTTTATTACAAGGATTTAGATTATTAAAGTTTTCTTTGCTGGAAAGTTTGCCTGGTTTTTAATTTACCTACAAGTAAGTTTTCATCTATGAACTAACAATTTTAACTCGCTGTGCTTCTTTTAAATATTCAAGGCATTAAATCTATGCGAAGCGGGTCGCCATGAACCTAAATTATACTTCAGTGCTAAAATTGGTGAGTACGCCATATTATTATGCATATGCAGCATATTTCCCAGGCGGCAGTAGATAATTATACTGAATTAATTACGATACCTTTACGGCGTCTTGTCGCGCGTTTCGTGTAAAGTGCGGTGTTACTTTTTGTGTGGATGCACCATATTCGGTTGTGAGCTTTAGTTTTATCAAGACATAAAGACTCTTATGAATTTATTGTGAATGGCGTTGACAAAAATGTGAATATAAATAATGTGATGAATAATTCAGCGTGCTATCGGTATGGAGGAGAGGTGCGCCTGCGCTGCTGTCGCGGGTAAAAACGCAGTGCGATCTCCCGCCGCCCGCCGGAATGCCGCTGCTGCGTTTTTACGTAATTGTCTCCGAGCACGCATTCATCCATTATCTAACTTGGCCACTATGGGATTCATAACTTTTTTCCTAGGACTGGGCTTTGTTCATATTCCATAACTGAAAGTTCTGTATAATTTCCACGATATTTTTATTTCGAATATTTTTTTGCGTCATGCCATGTTGGGTAACTTGAAACTTCAAACTCAGATTGTTTTCGAGGACAGTCGGCAACAGAAATTATTTAAGTGTGTAATTAGAGTAATCAAAGCTAACTAAAGAGGAAGTCGGATTGCGACACGGCGACGCACGACAGCGGCGGCGGCGCGATGCGGCGATCAAACTCCTTTATTCTGAGATTAATGGTATTAAAACGCAAAAAGACCATATGATTAAGAATTCACCTCTTGTCCACTGGTTCATTTAGCGACGTCAATGGTTCTATAATTATAAATACTAATTTGAAGTTTTCATTGTTATTCCTACCGCCGTGCTCGATTATCGATTTTTTGCACAAAAGCACGTCCACCTTCCTCGTATAAAAACATGAGTAGTGTGCCGTTTCAAACAATATTTTGACTTCTACTTCTTTGTACTTAAGACCTAGAAGGAAAAATCCTTAAGATTGTAATCGGAGGAATTGATTCACGACAGGCAAGTTGCGTTTACTCACGTTTAGCACTCAATGAAATTGCAGCAATCGCTATCGTGTCGCTATTGCGGGTATTTTTATTTGAACTTACAATTCGATTTTATGATTTCTTCTATATCCTCTGCCGACATGCAGGTGGTGACAGTTTGCTCAATCTTTTTCCTTCCAACTTTGTTTAATCTTGTAGCAGTGAAAATGTATTTATTTCTAATGATGCTTTTTTATTTCTATCTATTCTTTTGATATTTAAATCACATAGTATGGAATTAACTTTGTATTAGGAAAGAAAAGACACCTTGTGCATAGTTAAAAATAATCTAAAATGCTTGAGCTGTTCATAGCTCTACCAATTTAAAATTTTCAATCATTGACCTAGATGAAGCGAAGGGAAAGGTTAGTAACTGGAAAAATATCGCGTGACCCAACAAAATTTTCAATTCCATAGGTACGCTTCGGCCGCCTGGTCTAATCGGCGGAAGCAAGCCGAAAGTCGCCACGCCAGCGGTGGTTTCCAAAATAGAGCAGTACAAGCGAGAGAACCCCACGATATTCGCGTGGGAGATCCGAGAACGGCTCATATCTGAAGGTAAGCTAATACAAATTGTAGATATTTTCTAAAATAAGTTGCCGTGAAAGCCTGCAGGGATCACGACTAACCCATGACTGATGCAACTGGTAATCCTTCTAACGCCATGTCACGTGGGGCATTACCGGCTTCAGTACAGTCACCAGCATAAATATATGACTATGGGCAGCGCTGCAAAAATATCTGATCATCAATTGAACTTATAATTATGTGACGATACGTAGGATGTAGAAATATGTGATGATTTACATCCGGCAAAATAATCTTTTGTTTTGTAAAAGCATAATATAGGATCACGTAAAGACTGCATTAATATCTGATACAATTAGCAGTAAGAAATATCTCAACAATCTGCAAGAATGAACTTTATATACCTAAGCATAGAGCCGTGATTTGAACGAAACAGTATGACGCTTCTTGAAAAGAGCATCAATCTGTCATTGGATATTGCCGTTCACGTCTCACGTTTTAATTCATTATTTTAGCATTTTAGTCGTCGTTGGCCAGTGTTATGTTATGATTATCTATCAAAAACTCCTTCGTGTATGACCGTTGACATAACATTCGAAGATTCAAAAAGCCACCATTATAACCATACCATTTTAACCAATGTAATCTCCTTGCCAAAAACTCTTCTTTTATCAAATGCTGATATCAACATTTCCCACCGCAGCGTTTAATAAACTAGAGGTCCACCCTGCCTTCGCACGGATATTAAACCAAAACTTCAGATATATTTTACACACTAACGCGTTATGTTTCACAGTTTTCTTAAGGATCCCTTACTTTTTTAGCAGTATTGGGGTTTTGACACTGGACTTGGGACTGGCCGTAGAGAAAAAGCAAGCAGCGTAGCCATAACATAACAAGAAGTTGAATGTATTGCGCACGTATAATTATTAAACTTTACATGCGAATCCCTAATTTCCGGATTTTTTTTTAAAATATTCTATCGCATGTTCATCACGGAAAACATAGAATTCTAATGGGGAAATAATTTTTAAAATTTTGTCCACTAGTTTCGGAGCCTATTCAATTCAAACAAACAAACAAACAATCAAATCTTCACTCCTTATAATAACAAATTCTTGTATTCATATTTATATAAGTAAAACGAAATCTGCTGAAATAATGTCATAACATAAAACGTGAGACAGCGATATCCAATGACAGGTTGATACTCTTTTCAAGAAGCGTCAAACTATTTCGTTCAAATCACGGCTCTATGCTTAGGTATATAAAGTTCATTCTTGCAGATTGTTTAGATATTTCTTACTGTTAATTGTATCAGATATTAATGCAGTCTTTACGTGATCCGATAATTATGCTGTTACAACGGTGCAAACGATTATTTTGCCGGGTGTAAATCATCACATATTTTTACATCCTAAGTATCATCACATAATTATACCTTCAATTGATAATCAGATAGTTTTGCAGCGCTGCCCATAGTCATATATTTATGCTGGTGACTGTACCACAATAGTAAAGTGTAATGTACTAGACAATCCATAAAAATAGCGCTTCGATAAGAAAATACAGCTATTTTTAGGTATCAAAATATCAATATTACGTAACCAAGCGCTACTTGATCCTCATTAAAAGTGATTACCTATACCACTGTTTATTTTTAAGGTAACATGATTTTCACAGTTATTATCATGATATTTGTTTACATACATAAAATTACTTTTATTACTGACTAATAAAAAATTATTAACTAAATCAATTCAAAACTGTGTCACATTCTCACAAAATTTTAACTATTCAAAAGCCAGCGCACACAGTGGGTAAGATGACCTGCCAGCAATAAAAAAATGAGACTAGAGACAATATAATAATAATAATATTATGGAGGCGTATTATTATAAAACGCTGGTGAGCGCGGCGCGTAATACCGGTGTTCGACTCAAGTTTCATAGCCGCGGCATAGTATACTCAAACCGGAGTGTCAACTACATTCACGAAATACACAAGGTTATAATAATATCATAATTATTACCTTATTATTATATGACTCTCTGCAATGGAAACTCACTCCCGTAAACAGGAGTATTTGCCAGTATTTGGAGCTTTCTTATCATTTCCCTCATCTAGTTCAATACGTAAAGAGCATGTCACCTTCGTCAATTCGCTTTCCTTATCAAAAATGTAGGAATAATGTAAAAATAATAATTGCGATTATAGAGACCTTGGTCATCATAAATAATGGACAGTGACACTGAAAGTAGTTTTTAAATTGATTACTAATTTTTATTGTTTGAAAAACGGCAGTGGTCCTGGGTACCATCATGTGAACTTTTTAGATGCTAAACAATTACATCATAATACTTACTACAATAGTCGTTTAGAATTTCAGTTAGTATATAGCAAAAGTTAACAAATGAAATAAAAATGAGGTACTTTTGTCAAATATACAGTGGCAGAGTTGCGTGTGCGCATACGATACCAACTCGCTCCTGTCCGATCATCGAATTATAGACGAGTTGAGCTATTAAAATAATTGATGAAAAATTATCCATTTATCTAAACTACTCAGAATCATAAACAATCCTATGTTAAGTTGTACCCGTGTACACTGATTTTAATACGTCTCAATGTTAGTAATAATTATTAGCTGTTGACTGTTGGGATTTCCATGATCTTCCCACTAAACGTGCATTACACTAAACAATAAAAATAATTTTTTGCCCAATTAAGTTAAAATCCAAATCTTTACTCGGTGAAAACTTTGTTGTAGTACCTATTAGCTAAGATACCTTATAAAATAGTAATTACTTATCTTAAAGTCGGCATTCGACTCAAATAGCAACATACTTCCTAATTTTGGTGTCAGAAAGCACCAAAACGTTTTGCCTACCTTTTATCCAATTATAGGATTAGGTTTGACTAATGAACTTTAGATTATCTAAGTCAAATACTTTTTGGAGGTCGAATAGGTCAAGCCATTGAAGTGCAACCCCGAATATGGTCTAATAGGTTTGTAGAGGCTGTCGGCTTTAGACAACGGATACTGTAACATGAGAATAATGTATTGAATTTGGGCGTCTATGTGCAACCACCAAAACTGTATGCGAGCTACTGTTTCTGGACGTTTTATGTGTTGGGACCGCAAGTAGGTCGGGACCTACTACGACACCGATGAATGGATACCGAACCTTGAGAAAATTATTTGGTTGTGAACTTTGGTATCACAAGCAACGTAATCTAATATAAAAAAAAACCTAATGCTTGAAAGGGGAAATTTAATTTTATACTAAACCTTTGTGCAAATATACTAAATGATAGGAGGCACATGTTAAGATATGGGTAGAGAAGTTCGCCTTGTTAAATTAGCAGTAAATAAATCATAGTGAGCTTTCATAAAAGTTAGAAATAGGAGATATAAAACATTTCTAAATAAGTCTATGTAAAAAAGTGATCAAAATTATTGATTTAGCACACATTTATTCTAGAATGCAATGGGCGTCTTTATCTCAGAGGCCAACGAGCCAATTGCGGTAATAGCGCCAGCGACACCTCTTGTGCTCATGCGTGACGTTAAACGCTACCATCTCGGCTCAAAAGAGACTTAAATACACTTACAAAGTACAATCTGTCTTCATTTGTAAACTTCTCGACATAAAGTACAAAATCGCTTCGCTAATTGGACGGCGGTAGTGTTATTTAAAGGACACAGTCGATGGGTCTGCGTTCGCATTTCTAGAGCTGCAGTGTGCAGAGTGCGTGTGATCGCCTGTGAAACAGGTTTCGCTTACAGGACCACGTCTGGTTTACGATATCACTGCGGACCGGATTAGAAGACGATTACATTCTTGATGAAGAACAGCTAAACTGGGTTGTTAAATATGTTCACAGTCATTAAATTGCAGAAGGCGTTATAACGTCTCATTATCCAAGAAATTTCTTTATGATACCAATTTCATTCGCAGACCTTTACAATATCTGTTAACGTATCAACTAACACAGAGGGAGTTAATACAGTAGCCTCATAAGAGCATTGTTGTGGCGTGAAGTAGACTAGTAGTGCGATCGTACTAAATAGGCAAACTGGAACTATTAAACTTTTTACTGTTCCTTTAAAACCGAATGTTCGGCTTAAAAAAAAATACTCCTTGACCACTTGCATTTTATTATTATCGGAGTAGGCTGACATTATCGTCATTTGTTGAAATGTGTTTAAAATAATTACTTGTCCGGTGCGCGCCCATGGTTCGCCGTTTTTCTCGAATTGCACGCGATACAACGACGGCTGCACTGCGTAAATGCTCACATATTTGTAGTAATTCTGGAGCTTTTAAATAAATTCTTTTATTTTCCTTGAAAAACTCAGTTTACTGTTATGAGAACCGGTACCTGTTATATTTTATTTTTACAAATTACTCATGTTTTGACAAGATACATATATATCTCTCTCAATGTTTCGAAAAAAATAAAAATGAGCAAAGTGACAAAGTTCAAATCCATCTTTTGTGTGACATCAATTGACGTATTTAGGCTAAAGTAGCCTCAAACGAGAAGGAAGGAAGAGCTCAAAAAGAACTCTTTTATAATTTATCTAACACATTATCTTCTGAAACGGGGTCTAATTTTTTTATTAATCTTATCGATCGTTTTACCTGCTGCAATTGAAAAAGTCTTTGTTCGATTACGCTTACGATTCAAGTCGATGTAGATTATGATTGATTCTATTAGAAGTGACGTGACGATGGTTTCGGTGTACCGGAGTGTATTGACCGGACCGCCTGCCGACGAGTGCCTTGGATAACATTTATAAATACCAAGAAGATCATGTTACTATGATAAAACATTATTTAAAAATATTTTTAAAATAAGCATAGGTTTTATGTAGACAGACAGACAAAATAAATGATTATAACCTTGATATTTCATTGATTCAACCCAAAAGAACCAGAGGCAGACCAAAAGAGCGATGGATATATGAAATTATCAAATCAGCTGGCATAGACTGGCTAAATAAAGATAGCACATTATTAATTTAAAATTAGTCCTGTTATTATTATGTAGAAATTAGATGCCAATTTGATTTAATCAATTTTGTAAATTTTATTTTATAAAGGCAATTTCAGTCAGTTATAATCAAAAGTCGTACCTACGTATTGTATTTAAAGGTACCGTGCCAACCTAAATACAACTAATTTAATATGATAAAGTAGTATAAAACATATTATAAATAGTTGAGTAGGAAGTAGTAAATATTAATAGAATTATTGGTCCTAACTTATAATTTTAAAGTAAAAAAGGCTTGTCTTGTACGACTCTTAACCAATAACTTGCCTTTGTTACTTGCTCGTGTTCAATCAATAATTTCTTACCTTTCGTTTCATGGTACATTCCGATATTAATTTTAAATTATATTCTACAATCTCAGTCTGAATGAATTTTGATTTGTATTTTGACGACGGGACCAAATACAGAGAAATTCATTTAGTTTTAAAATTAACCTTCAACAACAATAGTCTATCTCGAAACGCACCAAAAGATCCAATTCACTAAAAACTAATATTTATAAAAGTCGTTCACAAAGCGAATGTGTCAAAAAGGCTGCATCCACTTGAGCGGCGCGTTTGTCGATCATTTCTAGAAGCGGTTATCAAAACAGCGGCTCATCGCAACCGGCTAAATTTTAATAAGGTGCCCACTGCCCTTTGTTGGAGGTGACGAGGCAACTTTTTACAATAGCTTGCGCAACTTATCTACTAAATCGATATCGGTTTACGAGGCGTTACGGTCGGCTCAGCTACTGACCACGTTTTGATTAATTGCATTCTTACACAAAGTATTCCGATGAAATGCGCTGGCGCCGAGTAATTAGCGAAACCGATGACGATGCGTAGAATGTTTTGAGTGCCGCATAAAAGGCCCTTTATTTATTATTTTGCTGTAAATGTTTTACGATATCGATTCCAATTACGAAGTTTTTAATTTAATTTATGTACGGTACACCCTTGATCCAATATTGTGATAATGAGTTTCGTAATATTTCTATCGTACACGTAATAGTTTTTTGTGATTTACTAACAAGATGCCTCGTTTGCCGACATTGTACGCTCGAAATAAATCAAATCGATCTAAACAGCTTCCAATAAACCGATACATTTATTGATTTGTTACAGCATTAAATTGGTTCTCAGCAGTGCATCACCACAATGTTGCCTCGATGGGACACGGTCATGATCCGGCCCAACTTTTTAGACATTTAATCGTCTGTGTGTCTGGTTTTAGTAAAAAATCTGGACATTTTTTGTCACTAGCGGGATTTTATTGTTGTCACTAATTTGTTGATAACGTTTTAACTGTTTCGAAAAGGAAAGAAAAGTTGTATGTTGACAGCTTTGACAATTTAGTAAATCGCTATAACCAAAATTTTAAAACAGATTTTTTCATGAAATCTAACACCACAAACTAGTATGGTGTCACTCGTATGTTATGTAATGATATCTACAGGGAATTAAAATCAATAAAATAGAAAAACGAAACTTAAAGAACATAAAAGGAAAAAGTCGTGTAAAAATATATTATTAAACAGGTAATTTCAAGAAAAATGGTGTTGCTACTACCATTATATCTTTTTATTACGTACTGACATTTTCTTTTGTGGTAAAGGCATTCAGTGCTAATTGAAAGTAGAGAAACGGTTGCGTTGAGTGGGTGCTCAGCTTTACCACAGTGCATTTTTGTACAGATAACCAAATTCATTCAAAATTTAGGGCTTTACCGCAGCCCTACCAAAATCTTTGGCATCTTTATGTCTTTGTTGTTGGGTGTTTAACACTCCCTGGCACAGGACTGAAACAGTTTCAGTAACAGGAAGCAAACATTTATTAAATTTATGGCATTGAAATATTTTCACTTACCAGCGCCGGCGTTGCCAACCTCGGTCCAGTAGGAAAACGCTCATTCTCTCATCCGAAACACATATGGTATTCTTTTAACATAATATGCAAAATATTTTTTCCTACATTACCTATTCTTATTTATAATAATAATATTCGTTTATTCGATTAAACACACACACACATACACCTCTTTTACATTCATACATACCTACATACGAAAAAAATTATGAATATTATTTCAAATGCAATTAGAGGAACAAATGCAGTTACGTCTCGCAGTAAAAGTGGTTTTTCATTGTTCACGAAAAATTGATTTGTGTATCATGAAAATAAGCTAACTTGAATCACTGCATCGCTAATGTTGTGACACTGTGGTTCAACGTTACAGTTGCGTTGCGACCGACCCCCTGTTGCCGCGGACACCTTTTTACTCGGTCTTCGCTGCGGGTGCCCTGTGATTGCATCCGATCTCATCGTTTTATTCCCTACATAAAGCCAACAATAATTCATTTAGACTACGTGATGCCACTCACTCGTTAACTGGACCGAATTCTGTTAGTCTTTTGGAACATTTCGCGCGAAGTTCCGTTTCGAATGGTTATGACACACCTACGCACCTATGGCATTTTATGATTATTTTATTGGTGTTTGGGGACATCGGTTATTAAATTGATGCTTTATTTGATTTGGTTAGCAAAATGTTTATTAAAAACGCTTAGCATAATGTCCACAAATATAACTGGTATATTCTACCAGGTAGTTATCAAGACAGTTCAATTACAATATATAGAAATAAAACCCATCACCGAAGCCTTACCGGTTACAACTTAAAATACCTTTGACTAATTAGCTTAAATCAAGCCTAAATCGGGTTTGGGCCCACTAAAACTATCGGAGAACCAGTTTAACTAAAACAAACAAATTCATTCCAAGCTATTAGGCACGAGATTCAACTGTTAAATGTCTCAATTTAGAAACGGGCGTAAATCTTCAAAGGCGTGACAATTACTGTTACTTCCCGGGGTACAAACTGACAAACAAAAAGGTTTTCCGACAATTATCGATAAATTAACGCGATTAAGGAGTACGAGACGGCGCCCGAGCGTTTTATCTCGGAGCCACACTTTAGGCAGGTACGCGACACACCCAGACTCAACATTTTTATACCAATTTGCTTTTTATTAGGATCCCAAGCTGGGCAAGTGGATTTAACAGCCGGGCTTATCTTCGACATCCGGAGTATTTTGCAGTTTTTTATAAATTTCAATCAATTAACAACATCTTTATGCGATTGCAAATACTAGGACTTTGTCTCAACAGTTAATACAATCTAGTTTTGTTCTGATAGTAATCCACATTCAAAGTTTCATAATGGGCTATCACAAAAGCTAAAGTTTATTATATAAGTACCTAGCACGTTAATTATGCTTTTAAAAATAAAAATAAGCTTAGGAGTGCCTCCTATTCAATACACCAAGCTAAACTTTTAATAGAAGTGGTCCCTTGTGACTAATCATGATTAAACGAGTTTAGACAAATTGCAAGGCCATGACTAGGCATGAAACCATCCCAAATCATTATAGGAACGATTATAGGTAGGTATCGTGTTCTCACCTGCAACCTGTTGACTGATAATGATCTTTGAACAAATAAACGATACGCGCCGACTGAACTATGCTTATTGTTTGCGCCGCACACAATTAAAACGCGATTGATAGGCAGGTCTTAATTGCTCGATGGATATGGTGTAAATGATCTTTAAGGATACTTTTTTATAAGGACTGATGATATGGATTATTGTATTTATAGAAACGAAGCAGCAACGAAAGATACGCTGACGGTAAGCCGCCGGAATAGCATAACCATTGTCGCAAAAATCGCAAAAACGTGCTTAAATAAATACGTGGTTATAAATCATAATAAAAAAATACAGTGCTGTTATTTCAGCAGGTAGAGAATAAAAAAATTAATTCAACCACCTGTCAGTACATAGTAAACGATTTTTTTATTATTTCAAAATTTATATACCAAATGTGTGTGTACAAATGTTATGCTTAGCTATCATCATCATCATCACCAGCCTATAATAGTCCACTGCTGGACATAGGCCTCCCCTAATGAGCGCCATAGATGGCATCATTATGTGGGGGTTATTGCCCATAATCCCCACGCTGGGCATGCGGGTTGGGGATCAGCTATATATGTAGTTTAAGTTGGTATATCCAATGTTTTTATGCTTAACTTTAATAAAAACTAAAATAAAAAACAATAAAGACTTTTTTGTAAATAATTTTAGAATAGAATGAAAACAAAGCTGCAAGCGTCACTGCGTTCTCACAAAACGTTAACTGATTTTGAACGGTCTGTTTTCTCAAAAACGTTGCTCTCAACTCCAATATAATTAGAGATCTCATCGAGCGATGACTAGTCATCATTTACCTATGCTGGCACATTGATTTGGAGGCCAGTTAAAGGATGCTTTTCCACGAGTAATGCGTAAGAGTAGGTATTACACGATGTAGTGACAATAGGATCCTTAGATTTGGAAATCTTATTGTTATACTTATATAATAAGTAATGTTATATAATAAGATAGTTATCTTTTCGGGCCCATAATGCCCACGCTGGGCATTAGGGGAGGCCTATGTCCAGCAGTGGACTATTATAGGCTGGTGATGTTGTTGTTGTAAGAGGGGATTATATAATAACGATTCTGCGCAAAACCACCTTTCATGGCATAGATACAAAAAGTTAACTGCGAAGAAAACACCAACTTCAGATTTAAAAAAATCTATGAAAATATCGTCTTATATTTTTTCTTTCACGATACATAATCAGAAAACCAAAGTACTAAAAAAACAACAAATACGCCAAATAACGCCGGAATCTATTATTTATGCTATACCCAAGTACAACCTAGACCCCAAGGTCTAGGACAGAAAAACTAACCAAAGTTGGTAACTACTTTACTACGGTACCTACTACGTTTTCTCGAGAAACGACTACTTCAAAAGAAGGAATTTGAAGCAGAATTTGCGCTTATTAGTTCACTCTAACGAAATGGGATCCAAACTAATGAGTCTAAAATAACTAAGCTTTGCTGCCAAGTTGGTTACTTGGCTAGTCTATATGCATTCTCAGTGGAAAGTCAGCTTAAGGCATTGCTTGAGGTATCTTAGCGCACTGATTACGAACCAAACAAATTGTAAGGAGCTGTAGAGGGCATCTTTTTGTGTTTTTGACGTGCTAACAATGAGCGGAGCCGCGTAACTGATCATTACCATTATACTTTAAAAGGTATTGTGTTTTGAGTAAATTATAACAGTTTCGTTTTGTGTATTATATTTGATCGACTGCGGCGGCGCGGCACAATGCAGCATCATTATCAACGGTGACACCATTGAATCCATCTTTGTAAATGGCGATGGACCTAAGCACCCATCGTTAGTATTCATGTCCATTATTTTAATTGCTGTTCATGTCAGCCTTCAAACAGATTGGAAGCGTTTCAATAAAACAAACAATTGAGGGTGGTTTATTTGTCCGCCATTTTGTGATTGCTTTAATCACTAGTGATTGTGGGTAAATGCTTCTTCGACTTTGTATACTAGGTATTGGACTATTAAGCTATTAGCTAGAATTATCCCTGAGTGCGTTTGATTGGAAGGAATTGTTACCTTCCACATCAATCAGAATAAATATAAGCTGCATTGCAAGTATGTCCACTTTTGTCCACTTTTGTACACAACCTAAGTAGATAAATTATGGTTACACATACATTTATTTTTTGATTTGTGGGTTGGTCCACCAGTTCATAGTCGCTCAGCGAGATTTTGAAAGAGAAAGGACAGGATTCGAAATGAATACATCCGACAAAGAACCAAAGCTATCGACATCGACATCGACAAACTGAAGTGGCAGTGGGTAGGCCATATTTCGCGATACGCGGTTCATACCGCTGTGTTCTTAAGTGGAGACCGCGAATCGCAAACGTGGTGTAGGACGACCTCCAGCCAGGTGGCATAACGATCTTCGAAAGACTGCAGACAGATGCTGGATGCGACAAGCTGAAAACAAGGCGCTATGGCGCTCATTATTATTATTATTTTTTTATTTAATGCTGGACAATCCACACAGCACCATCTAGCCCCAAGCTAAGCAGAGCTTGTGTTATGGGTAGGGTACTAGATGACTGATATACGTAATACAATATTATTAAGTAGATAGATATTTTTTATTATACATAGAAAACGACCAGAACCCCTGAACAAATATCTGCAGATCGTACAAATATTTGTCCCGAGGCGGGAATCGAACCCGCAACCTCCTGCGTCGCAGGCAGACCTTCGCCCACCGCGCCACAGTGGTCGTCATTAGGGGACTATGTCCGGTAGTGGACTAACGTGGGATGATGATGGTATATATTTAGCTCCACAAGAACAGCACCAACATTTACAATTAAATTAGCGACCCGCTCCGGCTTCGCACGGGTGCAATGCTGATTGATACTAAAGGATACTTTACTCTTGAATCGGATATAATCTTTTAAAAAAACCGCATCAAAATCCGTTCTGTAGTCTTAAAGATACATAGGGACAAACAGACAACGGGAAGCAACTTTGTTTTATACTATGGAATGAAGTGATGTAGTAAGCTATAAGCTAATTTAATAGATGGTAGGTTACATATAAATAGTTAGATAGATGAGAGATGCAGCAGTGCAAGATATGAAAATTCATCAATTGTTCCCAACATTTCAAAATATTGTTGAATAAAAATAAGATCCATTTTTTGCAGCAAAAAGAGATAACTAGTTGAAACCTACAACGTTATTTAGCTCAAAATACAATTATTATACAAATTATGATTGCGTTGTGTAGGTTAATATTTACCTCGCAACTCGAGGCCGACAAATTGCAAAATTGTTTGAAAGAGCAATCGTGCTATTTAAAATAACACTTGAGTGGTTGCTCAGTACCAACGACAAACATATGAAATTGCAGAGTAAAAAGGACTGCTCTGAAACTTACACTATGAACGGTTGCTCTGAAATTAATACATTAAAATTATGAGCAGGAGCTGTCTCTGTCGGCTTCTCCCAAAAAACAATTTGTCAATGTAATCAGTCATGGATACATTTTTCAATATTATTCCAACTCAATTGGATGATGAAGCCAGGATCGTTTTTTCAAGACGTATTTTCAAGCTATAAGTTTATAAATATAAAAGAACCACTTACAGGTACTAACTAAAAGGCAAGAGCGCTTGATCTCCTGTCCTGCCTTTGTCCTTTCTTTTGGCAAGAACTTATACAGATAGCAGTCACGACGTCTGTCTGTAACGAGGCAACCCTACGGCGAGCGCGGTTGTTCAGAAGCAACGTTGAAATCTACGACAATTATGTCTGGACAGGCTATGATTAAATTATGGCACTCGGAGTGTTTCCTGAAAATTACATGGGATGCCTCTCAAGGCTGCCTCGGCACGCGATCTCGCAGCACGCATTAAAGTAATGGCGAGCGCAAAACGCGACCAATGACGCATCGGTTTTAACGCGCCGCTGGATCACATTTTATGCACATTGTAGGTAATTAAGCATACTCGTGTAGAGATAAACATGTTCGTGATGAATCGTTCTGTTTGAAGCCATCATTTTTCTGCTCTGAATGGTTTTTGATGGGCAGAAGCGGCTATTGGATACCTCCGATCGTGAATTGAGATTTTGATAAAATTCTAAGATATTTTTGACCGAGAATGTTGTACAACAAGAACTAAAAAAATATGGCTTCTTACCCAACTTTGATGCTAGTTGGTATCCGTATAGCTATGGTATAAAATGTAGAAAGGTCCACTCTAAACTTGCGTGCGACTCACGCCATTTAAGCACTAAATCCTCGTAAATACTAGACTAAATTTAAAGTGATATAGATCACTAGAGCTACTTATAACGGAATATTTACCAAGATTAGAGTTTTGAGTTTTCCAATATTTCGACACTGACCTATTGACATGATCACGGAATAACTGAAGTTACTTTTAGTTAGTTTTTCTTGGTAGACATACCGCTACTACATAACTAATTCTTTGTCTTTTGCTACGAACGTAGCCACTACCAGCGGTTTCACGATTTACAACACTGACGGTATTTGAAAGGTTCACATTCTTCGGTTTTTGCACATTCTACAATTTCACACAGGGTTCCGGATTCAGATAAATGGAAAATATTTTTTGGTTGAAGGAACACATGAAATGTATGGTAAGCTCATAAGTTCGTGCTATAAGTGATACAGTTGTTGTCTACAGGTGTCTGCACAAACGCAACAGCCCCCAGTGTTTCATCCATCAACCGCATACTCCGTAACCGAGCAGCGGAGCGGGCAGCGGCGGAATTTGCACGAGCAGCTGGTTACGGGCTGTACGCGGCGCCCCCACCCTACGGAGCCTTCCCCTGGGGCGGCGGCGGCGGCGTCTGGCCTCCCGGAGGCCTGGGTCTCCCGCCAGGCGTGGCCGCCCCGCCGCACGGCATGCCACATCCTGATGCCATGCAGCAAGGGTTCTTGTCGTCTAGTAGAGGGATGATTGGTAAGTTATTACTCTATTATACCTTCAATTATTCGTTATTACTCTATTACCTTCAACCAAGAATTATGTAAAAGAGATGGAAGTTGCATCATGCAACAGAGGACATCCCAGTAATTTCTGGAATGTTATCATGAGTTTATAATTTCATGTTGCTCGCTTCAGAATTAAAGACTTCTGTAAGGAAAATCAAAGTAATGTAATTGTTGCTACTGTGATTCTGTGCCTATTGCCTTGCATTTCCTGCAACGCAATGTGCCTTTACAATATTAAAAGGTATCTTATACTTAAATATTTTGTACAGACGTGGACGGCGATGACTCGGGCTCCCTGGATGGCGAACAACCCAAGTTCAGAAGGAATCGCACCACCTTCAGCCCTGACCAACTCGAAGAGTTGGAGAAAGAGTTCGAGAAGTCGCATTATCCGTGTGTTTCTACCCGAGAACGACTTGCCTCTAAGACCTCTCTTTCAGAAGCACGAGTTCAGGTAATTATTCTTTTAAAAGTTATGCACTATTTTATATTCGAAGTACATATTTATAACAGATCTCTGGGTTTTTGTTACTTTCATCCCTGATTTGTGAAACATAAATTTATTCCAGTAGAACTGTGGGAAAGATCTTGCTTATGTAAAACATAAATCTTCTATTTAATTGAATATTTGAACATATCCAATGACACGTCCCGATAAATAGAGATAAAAATCATCCCAGAACCACCTTATTAGTTACACCAATTTACATAAATGAATATTTTGTTAACACCGAATACTAATCACGGTATTACCGTTACTGACAGGTTTGGTTTTCCAACAGACGAGCCAAGTGGAGGCGCCACCAGCGCATGAACCTCCTGAAGCGCGGTGGTGGCTCGCACTCGCCCGCGCACCGCCTCCGCTCCCGCTCGCTCTCCCGCTCTCGCTCCCGCTCGCGCTCATTGTCCCCCGCCCCGCGCGTGTCCTACCCACCCGCACCTCAGATGGGCGGCGAGAATAGCGCGTTCAAGTCCTTATCATTATCATCGCAGGAGAGTAATGCGTTGAAAGCTCTGTCGCAGCGCGCGCAGTTCGACGCGAGCGCGCTGAAGGCTCTACAAGGGTACGAAGGTGCATTCAAGCCTCACCCTGGGCTGGAGCCGAGTGCGTTTACAGCCCTCGCGCCGCATTCAACGGCGGCGGCGCTGCTGGCCGCGCAGTCACTGCAGATGCGCGGGTACGACTCGCGATCGGACTCCGACGAGGAAATCAACGTGCACGACGAGAGCGACGACGACGATCGACACCGACCACGAACCCCGTCCCGACCCCCAAACGATCTACCCCTCCAGCTTACTAAACACGACCGCTGATTGACTGAGGTTACATTCTGATTCGGGGTGTTATCGTTACCGGGAGCGAGTCGCTCGTCTTTCGCGTTGTTACGTTTTGGTCGCCCGAGCCTTGAAGTTGCGGGAATCGGGGAGTTCAAATTGACTATACTTAACAGTATTATGAATGTACATATTCCGAAAATGTAAATGAACTAGAGTGCTAAATAATATCTTCTCCTGTTAGCTTTTGGTATTTGTAAATATGTAGATTTGATTTGTTAAATTAGTATAAGAATGTTGAATGGTTTGCTTAATTAATTTTGCACAAATATACCTGCTCGTTGATAAAATAATGTTAGAGACTGAATTCATTGACCTAAAGAATTTGAATTTGAATAACAAATATCTGAATATTGACGTAGAAAAGGAAATCGATCACTACAATAATGTTAATTTATTTTAAACTTTAACCAAAGTATTATTGTTCAATGGCACGATATCAGGAAGCTATAGTTCCTAAAGTTATCAATTGTAATTATGTAGGTAGCAAGTTTTTCAATTTACCAATCTGAGTTTTAAGTAGGAAAATTACACTCTATATCTATTTATATTGTTTGCTTATAATTTGAAGATGTTAAACTTGTAATATACTTCATAATAACTTTGTTATTATTGGTAAAGTAAAATTTTGTGAATTCTTTCTATTTTGCATTTCTACTCTGATAATTTATACCTACAGAAGATTGGTTAACCAAGTACCTAGAGTACATTGTTCTGAAGATTTATTATGCTTTGAATTATTTGTGGAAATTGTCCCTGTCCTATATAGAATTATGATGCGTAGCGTATGACTATTAGTGATAATTTGTAAATATTTGTACATTACTATTATACTCTGCTACTTTTAAATTTTAGATCAAAAATGTGTTGAAAAATAATATAATTCATTACCTAATTCTATACCTCCATGTTTTGCTGCTATTATTAATATTGTAGAAGTTATTTATTCGTAAATTTATACAACATATTAATTTACTACGCAACATATCAATTAATGTATTAAAGTTGAGATGAAAAATTGTAATGTTATATCTGTATAAATATTATAAATTAAAACTATTTTTGATCTTGTTAAAAACCCAGAGAATCTGTTAAAACTTTATGTGAGCTATTTATTGCCTTAATTTAGTAGCTGTATGATATCTGTGGTAAGAAATTTAACAAAATAAGTATTAAATAACAATTATTAAGTACGTTTCTTTTATTTCACTCTCCAACTACAAAAAACAAATAGGTAAAGACGAATGTGTGAAGAGTCGGAGAGAAAAGGCAGCCTCTTATCTAGCAGAAGGCGTCAAATAAAGAGACAGTACGAGTAGATTGATAAAAAGACTGAAAAATTTATCAAAAATACCAAACACTAGATGACTACTAGTGTACATATACATTGTATTACATACGTAACATCGTGCGTACAGGCTATATGTGGTTCTTTTAATTCAGCATCAAAAAGATATGCCAAGTTTTGTAAGCTATTTTTTGCATATTTCACTTTAATCATTCATTATGAATAGTAACGGGTTAACTACGAACCTATTTTGTGTTAAAAGAAAACCAACGTTTCATTCCGTAAGGAAGGACTTCATCAGGGTGAGTGTGACTTACGTCGCGCCCGTGTCGCTTGTACGCGCCCACTGCGACAAAACGCTTTAATTATATTTTTAGGAGGAAGGTTTGTGTGGAGTCTGAATACCCCTATTCATGCCCTATTCATTATATTTGCCCTATTTGCTGGTAGAAAATATATATGTATATCGAAGGACTTTGTAAGTTTTTGGGAAAATAACTGTGATGCTGTAAGTACCTAACGAAAATGCCTAAGGGAATCCAGATCTTTGCTTGTTTTACATAGGGTTGATAAAAAGCTTGACCACTGACCGGCAGCGTTATTGTCTAACTTGAAATCCATTACCAGTGAACTTCAAACCGATTACCAGTTGTAGACCCAGTCAGAATGTTGTCGGTATTGTCTAAGTTATTTAACTGGTCTTCGATTTCAGCTATTTACACAAAACGAAAATGACAATCGAAGTCCAGGCTAGGTTTAAAATGAAAAACTGAAGCTGATTACGATTACCAGTTGAGTTAGACAATAGAGCCGCTGATTCTCCACACCATGCCGAATCTCAGCTTCCGAATCACAGCACTGCACTCAGCTTTTCACTCGCGAGAATAATGTTTATTTTGATAAGTTATTGCACGGCAGTACAAATCACAGTGAGAGATGAGTAGATATCCATATTTCGAAATTCCACGACCATCTGCCAGGTCCCACCTAGCAACGCGTCCTGCTCATCTTTACTTTGGACTCGCGATCCACATATTATGTACCTTTGTCAAAGGCTTTTGTTGTTCCATGTTAGGTCGACGAGAGATTTGCAAAAGCATTCTAATTTGAGCAACTCTAATTTTGTTCATGTTTTTGAAAATAGTGAGCAGCTATGTCTCAGCTGAGCGTTTAGGGAAGACGCTTCTAAAAAACCTTAGTCGTCAATCTTGGGACGTTAAAGAATATTTAAAATAGATTTTTTGAATCTATTACGAACTTTAATAACTCCACGGCGACAGTATCACCGTAGGTATTCCGCTGCCTCTTCTTTGAACGATATCTTTTTTTATAAGGGTATAATGTATGACTTGCACCTTGCAACAAGAGACTGGGCCGTAGAGGAAGTCCTTAAGGAAAAAAAAAACCATCCAATACATGAGTTAATACTTTCACTATGACAAAGACACGCAATTTCGGGAAACCAGCAATTATGTTTTTACAGTTTATCGATACAAAGAAGAATCAGGGCTTCCCGGATATTAACAATCATTTTATGAAAGTATCGGAAATATAAAAAAGTAATTTTGGATCATTTATGTAGATGAAAGGGAAAATTTGAGGTCATTCATTAGCTTGAAGGTGTGGCAGTCGAAATCTATGGTATTTAAACTAAAAGTAACAGTAATTATATTAAAAACTATACGCAAGAAATAAATAAATATTGGAAAGTCGTCCACATATAGTACATCAGATACTTCATTTCATTCTCAGTAAAATTTTGTTTGTACAAGCATCATCATCATCATCAGCCTATGTTAGTCCACTGTTGGACATAGGCCTCCCCTAATGAGCGCCATAGCGCCCTGTAGCGTAGCGTAGCATAGCGTCAAATATGTACAAACATATTTGACGAAAATTAGCTTTTGCCCGTAGCGACACATATTATAGTTTCCACGATGTAATTTGATAGCCTTGGAAAGTACAGTTGGCGAATCAAATAACGAATTGAGTATCATACGTATGGGCACCTACTTAAAACACCCGAAAACCAATTCAAAATAAAGTAGTAGATTACATAATTCGGTGTCACAGCAATCAAAACTCTATATTTATCTCTCGCTCGTAAAATCACCAACACGTAGGGCTGTTCCAGTAACTACAACTGACCGGTTATCGGTATTTCACGAGTATATTTTGTTTACGAGTATATTTTATAGGTTTTTTATAATTTGGCCTAGAATTACAATTATAGAACTAAATTAGAGCTAGTATTTATAATTGAAAAAATTGAGCTAGGCACAGTGTTGCAAATAAACTACAGGTAGCTCAACTGATCTATATCAATACCATTTGAAAGAGAGATGTTGGCTGCACTGTCTCGCTATATGGCAATACTGATGCGCCAGATACTGACCAGCTCTCGAGCCACGCGTCGCTTCGAACAGACGCTCAGATATTTTTTTTGAAAACCCGGGGAACCTCGAAACCTCGGTACACCACGGACCTGGAGTCTCGACTCCAAGGATAATGAAATCTGTGATCTTCAGCAGTAAGACCTCCTATCCAACTGCAATCTCAACCAGACGCAGATAGAATGAAAGAGTGGCAACTAATGCAGACCGAAATAAAGACGGATCATATCGGCCTGGCATTTTAGCACACATTCATGTTCCGACTTTTAAAGATCACTGCTTATAAAACCGGACAAATCTCAGCCTTGCTTTAACAAAATAAAGTAATTTCGATTATTCGTAGTGAGCGGCAGATAAAGTTGTAGTGAAGATAGTGGCGAGTGTAGATGCATGTACGCAAGCCGCACCAATAACAATAAATTGTGTACCTCGTTTGATGCGCCTCGACAGTGCTCTACAGTTTCCTGCTGTTGTAATGACACATTGGAAAAGACTTTACGTCTATGGTGAATATATTTAAAGTAACATCTTCAATGAAGGCTTGTTATTGATTTTCTTTCTGTATGATTATCAAATCTAATAATCAGAAGCCCTTAAAAGATAAAGAGATCAGACAAGCTAGCAAAAACCTGAAAAAGCAACATTGTAAACAGTTGGGTCCCCGTGGTTCTACCCGCGTAACTCCCGATCCCGTGAGCTTTTCGGGATAAAAAGTGGCCCATATGTTATTCCAGGTCATAAAATATCTGTGTACAAGTTTCATCAAAATCCATTTGGTATTTTTTGCGTGTCAGAGTAACAAACCTTCATCCATACTAACAAACTTTCGCGTTTGTAATATTAGTGGGACCACCTTTCTTCAACTATTTATATAAAAGAACACATTCTGTCCTTTTTTCACCAATTTGTATTACCACAGCCAGGAGTAGTTAAAATATTTTATAAGCATTTCCCAGTTCTTGACACGTTTATACAATAATGTATTTTTTGTTTTTATTTGGGTGCACTGAGAAAAAGTGCATTAAAAGCAGAGAATAAAGTTTGCAATTTACGTTCTTTTTGTGCGGTCGGTAGCGCGTTGATGTCTTCTGTTAGATAAACTGGCTAAAGCTATAATCTCACACTCATTACTACCAATGGAATAAAACATAAAATCTATGAACTCGATAGCTATTGAATGTGCTATAACTCGGTTATAAAATATCGAATTCTCATTAACATGGCGCTCTAAGGACTGTACATGCAGTAACTAGTTAAATTTCTACTTCTAGTTCGTGAAAGTATAAGATTAAGATATGTAAACTGTATTAACAATATACATCCAAATAAGAATAATTAAAAGAATATAATAATAAAGAATTTACTATTGAACTAATTAAGGTAACTGCAGACTAATGCAAACAATCTACTGGTAGCTCTATAGATTCATGTCAATACCAGTCCCCAAGTTGCCTCGCTGTGTGGCAATGCGCTGTGCCAAATACTGGCTTATTCCATTCTTCCCCGTTGAAGATCCCCGTCAACGGGGAACAATGAACTTTTTGTTCACTCTTCCCCGTTGACGCCGATATTACGTTGTAGGTATTAATTTTTATTTTCTCTTATTGTTTGCCTTAGGGGGTTGCTAACGGCCATAACCAAATGCTAAAAAGTAAGAGATGAATACGTTCATCTCTTACTTTTTCTTACTCATACTCTTACTTTCTCTTACCTGTTTATTTTATTGTTTGTATTTTTATAGCATTTGGAATCATGGGTGTTGGCCTCGTAAAATTTTGTATTCTAAAATCATAAACTTGGATATTATGACCATTACATAATATTTGGCTTAGAAACTACGATATTTTTGTGATCCGTAACGTTATTGCGAGAAAGCTTTACATCAAAGTTCATATTTCCAATAGATCTTATAGGAGTGTTAGGATGTGAAGCGGTTGCGGTTGGTTCATAACGCAACTAGTCTTAGAAGTTATAGTACTCCAACTATAAAGTCCATCGAATAAAATCAACCACAAGTAAGATAGGCCAGGAAGCAAATCGTCCGCAATTGATAAAGTCTTTTATATCATCATAGAAATATGTCATGAACGCAGAACGCTAAAGAAAGAATTAATACAGGGTTGATTTTTATACCCATAAATAATCCCTGTATACCTATATAGGGGTTACTTTGTTGACTTCTCTGTTTTGTGTAGTTTTTGTATTTTGAAGTTAAAAGTATCTGCTATGTAATCGTGTATTTTAGCCCGGTCCATTTGATTTTGGTATTGTTTCCCCCAAATACAACTGAATAAGATTTCGCCTTTAAAATTCCCGTAGGATTTTAGAAAAAAATCTTTTGAAAAACATGTCATATTCAATTGCTAGGAATCGCTTTTTAATTTGATAACACTTTGCTTATATGACGCATCTCCTTGCGAACGTTTATCGACTAAAAACTATTCGATCTATGAACGAACCACTCCGTAGGTACTCGCCTTATGGACACGTTACAAAAAAAACTAAATTTAATTAGCATTTAATTATATCTATAAGCTACCTAGTACCTACCCATAACACAAACTGCTAGGGCTAGATGAAACTGTATGATTTGTCCAGCATTATTTATCTGAGGGTAAAAAAAATAATCAAAGTAATTTCATACGTATTTTGTAAACTTCGATACTCATGACATCATTTGCACATAAAATGCGAAAATTATTCATAATGCAAATGGAGTGAGCCTTCATACCATAAATTATTTAGTGTTGTGTGCCCACTTGGATTCATGTAGTGGTCAATAAAGAACGACTTAACTCAATCGGAACTTCAGGTTTTTATTATCTGTTTTATAATCGGTTCTCTCATATCTGGAGAAGTTCAAAATCATTCGGATGAAAGTTAACGGCATGGATCAAAATACGTTTCGATAGTATACTACATCCATTTGACATAGATTTACGTCATAATTTCAATAATGTCCTTATTTTAAACTCGAAATCCAAAACGTTACGTACACCTTGATTATATACTTAGTAGGTATACCAAATTCAGTAATTCATAATAAATTACGGTTATCGAGCTTATTTTAGTACAAATATTTAATTATACATAAGATATACTTAAAAATAAATTTTAAACAAACAATTTGGTTGTTCCTAATTTCCATTGGTATTACATTCGAATAATTAACATAAAAAATAAGGGCCCTTAACAGAATATAATAATTAAAACTAGTACTACATATTTCCTAAAAATCGAATCCGAAAGAAAGAGAATCCAGAAAGCTGCGGAGCAGCATTACCACGTTGGATGGCGATGCTAATTCGTTGACCGAAATAAAAGCCAGCATTCTGATTACCGCTTTGAGTAGCTTTACCCCAATGGCCGAAGGATTCCACTCCGAATGGCTAGGTAACCATGGTAAAGATTAGCGTATTTTTGCCGTTTGAGGGAATCCGCTGATTTATCTACAGCGGCGCCGACCATTACTGATGTCCCTGCAAGTATTCATTATCATAGATCGGTGTTTGGTATTTACCTAAATACCAAGCCTTGTTCCCCCAAACACTTCCTCACATCTAGCCTATTAAACAAATTAATAAAAGCAACAAACAAATTCATCTAATTCCTACAGAATCAACAAACATTCAACACACATTAATTAAAACGTCACCCGAAACCAGAGTAATTTATTTGTGACTAATCAGCATAAAAAATAAAACAAAAAACCGTAGGTAGAAGCGTCACGGTTTCCCATAAAACCATGAGCAGCTATACAGAAATGTAAGCACATTAAGTTATCGACGAAATTATCTGGTTGCGCGCTACAATATTTATTTGTTTCTCACTCGCTTGGAAAGGATTTGGCTGTCGTGGGCAGAGTGTTCTCTCCCAATTAGGTGATTATTGACGTTTTACTGTTATCGGGTTAATCTTGAAACGAGGTGCCGTATTTATAGTGAGCCCTTGAATGGAGCTTACACACGATACTCAGGGATCGGTATGCTTGTAGATTGGAATAGGGCGTGTTGTTTGAGAGACCGAGTGTTGAGGTATAATATGTGAAAGGAATTTTATTAATTTATTAGTAATCTAGAAGTTAAAAGTGTTCTACCACAAAATAACTACATATTTGTAACTAACACTCTACTTAGGCTATGGCTATGGCTATGACTTAATTAGTAGTTTTTAAATAAATTAAAATAATTGAATCCTTAAATGTTAATCCAAATTATCCAGTAACCATTAGTTTTTATTTAAAATAACAATATGATTGCGCTTTCAAATTAACTTTGAAAAAGTGCGCTCCGAACACTATAAATGCGGCACCATGTGACAAGGTCTAAAGTCGACATTTATCCCAAAAAGGGAAGCTGTTAATAGAGTCATTCAACGTTACCGGCCGAATTATCTACAAAGAGAGGAGTCGGTCGGCTTGTCGTCGGTCGGAAATATAAATTTATTTCGTGGACGTCGCAGGCCGAGACACCCGCGCCCGCGCACTATCTCACCGCGTAATCTTGAACATTGGCGTTAAAGAATTTAAATTATATGCCGATACAAATGAACGGGCAAACTCACCTTATTTATGGCTATAATCCCAGTCATAGCCCATAGGCCGCGCTTATACGTTGTCACTTGATATCAGCCATTGTGTCAAAACCGATTCTATCGGATTAACATAAAGCATATCATTCGTGCTCGTGTTGCTTTTTATTACTGTGATATTACGTAAAATAATTTAATCTTATTTTAGTTCCAGAACTTTTAGTTTGAAATAACAAATTTTTGCCTCTTTTTTACTGATGGTAAAAAATAATGTAATCAACTTAAAATTCACTAGCTCTCTCTTTGCATTTTGAAGTCGTAATGTTCTTCCTTGATCCTCTCAGAAAGTTAATTGATTTTAATAGAGCTAACGTGAGAACGCTGCAAACTCTGCGCACGTCTCAAATTCAACTAGTACCCGTCTTGACATTGATTCAGATTCAGATTCAGATTTTTTATTGGCAACATAGTTACAGGTCTCATTAAAATAGTATACATTGTTACTTAAAGTATTAAATATAACAAGTTGATTAGTTGGTTACATTTCATTTATCATTAATAATTCATTTCAATATTATGTCATAAAAATTATTCTTATACTTAATAAACTAAAATGAAATTAATAAAATAATAATAAATGTCAGTTAACTGCACGTAATTCATTAACATTATAAAAACACATGTCAATGAGCCAATTTTTAAGCTTATTCTTAAAGGATTGCATCGAAGGTGCGCTGGTGATTTCTTGCGGCAGTCGGTTGTACACGCCCGGACCGAGCATGTGCACCAGCCTGCTCGATTTCGCTAGCTTATGACTAATAGTCCTCAGCCTCTCTGGGTGCCTGAAATCGTATCTCTGTCCATCGCCACACCTAGAATATTCTTCTAGGTGGTTTTGTACATAGAGCGCGGCCTGGTAGATAACGAGGGCAGGAACTGTCATTATACCCAGTGACTTGAAGTATGGTCGAGCTGATGTGGTCTGGGAAACCCGCACAACAGCACGTACTGCCCTCTTTTGTAGCCTGAAGACGCGCTCCCAGTCTGCAGCGCAGCCCCACAGGTCCACTCCATACTGCAGGTGACTATGGACAGAGGCGAAGTATAAACTTCTTACCATCTTCTTTTCTAAGGTTGATGAGATGCGCCATAGAGCAAAGCAGGCTCTACCTATTTTCTTGCTCAAGGTGTCTATATGCTTTTCCCATGTCAGCGACCTATCCATGGTAAAGCCAAGGAATACAGTCTCATGGACCTGGCCTAAATGCTTACTATCAATATCCACATTCAACGGCCTGTATGCACGCCCGGCTAGGTTGAAGTGGATAAAGTTAGTCTTTGACACATTTAAGGCCAGTCCATTGGAGGTAAACCACTGGTGCAATCGGCTTGCTACAGTACTGAGCCTTACCTCCAGTGAGTCTACTGTAGGAGCCTCCACTACTGCTGCCACATCGTCTGCGTACATGACGATGTGCGCATCCTTTATCCATGCTGGCAGGTCGTTCATGAGCAAAGAAAAAACGATGTTCGAAAGCGACGATCCTTGGGGGACTCCGATACTGGTAGGTAGAGCCTGGGATCTGATCTTACCCCCTCTCCCAGTCACGACCTGAGTTCTATTAATCAGGAAGCTTTTTAGCAGTTGAAGGGCTGGTCCACAAATTCCATAGTGCGCTAGCTTATGGATAAGTAGAGCGTGATCTGCGACGTCAAACGCTTTAGATAAGTCACAAAACAAGACCGCTACTTGATTTTTACATTCGCGCGCTTCAAGAATGCGTCGAACCACTTCTCTAGCAGCATCGATCGTCGACCTCCCGGCCCGGTACGCGTACTGCTTTGCAGACAGCGAAGCAGTACTTGATAAGTACTCCAGAAGACGCGTACTAAGGCCATGCTCCAGTATTTTTGCGACAGCTGGAATTATACTTACAGGTCTGTAACAATTCACATCCTCCTTGCGCCCTTTACCTTTATATAGAGGTGTGACTCTTACGCTCTTAAGCATCTGCGGATTTTTGGATTGAAGTTGTAGGGTTCTGATAGCCAGGGTTATCAAGCACCGCCAAAAGGCGAATGATGTCTCTTTGAATGGTACTATACAGGATTATTTTATCTGCTCCAATTTATTCACGAGATACCTATTGAGGCGAACGACATCAAAAAAATATTTATAGACTCATCATATTCTTGACAGACTAAACTCGTTGAAATACCCAATATATTATGGCATATTGACTACCCTAACCCTAACCTTAACTTTTTTATATCACGCCCCAGGATAAGTAAGGCCTACATTTTAGAAAGTGTCAGCAAATTTTTGGGTCACAGTTTAATCATTTAAAAATACAGATTGAAGACTTTCGATATCATTGTACAAATCAGGAACTGTACGAACTGCCCAGGAAGGAAAATTCTGTCATGCACGGTACCTGCTGTAAAACGAATATCATATCTTGATTATGCATAAACAGGATATTGACGAATGATGTGTGAAACTACAAAGCCTACCTTATGTTAATCTCAGAAATCTCGAACAGGCCGGGCCAAAAGAGTAGGTTATGTACCTACTCTATGTACCTTGTAAGAAAATCTTTAATTCAGTTCTTTAACGCAACAAAAATGTAAAAAGCAAAAGCTGTGAAACATAAACACATGAAAATCCTGTGCTTCAAGCCCAGAAAGTAAATGAGCCATTTAACATTAGATAAAATATTTATTACTAAAATTCTGGAATAAATTAGAAATACCTATTTCGTTTGTAGACTGCAAAATATCGTAACAATATGATATAATAACTAAATACGTTCGATAAAATCAATTACGAAGGACTTTGCTTTGCAAGTTGAATTCGAAGCTTTCGTTTTTCTTCTAAGGTCTTCTTTAAATCATTGATTTCTAGTTCTTTGACCGATGGAGGTACTTCCGTTTGTAAACTTTGTTTTTTGCTTTCTTTCTTCATAAGCGCACGTTCAGCAATGTAGTTTTTAATCGATATTTTGGCATTTTCCAGTTCTTGTTTTTGTGCTAAATTCTCATTTTTGATCATTTGTTTTTTATTTTTTAATTCATCTTGCAAAGCTACTTTCATGGCCAATAGGCGTTCTTGTAACTCTGCGATTGACATTTCACATAGGAAACCTAACCCAGATGATTCAGTTAAATCAATTATTTTAGGAACTTTGGATTTTTTCGCTATAAGTGACAAAACTTTGATCTCTTTTATCATAGCTATTTTTGAGTCAAGGTCTCGCTGTTTTTCCATGAGAGCTTTTTGTAATAAAACTTCACTTTCTTTTTTTATCATATCCGCATTTTCCTTTTTTTGCATAGACGTGTTTTGTCTCGCTTGAATTAAATTATACTCCACCATGGAAGCCTTTTCTGCTGCGTTTTGATTTTTCAGAACTTCTTCTTTCTTCCATTTCTCAATTTGTTCATTCCATTTTTCTTTTTCCTTTTGAAATTCTTCATACTTTCTTTTATTTTCTTCAAGAATTTTCTTTTTTGCTATGAGGGCTTCTTCATAGGAAATCTGACCTATTAAATGTTTTCTTTCAACGTCTAATAATCTCTCTCGTTCTCTCTCTTGTCTCTCTTGCTCTAGTAATTGTTCTACATTGCGCGCATTTTGACAAGACAATAGGTCATGAAGCCATGAAGTCTCCTCTTCCTCGATCCGTCGTATTCTTTTATTCATTCTCTTAAGTGAAGCAGTTGTTTCTTTGATATTATGTTGTGGTTGAGAAAGTTTCATAATAAACTTTCGTTCTTGCTTTGGTTGCACTTTACTAAAGCTGTCTTCCATTGCGTTCCTGATATTGGATAGCGTTTTATAATATTTCTCTGTTTTATCTTGCGCATAGTGATAATTCTTTTTTCTGACTTCGTTGAGCAGGTCTGTTGCTTTTTCTTTATTTTTTTCAAATATTGTGCTAAGTTTTTGATCAATAGCATTTTTAGTTAGCATCTTTTTTGGATTCATATTACGTATTGAGTTAGGTGGAGCAGAAGGTATTGTAGCCTGACTAACTCGGCGAGCAAATTCTTTCCCCTTACGATTAAGAACATTTGGTTGAACTGGGACAGTTAGTGGTTTTATTTTTCTAGTTTCAATTTTTTGGTTGTACTCGGTAAAAGTGTGGTCCATTTCACTGATATAAGGTTGCCACAAGAAAATAGGCTTGATAATATTATCTGTGATATAGCTAGTATCAAAAGTAGACTGAGCTACTTGTGATATAAAGTTTAAAATTTCATTGTTGCTCAAAAATGTTGTAAGAGTGCTAAGCAAAGGCTTGCTGAGATTGAAAAGACATTTATAAAGGAGATTCGAATCTTTTGGTTCAATATTCGACATTAATGCATGAAATATGATCATGAAGTAGTCCTGCTCTTCCGCAGTGAGTTGCTCGGACAAATGCGATGATAAAGTTCTCAAAAATTCTTCGTGCTTTTGTATTCCGAAAAAGCTGTCTGCAATCCAAGATATTTTACTTGCATCAATAGCTTCTGAACATGTTTCTATGTAAGATCTCATATACTCGAGAGGTGATATGTCTCTGGCAGCACTAAAGTCAATCAAAATATTTCGTAGCAATTTAACGTTGACTGATGTGTAATAGTAAACCATTTTGAATGTTTTGCTACTGTATATAGCTAAATATCAGGTACGAAACGGAAACATGGTACAACACAAACACGAAATGATTTTTTTATTTGACATACGCGAAAAGAAAATCTTTGACAGATTGTCAGATGGTAAAAAAGAATCAAAAATTATAAATTAAACAAACCAAAGGAGTCCAGTTTTATTCAGGAAATATCGTTAACCTTTTTGTGTAGGTAATCGATAAATATTTTATTGGACTTTTGAGGATTGTTCATAGAGGAGTAGAGGACTGCTTTGGCGGAATTACACACTTGTCGCGCATTTTTTTTATCCATGACACAGCCCGAGCACGAGGGTGTAATAAGGACTTTTCAATGCGAGTTTAAAAAATTAGAGGTTGCCATAAACTAAGATAGATGGCGCTGTATGAAAATCAAGCGTAAAAATCTACCAAAAAGAGTAGTACTTTAAAAGATTTATAAAATTAATAATGATGTGTGTTTTGATGAGAAAAGAGATTATTATTTTATCATTATATTTTATTTACTTCGTATGACAGGGCGCTGTAGCACTCATTAGGCCAACAGTGGACTAATTATTATAATGATGATGATAACTCTCCTCTCCTATGTGGATATGTTTTGTACGTAGGGTAATAGGTGTAGTGTGATGTTTTCGTTGTATTTTGTGTGTCATTCTTACTAACCTTAATTTTAAGTATTTTCTATGTTATTTCTAACTAACAAAATATGGATCCTGGTTATTCGAAATAATTTTTTTTTATAACGGTGTACTGAGGGAATTGTTATTTTGATGAAATTCTGTCTTTTTTTCGTCCTGTCATTTATCAATCAGTCTTTGAGGTCGAAAAGCTTGACAGCTAACACCTCCAGCGAATTTCAATGTGGTGCAAGGGTGCAAGTCATAAAGTACCGTTCAAAACACAATTATCCTTGTAAAATTGCATTTACTTTTGCTGGTACTGAACTTACCTGTGCTAACACTGTCATGGCCCACGACGCACATGATCATCTGTATTTCCTGCTGGCAGGCTAGGTAGTAATTGCGTTAGAAAATATGTGCATGTAAAGTACTTCTGTAAATAAAAGTAAAAAAATTAAATGTTTTGATGTCTAAATTTTAAAAGACGTACAGAGTCAAAACATTATCAAATAAAAAGTATCAGTTATCAGTTGTTGACATTACATAATAGTTTTTGAAATTTCGGTAGCTCTCATACTTTTTGAAATATTTTGAAAATGTTTGAAAAGTGTACCAATCCCGGACTTACGGATTAAAAACAGTTTTTAAATATCTGGCTCTTTTGTAAAGAAATTGAAAAGAGTCCAAAAATTTACCAGTATGTACCCACCCAATCTTTAAAATTACTGACTTATAAGTATTTGTATACGAAATCGATAAAAGTTTGAACATATCGGCACGCGAGTAGAATTCGCACCTGACGGAACTTGTTTTTATTTGGTCTAAGCTAAGATGAAAACATACGTTAAGGGTCTAAGAGTAAACATTGATGTAACCGACAGCTGATGACTTCAGCCAAGTTTATCCGAATCAGCTTTACATTCACTTTATTCACAAGGAATATGAGTTTCTTTAAAATTCCTGAAATTTAACATGGTCTCTTTAACAATTTCGCTGCCGCACTGATTATGAGGATGGTTTTGCCTGAGTTGCAGCACTGAGGCTGGGCAGCCTGGGCAGTGAATGCTTTAGCATTTCGATGACTGTACATCACCGATCCAAAAAGTTAAATTCCACCTATCATTTATTATCACAAGCGGTGGCTTATTGATTCTGTCAAAATCAATTCAACTTTGAACACAAATCAATTTCAACATAATATTAGCTGTCAGGGCATGTCAAATTATCGTCCATAATTAACGTTACGTAGGTACCGCTTCTTTCTCACGTCTAACGATTTTTGATTGCTTGAACTTATTGTTGTTGTAGCTATTCTATTCTGTACGCCTTGTGTAATGATATGTTTTAGAAGGCTTTCTATAGAATACCTCGTTTATTTAATAGGTACCTAGAGGGATGAAAGTTTAGTGAAATTCTGTTGATAGATAGTTTGATTTAGATCTTTTAGATTCTTGAACATTTTGATACAGGTAAACATTAAAATATCAAACATTTAAATTAAAGTAATCGAATCATAAACAGTATACCTGAAACTCTTGATTTTGAAGTTTGAATCACATTAGATAGATCATAGATAGATCAATAAAAAATAAAAAATATTTTTAATGTATTAAACTAAAAATAATGAATTTACCCATACTTCGGTACCTAATTGTGTAATTTTTGCATATCTATTTATAGTTTTTATTATTAATGCTTAGAATGAATTACTTTTTATAGTAATAAATTATCTATCTATGTAATATTAAGTCATCTAGTAGGTACCTATAACACAAGTTCTGCTCAGCTTGAAGCTAGACAATGCTGTGTAAATTGTCCAGCAATATATATAAATATAATATGTATTTATGGTGATCGATAAGGTTTCCTTCCATCTTCATATTGGTATCGAATCCGTTTTTGATCGGAAACAATTAGCAAGGTGAGTAGAAGGTAATAGCTGCGATTTTTCCTCAAGCAATGTTGTCGGCACCTTGGTGGCAGGTGTCTTATAACAATAGCCAACTGCGTTGCATAAATTAGGAGTACACCGGACGTTGTGACATTATTGAAAAATCACCTACCATGCTCTACCAGGCACCTATCGTGCATTGGTACATAAATCTATTTTTGATCCCTAGCTACTTACTTGGCCAGTCTCGGTCTGATTAAATAATAATAAATTGGCTAGGCGACTCCCTCTAATAAATAAATAAATAATGCTGGGCGAAGCTAGGCAGAGCTTGTAATAGTAATAGTCATAATAGTCATTTATTAATAATAATTATTACAAGTCGAAATCTAGGTAAGCATTCTTGTTTAAAAAATACTTGCTTGTATTATGGGGATGACTGATATACTTAATACAATAATATTACAAAGATAGATATTTTTTAGTAAACATAGAAAACGACCAGATCACCCTGAATAAATATCAGCAGATCATACAAGCATTTGTCCCGAGGCCAGAATCCAACGCGCAACACCCTGCATCGCAGGCGGACCTTCGCCCACCGCGCCACAAAGCTCATCAATTTTATTTATGCCGTTTCATTTATGAACGAAAGAAACTATTAATTCAAAAATTATCCGAGCATCTGGTCCTAGACCAGAGACTATATTGTTTGCAGAATCTTCAGTTAGCTTTGCTTACTGCTTAGTACCCAAAACCCAAGCTCTGCTCAGCTTGTGACTAGACGCTGGCTGTGTGGGTTGTCCAGAATTCTTCATTTATTTATACCCGTCGGTCGTTGTGATTCCTATGCCCAACCGCACAGAATAACTATAGTCCTATTGGCTAGATTTTACAATATAGGTGAATCGTACACTTTAAATTACTAGAATAAGTCAAATGTGAAATTCTGCAAATAAATTTATCTTTAACTTAGAGCTTTAATATCCTAGTCTGTCTTCTTCCATTGAGATCAGAGTGAAATAAAACTACTTAGCAAAGTTTGAGTTAGCAATCCATTATGAATAAGGTGGTAAGTGGTTACCCGTCGGTTAGTTCGTCACGAAAGGTTACCGGATCAGTTATTTATTCGTACGGCGATCACGACAAGTGAATCTGTACATTTGTGATTTATAGGTTCTCGTAATAATAATTTACAACGTCGCGGCACTTCGTCATTTCGAGATAATAAAAATACAGTGAATGTATGTGTATAAATATATTGTATTACGTATATCAGTCATCTAGTACTACCCAAACCACAAGCTTTGCTTAGCCTGGTGCTAGATGGTGCTATGTGAATTGTCCAGCTTTATTTCTTTGTAAAATCGATTGTGAATCGATAAATTTGCCTAGAAAGCGCGATTTATAATAATTAATTAGATTAATAATGATGTTAAATAGACAGGGTTGTATTTAAAATGGGTATGTGGGTATAATATCATATTCCAAGATTATTAAGGTATATTGTTTATCTACTTTAGCTGTGATTATTCTACCTTTCTACAAAAATAAAACCTAAACCACAATAAGCTCTGAATTTGCTTAATTCAATTCAATTCAATTCATTTATTGCAAGAAATATGGTCATAATACAAGGTCACATCAGAATAGGTAGGCTTATATCTCTTGTCAGTATTTAGGTCGCCTGGACGAATTGCTTTTAGCAATAAAGCCAAATTGTACGTTTGGTCAGGTAATATGATTATATATTATTGATTGTTAAACGTTAGTGCCATAAAGTGTTTATACGTTTAAAAAACTAAAATGACTTGTGTGAATTAAAATTTGCAACACCCCAAATCTTCCTGCGGGACTAGAAGAGGCAACGGAATTATTAGAACCAATAGATACTTTCCAGTAGAACCTTATGTCCAGCATATGTCTGTTGATGTAATCAGAAAGGTAAAACAAAATCTCTGCAAGCCTGAAGAGAGTCAGAAGTCATCGATTATTACCTACCTTCATGTCGAAACAAAATAATTGAAAGCTTATTAACCGGCCACCTAAGGAGAGGCTCCATCAATCTCCGTGAGCGACTACAAAGGACCTTAACAAAGAATTATGGGTCTTTATGCAGCTGCTACTATGTTGGAGAGTTATTACTTGGATTTAATGACCACCCCGAGATTAGACACCACGTTCCGTGCCTATATCTACTTAATATAACAGATAGGTGTCTCACAGAACCTAAATATAGGGCTAGCTCGTTTCTCTATATTTTTGTGTGATTATTATACATTTTGTATAACTTTAGTTTCATGAACTGAAGTCTGAAAGTAACAAGGTTCACAGTTGAGTATTTTTTCCAAAAATTTGGTTTCAAAAGAACAAGTTTCATTTGATACAATGGTTTCGAGACTCAAACACTGGCTACACAGCACAAAGATACAAACTAATGTAGTGATTTGAGATTTTAATAACTTTATTTCTTTGGGCTTAAAAAGAAAGACTAAGACAACTCCACCAAAACTTTTACTGATTTTCTCCACAAAATTTTTGTACACTAGCAGTGAAGTAATTCAACACTGTGAAATAAACATACCACCAAGTAAGCTTCTGATCTATAAAAAATGATAATAAATAATTACAATCGATTGTAGAGCCTAAAGCTGGTATTAGGAAGAAAAAAAAATGTAGCTGAATGGTAAACGGTATTGATGATTTGATGATGATGTATAAATTCAATCAGCAACCATCGCCGCCACTCTTAATACCAATGATGGATCGTATACGTAGATTTTATACGTTACTGCCCATAACAACGAAAATATCTTAAGCACTAATGTATGCAGCGTCCATTAAAATAGGCGTATAATGTTTATTAGTGCTTTACCTCGTAAGTTTTTATACGCTCCGATTGATTACTATGGCTTTATTAAGCAATCAATTTTCTTCGAGCAAAGGCCTGTATCACAGATTAAATTATGTTACTAAGTATTTATTTATTTATAAGCCAAATCTCTTATACTCTTTATTTTTGAAAACAAAGAAAGTATTTCAGCTTTTATGACCTAGACCTTAGTACAGGCTGTGCGCAATATTTTTAGTCTCCGGCGACGTATGAACTTTCCGTACAACAACATCAGCCTATATAGTCCACTGCTGGACATAGGCCTCCCCTAATGAGCGCCATATGTGGCATTATTCATCATTTATTATGGGGTTATTGCCCATAATCCCCACGCTGGGCATGCGGGTTGGGGATCGCAATTCGGTGGAATTGTTCTACAGAGGGCGCTGCTGCCCGCCCTCGGTGTGTTTCCTTAGTCGCCTCTTACGACACCCACGGGAAGAGTTGGGGTGGTGCAATTCTATGTCGGCACCACACGGCAAACGTACAAACGTAGTACCAAAATGTTTTGTTATTGGTGAATATTTTCACGATGGTTTGCTATTATTTGTATTACTATTTATTTAGGATCCTACTACAAGCTTTTTTGGAAATACATACTTACCTACACAAATACTGAGAAAACATTTCTTCTTTGGTGTAAAAATGCGGTTATGTTTAATTTCATTTCAGACAAGTATTTTTAAAAAATTATGCCGGTTCCTTAAGAATCCTTCCTTTGCTTTCGAGGAATTCTTATGCATTGCGTGTGTAGTCATTTGGTCAAAAGGCCATTATGAAGACAAGGAATCAAAATGTGAGAGATCTCAGTAAATTTTGGTAATTTTTGAACGAAGATATTCCTTTGTAAAAAATCCTCGTTTGTAAAAGTTAACACACACAGGGAAAAGAAGAGACCTCCATAAAATAATTCAACAATCAAAGAAAGATTTATATACCTAATTATGGTGGTTTTTGGAGTTGGTAGCAGTCACCATAACGAACGTAAAATAAAACTTAAAACATTGTTGAATATCAACTCAATCTCCCAAGATAAAGTTTGATGACCACTGATGTTATTTATTTGTTTAGTAATTTATATAAGGTTAGTTACTGTTTTATTGGGCGTATTAAATCAAGCCCCAATAAGGCAGCCATTCATGTTTATTTTTACGAAGTTTCTGCTGTATGATCAATAAATTATTTACTTGGTCACTTTTATCACGGGCTACGGTAACGTTTATCGGACGTTATCATTTTGAGGATTTATTGGCTCGCTCTGTAGGATATTGTTAAAACATACCAAGAAGGCTGGTTTTTTTTCTGTAAATTAGCTCATCCTGCGTTAGACTGAATGAACTTGACCATTATTATCATTTACATTTTAGATTAGCCTAAAACAATAAAAAATTACTTAGTAATGAACGTACAAAAATTTGGTTAAGATTTCCCTTAGATAAAGTTAGATCATTCTTGAGCGATAAGACCGCTAAAAGTCACATTTTTCAACATTTTATTTAGTTTTTTGTTTGTTTTGTCAAATGTGCTATAAACAATTTTCCATCTATTTATTTATCTATGAAGTCACCTTCGTAATTTGGTCTACTTGTGTGTCTTATCCACATGTGTCTTTCGTGTCCACAAAGTGGCCCGGTCGCTCGGGGTTTATTGATTGACAAGCGCACGGTTCGATTAAATTCTCGCAACTCGGTCCAGGCATTAGTCCTTACACGAACCTAATGATGTCTTTCTAATTATTCGATTCATCCTTTTTATAAAGCAATTCATTAGAACCAGAAATAAATCTTTTTTCATGGCGTTGCATATATATTTTCCATGTTTTAAACTAGGTATTTATCGATTTAATTATAGAATTAACAATCTCTTTCACCATTTTAAAATTGATATATTTGTATTGCCCAGACAATAATAAAATTTTTGATTAAGTTAGAGATTGGAAAATACGTAAAATGGTCAAATTGGAATCGTCATTTTTTTTACCGAAAAGTCTAATATATTGGATAGTTACTAGTAGCAAGATTATTAGGAATGTAAACGATCTTATTCTTTGGTAGCTCTATAAATCTTTTGTTGGAATTTTATAAGGTTCATGCCATACATTACTGCTGCTACACACACAAAAAAACTTCTGATTATTGAAAGCATATTCAAGGACAGGTAATTGGGTTCAACAGCTCCAAAAATATGTTCTTGGTATTTTATTGATAGCATAAAGACTTCATTGTGTTTTTAAAGTCGTGTTGAACCCAAAAAACCAGGATGGTTTAAATTTGTAATAACTTAGAGCTTTGCCCGCAACTTCGGCCGCGTAGAAGTCGACATCGTGTGCCTGTACTACATACACCGTTCGTGTAAAATGACACCGGGATAAATTCTATCCTATGTAGTTTCTCCCGGTCTAGACAACGTCTGTGCTAAAGTTCATTAAAACCGGTTCAGTAGTTTAGACTTGAAAGACAGACAGACACACAGGCAGACAGCGAGTCACTTACGCATTTACTTAGGTATAATAATAGTAATATTAGTAAGGATTTTTTATTCTCTTAACTCCTGCCGAAATTTCTTGCAGGAACTGGCGGCGCAAGATATGTCTTACACCACTGGATATTTTCTTTGAATTCTGCGCGAGTTCTAGTTTGATCGATATAATATTTGCAGATTTTAGTAAAATAAGCAAGTGAAAAGGGTACCTACCAGCACAGTACACATATGACCAGTATCGAAACTAAGCCTAGTTGATGAAATAAATACCTACGCTCCATTATAGCACTAGGGTTGTAACTTTACGGCGCGCGCAGACACTGCAGCGCAGGTGGCGCGCGGGCAACGCTCATGAGCGACTGCAAACCTTACCGTGTTTCAATACGAAAATGCGTGTGATTCCTACCTAGTAATTAAAAAAACATTTCCTAATATGTTTATTCATAATTATTACAAATGATTCACATAAAAGTACTTGCGTCTACTACGACACGTCGGAATTCTTTATTACCTATAGGAATTTTTGTATAAAATATTCTCATTCAACCTATCGACTTTAAACAACCTTTAAACCGCCTTCATTCTGGATTTTCAAATAAATACAAGAATTCATTATGATCAATTACACGGACTCATTATTCGATAACAATAATAATAAAAGTACATTTTTCTTATATTAATCAGCAGGAAGTTTAAAATACGAAAGCTCCGGTTTCGATGAAACTGAGTTCACACAGCTGTATACAACGCAATATTATCGAGCATTTTTCAAAAAACTAAATTACGCATGACCGCTCGTCGCGACGCGACAACCGCTACTGACAGCACTGCGAAAACCCCTTAGAGCTCTCGTAGATGCGTATGCTTGTGTGAGTGAGCCGTTTCGAGCGTTTGTAGGTAGTTTCCACACTGTCTATATATAGACAGTGTGGAAACTACCTACAAACGCTCGAAACGGCACATATATGTACACTGTGCTACCAGCTTCCTTTTGGAGGTCTACTTTGAAACTTTGAAAAAGGAATGATGTGGACGGATGACGTCGGATCGCTCAAAACAAAGGACGTTCGATCCGTCCTTTCGATGCCCTTCCTATAAAAGTGAGTTTGACATTTCTGACAGTCAACATCATCCGTCAAAATAGTTCGTTTTCCAAAGAAGAACTATCTGTCTATTGACACTTTTACTGGGATAACGAATCCGCCTGTTTAACCTGGTTGTTATGTTAAAGCACGCCTTGTTGGAAAAAACACATTAAACCGAGGGCAAATGATCGAATTAAATAACCCGTGCCAGAACCATAAAGCTTACCTTTTCTTTTCAATGGGCAGATCACTGGAAAGTAGTTCCGCTCTTGTAAAGTATAACACAAAGAATAACTGCAATTCAAGTGAAAACAAAGGCTTGCGGCCCAGAAGCAGACCGAAATTGCCATTGAAAATTTCTCGAACAGGTTCCACTTGAAGTGTCGCTCATTTAAGCATAAAATTACATTGTCTCGGATATCTAACAGTGCCATTGAACTGCACTTTGACATCAAATTCATTTAAAAGTTAGTCAGTCAGTATCATCAGCAAGAGTACTATTTTTATTGTTTTATTTCCAGTACTTTTAGTGTAAAATGTTAATATGATTACTTAAAACGTTATCCCTCCATACCTAGTACTTAGGTACTTATGTATTGCTCATTTAAAATTCTCTATAAATGTCAATTGCATGTGTGTTTGAGGTAATTACTTTTTTATCTAGTTATAGTTAGCCGTCTGTCGTTTATCTATACTAATATTATAAAGAGGAAAGATTAGATTATTTGTTTGTTTAAATTGAATAGGCTCCGAAACTACTACACCGATTTGAAAATTCTTTCATCATAAGAATCCTTCATTTTCTCTAATAATTAACATATGCAATAGAATATAAAAAAGGACAGGATCAGGTAGTAAAAAAAATAGTACCTGATCCTGTCCATCCAAAGGATCTGGATGTGGGAAGGATCTGGAAGAGTCTGTCGCTTTTAGCGATATGGCTACTGATTGTGCCAGATTAGATTAAAGTTGTAATTAGGTACTGTTTGTTTTTATGCTGTTTTATAAGGTGCAACAAAGATAATTATCTATCTATTTTCTTCTATTTTCACTTCTTGTACCAATAGACAAAAAATTTAAGTGAAGAGAAAATCAATAACACCTTATTTTATACTGGAAATTTGAGTTGTATAAGAAGTTTCTGAAATCTGACGAACATAGTTGAAAGTTTCCGGTTGATTTGACGCGATTCATTTGAACTTAATAAGTGTTGATCGCATCCTAGTAATTTGGGAAAATTGGAAATTGGGCCTCACATACAGTTCATAATATGCATCTTTAATGTGAGCAAAATCACTGTCTGCACCGGATATTAGCCACTGTGTTAATTTGTTAAATCGCCCCCTTTTCTCCAAATTGCTCACGTTAGCTGATCGCGAAATTAGGTGTTTGTTACCGATTGTTAACAAGACGTTAAAATATTCAATAATAGTGTAACAACATAAACCTTTATATTTTAAACTCTTTTGTCAATGAAGGTAGGTAATCCATAATTTTGTGGTTGATGCTAATAACGCTTGTTAACTCGTGAAGGGATTAAGTGGGAGCTGAATCGTATACGAAAGGTTCCGAACAATAATGTATTATATTTCATACTTTGCATCTATGAAATTACTGTAAGTACCTAAATCGCTTACCGAATTATATAGTAAGAATAGGAGTCATGTGACTCACGATTTCCACCATCACGATCCGGGAAAGGAATTGTTATTTTGATCCGTAATAGTTTTCAAGCGGATACAATCGTTGGTATTTGATACTTACTAACGAAGGAAATAACAACAAGAATTAGTATTTATAATTGAGCTAACTATAGACTGTTGCATACAATCTACAGGTAACCCAACTGATTCATATCCATACCTGTCCTCAAGACATGCAGGGTTGCGTTGCATTGTTGTATGGCAATGCTGATGCGCTACTCTGCGCCAGATAATCATCAGCATTATACAAAATTACCATTTACATCTGTTTTTGTAATCAGTTGGTCTCTGGACTACGGAACCCTATAAAGAGTTGGAAGATTTACAAAATGAAAGGAGAGATCACAAAAAATCAAGATCATACAGCAGGTGTATTCCTGTTTTCTAATAACAGAGTACGAATCGTTAAATCTGTTGCGATACATTTTACTTTTGTTCGAGCTATGACGACGTGAATACCGCAGGACTTTCGATTTTAAGGTATTCATGTCAAAGAGGTTACTAAAAACTTTTTTAATAAAAGAGGTCGGCAGATGGCTTTAAAAAATTAAACCCAAGACGTATGTATATGTATAGTATGATTTTTTTACCCGTGAAGCTTGTTTCTATGTAGTCTGAGAAAATCTTTAGGTTTCTTCAGCTATTTGATAAATAAGGTATCAAAATACTGGTCTGGTCTTTTTTTTTTTGCATAATATAGTAAAAAAAGAAAGGATTTATAGGCGGGCTTTTTACATGCTTTTATATTTAACTTGCCTTGTTAGACAGTACGGGTCTGTCAGTCATCTTGTGACCACAACAGAGTGCAAAACTGTTGAAACGTCGAGAAAAAAAATTTGCTTACTTAGATACTTATATAAGTTCGGTAGCATGCTATGTTATATTATCATCTAACTGAGACAGACTATGGAGAAAAAACTAGTTTACGTTACGACGTAAGCCCATCGTTGGATTCGAATCCCCAAGCACTTTAGTCCTTGATGATGACTAGGGTCCTAATGATGGAACGAGAGTGGGGCCATAGAAACTATACAAGCTCTGACCTCTTGCTCTAACCTCTTCGATTTTTGAATATTATTTGTAAATAAAAATATAATATTAATAAAATATAATAATAGTTTTCAATAATTCGAATGTTTCGAACAATTTGTGTTTTAGTTGAAAGTTTCTGGATTTTATTCTACTACTTATCTTTGGGCACTTGTCTCTGGCCCCCTTTTGCTAGTTCTGGTTCTGAATAGTTATATATTTTACAAAATAATTTAGTCTAGTCTTCAGAAGCACGATCGAGCGGATTGCTCGCGGTCAAAATGGGACGGAACCTTATCAAAGTTAGGTAATAATTTGTGTGACATTTCTTGTATAAAACTTTCTAGTACAAAAGTGGAAAAAAGCCTTGTTATGTTAATACCTCACCCCGCTTGTTTTCTTTAGATATGTTCCATCCCATTCTGATCCTGCACGCGTAAGGTTTGCTATTAATACAGAAATACTGTATAGCTACCTAATAGGCAGGTATGATAGTTCGAGAGACGTTTGCTATCGCGCGTTCGGTAGCTGGATGTGGGCGTTATCATAAATTTATGAGAAGCTCTGCCAATCTGTGTGTGTACTGTGGTAGAGTATGTATCTATAAGGTATTTTCCTATATTTGTATTATGAGGGCAGAAAGTTTTCAAGAAAGGTTCTTTGATCTTTAGGGTCTACAAAGTTTTCAACTCACTTCGCAATATAAAGATAACACCACAAAACACTTGTTTACCCAGTCTTAAAATCTTTTTGGATTTCATGATATAATTATGGCTTTCTATCAAAGAACTCTAAGAATATTTATATCCCAAACCTACCTTCCTAGGGAACTACTCGTACTTATAATTAAAATACATTCCCCATTGAATGTGAGACGTTACATGAGAATTTCCTCCGGAAAACTGGAACAATCCTTGCAATATTTAAGTATCAATAAACTACCTAGTACAAAACCACCATGATAGTCATTCGCCTAGCACGCATCTTGATACAGAATGATGAAGCAGTAAAATTTATTTACTCGCAAACCTACAATCCTTTTCAAATACGCACAAGCAGTGTAATTGGCTCGATACAAATAAATCAATAGCACAATGGGGTGTAAAATACGGTGGTTATGCATAAACTTGAAATCGGCTTACTGTTATTACATCACGTGTCTCTTTGCTCTACCGGCCAACAATAAACGGCAATCAACGACTGCTGATTTATGAAGGTATTGAGAATTAAATTAGTGCTCAAAATGCAAGCAGCTAAGGTTTTGTTTTCAATTGATAAACCAAAAATGTGAACATAGTCAAGAGACACGTTCTAATATTGATCTAATTCGTTTTCTTGGTGTTTTATCCTATGGATTGATAAATAGCGGTTAGTGATAAAACAATGGAGATGTCCCAAAAAGTGAAATAGTAAACATTTATGAGAATAATTATTATTTATTCAATTATGAGCCAAGTTTAAGAACTTATTTTTTCTATTCTAGGCGCGTTCTTTAAATTTCATACATTTTATATCTTTTTTACAGCACGGTTACAATATACAGTAAGATAACTTAGAAGCACTAATAGAGTGTTCAGTGTCCAAAGGCTGTGAATGACACGTCGCCGTGACGTGACCGTGCAGTGTGCCGTCTCCTCTAATAGTGACGAGCTTCGATTGATCGATTATTGCGTCTTCATCCACCAGCTTGCCCGTATCTTCCCAGGCGGGGACGACCGAGCCAAGTTTAAGAAGTTACGTTTCTATTCTAGCTGGGACCTTGTTTAAATTCCATACATTTTATATCTCTTTTACAGCACGGTTACAATATAAAGATAATTTAGAAGCCCTAATTGAGTGTTCAGTGCCCAAAGGCTGTGAATGACACGTCGCCGTGACGTGACCGTGCAGTGTGCGGTCTCCTCTAACAGTGACGAGCTCCGATTGATCGATTATTGCGTCTTCATCCACCAGCTTGCCCGAATCTTCCCAGGCGGGGCGACCTATCCCGTAATGGCGAACCGTCTTGATACTTTGTCGATATATTGTCACGGTTCTTGTAATATAAGTAGGAGTAGAGCGTCTACCAGACTACGTCGGCATGCGCGACACTGACTGGACCGGGTAATTGATACCTTAAGAGAAACAGAATTAAATTTAATTCTGTTACCTGAACACATTCTTTTGAAACTAATTATCGAATATAAAAAGATATGTAATTGTGTATCAAATAAATGACTTTCACTTTATTTTATTGATTTTTTAATTATATTATTTATAGTGGAGTGACATGGGATATGAATAAATTTGGTATCGTGTTGTTTTAACTTTATCAACTCGCCTTTATCCATTTCATGTTGTTGGCGATTTGTAAATATGTGTGAACCTTTTTTTTGTAAAAATGTCTACGCAAGTAAGTGGTATAGTTCCTGCCAACATCAAATATAAATCATCCATATAAATTCGTTTCGTGATTCAAATCATTTGAGAAAGAACTTTACTAAATTTACTGAAAATAACTATAACTACTGTTGTAAGTTTCCAAAACTTCTGCAAGTATCAAGATCATTCAGCAGCCTCAGGCCATCCTTCAACCCTACCTGTATCATTCACCGTGTCGTTACAGGTTCTACAAAAAAACCTCTTTCAAATGTAAATCGACACAAACCGACAAAGCAAATTGTCACAAATAAACACTGGTACATTTAGTTGTTTTTTGTGAAAGTGTACAAAAACCCGGTCGTATGTTAAGGGTCAGGTTGAGTCAATCAATCTAAGATAAAAATATTCTTTATTGATTTTTTGTGAGGGTTTTTATCTTCGATTGTTATCCGGTAGATGTTGAAGGTCCTTTCGAATTATTTATTTTTTATGTAAGAGTTTGACTTAGGCCTAGTAAAGCTAAAACGTTGAATAAATGTAGACAGATATATTATGTAATACAGCCAGCATCTTGGGGATCGGATACGTAACAGTTGAGCTACCTGTTGTCTTTTTTTGCAACAGTCTGCAGTTACCTCAATTATTTCAACTGTAAATACGAGATCTAATTTGGTTATTTAATTTTAATTTTCTTCGTTTTTAACTGAATAAAACCTGTTCTGAATACGATTTATACCTACTATTATTTTTATACTATATGCAGTAAATTTTATAATGCGATAATAATGATCTTTTTATTTTTTAATTATTAATATCTTATGTGTGATTGAAGTTGCAAATTTTATTATTTATCTATCACTATCACCCATTATTATTTTTTATTTTATTTACACACACCAGAGTTTGAATCAAAGACGATGGATAAAAAATGTATTGTACCTCTTTACTGCCAAACTACAAAACAAAATCTGTTGATATTTTGCATCTAATAAGCGCATAAAATTAGGCTTCTTTTGTTCCCGGATAAATGAGTGCAAAGCCGTCGGCAGTAGCCAGTGACGTAAATGACCCCGGAAGTCGTATTCCCATGTCGATATTATTTTCCCTTCCTTGCACTTTAGACGTAATTACAGAAATTATAAATAAATCAATTTCAACAGGTGTGGTGCCCAGCCAATGGAAAAGAGCTCTCGTCACACCTATACCTAAAATCAATAGCCCCACTGAATATAAAGATCTTCGACCAATAAGCATATTACCGTTTCTCTCGAAGCTACTTGAAAAAGCAGTCTGTAGCCAGCTAACAAAATTTGTCGAGATTCATAATATTTTGCCTTCTTTTCAATCAGGATTTCGGAAAGGTCGGGGTACGGCGACAGCTCTCCTGGACGTCACTGACAATTTGTTAGCGGAGCAAGATAGAGGTCATAGTACAGTCCTTACTTTGTTAGACTATTCACGTGCCTTCGACTGTCTTAATATTTCTCTTCTTCTGGCTAAGTTGTCTTACTATGATCTAAGCGAGAGATCAGTTAGATGGTTTGAAAGTTACCTGGATGGTCGCACACAGTCTGTTAAACTGGTCAAAGATGACGGATCTGTTGTGTGCTCACGTCCTGCACTTGTTGATCGTGGCGTCCCGCAGGGCTCGATACTAGGACCCCTCCTCTTTATTATATACAGTGCGGATCTTCCTAAAGTCATTAAAAATTGTATGTTCCATTGTTACGCGGATGATGTCCAGATTTATGTGTCTGATTCGCCAGATAAGCTACCGCTAGCCGTTTCTCTACTAAATGAAGACTTGAATGCAATTTCCGACTGGTCCATGCGTAACGCTCTCGTACTAAACCCAGTTAAATCAAAATATATGATTTTGGGTACGAAAAAACAAATTGCTAAAATACGTAGTAATCTAGATGTAAAGATCCAAGGAGTCTCGGTAGATCGAGTAGATGAGGCGCGGAACTTGGGTGTTATCTTCGATAGCCAGCTTAGGTTCGAGAAACACGTACTTAGTCTAGTGAAAAATTGTTTCTATAGACTAAAGGTACTTTACAACATCCGGAATCAGCTCTCAGAGGCTTCACGCATAGCTCTCTGCGAAGCTCTGATCCTTTCTAGGTTGAATTTTGGTGACATAGTGTATGGTCCTAGATTACTGGTTCGGACCCAGCAAGTGGTACAGCGAGTGCAGAACGCATGTTGCCGATTTTGTTTCAATATTCCGCCCCGGTGTCACATTACCCCTTACTTGAACAAAATGTCCATGCTCAATATGGAATCGCGTAGAGAGTTGCACCTCGGGGGGTTGGTTTTTGATGTTGTAAAATTCAATAAATCCGAATACCTGCACTCTAAGTTAAAATTTAAAGATATGACTCGAGGTCTCCGGTCAATCACATCTGCACTCTCATATCATAACCATAAAACAGCAGCGTTCAAAGGTAGTTTTCGGTATCTGGCAACGAAGTGTTGGAATAATATACCTCCACCCTTACGTAATCTCAACACTAAATTCACTTTTAAATTACATCTCAAACTCTTACTCTTACAAATACAAAAAGAGGGTATTCCGAAACGCTTCGTTTGCCAGAGATAGGAAGCACTCTGTTTGCTGCTCTTTTTCCTAAATTGTTCGTTGGTCCAGCCAAAGACTAATATACTTCCGACAATATAATACCGCCAAATAACAACAACACTGCACAGTCATTTATTTGTTTTTATTTGATTGATCCCAAATTATAATTTTTTTTTTTAATATTATGCAACCAGACATTATTTATTTTGTCAGTGTTTCGTTCTTCTGGTCGCCTCAAGGGGTAATACTGAAAATCAGTGTTTTGCTCCTCGAGCAAAGCTTTTAGCTGAGTTATTGCCTTTTTGACGGGCTGCAGCACACACGCAATCTTCTAAATGTCATCTTTTTAAATTTTTTATATGTACCTACTCTTTACTTATTGTTTACTGTAACTCATTGTTCTCTAATTTATCTGAGTTATTTATGATGTGCCTTTTTGTTTTGTAACCTTTGTAACATGTGCTGTAGTTGTCAAATAAATGTATTATCTATCTATCTATCTATTAAATAATGACTTCTGGGCACTTTCCCTTCTGGTGACTGCTTATATTTTTATGAAATAAGCATCAGTGTATATTAGAGTATATACTAAATGTATTTATTTTCTCTGTAAGTATTGTAAAGATTATGTAAAAGTATAAATTATATAAAAGCTAGCATCTTGGGTACACTTCCAACTGGTATTGATATGGATCAGTTGAGCTATCTGTAGTTTGTTTGCAACAATCTGCAGTTAGCTCAATTGTAAATACTAGCTCTAATTTAGTTAAATAATTGTAATTTTCTTTGGTAAAAACGGCTTTTTTGCAATGATTAAAAAAAGTGAAAGTAAATAAAGACTTAGGCTTAATACATTTCCAAATATGTTGGTTTTTTATCGCATACCTAGCCGTCACCTCATTATGAATCCCAGTAAAAAGACAAAGGATTTGAATATATTAGTCCAAATATTGATTTAACCCTATCAACGGAAGCAGGTGCGGGAGAGCGCTGCGCACGCGTCCTATCTGATACAATAAGCGTTTCCTAACTATGAAATTAAATGATAATCACGACTTTTTTCATATTTGTACAAGGATTTTATTAAGTGTATTTCGGCTTTGTGAACAGGGATCGTCAACATTTGGTATCTTTTCTTGTATTGGATTGGAACGTTGACTGGAAGTTATAGAAGAAAAAGATTCTTTATATAAATATAATTTGCCGAGTAAAATTTTGGTCAAAATAAAATACAATCTTATTAATCAACATACAGTATAATTATTTGTACGGTATATAGTGTACCTATATTTATATTTTTGGTTATGTGTTTTGTGTAATTTCAATCTTATTTAGGTTATGAATAACATTAATAAATATTTATTATACTCAGATGATCTGCTTACAAAAGGAGGTTTTTCATTTAATTTAAAGAAAGAAATAAATAAAAGTGAATAAATAAAAAATCAGGTATCTAATTTAAAACATTTTCCAGTGCCTACCTAATATAAAAAGCAGACAGACACAAGGTCCAACTTGTAAAAAATTAGGTGAGTTTCAAACCAATTAGAACTAAGTCAGGTTGGTAACCCCTGGACAAGCCTCGTCATTACTCATTTTAACGGTTTGCCGGCACCCAGGGAGGGTTGTCCGTCATGGCTCTCCAAAGATGCGCGATAACGTAAGCCTTTTTAGGGCAGATGTACATAATTGGAGCGTATCAAAACATTAGTGTAGATTGGCTCTAGTTGTAGGCTGGTTGTCGTTTATGGTTGAAAGGTTTGGGGCACCTGATTTTGAAAAGTTGATAATTAGACCCCGTCTAGGATAAATTGAAGTCAATTTAGGAATAGGATGAAGTGGTAGATAATGTAAGAGCTTTAATATAATTATATACATATATTCACATATCGAGTGACACACGTCGTTATATATGTTAGACTACGGTACACATTTTACATTGGCCGTAGTTATTAAGTGTTTTACATCTTGTACTTGACTTTAACATTTTGTACTGGTCGTAGTTGTTAAGGATTTGACATCTAGTACTTTGATTGGACTAATGTTGCCTGAAATCAATGATAATTTTTAATATTTTGTACGGGTCGTAGTTGTGAAGGATTTGACATCTGGTACTTTGATTGCTGCCTGAAATAAATGAATTATTGTTATCATTTTATCTAATTTCTATGATCCTTAAGGGAGGCTTCAGTCCGTAGCTAACAGAGACCCTGAGAGTTCATTTCAAAGGCGAGGGCACTCGTAGCGTTTACCATCCTCGTTTGCACAATAAGATACCCGAAGTTTATGTCTGCCAGATGCAGTGCTGTTATTGCAAATGAAATAAAAGGAATAAACTTATGGTGGTAAGACTGGGTAATCTGGTTATGGGGGAGAGTGTCATAAACACGGTCTCATCATGAACTGCAGACGGTGGTCTGCCGAATGCAGAATGGGTTCCTCAAAATACCGGGGTAAAAGCTGGATAGGAACAATCCTGTGCAAACAACTGTCGAGAGGTGAGACCCCAATTGCATCATCACGAAGACTGCCGGTGAGCGATTTTCCTCGTTATTATGCCGTTAGATACTTCCAGCTTATTATTCCTTTTCATTTATTTTATTTATTAATTTATTTTAGGGGAAACTTCGGTTCTACTTCTTTGTTAAGATGGTGTTAAGCACTAAAGTGACCATTAATAGGTTCCCATGAATAGCTATATTTTGAAGAAGAATAAAAAAAAAACAAATATCATGCAACTGACGACCACTGTGGCGCGGTGGGCGAAGGTCCGCCTGCGACGCAGGAGGTTGCGGGTTCGATTCCCGCCTCGGGACATATATTTGTACGATATGCAGATATTTGTTCAGGGGTTCTGGTTGTTTTCTATGTATAATAAAAAATATCTAAGTATCTATTTAATAATATTGTATTATGTATATCAGTCATCTAGTACCCATAACACAAGCTCTGCTTAGCTTGGGGCTAGATGATGCTCTGTGGATTGTCCAGCATTATTTATTTATTTTATATTTAACTTAAATTAAATTAATGCCTATTTTGATAATATAAGTTATAACTAGACTCTTATTATTAAGATATACCTATATATTTGATCATAATTTGACTTAGGTATGTACACACATAGGTAACAAAGAAATTTGGTGAAAAATATACATGCGACTGGTATTATCGGAAAACATCACGCGAAAACAATATTCGAGCTGAAATCATCGAAATAGAACCTTCTGGCTCGAGGGCTGAAATCAATTTAGCCTATAGAAGGAGGTTACATGTACTAAAAACATATAGGTACATATAAAACCTCTTTGACCGTAAAGGTCAAAAGAGGTTTTATAGGTACCTATGTTACTACTAATAGTATCTACAGACACTCCGATTCGGTTGGTGCCAACCATCCGACCACGGCCAAATCGGAAAGTGAGGAGAGCGGTCGGTCCGACATAATTATTATTAATATTGGTTGGACGTGGTCGGATGCGCCGGCAATCCGACCAAACCAAATTCCTATCCAGTCCAACCAAATCGGAACGTTTGGAGGCTTGGTTCCGACCAAATCGGCTCAGTCGCATTCGCAACGCCGCCGATGTAGGACGTCAACATGAACGCCGAGGGAGTTACGGTCACCGAACGTGACATAATAAAGTTACTTGAAATTAATAAAGACTTTCCCTGTTTGTGGGACTTAAGTCACAAAGATTACGCCAATAGAGATGCCAGAAATCAAGCGTATTTGATTATGCTGGACTTAAAAAAAAAATGACAGTGCAGCTACTTTAAAAACGTTGTTGCTATTTTAGCATTTTTAGATAATATCACCGATATTATCTTAAAATGCTAAAATATTATTATATTATTAGGTATATAATATTATTTTTATATTCGAAGCGACGTGTGACCCGAGAGCTGGTCAATATCTGGCGCAGCGCATCAGCATTGCCATAAACGTGGCAATGCTGCCAGCATCTTGGGTACACTTCCAACTGGTATTGATATGGATCAGTTGAGCTACCTGTAGTTTGTTCGCAACAGTCTGCAGTTAGCTCAATTGCTTCAATTGTAAATACTAGTGTTTTTATATTTAGTTAGATCATTGTAATTTATTTGTTAATAAAGGCTTTCCCAATTTAAAAATATTATTATATTAGAATGATGTTTATGCATCGGCGATCAACGGCATCAGGTGGCAAGACGTCCGTTCACTACTTCATAGCAAAGTCAACTGATGGTTGGAAGGCCAACCGTCGGACAATCTGTAGCAATGTTGGAATGGTTGCTATGTCGGTTCCAATATGGCTGGCACCAACCGAATCGGAGCGTCTGTAGATACTATAACTACTAACCTTCCTCAAACTTGCATGCGTTACCTCCTTAGTTTAATTCCAAAATGAGTTTTTAAACATTCCTTTTTCAAAAGTCTTTCGTGTTTTGCAGGTCTTAAGAGTAGTGAAAATAGCTGATGCCTTCGAGTTAAGCCGGGACGACTCAAAGAAGGTTGTCAAAATAATGACCAGATTACATACTATATTTGAGTTAAAGTTATTTCCATGTGAATGTCGAGCATTTTATGCCAAAGCTCCTCATCCAAACAGAAATCCCTATCATTCGGTGGAAATCTTAAATAATAGGGTAATTTATCAGGCGAACAGTTTGCATATGAAATCGTGTGCCGGGGGCGACCGGCGTCTAACATACGATACCTACTGCGATGGCTTCGATAATGAAGAGTGATGCGCCGATGTGCGTGGCGTCTGAAGCCTTGTACCTACTTCTTTCTCACGGCTTGATTTATTTTGTCAACTTGATCAAGTTTTACCGACGGGTCGGAGAGCGGGATCTTGTAACTGAATGTGTGTGTGAAGGTACATAGGTAAAGCTCATTAGCTTTATTTTGTCGTTCATATTTTCCAATAGAAATGTTTGGTCCTCTCAGGCGTTTTTCCAAGAAAAATGTGATAATCCAGGTCTAGAACTAGGTAGTACATAGATGCACGGTCCGTTCAGAGGTATTGTGGTGAATCTTATAAGAATTATTATTATCAAAAGTTGACCTTTACAGAATTTGACATACGATGATTTTAAATTTCGGCCCTATTCCGCTAAGTTGCTGTTAGTAGCGACATGAAGCATTTTATTCAATTACTACTTACTTTAAATAAGTAGCGACATCTAGCATTTTTTTCAATTACTACTTACTAGGTATTTTCCTAGCTAGGCGCTTGACAACCAGCAAGCTCGGAGCTTTGAAACAAAAAGTGCCCATAGCGTAGTAAATAGTTCTGTCATTCATCCATAGATGGCGCTATAAAATAATAGAAAGTGGCTCCATCTTTGTAAGCGCCGATGAACCACTTTGTTAACAGCCAAGCTGTCATGAAACCATAGAAAAAGTTTTTGGGTTGATAATTTTGTTGCATACTGTTTTGACAGATGTCGCTTTGAGGGAATTGACTTTCTTTCCTTCTTTCTTTTTTACTTTTCTATACTAATATTTTATCGAGGAAAGATTTGATTGTTTGTTTAAATTGAATAGGCTCCGAAACCACTAGACTGATTTGAAAAATTCTTTCACCATTATTGTTCTAAATTTTCCATGAAAGGCTAAAGAATATTTTCAAAAAAGTTAGGGATCCGCAAGAAAAAATAAATTTTTATTCTTATATGTGATAAATTTATGCAGAACGACGACGTAACATATCATGCGCGATGTGAATGTTACATCGCGCTACGCTAACCTAACACCGATCAGTCAGTCAGTACCCACCTTTAGGTTGCTAGATAGGAGTATGTAGCTGGGTTCAAGACTATTGCCAATCTAAACACGTTACGCATAAGGCTTAGTTCATATAGCCGCGCGGTACCGCGCGGAACTACGAACCGCGCGGTACAAGATCAATATAAACGGTAATTATCGTCTACATTACCGCGCGGCGCGCTCCGACCCGCGCGCAATACATTTAGGGCGGCCGTACACGGACTGCTCGAGCAGTTAGCGGCTGAGCGACGTACACGGACCGCTCGAGCGGTCGGCGTCGACTGCTCGAGCGGTCGGTTGTTGGCTGCTCGAGCTACGCTACCAACCGCTCGAGCAGTTGATTTTATACCACAGTCGAGTCAGGGACAGAGGGACGGGGGGGGGGGGGGGGAGATCGGAGAGCTGTTGACTGCTCTAGCGCAGTCAACGGCTTGAGCAGTCGGTGTATGCCTCGCGACCGCTCGCGAGCGGTTGACGGCACGATGGAATTTCGTCATGCAGTTGACGGCTTGAAGCGGTCGCGACTGCTCGAGCAGTCGTGTGTACGGCAGCGAATGAATGACTATAGTTCACCGCGCGGTCGCGGCTTTAAGCAGTCGGTCTCAACTGCTTCAAGCAGTCCGTGTATGGCCGCTCTTACCGTCATGTGAATGCTCCAACCGCGCGGCGACGACGACGCGCGGCTACGCGCGGTCATCTGAACTTAGCCTAAACGACAAGACAGCGCGGCGTGGAATCTGACAAAACCACAGATATATACAAAACCGTAGAACATGTTGTTACGTCACACGGTTTGGACAAGGAATCTCCTATGTCATTGGTCCTGAATAAGAATAAGGGTAAAAAGTCAATTTTTTTTTGCTCTTTCAATAGCAACTATTTCCAATAACTACTAGGTATTAAGTGGCATAAGCTTACTTAATTGCTACCTCTGTTAATGGGATCATTTAAATTTATAATATCCTGATAATTTGTTGAGAGGCTTAGAGGTGTCTTCAGCAATTTTGAAGGGAAATTCAGATTATGCGATCTTAATCCTTGCGTGCCACAAATGCCTGTCGTGTCAAAATTCCATTGTTCAGTAGGCTCAAATAATAAGCAATTGGGTAGGTAAAAGTAGGTTTAAATTAGAATTCCAAACCATCGAGAAATTTTCATTCAGTTCAATCAAAAAAAATCTTTTAAGTATATTTATTAGTCTCCAACAAAATCGTTATTATTAAAGGCAGGAGTTTATGGTTATTATGGAGACCAGAACAGACCAGATGAAGAGATTTGTTAAAGCTGTTCATGTTGGTATTAACACTGATTGATGTTGACCCATTTAAAAATAAAAGTGTGCATCTTAGCGGTGGCGCACCCCTAGCAGGTCGCAACGCATAGTCTGGGCACAGAACGCGTTAAAAATCGTCATATTTTATTATCCTACTAACGTTATTAAGGCTATATTTGCGCCGTTGTGAAAACGGCTTAAGACAACACCAAAACTACAGAATGAATGCGGCTAAAATTCACATTAACATAGTCGTGGAAAACGTATGGGTTACTTTTTCTCATAAAAAAAAAACACGTCCGAAGCCGATGGCTGATGCTGGTTCAAATATGAATGTTCAATCCTTATTTTAAAAATGTGTACCTTCACGATATAAAACATCGGCGATGGCTGATGATGTGCACTGTGCAGGAATGAAACCCACGGATTAAACACACAAAGCGGAAACGCGGAGCGAGAAGAGTTACAGTATCGCATACCCTGATACCTAAAAGGAACTCCGTAAGCTGATTTCTAAATAAATAAAAGGATTCGCACACAATGATACTATAAAAAGAAACTCCATAAGCCAATTTCTTAATGAATAATTGGATAATGTTTGTTATCGATTTTACCGAAACTTTTTAGGCTTACTAACCGCACAAGGCGTACTAATAAAATGTCTAACAAATTGGTAGTAGGAACAAAGGACCTAGAGTTCAGTTTAACCAATTCAAAGATGGTCTGTGGTTACTACCAGTCCAGAGACTGTGGTCTGATATCCTATACAGAATAAAAGTCATAGGGAGCTATGGATATGACGATGAGTCTCTTAATTGTGGACTTAGCAGGACATATCATTAGCATTATAAAATAAAAATCTTAACGAATTAATTGTTAAAGTATACTTTTTTACAAAATCACAACTGGGATTGCGTGATATTTCTACTCCGGAGTCTTTTAACCAAACGAACTATTGATTGCGGTTAGTTTTCTGATTTTTTTCAAGTCACATAATTGTGAAATCGTTTTTTGGTAGCCACCTGAAATTTTATTCATAAAATGTGCCCTTTAAACTTGCTTGACAATCTCATAACACCGGCGCGCGAGTTTTACCTAAAATTTACCAGTTCTATCCTGCTCTGTGCATCAGTGTCAATCTTGAAATAATATGTCGATTTACTATGGTCTACACAGTAAATCGACATATTATTTCAAGATTTAATTCAAGAAAGCGCCATTTATCAGGACCAAAGCAAGCGTAGATAGACATCGCATCAGCGTACAGTCAGCATAACATGCGGACTTTGCGCGGATCAGGGATATTAAACAAGCCACTCTCTGCCGCGGGAGCGATCCATGCGATCCCTACAGTAGTAGGGGAACCATGGAGTCCTTGCAAATAAGTTTTCTTTCACTAATCTATATTTTTTTCCGTGAAATCTGAATACTTTATTTTATACAGAAGGGAATAAATGACCGTTACATAGAGGCGAAACACCAGAAATCAACAATTTTTTACCCTACTACCCACATAAGAGGTATCCCTCCTTCGTGGTTAGTCTAACTATTATGTTATCTGTGGTCCACAAAGTTCATGTTATAAAAGAAGGTTACTAGTAACTATAAACTAAGTTAATTGGTATTTATAAACGAAATTTACTCGTAACGTTTCACCAGTAGATACAAAAGGATAAAAAATAAATTCCAAATAGTTAGGGTTCTATGTGAAAACTTTAACAATGTAACTAAAAAAAACTATAATTTTTGAAATTTTATTTAAATACCTACCCGCGCGAAGCCGGGTCGAATCATAAGTGTATGTAATAATAATAAATCGAAATTATTAGACGTTGAGTTTGAGCTGAGTGGGAGCAAGATAAATTCTTTATTATTTCTTTAAGCACGCTGCCCTAAGTATCAAAGTGACAAATACGAGCACAATAAAGCAAACAAAATGTTTGTCAATATTTTTATATCTATTTTATAATTGTATAGCTATAAAACTTACTAATTTATTCCCCGAGCAAATAGTGTACGTAAAAAAAATGTGATAGTAAACACAAATTTGAGTGGGCTGGTGACTAGGTTCACAAGAACCACGCTGAAATCTAATTTACAGCCACCCATACAAAATAACCTAAAAAATATTACCGTAAATAGAAGTTACACAAATTATACTTCCTAGTCAAAAAAAAGTTGAAGCAAACCACTTAGAGAACTGCACTGACATAAAGGAGAATGCAAATTAATTCTATTAAGATGCGCTTCGTATGCTCTCATGCTATTACGTAACAGACAGCCATATGCTTTTAACCGAGAGTGTTTGGATAACAGCTAAGTAAAAACAGAAATGCTGTGCACAAAAAGTGCAAGGTTACCCACCAATATTTACGACCTTTGTGGCGCGGTGGGCGAAGATCCGCCTGCGACGCAGGAGGTTGCGGGTTGGATTCCCGCCTCGGAACAAATATTCATACGATCTGCAGATATTTGTTCAGGGTATTCTGGTCGTTTTCTATGTTTAATAAAAAATTGCTATAAATGTAATGTTCAGGCACAATGGTACCCAAATGAAACTCCCGAAATGTAGAAATAACTTGCATTGACAAAACAGTGTTTAGTGAAAAGATAACACGGAGGAAGAATCGTTTGCCTCGCGAGCTGAGTATCGACTACGAACTACAAACTGTCAAAAATGTATAGATTAATGCCTACTAAAAACATAATTCTTGAAGGGTTACTCTTAATTTATATCAGGCGTAAACATGTAATAATATTGTATTATGTTTATTATTCATCTAGTACCCATGAAACAAGCTCTGCTTAACTCGGGGCTAGATGATGCTGTGTGGAAGGTTCAGCATTTTTTTTATTCATGGGTGACATGTAGGTATGTAAGACTCGATAAAATATCAAAAAATCTGAAAAATAGGGCACTCCCATTATTCCCAGCTACCTTGACGAGGGTCGAAAGTTTAACGGATTATAACAAGTGGCGGCACTAACTGTCACGACCAGTCCTGGCTATGCCACGCCTCACGGCTTAATCGCCAAACTTTCCCCTACGATTGGAGTTTTTGCGGTTCCGCGATGCTTGTGTGCGAGCACTGCTAATTTATGCACTGGCAAGAGAATTAAGACACCCCGTAGATAAGTGGCCGATTCTGGCCTTGATTCTAATGTCGGTCTGCCGCCAAAAACGCGTGGCAGCGCTGACCGCAGCGGAAATGACTAAAATGTTAGATATATGTCAAATAGATTGGACATCAGACACATAAACTAAAACCTCCTCAGTATCTTTGGCAGACCGTTTCCGGGGAGTTAACTGTGTTGCAACCCCATGCCTCGGAAAGCACGTTAACAAATTGGTCTTGCGCCCAACCTCTCAGGCTATCTTTGGCCGAAATTCAACAGGAGAGCATCATTGTCCGTACCTACATTATAATTATGAGAATAGGAACGTTATCGTATAATTGAGTTATTGTGACTTAATTTCATAATTCAATTTACCATTATTAATATGCCATTATTTAATTTGTGAAAATTATAATATTGCATACCTACTAGTATTGCACGCGGCTTCGCTCGCGTTAGAGGATGCCTACGTCATATTAGCTTTATGCATGCAAAGTCTCAGCCCGATCGGTTTAAAATTGACAAAGTTTCATACAAACTTTCATCCCCTATTTTATCCCCTTGGGGGTAGAATTAATCAAAATCCTTTCTTAACGGATGCCTACGTCATAACATCTACCTGCATGCCAAATTGCAGCCTGATCCGTCCAGTGTGGTTTGGGCCTTTGAGTTATATATTGAATATGGACATATTAATTTTATAATTACTTTATTGTAGTTTAGAACCTAACATTTAGCATAGAATTTACTAACAAATTATCCTATACCATAATATCATTAAAGTCCGAAACAAAATAATTTTATTTATTTATTAGATTCAGTTAGATTCCACGGAAGTTGAATTCCCATTACGCTTTCGTTATCAGCTCATCACACGTCTAGAATCTCGAAAAGCACTCGAGTAGGTACACTCCTCGTCTATTAAGTATTCAAGACACCGTTTAATCGACCTGCACAGAGTTCGAGATCAACGGTGAAGAGAATTTGAAGGCAAATCGCTCTACAGATATTGTTCGCAATCCCCCGAGCATTGGTCGAGTATTTTACGAATATTATCGAAGCTTTACTATGTAAATGATACTTATCATCAGAATGGAATTCACACTTTACGGATGAAAATATGTATCTATGAGCTATCTTTTTGGCCGAAAGGGGCAGCAAAGACGCTAATTGTATTATTGACGCTATTGTGACGCTATTGTCTTATCTTGTTAATTGTATTACCTGTGTTGTATTGTAATTTTTCTTCTTTTATGTTATATGTTTAAGATGTACCTACCTGTTTCGGCCAAATAAATTCATCTCTCTTTCTTTACCTGTAGATTGTTTGCAACAGTCTGCAGTTAGCTTAGTATTTCAACTGTACAGACTAGTATTAGTTAATAAAGGTTTTACGCATATAATTACTTATTGATCAAGAACAGATATCAATACTGAGTAACGAATAATTTAGATGAAAACCATTTAGGGATTAATTCGCAAAACTCAGGGTGTGATCAAGTTCAACAAATTTCCTATTTTCTTCGCCACGCATCAACTTGATTTCACCTCGTTCTATCCAGTTCTGCGGGTAACTTCTCCCCAAAGCATCATATAAATAAATTGTTGCCAGTCTTTATTGCTCTTGGTTAACGGGAGCGTTTTTCCCGACGCGTTATAGTCTTTGGGAATTCACCTTTCCATTGTGATTTCATCTTGCCGGAGATTATCATAATGTCTGCTTCGAACGGAGCCTCCGATATTCAATGAATAATTTTAGGTGTGCTCGTATGCAAAAGTGTATAGTTATACTCGTGAATGTGTTGTATATTTTTTGCAAAAAGGTTACTTAAGTGGAGGTCCATCTTAAAAAATATTTATTGCACACAAGTTATATCATACATAAAGTGAAAATGGACATGTACAAAGGATTAACCCTAAAAGAGTTTTCTTACAGCAACGGGTAAATATAATAAATAAAGAGAATTTATAAATCGAGTTTAAATACAAGTGTATATACAAAAAGAAAATTAATTTGAAAAAATACATAGAAAATCTAAAAGCTAACGTAAAAATCCATCTTCACATGGACACTATAAGTTGGTAAATGTTGGTATCATTACTTAAGTATGTTCAGTATGTAATTAATGATACCTACCTACCATAGTACCAACTTTATTGAAACCGGTATTTGCGAATTCTTCTAGGTAGGTAATTAAAAGAATTCGCAAATACCCGTTTCAATAGATACATTTGGTTCTATGTTGGTATCATTACTTACGTACTGAACGTTAATATTATATATTAAATAAATAAATAATGCCGGACAATCCACATAGCACAGTATTGAAACGGGTATTTGCGAATTCTTTTAAGTACCTACCTAGAAGAATTCGCAAATACCGGTTTCAACCATCGACCTCTAAAGTGGAGAGGGCTTGAGCTTATAGCCGAACTTACATATTTTTCCCCCAAAATGCAAATGAAAGTTTCTACTGATGGAGTGAACAAGCGAGCCATGAAATTAAGAATCTGCCCGATGTGTGGCCCCATGTCTGCCGGGCAGCTAGCAAATAGGAACAATTTGTTACTAGTGTATCAGTTACTCTGCCAGTTTGTACACTGATGGAGACAAGATTGATGGAAGCTCCCATTGCGTAAACAAACCGGAATAAATTCCACGTGAAAAATATACAGGTGCAATTTACGTTCTGCACGTTTCGGTTTTTTTGCATCGTGCTTACAAATTTATTGTAGTTTTCTATCGGTTGAAACAATTTAGATATTTTGGTGGTGCGATTTATCAATGTTGCCAATTTTATACGAATATTTTTATTGATGGGAAACTGCACGATTTTTAGAAAATCATATATTTGATAGAAATGATATTGACTTATACTGAGTAAAGAAATTTAATAATAGTCTCAACAGCGCTTACTAGTCCACTGCTGGAGATAGGCCTCCCAGGATAAGCACCTTATTTTCTAAATCGCTAGCTTTTAAGGCTCCGGCGATGGACGAATTTCCCATACAAACGTAGTACCAAAATAATTTGGAAATTGAGCATATTTTTACAATGATCTGCTATTATTTGTAATAGAATAGTATTTATCTAGGTTTCTATTAAGCTTTTTAAAAATTTCCTATCTACAAAAATAATAAGAAAACATGTTTTCTAATTTCAAAAAATGTGGATCCAAGATAAATAAAATTTTATTTAAATACAACTAATAGCAGATCGTCGTAAGAATGTGCTCAAATCACAAATCATATTGGTATTTTGTTTGTATATATTTGGGAAATTCATCCGTGTCGCCGGAGCCTTAATGCCTAGGTACCTAATATCCGTGGATAATAGGTACCTTGGAAACGCCACAGTCATGAGAAATGATACTCGATTAGTGCAAGTAATTTCCCCAGCGGTTATATCGAAATAACATACTTTTCCTTATTAACTGGCCTCCAGGTATTATCGGTTCCTTACGATATTAACGATAAAGAAGTCAAGTGAAACATGAAACCTTGCCTTTATTCACAACCAATTCGGTTCTATTTTTCTTTGGCTATTTTATCGGTAATATTTTTTTTTCTTTTTTTTATAGTAGGTACCTATATAAGATATTAATAGGGCAAAAAGCCTTTAGTAACAACGAAAATTACAATTATCTAACTAAATAAAAACTAGTATCGGTAATCTGATTATTTTCTTTGCCTAAGCCGCAGTCCCACTGCTGCACACAGAGAGGTGCTACACACGTGTATTTAATTGTGCACGAATATACTATTTGATAGCCCTACCACCAGAGAACTCGCTATTCACGAATACGAAATGCTACAGGCGTGGCTGCAGGTATATTGCCCCCACGCAGCTCAATGCTGTCAACTTCATGTTCGCGCTACATGGAGCCGTGGGATGTGGAACTTCAATCTCTAGCTGCGCTACAGTTTACATACTTAAATCTTAATAAATGTAACATAAATAACGCATTAGATTATTCGATCTGTAATGCCATTTTGTGGTTACTGAAGTGAAAATACCCTAATAGAAATAAATAAATAAATAATAGTGGATAACTTTTTATGTACAGTGCGTGCAGCAGTGCAAACTTGTCAAATGAACAAAGCCACGAAACTAAAATGTACCGCGTTGCTGTGCACACCGTGTGCCGTAGTGGGTCAGTGACTTTAATTTCATAAGTACAACGAAAGTTTGTTAGTTGTTGGGGAATAAATATTGTAAGATATTATGAGGGTATGTACCAAAGTGTATGTCCGATTTTAAATTTAGAAAATTCTTCTTAAACTACATAATATTTCGAAAGTTGACACTGTTCAACGTTTTGTAATACATACCTACCTAAAGAACCCACAAAATTTGAGCCAAACAAAAAAAACAAATATCATGTTCATACTACAAACACATAAAACTTCACGTGCTGTTCAAAGAGGATAAAACCACTACGTTCTATTTACTGTAAAACAAACTAAACACAAGTTAAAAAGTTAAAATGTCAGAGTCAATTCGGTGTAGGTAACTGTCAGGTGGACGGTCACGCAAGTCCCTGCGGATTCGAGGAGTCCGTGGTCACGTATAAATTACTCCAAAGGGGAAAGGAACGAACCTCTTTGTTGTCCCACCAAAAGTTACTTTCTTCAAAGGTTTAAATCCTGACTTGAATTACGGAAGGTCGCGCTTGAAACGGTTAAGGTTTTCGGTAGCCTGCAAACGCTACGCCTGCTAAGGAAAACTCATTTAAGTAATAGCAACTATTGAAATCTCGGAAGCGGTTACTTTTGATGTTGGACAGAATTTAAATTAAGTATCGGACAGAAAGGAAAAAAAATCTGTGACTGGGACTTGGAAAATGTTTATTTTTGAAAATATTAAAAATACTTTTGCTAATTGGACTCAACTGTTTTGTGGCGGTTTTTATCATAATCTGGGTAGAAGCCCTTCACTGTTGTTTGTGTCTTTCTGAATTATAAACACAAATTTAAATTGATGATCAGCAACAGCTCGATAAATCTGCAGTAATTTGGTTGGCGGGATGGATGGATAGATGGATGGATGGATGTACATTGAACATTATGTTTGTTACTTCTTCGAGAAAACAAATTTAATAATACAATTTTGTATACTCATAATAGAATAACATTCATAGGTACCTACTACTTTTTATGCCGGGAAAAACGCATACGAAGCCACGGGCAAATTAGTTCAAAATATAATGCAACTAGCGATCCGCCCCGGCTTTGCACGGGTGCAATGCTGATACTTATGCATGTTATAATAGCCTTCCTCTTAAATCAATCTATCTATAAAAAACCGCATCCAAATCCGATGCTTAGTTTTAAATATCTAAGCATATTTTGAGACATACAGACAGCGGGAACCGACGATAGTTTACAGTCTGGAAACCGTCTCTGTATGTTCACTGCCATGATAGTTTTCTCTTTGACCTATCGTAGATAAATTATCCTCTAAGTACACAATAATGTCATTGTCGGAAAAGCTAGAAAACATTGACGTTGTAATTTGACACTAATTAACTGTTGACGTTATGAAAGCGATACATCAACATGGCGCCCTCACCGCGCCTACAGACGTACACCTACTACCCGCCAGTTTATTGTGAGCTACCCTCTGTGCTCCGGATAAACGGTCGCTTAGAAGGTTATGCAGCGTTCCCTATCGAAGATGTGCTACGATACAACTCTAAAAACGAAGGCCTTTTTTTTCTTCTTTTCAACTGTGTTCCTAGATACACAGTTCTTTTTTGGACCCTTTGTTTTGTTGACCTTTCAGTCCGAAAAAGCTAGCCTCTTTCAGACTTCAATCAATTTTGCCCCAGAACTGAAAAATATCCTCTGATGGCAAAAGCAAGGTGTTCAAAATTCTAAAATGTGCATAATATCTCAACATAAGTTGACCAAACACATGATCGATGTATCCAAAGGCACTTTGGATACATCGATCCAAAGTGCCTTTGGATACTTGCCGCTCGTAGCGTTTTCGTACCGCAAATGATCGTTTCGCTTACAGTGGAAGGCTAGCACCTGGGCCTTTGTATCAGGGGTCTGATGAAAGCGGCGATGTGTCGCGGCGCATTCATCAGAGCAGTTAATTTGCAAGCAGATGAGTCGCATCATCGCTCATCGTGTAATTCCTACGATCACGTCGGAAACACTTGGCCTGGAAGCTATTTACATTAAGATTGTCATAAAATTTGTTTTAAAGAGAACCCCAACCGGTGGATGAGCAGAAGCTTTCATCTTCTCTCTTTGACTTCTATCTTTGACACCTCCACTGCGACAACTAACCTGCCAACTAAGCATGGTAATTATTGAATCGAAATTTCCCTTAGACATTTTTCCAGTCAGATTGTAATTTATAGTTCAAAAACAGTAATGGATAATTTCAAAGCAGGAAAGCGAATAATATTCCCATAAAAAATAATAGTAAAGTAAGCTTCAGAGAAAAGGATACACCCCTTAATAATGACATCGAGCCGTTTAAGATTTTTGTTCTATGACTAATAAGTAGTGGTGGCTAAGCGGTTCATACATCTGCTCGGCATGCTGAAGGTCCTGGGTTCGGATCCTATGAATACAACTTCACTTTTTGATGTTTTATTTTTGCTTTCAGCTTTTGTTAGTTTGTTGGTGGTCATTGTAATATTTTCGAAAACAAATATTGAGAATAATAGTCTTAATAGTCTTTATTTAATAAAAATTCTTACACAGCAAAAATTTAAAAACCATAATATTAAATGAGTAACAAATTGATTATAGTAAGTATTATGCTTAGGTTATTAATTACTTAAACATATATTCACAAAAACAAATCGATAGCAAAATAAAACAAAATAGATAAGAACGTTAGTCTTCGTTGAAATTTGTTGAATAAAAAAAGCTTCAGAGAAAAGTATCCACCCCGTTTTAAAACATTAATCTTTGCATGTCGCCACTGTCGAGCCAAGACAACATGCAAAATATCAAATCTAACAAAATTTATTTTACATTATCGGAATTACCACAACCAAAGGTTTGAACCAGGGTCCCATCGGTCCAACTGCACTCTAAGCCGCTTAGTTTACCACCCGGCTATCGAGATTCTTACGTCAGGCGGTGAAATTAAGAATCATTTGTTTAGCATATGACGTGTTGGTAGAATATAATTCTTCGCTACTGATTGACTGATATTGTATTTTAAAGTCACCCTCAACGCAAATAAATAATTATTTGCTATTGCGGGTTGACTTTAAAATTGACATGACAAATCATTAAGTGTTGTGCAAATCTGTCGTTAGTGTTTGTGTTATGCGATATCTATTCCTGTTTTGAAACAGTTATAATAATAATGGTTTGATTAACAACTTTTATAAAAACCAAAAATTGCGGTTCTCTGAACAAGAACACAGTTTACAGACGATAAAACATATTACTAGATATGGGCATTACGGTAAGATTATTGTTTGTTGTAAATATTGCTAAGTTATTGTTGCAATCATGTTATATTACAAGAGACTAACAAGGTGTGTTTATATTGTATTTCTAATTATCATCTTCATTACAGAGAAAAACAGTTCGGAGATGGATATAAAGGTGATGTGAACTGTGATCGCCAAGGCCCTCGCCCAATGGCTTTATATCAATGAATCTAAGCAACACCGTAATATTAGGGAAGTTCACTCAGAGGATCCCTTCAAAACTACGCCTGCAGTGCTGAAACTTTTGGAGTGTCACTGAGCACTGTCGACGACATCTTTTTATGGAGAAAAGTAGGATAGAGGATAAATCCTAAAAACATATTAGACCTCAGAACAAGGCTAAGGGGGCCTAACACTAGGTAAATATCATATTATAAATATGTAGGTATATAAATATGGTGTATTGTTGACATTTTTACTAACATCATTGCAACAAATATAAAAAGGTTTATTGTTTGTAGGTTACTGTGGACGGATGTTATCCAGGCGAGCTAGAGAAACTGGCAGCTGCATGAACAGTGACTTATGCCTTGAAGTTTTGAAGGACGTAACGCTGCCGTCTATGCATGTCGCATATCCTGAAGGCCAAATATACCTAGTTCAGGATAATTCTTCAGTTCATCGGCCCCGAACCGTCCAAGCCTGGTCGAAGGCCAAGAAAAACAACGGAGTGGCCGGCTAAAAGCCCGGACCTAAATCCAATAAAAAACTTATGGGGTCAGATGGTTTTAAACTTGGATTTTAGTGAAATTATAATATAACATAACAGGTATCCATCTATTTCTTTTTTTTTCAAGTAGTTTTGTGTTAACGATACACCATCTGACCTCGCATATTTTTCTTATGTTATGTTTAAAGGGTTATCAAAAACTGTGAAAAGAGAAAGATATAAATTGCTTAACTGTTACAGTTAGCATGTTGGTTCTTACTCTCACATGCACAGATATCAATATTTCATATTTGAACCTTATTTTTTTATTCAACAAATTTTTGTTTTTTTTTTTTTGTTATCGATTTGGTTTTGTGAATATATAGGTTTAAGTAATTTAATTAATAACCTAAGCATAATACCTACTTACTATAATAAATTTGTTACTCATTTACTATTATAGTTTTAAAAATTTTATTGTGTAATAATTTTTATTAAATAAAGACTATTATGACAAGTATGTAAATAATTCGAGAAATAAATAAATATTGTTTATACACCATATTTTTGTATACACTTACTTAATACCTTCTGAATATTTGTTTTCGAAAATATTACAATAACCACCAATAACCTAACAAAAGCTGAAAGCAAAAATAAAACATCAAAAAGTGAAGTTGTATTCATAGGATCCGAACCCAGGACCTTCAGCATGCCGAGCAGATGTCTGAACCGCTTAGCCACCACTTCTTATTAGTCATTCAACAAAAATCTTAAACGGCTCGATGTCATTGTTAGGGGTGTATCCTTTTCTCTGACGCTTACTGTACTACAGAAACTTCATTTATTATTCAAGTTATAGTAAAAATTATGAGCAGCTACTCATAAACGTAAATTATTTATTCTGAAATCGCAATTCTCCGAGAAAAGAAGATTGTGAGAGAACATTAATGTTTCAGTTAGTTCTAATAGGTACGTTAGATTCTAGACATTACATAATCATTGTCCAATAATAACATCAAGCGGACATGAACCTTAGCGGAATATACCTTAGCTATCTTACGGACTTGAAGCGGAGTTTTTTATTAGTAGTTTTAGTGAATTCGGCTAAAAGCACAAAGGATGTGGAAGTTTAAGATAACCTTAATTTATTTACCTTTTAACTTCTGTTGTTTTTGTTTGTCTTAAATAAATCCCAAGCAAAACCCGTACATAGCGAAGGACGCGGGTTCAAGTCCCGCAAAAATATTTTTTTTTGGATTTATTCAGTTTTGTAGAGGATAATAATTATTATTTATTTAACCATGTATTGTCCCACTGCAGCGCAAAGGCCTCCTTCCCTATTTTCCAGCTTACCCTCTCCCTAGATGCCATGTGCCAGTCTGAAAGCTGTAGTACATCTAACTTGTCCCGCCATCTTTGTCTTGGTCTGTCCGTCCTGGAGAAGTTTTTCAGAACTAGTTCCGTGGAACCAGCATGAATGGCTCGCCTCGCCCGCCGACCGCTTGATAGGCATACCACCACGTCCGTATGAAAAATTCAAAGGAATTAAGCATCTGAGTCGACTGCAAGCGTAAACATTTCATAGTGTTTTTACGACAGTACACACTGGGTCGAAGCGGTGCCTTTGTTTTTCCTGTAACCTACCACGTGAATTCACTTTTTACTAAAACACTTATACGTATTACGTTCCGATTTTTGTGGTTTAAGCTTGCATTTGTATCCTAGGTACCCAGGTTACTTATCCTTTTAGTTAGGGTTTTTAAAATCCTAGTCTAAGTTCTTTATAAAATGTTATAATCCAATGCTATAGAGGTAGGTGGTCTGATTAGGGTCAGTTCTAAGTGCCCAGGTTCGAGTAAACAGATTATCGGGGTATTAGGAACGTACCCAGCATAATCAGAGTGTGGTTTCACGATTGCAATTATACGATTTAATAAGATTTTTGATAGTTTTAGTTAACCCATTACCAGTAAAAGTCCGCTCCCACTGTTTACCGGAACTCCACTCATAAACACCCTACTTTGTTCAAATAACTATGAAAGTGATGACACCGCATTTAATCACGTTTAGAGCTCAATTAGTGAAATTACTCTTTTATTGATCAATTACTTACTTTGCTACGACACCTTTTCTCGGGTAACCACATAAAAGTTGATGAATGGTCTTTTGTGATGGTAGAGCTTCAGAATTTCGTTAAATAAAAAAAACCTAAATTAAATAACAACAACGTAGAAGAAAAATGCTTTATAAATGGTATAGCTAATATTTTTTATATTCTCCAATTTAGGCATTTTTTGTTTTGCATAAAAACGGGGGCTTTATTACCTACACGTTACAAAAACAAAGCCTTTTTTGGAGAGCCAGGTAATTTTAGGCCCATAGAAAAAAAAAAGTTGATTTTACAGATATTGTTATTATGTCGGATCGATATACAAAACAAACAACTAACTAGACGTACAAAATGTTCATTAAAGTAAAACAATGGCTCGGCGGTTTGTAAACACAAGCTATGTCCTTCAGGCGGTTTGGAATAACTCGCAGTTTAATGTTAAACATTGAGTTAGGTACGTAAACATGGCCGTCAGTATTGAAATACCTTTATTATAATAAATAAAAATGAATATAGTTGCAATTCCCTCAGCAGTATCTAGCCATAAGCTAAGCAGCTATTGTGGTATGGGTACTACTAGATATCTTAAATTTCCCATATGTAGAACACTTCATGATAGATATACATTATGAATGGTACATACAAGCGATACGGCGCGACATTTATGAGATATAATTTAAATTTTTGTTTGATCTTTAGGTGTTCGTTTTTTCGTTTTGGTTTTGGGTTGACACACACACCATACTTGTATCGTACCTGGCAACAATTACACAAGTTCTGCTTATTTTATGGCTAAATATTGTTTAACTTGCGCGATTTCTTAACATGTTATTGAAGGCTATTTTTCGCAATTTAGGCAAAAAGAAAACCTACGTGATATTGTATACTCGATAAATACAAAAGAATCTTGTATTTTTTCATTTTTACGGTTTTGACTGCATACAAACGTAGATAATGACGAGGTAAACTGATATTATCCATTGTTTTGGATAGTCAACATCAAACAGTGTTACACTTCCACTGTTGTATGGAAATATGAACAGAGTGTGCAACCTTAATATTTTATGGCCAGTCGACGCATGTTTTTTTTTTTATTCCTTACAGGTGTAAATAACAGAATGGTGCTCAGAACCTCGCTCCTCAATACCTCGAGTGTGAAAACATCGCGCTAGTTTACGCCGCGCGAGAGTCAACTGAGCGACTTTGATTCGAGCTACACATAACCGCGTGCTCATCGAAGTGAGGATTGTAACAGTGCGCTATTTGAAGTCGACTCTGAGATCGTCGTGCCAGTTGAAAGCGCCTGCAGTTGCAGCGACACTAAGCGAGATATTTTGTAGCTTGAAGCGCTGTTCTTTAAAAAGCAAAATAACGTTGCATTAGTATTTTGTCTATCAGCACTTGCACATCCACTGCTGGATGGTTTTGCCATGATCACCACACTTCGTAGGTGGATTGGTGATTGAAGTAAACGTGTTCGAATACAAGAGAGAAGAAGGAAGCTATGGTAGCCTCTTGGGACTACGAATAATAATAATAATAATAATATATACTATAATAATATATAATAATAATAATACGAATTTTGCACCAAGAAAATTGTTCTCTATATTTTAATAGTCTATGGTAGGTATCTTATACTGCGCTATAAATACTGATTATGTACTTCACAAAAATCAGTAAATAGCCGTAAATTCAAGTCTTATTTATTGTGAGTTAGTTACTAACAAATAATTGAACTGTGGTTGATGTAGTCATTAGTTTTCACTAGTTTGTCCCGTGGCGAGTTTCGTGCCACCCTCACATAAATTCTTAGGACAAACAAGTGACGTCCGAATGCGTTGGTATACCCCTTAGAAATGCTCCCCTAGGGACTTAGGGAAAGCATTATAAATTATTACTAGCCCCTAAGAAACACTGCCCTGAAGACTGTAAGAAAACCCGCATTCTCATTCACAAAAAGGTATTTTTGCAAGATTTCGGGGTGCATAATTTTGTTTTTAGCGCATTATGAGTCCTGAAGAATATTTTGACACCTCAATTATAAAATCGCGTCAATAATTCCCAAATAAATAAACTCACTGGGCAAAAAGTAATTGTTTCGGTAGTTTCATTTACATAGCTGCTTGAAAAAATTATAATTATAACCTTATTGGGATGATATTTACTAAAACCACTAAATGTCCGAAATTAATAAGCTTTAAACATTATTTTCTTGGAAATGCATTTGCTTCCCTCGGAGTCGAGACCCTAGCTCCGTGGAGTACCGAGGCTCTCAGGGTTATTGAAAAATCTCTGAGCGTCTGGTCGAAGCGACGTATGACCCGAGAGCTGGTGAGTATATGGTGCAGCGCATCAGCGTTGCCATACAGCGAGCATCCTGGATGTTTCAGGTATGAATCAGTGAATCACCTGTAGACTATTTGCAACAGTCTGGAGTTAGGTCAATTGTTGCAATTTTGAATACTAGTTCTAATTTGGATTTAGTTCTTGGTTAGAAATTAAGTAAAGTTCAAGAGTTAGGTGAAACACTATTTGTGTAAATAAACTCGTTTCGTAAGGCGCCACGTTCGGCGCAGCTTCGTTTAAAGTTTTAATCACTTTGGGGCCGTGATAAACAAATTTTAATTAAGTTTTAATATCACCGCTTAATTGCTGAGACGGCGGATATTACAATAATTCTCTATGAATATTTTGTTAAGATAACGGTAATTGAAATCTGAAGTTTTTTGGATTAATTGATTTAAATTGGGCTAAGAGCGATATTAAGAGAGATTTTAGGTAAATTATCCTGTGGTGAGTAAATTATGAAAATAATTCGCTTACATTAATTAGGTATTACTTAACGATCCTAGACGTAGGTAAAACATTGAAGAATTCTGTAATGTTGTATGATTTAAAGCAACAAATTGATTAGAAAATGATTGTTTCGGCAGACTTTTTTGAAAAAATATTGTGCCTTTGTTTTCCTCGTAACCAAAAGTCTATGTTAGTCTAAAGTCTAGTTTTAGTGGAACAGTCCAATAAATATTTGCTCACACAGGTAAGCAGCAAAAAATTTAAAGTCTAATTCATTGTTATTGGTCACCCTTTTGCAGAGAAGTTCCAGTTTTCAAAATTAAAAACACAAGTTTCTCATAAAATATCAAAAAGAATACTCATACAGGGACGGCGAATCCGACAGCTGAAATCGAGATAATACCACATTTTTCATTGTCTAAGGACGATGCCAGAACTGTACCTCGGGGCTTGAATTTAATCTCGGAATCCAGGACGTCAGATCTTTAAGAAGTGTCGCTTGGTTGATATCTTGCGTTTGTTTCTCCACGTCTGCTTTTTTCTGTAAGGATGTTAGTGGTTATCTATAGGTACCTATATATATATTGATGGTTCTATATAGGTACTGGTTACTGGTTACCTATACTAATATTATAAAGAGGAAAGATATGATTGTAGGAATAATTTCTTTCACCATTGACATTATCTCTGGTGAATAGAGAATATTTTCGAATAACATAGGGATCCGAAAACTTCAATAATATAACCTAAAGTGTAGGTTAGGTAAAGGTAGAGAAAAAATATAATTGTATGGGTAGGTTATGCGAATTTAAAAACCTAATAATTATATTTAAAATGTTTGGGCTGAATGTCTACTAGTATCATAAATAATTTACCGAATACTGAACAAGACCTGAAACAATTTTATACAAAATTGTTCAATGAAAAAAATTCTGATGAAGATAGTGTATGCTAAATGCATGAATATAATTAAAAGCTTGCATACCCAAGCGCAACATAGAAACACTTAAGGAGCGACGCCTTGTTTAGAAAACAAACTTTCGCTCTGTAAGGCTCGGATTAATTTAGTAACACTATATTCATATTTATAAAGTCAAAATCAGCATTAGAGTTAATGCCTTGCTTATGGGAACGTAGTATAATTGTGTCTTTTGTTATTAAATCTTATGTTATAAATTAAAATTGTTATTTTTTCTATATTTTATATTAAATTATCTACTGAACTATTGGAATTCTCTATATACAATTTACTGTAACAATCGAAAGCAAGGAGAAACTCCAGTTTTGAGCATTTTATACAGCTTAAAATAATTACAGAATCATAAAGCACTACGTAACAACAATGCACTCAGCACTTACTTGCTGCACTGCTTGAATTTACCAAAACCATACGAGTTGCTACTGGATCAGACTATAAATAACAGTAGCTTAACTTTATTCAGGTTATAAATAACAGATCATTTGGCTAGCCTTAGATTACCACAACCATTACGAGTAGTTAGTATTTACACTGAGGTATATCTTTTTCCTAAAAAGCATCACCAGAAAGTAGAGTTCTTAGAATGTTGCCAACATTGCTTATAAGGGCAACACTAAATCATTTACTTCTCATAATGATATACTATTTATAAATTTGGTTGTACATAGACTGCCATACCGTATCAATGTTATACCTTTGCTACCTTCCAACCAATAAGTATATTTGCTACTGGCTCCAGTGCATTAACTACTCGACGTCAGCTACTGGCATGTTTGCAGTCATCTTTATATTTCCCGGAGGAAATAAACGACCGTAAAAGGTTTTTTGACGTCATTTTACACACTCTCACATATAAACTCTTGCATAGTAATGCTTAAAGCTGTCTACTGCTTAAAGCTGCTACTCTCTCTGATAGCTGCACTTATCTATGGTTTCATAATACGAAATTGTTCTTGTATAGTAAGGAACAAGCCACAGCCTCCTGCGGATCTGACCGCAGTCTTACGCACCTGAGTCCAGCTGCTTTTGACGTCATCCCCGGATATACCATAACCGGCTTCTAAGCCTGGTAACCGCTGTGAAATGCCTGTAAATTCTAAATAGGACACTCTAGTTTGTCACTGCAAAACTGGGCTTATGCCGACGAACACCCAACTTACACCAACACTGTTTCATATTTGGCTGTACATTTTTAGGGTTCCGGGCACAAAAGTTGGCAACAAACTGCGGATAATAGAATTAAGTAGGTACTGTAACCATGCTGCCTTGATTCCAAAGGGCTGAAGATATTTTTATACCAAGTGACTCATTGCGCAAAAATCAGAAACCTGTTTATTTATTGTGAAGAAGGTGCTTATTTGAGTAGATAACAGGATTTCAAAACGGCGGTAAATCCTTCCTACGTGATTCTGAATAATCGGCTGGATAAAAGAACGTGCTCGTCTCATTCTATTTAAGTTTAACTAACAGATAAACGTCTGTCTAAGCTGCAGTTTTATTTGCTAAACGGAATAGTTATGATTATTTTGTTTTAGCTAGGTGCTAAGGTTCCGATAAAAATAAATTAAATACTGTCATACAATGACTGAAAGCTTTTCCTTAGGTATTTCAAATATCTCCCATCCATAACAAAAGTTACTATTAATTAGGGATAGATGATGTTGAATTTTTTATTTACTTCTCATAGTTAGGTAGCGCTTGCAATGGCTAAACAAACTATTATTATACGTTTTGATTTTGAGATACACAACCCTAACTTAGTACCTTTTTAAAGAATTCCAAATCATAACATGCAGAAAGAAAAACGAAAGGTACTGAAAAGGGCCTGCCGTACTACGAAGTACATAATATGTACGTACGTATCTGACAAACCGTTCATTGGACCGTTTAGAAATGTCATGACGCCATAACAAATTAATTCACGCTAATGATCAACATTGACCCTTTTCAAAATTTGTGTTTCGAGCCATGCGTTCTGGTTTAAATGTTTATTAATTAATTAAACCGTTTAAATTAGATAAGGCCAGCCTGTGTCAAATACAACACAATAGTCGATCTGAATTGTTTGTTTATGGGAAAATATTCCTCGCTTTTATAGTTGAAAGTTATTTCGATTCAGGTCAATATTAGGGTTATCGAAATGATGCAAAATTTTCTTCGAGCTTTGAAATAGTTATGCTTAAACATATGCTTATGCATTTATAATTTAGAGTATAACTTGTCTTAATAATTATCTAATCATGTATATAATTTATGGTGGTTTTTTCGAGAAGGGCCAATTCCGTAACCACGTCAGAGAAAAGTCATGAAATTATATTTGATGGAAATCGACCCAAATGATATTTCACCACCTTATGATTTTCTGTGGGCTTACGTTGAGAACGACGTTTACAAAGCTCGTTACGAAACGTTAAGCGCATTGCATCAATAAAAACCATTTCGAGCAATTGAGACATTACCAGTTATTAGTAAAAATAGTTATTGCTAGTATTTAGTAAAACATTTCTTCAGAAAGTTTGAAGAAAGAAATATTAATTAAAGCGAGGGCATGACTCTTTTCAACTCTTTCGACTTTTCTCTAACTCTCGCGCATTGGGACTTGGATATCACCACCCTTCTCAAAAAAAACTACCTATAAGTATATATTTATCTGTTGCTTCAACTAAAAAAATGTTTGTAGGAATATCAACTACCTACAACTTATTATAATGATAAATTACATGGTCATCCTTCTACGCTCCTAGATTACTTATTATTAAGTTACCTTTCTGTAAGTAGTGGCTCAAAAAATAGGCGGTTACGAAAGCTTTTACTAATGCTCATTGTAAAGGCAACAAATAACCCGCAATCAAACTAACGGTCGACCTCTATTTGTTACAAGAGGAATAAGTTTCTTTGACCGTGTGCGTACGTTACGCTAATGTCGGTAGATAAAGGAAACGAAGTCAAATGAGTGGTAGAGAATCGCATACGTTATGCTTGCCAACGTAAATAATTTGATGGTGTTGTGCGAGCTGTTTTTTTTATTTACGATACTGGCTTTGCCATGGTTTTGAAATGAGAACTAAACTTTTATTAAAAGATGGGGATATCGTGCTATTCGTGTGTCTCGAAGCACTCTTCGAGAAATAGTTGAATAGTTTTTTTATTTATTTTACAAGTGGACTTACAGCAAAACCAAAACGTCCAAGAGTCAGATACTCACAAAAGAATAATTAATGTAAGTAAGTCAGATCTTAAAAATACACAGAATACTAGCCCTAATAATTATAATATAGTGAGATAGTAAGATAATATATAAATGAGATAAATATAAATTGAGATGTCACATTGTATTTAAAAATAAATAAGTCAGCATAGACAAGCTGCCTAAACTGTCAGCGAATATGTCTGTAGATGTGTATTGTGTTCACTTTATCCTGCCAATAAGGATGGAAAAAATTATACATTTAGGGCCAAAAAATAAAATTTTTTGATATTTATTTATGTCTCCTAAAAAAATGCAACAAACTTTTTTACAAAAGAGCGGGGATGATAAATTGCTACAGAATAACAAGGAAGGAACGATGCCATTGCACCTTGAGCTTCAAATAATGTAGTATTATACTTACTAAAATAATATAAGGTAACGTTTTTACATTTCTTGAAAGGATATTATGGAAGTCTGATTTAAAATTCTCTCGCAAATAGAAACTAAGTGATAAAAGTTTTAGATTTTTGTCCGGGCATCGCATGAGGGAAGCAAGAGCTAAGGTATTTTTTTTTTAAATTGCTTCTTGAAAATATAATTTTCTTAGCGTAGCAACGAGGGCTCTACGGCGTAGCATATTTAGGTTCATAATTAGAAACACCGAATAAAGTTGTCGACGCGTCAAAGGTAAGTCTATATTTTTTGTATATTTTTGCTATTTTCTTTTGAAGTTTGTTTTAATTGGTTGAATCCCTGTTTAGGGTTGCTTCTCTGCAAGTTTCAGGACGTTCCTTCGAAGTATAAACGAGTTACTTCCTATTAACTGTTGATGCTCATTATTCTCGCGAATCCTATTAAAGTATTTCACAAGGAAATTTCCTACTCTGTACCAGCTGTGCTAAGGATATTTTCTTAGTTATCATTCGTATTATAATGTTAAGACCAATCTATCAGTAAAAACTACCTTCTAATATGTTTTTATTATATTTCTTTTATTAGAGGCCCTGCTAACAGGCCGCCATACTAATCTCCTTTAGCGCCTGAATATATTTTATAAAATATGACCAAGTTCCAACACTACTCTTTACTTACGCCCAATACTCGCAACTTAGATAATTTTTCGAGTGACGAATTTTGAACACAATTTCATTAAAAACATAAAATATCACGATTCGAGACGCACTTAAATCTGAGTTGCATTAAAGTGTTCGGGTGTTAGTGTCTCATAATTTAAGATGTCTATGAATGACCGTGTCAGGGAATATCCCTTATTCTTTTTTTATGAAACCCAACTCAACACTTTGTAACCCCATCAAATAAAATCATGAGGGCAAAACTATTTCCCCGTAACAAAGCTAACGCCGCATCTAGGAGATGTGCTACTGATTGAGTTAATTTTCACAAAATCGTTTTACGGGTTTCCTCACATGTTGTTCCGGATTATTTCACCCCGCGGTGCCATTTCTAGGAAATTGTTTTCGCGAATTCTTTTGGGCTTTGTACAGCAATAAGGTTTTGATGGTAGGTTGTAAATAAACATGAAAGCGGAAAAGTGTTTTGATTGTATGACAGTTTGTTTAAATAATGTAAAGGTATACCTATACATTATTTAAATGTGTATACCTATGTATATTATACTAGGTAGTTTTAATTCATCTTGTTTTTTATTTCCAGCAAAATCATTAGCCCTTTACAGGTGCGACGATCGTATAAAGGTGTTGGTTTTGTATCTACGTCTTCGATTCCAAATCTATGACGATAGGAAGATAGTAGATAGATATAATTAACGGGGTCTGCGAACTCATTAGTGGCAGTACGACCCGTGGGCAGCCGGGCCGTCTGATTGACGCAACGGAAATGATTTCGCTCGCCGGCGACGCTATCTCAGGTACCCCGCGCTCATTTGTTCACTATATTTGATGTTTACACTGATAAGTGACTGCAAACCGCGCGTCCGTTGCGTTGAACGAAAATGAAGGTAGCATTTTCGTTTAAAGTTTCTGATATAATGAAATGGTATGACGTAGATTTTGTCAAGTTAATGGAGTGGGATAAGGCCAATGCCGTCAGCTTTTCAAGCCTTTCCAATAGAAGAGATTTTTTTTTTTATATATTTTGTCTATTATGTTAGTATTATTAGATATTATCTCTAAATTGTTATCTGATTTTGAGAATAGAAAATAATCCTGACGTGGTCCCGTAGTAGCATTGAAATTTTTTTTCGAAATACTCAGAAAACTGTGTCAATTTTCATGATTTTTGTACTATCATCAAAAACGCTAAGTTTACAGAGATAAAACTGTTCACACTTCAAACCTTTCATAAAAGCAGCGTCAAAACGGCCCAGTTCACTAAAAACATTTACAAAAGCAAATACAAACTCCTGCGTAGTCTCTAAAATGTTCGGCACGATGCAGGTAAGCAAAGCTCAAGCGAGCAGACGTCTTAAAACAGTAAAAGCGTGGAAATATTGGCAAAACGTAGCTTACACAATTCCACTTCATCCGACGGCAGTGTCTGAGTGCAAAGGCGTGTCGGCTCCGGCCGGGGTCCGGCCGCCGTGAAAACTCGGCGCCCGCCGGAAAATATGGCCGCTGATGGAACCTTAATGTTTCCGACTTGGCCCCACTTGCGGTCAACCGCTCTTCGATGTGTCCTATAAACTTCCACGCTAATAATGATACTGACTAGCATTGACATATTTGAAGCCGTGTTTTCAGTTTGGTAAGCTTTTGTCGACAACTTTTTGTTGAACCATAGCCACAAAGGTATTTTGGCAAATATCGTTAATAAAGATAGTTTTCGAATATCCCAAAAAGAAAGATATTATATTATATAAATTCTTAAACAATTTTGTTTGAGAATTTATCTTAAGTTACAAAACATAAGAGGCTTAACAAAGGCAAACTTTGCCCTCGGCTATAAAAAATAAACATCTCATCTTATCTCATAAGTTTCGGGGTAGCTCTTTGTGAAATGACACCTCTGGGTATCTTTGTCGCCCAACAAACGCCCCGTGAAATTGAAACAGACCGGATGCTCCATATTCCGGAAAATTCCTGTAAACTACCTTCTTTTAATCTTGAAAAGCCGTTATGTTTTGAGCTTTTATCTAGGCTTTGAATATACCCGTAAAAAGAGTAGGTACCCGCTTTATAACAGAAAATGTACACGAGCTTTTCATGGAAATCTGAGATTAATTTCATGTAAAACAAAATGCAAGGTCGTGTAATGAATACGTGTGTGATCTATCAGAATTAAAAGACCCTTTCGCTGTCACTGACATGATGGATGTGCGGAAATGAAGAAGATCTTTTCTAAGAGTGTTTGATATAGTACTCGTACCAACCTCCACCTACATACATATCTATCTATGTGGTAAGTCGTGTTAAGTGCTCTGGGTGCTACGATGTTTTATCACTACATCGTAAATGTTTTTTTAATACAAGACCAATGGGGAAACAAATAGGAAAAGATTTTTTTGTGTTTTGAGGCATGTAATATTTTTATATGAAGTAGCGGCAACACCTAAAATAAGACACCTTAAATAAGTAGGTTAAAATTATATAATATCGCCTTTTAGGTACACGTACCCACGTTGATAACTTTACCTCTCTCTCTCCCAATGAGGTTTGCTGGCAGAGAACTCTTTTTAGGGATCAGCTCGCATTTGCCATATTTTTACATCTAAATGTTTTTTGTAAATTTTATCGTACGATAAAGAATTAAGGACCTATCTTGATTAGGTTTAGATTTTTGTTTCTTTATTAGGTTGGAGTAGTTTGCCTACAGCATCGATACATATGCATATTAAGTAGTTAAAGTTGAAATTATGAAAAGTAGGTGTTACTGTAGCTTTTGTAAGAAAGAAAGACCAAGCAAACAATTTACAAGAACAGTGAAAGCTTACGAGCACAAATAAATCGAGCAAGTGTAACAACAAACAATAAAAGAAAGTAGGTATTCCTGGAGGTTTACTCGTACGATGCGAATAATTTATTACGGAAAGGATTTTAAAAACACATATCTCTCGAATCCTTGGATAAAGCCATTTTAAGACTTTGTGGGAATTCTTTCAGGTGTTTGTAAGGACGATAATGCTTGTGTGGTTATATTTTTGAAAAAATATTACTTTGTTTAAGTAATTTTTTTACCGGTGGTCTCAGTGGTTAGATTATTTAACATTTTCTAGTGTAGGTACATCATGTAACACAGAAAATACAGTAAAAATTATTGACCTATTTATACAATGAACTTAGAAAAAGCGATAAAAGGCTAATTAAGAAGAAGAAATATTTTACTGCTTAGTATGTACATACTATATAGTTATTATTTGCTTTTACCAAGAAACTACATAATGAACTTAGGTCAAAGTAGGCTGTATTTCTTTCAAAAATTTCACAAACGAGAAGCTTGCAGGACATTTCAGATGTATAACAAAGTCGCTTATACTTTTTTCGCCGCTAATTGGTTTGTTTACCTTTGTTCTTCGTTCGTAATGAAACGTAGCTTATTATAAGTGAATAACTTCCAATATATACCGCAAAGAAAAATATAAAATCGCCAAGCTGAAAGCCGGATTGTCCATAGCAAACTTAATATCAAATAATCAAAAAGAAAACAAGATATTTGCCCTTCTCTCATCCGATGGTATGATCGGCCTCATTCAAGTCCCATTGCAATCGGTATTGTGTTTGTAGAGGGCTTAACGGTTCATGTCGATTGCCGACGGTGTAGGATCGAATGCCAGCCGTTTGGCAGTAATGAATGGCGATGATTATTTGCTAATCATACTTCGACGAAAGGAATTACTGAGATGTGTCTGTTTCGTTTTCAGTTTTGCGTACAGCTATAAGAAAAGGAATGCTTATGCTAAAGTCATATAACACTCACTGTGGGTAAAATAGATGCCAATGACCTTTGAAACAGTTAACTTCCTGAGTGATGAGTGTGATGACGCATAAAAAAGATGACGATCACCATATGACCGAAGTGTAGGGATACGCTAGGGTGTGAAAAAACTGAATCTGTTTCACACCGAATCAGTCCATAACAGAATCTTACTAAACAATAATACATTCAAATAATAAAACCAAATAATAACTACATAGTATTTAAAATTGAAACAAATGAGCTAAATGCAGATTATTGCAAACGATCTTCTCTTAATTTATCAATATCAATACCGGTCGGAAGCGTCCTCAAGACGCTTTATGCATTGCCAGTTGTATGGAAAAGTATGTATGTTTAAATATGGAAGTTAGTGATTTAAAAATAGAAACGAATATACACGGGCAATGTAAGTACTTTGCTACAATATTTTCTACTCATTCTAGATTAAAAATACACGGCGAGTGAGTTGTCATTCTACGAGAATAGACCGTGGTTACGACGTGAGTAGGCGAGTATTCGCGTAGTTGCAATTAATTAGCTCGACTTTGCTTTTAATTTGAATAATGTACACGTATGACATGGTCGGGGTGAAAATAAAATGAGTGCAACGCTGTTTCCCAATATTTGACTTACCAACATTCAGCTTGTACTCAGCTTGTGCTTGATACCCAACTAACCTCGATTTCGACGACCTCTGTGGCGCGGTGGGCGAAGGTCCGCCTGCAACGCAGGAGGTTGCGGGTTCGATCCCCGCCTCGTGACAAATATTTGTACGATCTGCATATATTTTTGTTCAGGGTGTTCTGGTCGTTTGTATATATTGTATTATGTATATCAGTCATCTAGTACCCATAAAACAAGCTCTGCTTAGCTTGGGTCTGGATGGTCCTGTGTGGATTGTCCTGCATTATTTAATTTATTTACTTCAAAATAAATCCAAATATTCAGTATGCCAGGCTTTCAGGTGCTCATTCCGTTCGTCTGTCCAACTGATACATCTGAGTATATCCTGTGAACTACCTTCTAGTAATCTTGAAAAGCCCTCATGTCTAGAGCTTATCTACGCTTTGAATATTCTTAGGAAAAGAGTAGGTACCCCAGCTTTATTACAGAAAATGTATACGAGCTTTCTTTGAAAACTGACTATAGTTTCATACTTATAGTATAATTTAAATAGAAAGGAAGGGACTAGTAGGTAAATTACGTAGGGTAAAAACAATAATAAGTTTTAAGATTTGTAGTTTTGGTATTTTGGTATCAAAGCTGGCAGCATTCCAACTAAATCATTATGTCTAGGAGGCATAAGCTCTGTTTGAGAATAAATAAATTAATAAATAAATAATGCTGGACAATTCACACTGCATTATCTAGCCCCAAGCTAAGCAGAGCTTGTGTTATGGGTAAAGATAACTGATATACATATCTAACAATATATGAATACAAAGATAAATACTTTTTACTATAAATAGAAAACAACCAGAACACCCTGAACTGAACTTGCAGATCGTACAAATACATATTTGTCCCGAGGAGAATCGAAACCGCAACCTCCTGCGTTACAGCGAACCTTGAGCGCCCACCGCGCTACAGAGGTCGTCAAATGAATATAACTCAACAAATAAAGTTTGGTTATTTTCAATTTCAGTGTGGTTTGGCTCATAACCGAATGCATTCCATATTTGGTCACCGGATTTTCGCATGTAACCGTATACACTATCTCTGCTATCGATTCATCATACCTTTTTGCGACATAATTTTATTTTACTATCACTTCTGCGGTCACTCTCTGATAACTTTAGTCTGATATGAATAATTCCATGAGCAATTTACATAGCACTACTAGCTACAATTCTAGTTACTCGATTGCTCTGCTTTGCCTCAGTAAGCACTAACGATATTAGCATAATATTATAAGTTAGTTGGTACTCGTTTGAATAATACATACTATTTTACGACTACAGAAATTTGATCTCTTGATTCTATTTCAATTTGATTGTGTAATTTATTGAGTTGTAAGTAGTAACGGTAGCCGGTGGGTACATACTCTAGGTTGTTTATTATGCAGGGCACTGAAGCGAGGTGGAAGCAACACCTCTAGCACCACGCACCCAACTCCGCCCGTTCATAAATCGCGGCCTGCGGTGAGCGGCTAACTACCACCATTTGTTAGCAGCATCTCTGATTACACCCAACGATGTAAAACAAACAATATGTTCCATTATAAATCTTTTACAAGCGATTTTTCAGCCGATTCGGATAAACAAAACATGCAGAGTGGTTACATAAATAATATGCATCCTTTGAGAAAATTTCCGTTGAAAATTCGGATCCGTAGCACAGCTTCTATGAAAGAACAACTGCTACGAGTCTACGAGCGATTTTAAGTTTTTGTTGGAAAGATATTACTGATGCCCTGTTTTCCTAAGATTTTAGATTCTTATGAAAAAGACCAAAACCTGCATAGTTACCCATAAATTAAATAGTAATATTTGTGCGTACAGTCCTCATCATTCCAGTTATAAATTAAATCCATGCATAAAAAAATTGGGTATTTCTGACTTCCAATGGTCGTTTTAGTGAATTTAACCTTTCAAATGGGCAAATAGCGAGCGAGCGCGCGGTTGACTCAGCTCTTGATTTGCCGTGTTGTGCAGGCTCCGCAGTTTGTCCACTGCGACTAAAACTAGACTCTGAAATAAAACTATGGAAAATGTTTTAGCGAAAAGGGTATTTTCAACTCCGTCTTAAAATATACAAACATTCATAAATTATGAGTGAATTTGTAAAGATAAACAAGCAGAAATATCTATGTAAAAATCAAAAGTATCTTACTTTATCTTCATCTCTTGATTGCATATTAATATTTATTTGGTACCGAAAAGCTATCGGAACGAAATTCAATTTAGCCAATGAGACCTCGTTCTTTATCTATGCACAGAAGGTCCTTTATTTGATGGCTCTCGGAAAAGCTGTTGTCCTGTTTTCCGCGCGTTTTCGAAAAGTATGGATACACTCTATTAGTAAAATAAACGAACCGATTAATCTTTTCCGCTAATATTATTATTAATATTATATATATTAAGAGAAAGAAGAATAATAGATATTAAGAGACGGGACCTATTATGTATGTAGTGGTAATCAAAGAGCTCAATAAATAATTTCAAAGTTTTTCTTTACGTTTTCGGTTTCTTGTTGCTGAACAAAATAAATAAACTACTTTAAAATCTTTAAGGAAGGGGTATAAAAGCAGCTTACGTTGATAAAATTTTGTAACATAACACTTCCATTCCACCAATTTAATTCCACGTTGCGTAAATCGCATCTCCACTAAACTAACGTTGAATATTCATCACATTTAGATAGTAGAGGCGATAGACCCACATCAGAAAAACATCAAAAATGCATCAAGCGGAAACATCCGTCGACAATATAAGAGCTATATTGCGAATCATGGGCCTTAGTGTACGGCTTATTTTAGCACTTCACTTCGGTATTTTGATTTTTCCGTTTACAAAAAAATCTTTTTAAGTCTCATTTTTTAAAATTTGACGTATTTGTGAAATATTTAATCTTAATGAGGCCGTTTATGATTAATCAATGCTAACACATGAATGTCAAAAGTATTACACGTCACCTCCACTTTAAAAAAATATGCAACACCGCTAGAGACATCGTGAAATAATGTCGTCTTAGGCCTTTTTCACATGCATATGGAATGTGCGACCGTGTCTTTGTCCTCGTCCTTATAAACACGATTCGACGCGGCAACTGTCTTTACAGTGAATTATTGTCATACTCCAATACACTGGTTTACATGAACACGGCACGCAATTGCGTAGAATGCTATTGCTATAGGAAAAATTGTATACAGAGTGATTTTTTTCGGAACTACTCAGGGGAAGTCTGAAACCGAGAGAGTTATCGTAAAGTCATGTAAGGAGTTACGATCTCAATTTAGAAAAAAATAAGTTCTGTAAAAAAAGACCAAGAGTTTTTTCACTTCTACAACAATGAGCTTTTGCATTTTTGGGTTCATTGATGTATTGTAAATAATAAATGTAGGAAGACGATATACCAAAAGTTATTGGAACACGGTTTCAACTTCCCTTGTAGATCTGAAAAAAAAACTCAACCTGTATACTTTTAAATTATTTTAGCAATAGGTTTTTTATCCATATAATAATAAAAAAAGACCGAGGTGACGACTTCAGTCTGATCCAACAACAACACTACTGCGACCATCGCTGCCGTCAGGTGACCATTCATAAACGGTGTACGTACACGTGAAAAGGCCTGCACCGCGCGTGGCACCGCGCCGTATAGACGGCAACCGTATGCATATGAAAAGGGCCTTAGAGTTTGAAAATACTGTAGAAAATACTTTCATTTGTTTCGTCCAGCTCAGTAAAATTCTAGAAGGCTACGACATGCATGCCGTAACGAATCAGAGGCTCCATTTTAATTCTCCAAAATACGGTATCGATTGTTTCGTTTCGCTTCCTCTGCAACTTAGTACTTACTCTTATTTGGTGTATTAGAGAACACCAATTAGCCGTAATATTTTACAGAAAAAATTAAGAGAAATCTGTAAAAATAATACTTTTAAAAATATGGTCAAAAAAGGGGGACTGATTTTCTTAATGGGGGACTATTTCGTTGAGTGTAATATCAAATCAAAGGTATGGATTTGGACAATTCAAAAGAGTTTTTGAAAAGCGTCACACTTAGCAAAATACATTGCAAAAATTTAAAAAGCATCAGTAGTTACTAATACACACGAATCTTTGTAGTAACTGGTGCCTGTGTATATGGATAATCCACACAGCATCATCTAGCTCCAACAAATCCGAAGAAATATCTGCAGATCGTACATATATTAGTCCCGAGGCGGGAATCAAACCGCAACCTCCTGCGTCGTCAATATACGCACCTATACGACAGAAGTTTACGGAACGCGAGTTACACTCGCACTTGAGGAGAGATTATCAGTAACCATAATTAGAATTATAACAATTTTGTATCCACAAGAGGTGTCTTGTGGATATAAAATGGTTAATTTTCATAGAACAAATATTGCATTCACTATTTTAACAATTTATTTTACTGAATCATAGTTCGTCGGTCAAAGCAAAAGGTTCTCGCATCTCATTTATATGAATCAGTGACGTGAGATATAATTAATTGTATGTAAGCATTACTTTTGTGAATTGTTAAGGGTAAACAAATTGCCGAGGCCCACCCGGCGAACGTGACAACGACCGTTCATTATTAGGGCGTGACATTATTTGACCATTATTTTCTAAACAGATAAAATCTCTTTTTACTTTTATTATAATCGTTATAGAACATAATAGTGTGTGTGTTAACACAGTTATTATTAAAAGTAAAATAACAAGTAAGTAATTTTTTTTCTCAATTATTTTTGATTCTCGTATCCATTAACACTATACACTAGTACTACGTAGTATACTAATTATAATAACACATCTATTGCAACAAAATAATCTTCAAATAATCTGTCATTCATTACTTACATACATTATCATTATCAGCCTATAACAGTCTACAGCTGGACAAAGACCTCCCCTAACTACACACATATACATCTATTATAATGGTGTATTAAGTTTTGTACTTACACACATCCAAATCTAAACACAAACACAAATACTTGTTTACAGATCTGCCGATTTCGGCTGGATCAAAATGGAAAAAATATATTTCATACAATATCCTTTGAATTCCCACTCCTACATTCCACCTTCCACCCACGTCATGAGCCATGAGCCTAATTTACTAACTACAATATATTACAGTAACTTTCTTTGTTTTTTACTATACTAATATTATAATTCAATTTTTCATGAGGATCCCTAAGTAACTTAAAACTTTAAAAATATTCTATAGTCTATGTTCATCAAGGAAAAATCAGGATCGTAATGGTGAAAGAATTTTCAAATCGGTCCAATAGTTTCGGAGCCTATCAAATCAAATCTTTCCTCTTTATAAAGAGGAAATATTTGATTGTTTGTTTGAATTGAATTAGGGATCCTCATGAAAAATTGAAATTTTTTTACAACGGGAATGTAACAAAATTTCAATTTTCATGAGGATCCCTAATTCAATTCAGCGAAGCCGGGGCGGACCACTAGTTTTATATAAAAGAAATTAAATATTGAATACAATATCCTTTGAATCCCCATCTTCTACATGTCCTCCACCCACTTAACGTCTATTAAGAGTCTAATTTACTAACTCACAACACAATAAAGACCTATTTTACATTATATTATCTAAAAAATAGCAGTAAAAACACCATAATGAGTAGTACCGCAGACGCCACCACGCACTGCTGCGCGCCGCTTGTTGGCGAGCATATTGTTGGCCATGCTGCCTGCCTCGCTGAAATATGACAGTCTGAACACCAACTTTGAATTATAACGTGGACGTTTGAATGCTTTTTGGGAGATTAATGTGCCTGTTACTACTTACCCAACAGTTATAATATTGTTATGTATAGTTGGGAATTTCCTTACTAATGAGCCTATCTATCATAGTTTTTTTTTTCAAGTAATTTTCTGAAGACAATGGAACAAATTTGCGGATGAAATAGTGATGCGTAAAACGGAAGTTTTGTAAATACGTGACAACTTGATCGTTGCGATTTTTTTTTTGAGCGGTTTTGTCTGTTGAGCCCTTTACTTAGGAAATTTTCTAAATCCTTCTATATGTTTTGACGTTCTAAGTTAACTAAAGAATTAAGGGTTGTAACTATTAAATAACCTAACTGCAGACTGTTGCAAACAAACTCCAGTTAGCTCAACTGATCAGGGTACTAAACCTCAGGTTAATAGACTTCCACGACTACATAATTTCCCATCAAATATCCCTCATATCAAAATATTGGTACAGACAGAATACAGTTTTTAATCTTACCCTTTTGTTCGATTTATCTTTTCCTATTCTTGTTTGGATATTGTTTCGCGCACACAATATGCTGGGATTGCGATCTCTTGCGGCTTCTTCGAGACACGTTTGCTCGCCCCTATGATTATTACTGTTTATATACCTTGCAAGAATTTACATAACCTATGCAGTGCTGGAACCAATATTGGAAAATTCGCCTCGTATTCCAGTATTGCTTTGGTGAATCTTGGAAGTTATACACTGATTGTTTTCTATTGTTTTTGTTCAGAGTGTTTTGGTCGTTTTCTATGTATAATAAAAAATATCTATATAATAATATTGTATTATGTAAATCAGTATTATGTATATCAGTCATTTAGTACCCATAAAGCTCTCGTACATCAAGCTCTGCTTAGCTTAGGGCTAGATGATGCTGTGTGGATTGTCCGGCATTATTTATTTATTGTCTTTATTTATTGTCTCTCTTCTGATTTGCAAAACTCTACATGGGGTTTAAATTTTTTTATTGGTTTTTTTATTGGTTTGTTCAGACCACTAGGTATATGTATTTACAAATTATAATCTACTTGACCTGAAGCCTCAACATCACTTTGAATCATTTCGGATACCTAACTCCCCAAGAACCTACTGTATTTCAAATCATAACTTCGAAGGTGTCAATTTGCAATAATAAATCTGTCATTAATTGTCGTCAAAACTTAGAAGGTGTCAACTTGCAATGATCTGTCATTATCATTACATTGTCGCGTGTAGACGGTGGTCTACACGTGTGGTCTGATACATCATATTAACATTTATTACTTAACTGAACATACTGCCACAGATAAACATTGAAAGCTAATGAACACCATGAGATACCGCATCCAAGCAAACTGTTGAATAACGTTCTCAAACAGGTATTTGTGAATCTAGTACACAATGCGGTAAGAGGGTTGGTAAACTAATATTAACAGGCACGTATCACAAACCGCAGGATCATGAAAATTTATTCCCTGATCCCTCTTGGTAGGCCATGGATAACTTTCATGTTTGGCCTGTATCCATTATTTATTACATTAGATATACTCGTGCCTACCGCATTCTGTTTACACTGGTTGGCTTTCGGCAAACTATCCGATCTACCAAGGCTAATATGACAAATTAATTTTCCATCCAGCGTTTATGTACGGTTTGCCTGCATAATTCTGGTAAGGATTTGTGCTTGTTTAGTAAGTGGTTGGGGATGAATACGGGTGAAAATTTAATAGGGGATCATGCATGGGAGTCAACTAGTGAGGACTTTACCTCTCGTACTCATACTGTGGTACAACATGTGGAAATGCAACACAAATAATGTTTTTTGTAATCTATGTTTATTTATTTTCCTAGTATTAGCATTGTATTCAAATGCCACATGCCGTATAGTGTTCCTTCGTGTCCAGTCCTTCCCAAGCCTGGAAGTGATCGCTCATCGGGGATAAGGCCGCCCTTATACTTCCTCTACTTTAAGCATCTCTGTTTGAAGTTTCTTTCTTTGTATGGTATAATAAAGTAAAAACCCCTAACGGCCTCTTTGCCGCAGTGGGCAAAGGTCCACCGACGCAGGACGTCACGCGTTCGAGTCCCGTCTCGGGACAAATGATTGTACGATTTGCAGATATTTGTTACGGATGTTCTATTCGTTTCATATGTATGTTAAAAAAATATCTATCTGTGTTTTTTAAAAGAAAATTACGCATAAATAATATAGTACCCATATCACAAGCTCTGCTTAGTTTGGGGCTAGATAATGACAGTATGAGTGTCCAGCATTATTTAAAAAAAATATGTACTTGGATGTATTTACAGAATAACCTAACACCAAGTTTTTTATAAATTTAAAGCTAGGTATTGCTGAATGACAGGTCTTTAGTTATCTATACTAATATTATAAAGAAGAAAGATTTGATTATCTGTTTGAATTTAATAGGCACCGAAACTACTGGACCAATTTGAAAAATTATTTCGCCATTAGAATCCCATATTTTCTCTGATGAACATAGCCTATAGAACATATTCAAATAGTTAGAGATTTGCATGAAAAATTTAATACTCAAACTATATGGATATACTATATGGAGTAATATACTATATGGAGTAATATACTATATATGGAGTAATATACTATATGGATATACTATATGGAGTGTCGAGTTAATGTCAAAAACCCCAATGCTGCTCAAAAAGTTAGGGATCCTTATGAAACCCAACGTGTTAATGTGTACAATTTCAGAAATCCTTTTTTAATACCCGTGCGAAGCCGGGGCGGACCGCTAATATATATTAAGAATAAATAAAATAAAAATTACTTGTCCATACATGCATTTGTCTATGTATTTGCAGATAAATCTAACATTATCACGGGTTAGAAGCTTTAGTCACAATCAAAATATTTCCCTTGCAGTTTACTTTGCAGCTTAGAAATAGAAACAGTGAAAAGAAAGAAAAATACACCTGTATTTCAGAATTGAATAAAAACAATGCCCTTTCAGTTCTACCTCATGAAAATGTAAGAAATGCAAGAGCTAGCTGTGAAAAGAAGTAGGGTAATTCCTTTTTTGCGCATGGGCGAGGAGAGTCGACAGGTGTACCAGCTTAGCGCGAAATGCTCACTTCCAAGGATCTTACACACGATTAAACTAACGCACACCCGTTTCTCCGTCTGTTACTCCATAAAGAAGTGATCTATTGCTCCAAAAGTTTGAATTGTGGTGTCATTTTCCTCTTACCTTCATATTTTACTTTGGTTCAACTTTGGCTCAATAAGACATCATGACTTTTTGATTACCCAACGCCAAATGGGCACAAATAGCGATAAGAACACTAAATCAAAACAGCGCTTTGTAGTTTGAGACCGTAATAAACCAATACAGCGATTTATAGGGTCGTATGAACTGATTAAAGTATCATTTCAAATTTGTACTTTGAGGAAAATTATAATGGCATTAGGGATTACTGACTTGAAGAATGAACCAATAATGTTAAATAACTTTGAATATAATTCGAGGATACATAAATGGTTGTGAGTTATTTAAGTCTCGTTTTACATAGTAAAAACTGTTTCTAGCGAATAAATTAAAATAAACCAAATATCTACGTTACAGCGCATTAGCATTGCCATACAGCGAGGCAGTACAGCCAGTTTCTTGGGAACACTTCAGAGTGGATATGGATCCGTTGATCTACCTGTAGTTGGTTTGCAATAGTCTGCAGTTAGCTTATGTGGCTCAAATTTGTTTTTTAATTGTAGTGTTATTTGATATTATAGGTTTTACTCTCTGTGCTGTTTTTTTAAAACTCTGTTAAATTAAATTAAGCATGGCCAACGCTGTACAAAACAGCAATCCTAAATGTAAATAAGTTCATTTAACGTAACGGTTAATGGTTCCATTAATGTGAATAAATAACATCTACTTCATATCGCTCATGACTGAATTAAAAAGATTGTTCTCCACTCCACTCCTTTGGTCAATAAACCACAAATGATAAATAATGCCATCTATGGCGCTGATTAGGGGAGGCCTATGTCCAGCACTGGACTATTATAGGCTGATCATGAAAGTTCGCCAACTATCTATAGAATAATAATTTAAACAGAACGATCTACAGTACCATTTTTGTTATCATGAGTAGCTAACATTACGGCAGAAAAAGGCTAGAAAATTTCCATCCACGATCTAAAAAAGTCAACCAGCACTGAACAAAGTAGCATTAAATTTACGGTTCAGTGAACACTGTGTAAAACTCGTAAAAGTGCCTCATACGTCAATACCTTTTGAAATACGGTAATGGAAATACGAAATAAAACAGAAAGCAAAGTATGATTAGTGTGACGGACGGAGCCGGGAGCTGAAGATCAAGATCGATTAGCCCTCTTTGTAGCCCTTTAGAAAGGGTTTAATTTGTACCCCAGTCTTTCTTTCGCACGTCTTAATCATTAGACATTGTAATGTAAATGTGTTAAAACTTGCTCGCCCTACCCCCTACGGTGGCGGGACAAAGTATTTTAATATAAGTAGCGCCAATTTGAGTGAAAAAGTGTAGTCAAGTAGTCAAGTAGTCAAGTAGTCAAGTCAGCAAGTAATAAATAAACAAGAAGAATAAACCTAGTAATACAGTCCACAAGTCGTTTCAATTCGCCTAAGGAACGTGGAGGAGAACCCTACGAGTAGGAGCTAGGACCCCCAAAGGAACGTGGAGGAGAACACTACGAGTAGGAGCTAGGACCCCCAAAAGTTTTGGTCCTCCGAAGCCGGATCTGAGAAGCCATCGTCGACAAGAAGAGCGGTACCGGGTTGACTATCGTGACCGACCCCAACCACAAGGGCGGTCACGTGACCCCGACTTCCCCGGTTCGCATAAAGCCGAGGTAGCGGGAGTACCCGAGGAAAGGAGCCGCCAACCGGCGCAACGTGCATCATTCGTCGGGGCGCACTGGGCGCTCGAAGAACCCCGAACGGGGCAGCGTGCATCGTTGTCAAGACCAGCGCCAGGGGCACGGGGTGCCTGAAGAACCCCGAACGGGGCGCCGTGCATCGTACGACGGTAGCACTGGGTGCTCGAAAAACCCCGAACGGGGCAGCGTGCATCGTTGTCAAGACCAGCGCCAGGGGCACGGGGTGCCTGAAGATCACCGAACGGTGCTACGACCGAAGACACGCGTTATCGCGGCCCGCTGGCTCACGGATACCTTGCGGTGTTATTACGAAGTGGCCAACGGGTAAACGCCTTCGGGTGGTGTGGTGTTTGTGCGGCACCACCAGTCCAACAAGAGCGCAAGGACGGCGCGGGCTGAAGTGCACTCCTCGCCGGTAAGGGACACGCAACACGGGCGCCGGACTGTAGGCACACGCCTAAGGGGTCGGACATTCCAGCCGATTCCCGAGCATCCCGTGATTGCGTGTTCCCCTCTGCTGGGTGGAACCCCCCTACCCATCCCAACGTATCCATCCCCGAAGGAGCAAACGTCAGCCTTTTGGCGGCACCTCCTGACGGACTGATAGGGACCGATAGGGACCGATAGGGACCGCTAGGGGCGTTCAAGTGCCGAAGAAGATGACCACAAGAAGCCCGCCAGCTACGAGGACAAGGACTGCCGCGCTGAGGGTATACCAGGACTACCCCGCATCACCATCAGACAGTACGCACCCCGACGCACCACCCGTATCGAACCCCGAAACAGGGGCAGGACCCGGGCCATCCGCGCCTGAAGCACGAATCGCTGGTGATACTACTGCTGACGTGACTACCAACCGCGCCGTAAATGGCAACGCTCGTGCCAATACTGCGCGGGACATAGCCGAGCTAAGCACTATCGAACCTCAAAGACTACCAAATAGTCGCGCCCAATCAGTGCTCTCGCAGCAATCGAACGTTAGCATCGCGCTGCGTATCCGTAAAGCGGAACTTGAAGCAGAAGAACGGCTCGCGGAAATACGCCGAAAAGAACTTCGAATTCAAGAAAATCTTATCAAAAAGAGATTAGCCGCAGAAGTCGCCGGAATACGTGAAGAAACCGATGCAGTTAGCGTTACTAGAGAAGAGAATGGTACTGCAGAGAGACACGTTAGTGAGTGGCTCAAGAAGCATCGCCTACGGGGGGAGCAGAGAGGATACGATCCAATAGAAACGGATGAAGGTATTAGGATCCGCTCTGCTTCAGAGGAACGAACTGCTCCACGACGACCCACAGCAAACCAAACTACATTTGAATCAAGACGACAGAGATCCCCTTTGCCAGAACAACATAGAGATGAAAACGCATTCGATAGACTGACAATAGCGTTAGAAAGAATGGCATCAAACAGACCACCTACGAGACAGATGCACGAACTACCCATCTTCAACGGTGGAGCCAAAGAATGGCTACCGTTCAGAGCAGCTATGCGAGACTCTACGAAGCTTTTCAAACTGTCACCGGCGGAGAATCTAGCTAGACTGAGAACGTGCCTGCGAGGCGAGGCACGAGCTACGGTGTCAGCACTGTTGTTCACAGCGACTGATCCATCTGTAATCATGAACACTCTTGAACAAGTTTACGGACGTCCAGAGATGATAATAGACGATGCTATTGAGGATATTAGAAGAATGCCACGTTTAGGAACAACCGTAACAGAGTTGAATGGTTTCGCAATCAAGCTTCAAAATATAGTGGCAGTAATCACAAGCCTAGACGAACGAGGATATCTACAGAATCCCATGCTAGCGCGTCAAGTTACAGAAAAACTGACTCCACATATGAAGGCAAGATGGTGCGACTATGCCGAGGAATTCGGAGATCGAAGGGAAGCGGAAATCGTAACTCTATCCAAATTCCTCATGAGGGAGGCAGATCGCGCCGTACGTCATGCATACTCGGCCGCTCGCGGACATAGTTTGCGGCCGAACGAGGGAAGTGCAAAACGCACTGAAGAGCGGAACCCTGCGAATGAACGAAACCGCAGAACCGTTCTTGCTACAACTGAAGAAAAGGACAACGCAAAGACTAAGGAAGATAAATGTCTCTGCTGCGGCGGTGAGCACCGAACGCCACTGTGCCGGAAGCTAGCGGCCCTGACCGTAACCGAACGATGGTCATGGGCGCGAGAGGCACGAGTCTGTTTTCGTTGTCTTAATAGTAAACACAGACGTTTCCGATGCAAGAGCAAGAGATGTGGGATTGATGAATGCACTCAATCGCATCATGCGTTGCTGCACTCGCCAGAGAACCGAAGGGAAACGCCCTCACACAATATCGAAGAGTCTGCCCTTACAGCAGCAGCGAGGGCACCTGAGGAAGAATTGCAAATATTGTTAAAGGTCTGTCCAATAACTGTCCGAGGTCAAAACGGCAAAGAACTGAATACTCACGCGTTACTTGACGAGGGGTCAACGATAACACTGGTCGACGAGGAGATCGCCTCGCTGTTAGGAATGAGAGGACCAGTGAGAGCGTTGAATATCGTGGGAGCCACATCAAGTCAACGTGAACCCGAAAGCCAGATCGTAACATTCGGAGTGCGAGGACAGAGTCAGGAGAACTTTCATCAGATAAAAGCCAGGACGGTGAAGAACCTGACTCTGGGAAGTCATTCGGTTGGAATAGAGCTTCTCCAACTACCCCACTTACGGGAACTTAACCCGAAGGCCGTCTGTTACTTGAACGTAAAACCACGAGTACTTATCGGCGCCGACAACTGGCATCTTATAGTAACACGGAAGCTGCTAACAGCTAAACGAAACCAACCAGCTGCCTCGCTTACGGAGTTGGGTTGGATAATCCATGGAAGCGCCCCTCTAAGAACGATTGAAAGAGACGCTGAAGTTATATGTCACGTGCGTACTCCTCAAGGCATTCCAGACAGGGATGACGAGTTGAACGAACTCGTAAAGGCGCATTTCGAAATAGACGCTCTCGGAGTCTCAGCCAAGAGGAAACCTAACCCTAATGAGGAGCGCGCTAAAGAAATATTTGAACGAACAGTCAAACGAAAGAAAGATTGTTTTGAGGTGGGATTACCGTGGGCGATCGACCATTCAGAAATGCCACCGAGCTACGATATGGCCGTACGCAGGTTGCAGGGCATAGAACGCAAGATGGATAAATCGCCAGAGTTCAAGAGCGCCTACACAGGGCAGGTGACAAATTTATTTGAGAAAGGGTATGCGGTCAAGAGTAACGAAGACCACCCGCAAACAGAACGGTTATGGTACCTACCGCACTTTCCTGTCACGAATCCCAACAAACCAGATAAAGTTCGAATGGTATTTGATGCAGCCGCGCGTTCAAACGGAACTTGTCTTAATGACGCGCTTTTAGATGGACCGGACTTACTTCAGTCGCTCCATGATATATTGTTTCGCTTCAGAATGAAGCCGGTTGCGGTCACTGCTGATATACGTGAGATGTTCCTTCGAATAAAGATAAGACACGAGGATCAAGTAGCTCAACACTTCCTGTGGCGAGGAGATGATCGCTCCGCTCCGCCACAAAAGTATGTGATGGAGTCTATGATCTTTGGAGCCCGTAGTTCACCCTTTCTGGCTCATAGCGTGAGGGACCGAAATGCAGCAGACTTCAAGGTGTCACACCCACTTGCGTACGACGCTATTACTTGCAGTCATTACATGGACGATTGGGTACAAAGCTTTGACGATGACGAAATAGCCGCCCGCACAATAAAGGAAGTGCAAGAAGTGCACAGCAAAGCTGGTTTTGAGTTGGCCAGCTGGAGTAGCAATAAGGAACACTTACTCAGAGGAATACCCGACGAAAACCGTGCACATGCACCGAAAAAGCTCGCAGCTAACGCACATCTATACGAGAAGGCGTTAGGAATTCTGTGGATACCTACTTCAGATGAACTGGGATTCAATACTGCGATGAACAAAGTACCCATGGAGGTGAAGAAAGCCCAAAGGCCGCCGACGAAGCGCGAGGCCTTAGGGGCAGTGATGTCTCTGTTCGACCCGCTGGGCTTGCTAAGCCCATACACTATAACTGCCAAAATTATGCTTCAGGAACTATGGAAAAAGAAGGTGGGTTGGGATGACCCGTTACCACCCGAGGAAGCCTCGGCCTTCGATGAATGGCAGTCTGATTTGAGGCACATTGCCAAGATTGCCGCGATGCTACGATCAAGGAAGCAACATAACGCGGCGACAGCTTCACGTGTTCTGTGATGCGAGTGAGCAGGCGTATGCAGCCGTAGCGTATTGGCGCTTGTCAAGCCAAGAAGGCATTAACGTTTCAATAGTTGCCGGAAAAGCTAAAGTCGCACCGTTGAAAACGCAGAGTATACCGCGGATGGAGCTACAAGCCAGTTTGATCGGAGCGCGACTAGCGGCTGACATAGTACGTTGTCACAAATGGCATACCGAAGTGATATTTTGGAGCGATTCGAAAACCGTGTTACACTGGATCAGAAATGATACGGTCCGTTACACGCCGTTTGTCGCACATCGACTGGGAGAAATAGCCGAACTGACAGATGCGGACCAGTGGCGATGGATACCGACCGCTCTGAATGTAGCAGATGACGCGACGCGCGCCGGCAATACGGAGCTGAAACGAGACAATCGATGGTTTACTGGACCCCAATTCCTACGAGAGAGCGAAGACTGCTGGCCCGGCCCGCATGCTTCTGAGACCTCAGAAGAGGAAGTTGTGGTGTCGCACGCCAGAGAGAAGTCGACGCTAGTAGAGGTGTCACGTTTCTCCTCCTACGAACGTCTAGTCAGAACAGTGGCGTATGTCCTCGCTTTCATCGACAAATGCAGAAAGCAGGCGAGGAGACTTGGCTTGAAGCATATACGAGAAGCCGAACGCCTGCTGATCCGAGATTCGCAAAGCGACACTTTCGCCGAGGAACTAACGCGATTATCAAAAGGACAGACCGTCGATCGCACGAGTCGTCTCTATAGACTTGATCCCGTGTACAAAGACGATAAGATAATCCGTTTGAACGGAAGAATTAACGCTGCGACGGTTCCGGACGAGATGAAACAACCTCCGATCTTAGATGGGAATCACCCGATCACGCGCCTAATAATCCGACAAGAGCATTTGAGCAGCGGACATATGGGGAGAGAACACATAGTGAACAACCTCCGTCAGCGTTATTGGATTTTACGCCTGCGACCAAATGTACGAGCGGCGCTACGTGAGTGTGTATGGTGTAAAATTAAGAGAGCCAACCCAGAGAAGCCAGTAAAAGGCGACCTGCCTCAGATACGACTTAGTACACACACAAGACCGTTCTCACGCTGCGGAGTCGACTGTTTCGGCCCTATGTGGGTGACGATTGGCAGACGACGTGAGAAAAGATGGGGAATGTTATTCACTTGCCTATCAACTAGAGCAATACACGTGGAGCTTATAGCTAGTCTAGACGTGGATTCAGCTATCATGGCAATAAGACGAATGGCTGCACGTCGAGGAATGCCCTGCCTGATAGCGTCCGACAACGGAACGAACTTCCACGGAACTGACGCGGAACTGAACAGAGCTTTCGCGGAATGGCTCCCCGCCCTCAAGGATTACGCACTCACGAAGCGAATCGAGTGGAGGTACATCGATCCTGGTGCACCGAATCAAGGGGGAGCCTGGGAAAGGATGATCAAATCCGTTAAAAGAGCTCTCGCAGTGACGCTCAACGAACGAGCGCCTAAAGAAGAAATACTTGCCACTCTAATGACCGAGATTGAGCACACCGTCAATTCGAGGCCACTAACTCATGTACCAGTAGAAGCAGAAGACCAAGAGGCCCTAACGCCCAATCACTTCTTGTTAGGAACTTCGGTGGGGCTGCCCTACGTGGGAGAATGCAACAAAAACGACAGGCGAACATGGCGCGCCGCTCAGGCACTTGCTAATGTGTTCTGGGAGCGATGGATCAGAGAGTATTTACCGACCTTAGCACCGCGAGGTGACGCCAGGCGAAACCAAACGAATGTCAAACCAGGTGATATCACGATAATAGCAGACGGAACGCTACCGCGAAATGTTTGGCCCCGAGGTCAGGTCGAGCGCGTATATCCGGGTCCTGACGGTGTGGTGCGAAGCGTGGAGGTGCGAACTAAAGGAGGGATCTTCAGACGACCAGTAAGAAGGCTCATTGTCCTACCGATGAATAAAGGCTGCGAGGATCTACGCCGGGGGGAGACTGTGACGGACGGAGCCGGGAGCTGAAGATCAAGATCGATTAGCCCTCTTTGTAGCCCTTTAGAAAGGGTTTAATTTGTACCCCAGTCTTTCTTTCGCACGTCTTAATCATTAGACATTGTAATGTAAATGTGTTAAAACTTGCTCGCCCTACCCCCTACGGTGGCGGGACAAAGTATTTTAATATAAGTAGCGCCAATTTGAGTGAAAAAGTGTAGTCAAGTAGTCAAGTAGTCAAGTAGTCAAGTCAGCAAGTAATAAATAAACAAGAAGAATAAACCTAGTAATACAGTCCACAAGTCGTTTCAATTCGCCTAAGGAACGTGGAGGAGAACCCTACGAGTAGGAGCTAGGACCCCCAAAGGAACGTGGAGGAGAACACTACGAGTAGGAGCTAGGACCCCCACAATTAGTGAGTGCTGTACGTCCCATTGTCGCAGTTTACTGCCGCTCGCTGCATTGCCCATTCGAACGCGGAATATCTTTTAAACAGGTATACAAAATTATTAATTTCCTTTACTTCATTCTATAAAATGTTTGTTTTCGTTTTACCTCAAAATGAAGTCAGTCATTCGAGATATATTGTATTATTTTTAATTCCACGAATCAGACAGCGAGGGCCTAAATGTAACTGGCAGAACGAATTACTTTTTACGTATTAAAGTGACGCGAGGTTTGTGTGATGTGATGACAGTATTATTCATTGATTAGCTTTTGCTCGCGGCCTCGCCCAACTAGCATGCCTACACCCTGGGAAAGCAAAAAACTAAATAACATTTTTATTCATAAATAAAATAATAATAAATAAGTAAATAATGCTGGACATTTCAGATATCACACCCAAAGCTATTTTATGGGTACGAGTACTAGATGACTGATATACCTATTAATAATACATTAAATTACAAATATTTCAATAATAAATATTTTTATTATTGCTCCCGAGGTACGAATCGAACCTGCAAATTGAACGCCCCTTCTGCGTTGCAGGCGAACTATCGCTCACCGCTCCACAGTCGGTCGTAATTGAACTTGCTGTCATAGTGCTTTCATTAAAACCATATCTACCACGCAATTGGTAATAATTAAACAAATCCAGTAAACAAACTAAACAACCCATTTAAAAGGAACGTTTCTAGAAACAAGTGATCACAGAGGAAACCACAAGGGTCGACTCCGTGCTCAGGTGAGATTAAAAGTCCGGTGCACTTGTTTGCGGCGAGCTCGGTCGACTGGTGAATGCCTCTCCCTCGCTCCCATCCCATTCGCTATGATTAATGTGAACGGTATCCCTGCAAATAAGTATTGCATACCCTACTCTGGGATGTATTGCACCGTAATTACGAAGCAGGCTGGGGCAACTCATTTTTGAATCCTCTATCATATACATGCACTATCTCTATCGCATAATCGGAGCGTACAGTTGCATGGAGCAATTTTTCAATTTGTGGAATATTTTCTCAAATTAATAATAATAATAATAATGCTGGACAATCCACACAGCATCATCTAGCCCCAAGCTAAGCAGAGCTTGTGTTATGGGTACTAGATGACTGATATACATAATACAATATTATTAAATAGATAGATATTTTTTATTATACATAGAAAACAACCAGAACCCCTGAACAAATATCTGCAGATCGTACAAATATTTGTGCCGAGGCGGGAATCGAACCCGCAACCTCCTGCGTCGCACTATTCTATTGTACTATTCTCATTGTTCCTCGATGTAAAAGCAATCACAACGTCCTCAAGGTGGCACTAAGATTTATAGCAGTAGGCCTCGACCACTAACGACGGCCGGTGGCCACCGCCCCGTTGACTGATGTTCTACATTTGTTTCAACTGATTTACTTTCCGTATTCGCACACATTTACACGACTCTAGCAACAAATTTATCGTCTGCCGCATACATAGTCTTTATACACATTATAGCTAAAACATTGACGCAATATTGTATTTGTATAAAATTGGTCTGTGAGCATTCACCTCAGACAAAGTTTTCATTAGGAGCGGGCGTAAGTTTGCGGTGAGTGTGCGAGAGGGAACGTTTGGCACGGCGCTGATAACACAACAAACAACTTGTTACAAACATGTTTAGTTTTAGTTATTGCTTCGAGTTCGACGCTTTAACTCATTGGTCTAATAATGAAGAGGGGAGAGGCCGCTATAATTAAGCTCGGTTTTGTAGAAGGGAGCCTTTCGCGTACCTTAAAGTTTCAATCATTTGAACCACATCACCCATGTCTGTCGAATTTAAACATTAATGTGTTAGGTTAACAGTGTTAATATATTTCTACACAGTGTAGGTATTCGTTACCGTATCGCAGTGGGAATAACACCCACTCGTACATTGAATTTATCAGACTCTTCATCAGGTTAGCCAGTTTTGGCTGTGCCGGGATCAACGTCGGGTTTGGTTCGTCAAAGCGAAGCAAGATTAAATTACGCACGCGCGCATGGACGCCGCCGACGCGCTGGCGCGAACATTACGTATTTTATTTGTACCTCTAAAAATTTTATTTCACTTAAAAACAGCAATGTAGTTACGTAAAATAAAATCAGATAAATATAATGTCTGGAAAGAAAACCAGCCAAGAACGTGTCAATTAGACGTGTTCAACTGGAAAGCACATTAGAGCCAAACATAAACATCATTTAGGCTTATCAACGGCTGTTTACAATAACACTAGGTGGAAAGTGGCGCATTAGGCATGTGTTTATGCTGGCTACGTCTTTTGTAGTGTGTCCGTTACACGATGTTAGGCAAAGGGGCAGGAAGAGGAAGCGGTTTATCTGTGCTCCGGAACTCAGGAAGACGTACGCCCGCGCCGGTTCTGGGTCCGCGCTGAATTCCTTTAGGCTTTACATTCGTACGAAATTGCTATTGTGTTGTCTGTAGTTGTCTGAGCGCTTTTGTGTGCCTTTCTAGCGCAGCGGGAGATATACTAAACTGTTTTATTTATGTCTACCTCTAATGTTTGTCTATTTTCTGAATTGTGGGTACACCCCACAATTCAGATCTGTTTTGTGACATCTTTATTAGGTACTAAAAAAGCTATGCGAGTCCGATTGTATTTAAAGCAGACATTTGTCTAGTGTGCCGTTTTATATTGTTATCTCAAGAAAATGTGGCTTTGGTCTCCTTGCCTTTGCTAAACAAACAGAATAGACTCGTTCGGTCTTTAGGGAGCGATTTTAAGCGAAACATCACGATTCCTTCTTACCACTTTTTAAACTATACTCTTTGGTCTATACGTTCGTCCTCCGTTGTAGAGTAACTTTCAATAAAACGTGTCACGTATAAAAGTTACTTTACAAAGCTTTATATAAAGTGCTCTTAGCGCCGTAAAACAATGAAGTTAAGTAAATGGAATCACAAAAGTTGCGGGAAAATGTTTTTCGTAAAGCAAACACGACATTGATTCACAGTTGTGAATATTTTTTGTTTTCGCATTCTCGGATGTCAAGAACTCAAGATACGGACCCTTCACTGTCGAGTGCCACTCATACTTCTCTCGCTATCGTCTTCATGTTTCTTAAATTAAAACATTCGATTCATTTGGGGTTCGTTGTAAGACATTCTAATTTTACTAGAACCCTCTGATGATGTTCCATCCGATAGTTTTTAATCGATATTTTGAGTATTGGATCGAATATGAATACTACGACTTTACAATACAATGCCAGCATAACACCCTCGTGAGTAGGTAACTTGATGTGCTCTGCCATATCACATGGTGCCTAGATGATTTTGATTAAGGTTTTGAGAGTTAAATAGATAATTTTACGGCAACCTGGGTCTCGATACAACAAAAGTGAGTTAAAAAAGATCTGGTATCTGGCGCAGTGCATCAAAATTTCCATAGATCGAGGTAATGCAGCCAGCGTCTTGAGGAGAATTCCGACTGGTATTGATATGGATCAGTTGAGCTTGTAGATGGTTTGCAGTTAGCTAAATTGTTTTGATTGTGAATAGTAGTTGTAATTTGTTTCTTAATAAGTGGTCAAAAGAAGGTGTAAGTATGAAAAACACTTAGTCATGAAAATATTGGTGGGTTATTGGCATTTTCCGTCAGGTGTGATGATCAAAAGAAGATGTAAACATGAAAAAAGTGTTAGTCATGAAATATTGGTGGGTTTTTGTCATTTTCCATCAGGGAGATGGTCAAGGTGTAAGTATGAAAAACACTTATTCACGGAAATATTTGTTCACCAATATTGAAATGACCAAGTTTAATTATTAATTACCAAAACCATTACCTTTTATTTGAACTGAAATAAGGGAGAAGTTCTTTTTTATTTTATTTAATCGCGTTTTTCTGGTAATTTGCATTTATTTTACCTCGTAGCGATAAATTAAGGCGACTTTGTAGGTAATTAAGAATAAGCTAAGTGAGAATCTTGTGGCGGGTTTTATAAAAACAAAAGAAAGCTGGTAAACTGACTACATATATTTACCAAGTGTCCATTACGGATATAAAGAACTTTTGACGACTGGGCCGTGAAATATAAAACATAAGTTCAGTTCAAAAAATTGGTAAATCGTCGAAAAATTGTCGTATCAATGATCATGATCACAAACATCATCTTAAATGTTTGCAACGTACAAATTGGCAACAGCATTTTTTTATCAACTAGCGGTACGCCCCGTCTCCGCACGGGTATTTAACAAAAAATTCAATTTTTATGCGGAACCCTAATTTTTTTGAAAATATTCTATAACCTATGCTCATCACGGAAAATTTGGGATTCTAATAGTGAAAGAATTTTCAAATCGATCTAGTAGTTTCGGAGCCTATTCAATTCAAACGAACAAACAATCAAATCTTTCCTCTTTATAATATTAGTATAGATAAATTATATAATACACCAGTTATTTATTTGTCAGCCGCACCTGGTACCAACAGCACAACTGTTTTCATTTCAACTCTGACTAACCCCTAAAACTATAGTTAAACGCCTGCTACTTTTACCAGTTTCTCGTAAATGTCTACCTGAAGAAATACGAGAAAGGCTAATGACACTATTTCCTTTACGAAAAGACGCACACCAAAGCAGAATAAATGAAACAGATAAATAAAGCCAAGAGAAAAAATTGCTTGTTTACATCACTAATCATAATAACTAATAACTTACTTGATATAGAAATGTAAAATGACGTTGTTGCACGTTAAAAAAATATATTTAATTTATTTTGGAATACATCAATTAATTAATGATGCTGGACAATTCACACATCATTATCTAGCCCCAAGCTAAGCAGAGCTTGTGTTATGGGTACTAGATAACTGATATACATAGTAGAATGTAGATAGTTTTTCTTAAAAGTACATAGAAAACGACCAGAATACCCTGGACATATATTTGCAGATCATACAAATATTTGTCCCGAGGCAGGAATCGAACCCGCAAACTCCTGCGTCGCAGGCGGACCTTCGCCCACCGGAATAAAAATGTTTTACAAACATGTTTTACTAAACTAATAATTAACGATAACCACCAATACTAAAGTAAATTATAACACACTTAGCACTTGTATAAACGTAAGTTTTCACAGAAGACAGAGCTCAATAACTTTACTGTCTTAAGCTTACAAAATAAACAATTAGACAATGAAGATGGCATGAAATTTTTATATATCTTGTAAACAAAAACCTAATAGTAATAATTTATGACTGCATGTTATTTTATTTTAAATCTAATTATATACAAAATCTTTGTACGCTCGAAAGAGTAAATTGTGTAGAGCAAACAATTATATTTAAGATCTTATTTATAACCACAATCACATTTCAATGACAAGTCAAATTTAAAACTCACCACAGAAGTGTTGTGTTGGGTTCGATCAGAAATTCATAACAATATGCGCTTTTACAGTGCACATTCTGGCTGTGCACCACCAAATATAATTTCCAAAGGTGTTTCTGATAGGTAAGGAAACACATAAATTACGTCGATAGTAATAGGTTACTGTTGCACAGCTTTGATTTAATACCTGGCTAGAGAAACCGTATCGAATCGTGGATCTACTCTAAAGCAACTAAGTTTTTCGCAATTTATAGCGAAATTTATTGCTGTTTACGATTTACATGTTGTTCTTCGGATTTCAATATACTAGATGAGTTTTTCAAGCGTGGATACTTGAAATCTGGCTATGGAATAAACTAAATATCTCAATGATCTATCTTGAAAACATGGATTTACAGTAATTTATAACTAGTGTAAAATATCTGACTTTGTGCCATGTATGATTTAACATAAATTATTAATATATTATTTTTGGGACTTTTAACAAAGTTCCAAAATTATTGATTTTAATTAATAAGAAGATAAAAACTGTATTAACTCTACAAGTAAATAATATTGACAGCCAATTCTTCGCTTCGAATGGTATCTTCCATATTTAAATAATTTATTCTTATCAATTTATTCATTAGATTCATTCCCGATTTCACTGTTTTATAGCATTCGGAATCGCGGTGTGTGGATAACTGCCGATGCAATAAAGTAAACCTCCCGGGACCGACCCGTCTACGGTCTTAATTAACTTTTCAACCAGGATTTTTCAAATAAAAGCAAGGAACACAGAAATTATACAGTAATCCCCAGTATGGTAGCTTGATTTTTAATGTACATTTTAGGCTGTCCATGTTTTAATCACTATAGAAAGATAGTTATCCGCTAGTTCATGAAAACGATAACAGAATCAAAAAGAGATGCCAAGTTTTTAGAGTTAAGTTAATCTTCTGAGCGCGCTATCTAAAATCACTGTGAAGCAAGCTTCTAAGTTTAGGAATCACGTACAAAGTTACAGCTCTACTGAAGTCCGAAGAAAATAACTTTGTAATTAACGCCTCAGTTAAAGGTGGGCAAATCTTCTAATTGGAAACTTGAAAATCATTTTATATTTTATCCGTGGGGTACCGAGGCCCTCTGGGTTATTTATAAAATATATGAGTGCCTGGTCGAGGTGACGTAAGATCCGATAGCTGGTCAGTATCTGGCGCAGCGCATCAGCATTGCTTACAGCGAGGCAATGTAGCCAGCGTCTTGGGGATGCTTCCAACTGGTATTGATAAGGGTCAGTTGAGATACCTGTATATTGTTTGAAAGAGTCTTCAGTTAGCTTAATCCTTGCAAATATAAATTGGTTATTAAGTGTAATAAAAATATAAAAATAAGTTAAGTTATTTATTTGTTGATAAAGGTTTTATATTGACCTAATAAATTGATATTCAGACTTCTACTGACTGGTTTTATACCAAATTCCTCCAAGTGATTGGAAGAATGTATGATCCCACTCATTAATTTTAACAAATAGATTGTAATGATCTCCATATTTTTAACCCTCGCATGACACACAATATTGCTGAAAAATGTGGGAGCACAAAAGTGCCTGTAATATTGCACCTGTCCGTCGTTATTATTTGACAAGGGTCGACTTGCATGTATCATTTTGACGTTGCGAGTAAATTTCTGTCGCTTGAATAAGTAATCACTTCCTTTTTGTCAATGATGTCCCATAACTAGTACTGGTAGATGAGGTATGTAAGTAATGCCACAGAAAACATAAACATCTTGTTGTAAGGGTAAAAACCTTTATTGAAAAAGAAATAACAATTTCAACAACCATATTACAATATTAAAACTTATACATAATAAATTTATTCCACCAAAAATGTGTAATGCCACAATATGACGAATCAGTGAATGTCTTGCCGCTTTTATACGGATTGCCTTCTCGATGAACAGCTATTTTATCGGATTTCATAACTCTTTTTTACTTAACCATCAACATATTTAAACATATTTGTTATATCAACATATTATTTAAAAAACATGTCGCTTTTTGATAAGCGCTGTTGGATAAAAATAAAAATCATAAAATATTGGCAGCACTTACTTTGTTTGTATTCAAATACCATATCGTATTTTTCACAACTCTAAGTTTATGTCACAAAAAAATTCTACATAATTGGTTAATATTCATTGTGACACAAATATCACTTCAACATAAATATTATATGTAGTATAGGTGGAATTACAATTAGATTAGTTTTAGGTATATCACACCAGTAGAATTTAAAAGTTCTTTGTTCTTGTGAGTGCTTTCTTTTTCTCTTACTACACTAAGTACCTTTATGAGACTTCGAGTGTTGCTTATTTGTATAACACGCTTTAATGAAAGATCATTCCTTTATTGATTTAGGCTTTCGCGAATGTGATATTTGTTTATTTTTTGTGATATATGACTCTGAATTCAATTTAATTCGATAATTCAGTTTCCAAACTAGCATTAACCTAATTCTCGATTTTGACGACCTCTTTCGCGCGGTGGGCACAGGTCCGTCTGCGACGCAGGAGGTTGCCTTGGGACAAATGTTTGTACGAACTGCAGATATTTATTCAGGGTGTTCTGTTCATTTTCTATGTATTTTTTAAATAATATATTTGTATTATGTATACCAATCATCTGGCACCATAACAGCAACACCTAGCAACACCTAGCCCGGTGATGCTGTGTTGATTGTCCAGCATTTTTAATTTATCTAAGGTAGTTGGTGATTTAGGGTTATTTTTTAACTTATCTGTGAGTGTTTAAAGTGAAACAAAGGGCTTGTTGGAACCTGGGCTAGTTTAAAAGACAACTTCTATTCATCTTACACAATAACATGTGCGCAGCCTGTTACTAACTCTGATGGTTTTTTGATGTCTTTATGATGTCTCATCCTAGTCGACACATGTTGTAATAACATTGTTGGACGCTGTTTTTTTTAGATTATTTAGCATAATACCTAATATAGGGTTCCACACTTGAGGGTTCAGTTTCAATAACAGAATAAAGGGAAAAGTAGCAAAATCCTGATTATAAGTAAAAAAAAACTAAATGATCTCTAGAGGCCTAGTAATCATCAGTAGGTATATAGGGTGTAACCAAAAGCACTACACTTAAGGGTTCAGTTTCAACTATAGAACAAAGGGAAAAAAGTTCACAAAAATCTAGATTTATAGTATAAAAAAATAATCACTGGCCATTACTAGACCTCCATCATTTTATTTTTCGTTTCTAATTTCGCTTATTTATTTTGGATCGAAAAAAAAATATTTGTAGTCTTAGTACCTACCAACTGCATCTGGCGCGTCGCGTCCGCCGATTATATCATCGCGGATCGTTGACCGCAACAGTGTTGTGTTTTCTAATATATGTAAAGAATGGTTTCCTCTACTTCGACATGACTAAGTCGAAACTCGACTCGCACGTCTCAAGATCATTGGTACAGTCGGAAGGTTCATAAGCATTTTAATAAATTTTTAGTGGCAATGAACACATGCGCCAGTCTTTGCCTTGTCTAATGGTTATTTTGTTTTAACTAAATTCTTAAATTTTCAGATTCTATGACCAAGACTTGAAAGTTTTGTCGTTATTTCTTGTTACACCCTGTATTTTCATATTGCAGTTTTTTTATACACAAGTTTATAAAATATTATCTGGATTTAAACCTATATTTGATAACGAATATAAACATATGAATCAATTAACTTCGTCGATGTTTTTATTTTTTATTCAATAACGTTCATTTGGTACAGCTTTACTTACTTGGACACTATAGAATCTTTTTTGGCAAAGTACTTACTTCCGCATTGGCACAGCACTTACTTCCGTAGGATCTATATTCCTACAGCAGTGTAGCATTCTTATTGCTCAGTCGTAGCAGCTTTTCCTACGCTCTGGCACACTTATTGCTACACATAGTACCTTTATTGCTACGCCGTAGTACCTTTATTGCTACGCCGTAGTACCTTTATTGCTACGCCGTAGTACCTTCATTGCTACGCCGTAGTACCTTTATTGCTACGCCGTAGTACCTTCATTGCTACGCCGTAGCCATGTGTCGTATCAAGTGGGCCGGCCATATTTCGCGAAGAACCGACAACCGCTGGAGTAAACGTATTCTTGACTGGAGACCGCGTCTCGGTAAACGTAGTGTAGGACGCCCTCCGGCGAGGTGGGATGACGATCTGTGAAAGACTGCTTGGCAGATGCGGGATGCGAAAAGCTGAAGACAGGGCACTATGGTGCTCAGTAGGGGAGGCCTATGTCCAGTTGTGGACTGGTGTGGGCTGATGATGAGTTATATCAAGCAACATTTTTCGTTCACATTTTTATTCAAATTGAATATTTCACTAAATTATTCCATGCCTAGTAAGAACTATAAGTAACCTATGCAATACCCGTAACCCACACCGTGAAAACTCTCCCTCTTATGACGGGCCCCTAAAAGTCTTGCATGAACAAAGCGAGGGTTCTTTTACATAAAATGAGGAGGTACTTACACCGCTCGTTGGCGTGGACAGTAAGAAGTATTAGTGAGATTTATAATTGTTATCTATTCTAGCGGTGAACAAGGCGAGGCAGACTTATTGCGGGCTTGCGTGCTAGCACTTAATATATTACGAAGCCTTAGCCAAAATGTCTTTGTTTACTACAAGTGCTATGTTTACTAATAAAACTTTAGAATTCTTGACCTACGGACGTATGTTTTTGTACATTTCATATGATTTGATATGGTTTTAGTTCCTGGACACAGAAGTCTTTTTCATTTGACAGCACTGAGCAAAGATTATTTAAAAATAATTATGTTCTAAGCATAGGACACCTTTGCACCGGGAATGTGCGGGTTAATTGATGGCTGATTTAATATTTTATTTATGTATTCAATAGAAAAATCTTATATCAGAAATTGACTTTGTTCCAAATATATATGAATAGCTGACAATAAAGTAAAGAATCTTCTTTAAAATCATACAAATAATTATGTGACGTCTAGATTATTCAAACTCAAAAATAGGTGTATTATTTTACCTTCAAAATAAACAAACTCATCGAAGACAGAATTCAACGGAAATGTCACTTGACTGCATTCGACCGAGAAAACATTTCAAACGTTTCAGTTTTCTCCAAAATAAACGTTTCTTATCTCCTCCTTTGAGTACATATTATAACAAGTTTCAATATGGGCAAATTTATAAATGCTCTACTACCCTGAAATTTCACTAGTATTAAACTATAGACTATAGAAAGTATACTAAATTTACCCGTGCATTAATCGCACTACTTATTTGTTGTCTTGATATTTTCGTCAGAATATGTTTGCATATTTATTCTCAGTAATATGTATTAATGTTTAAACTGATTTAACTTAAAGTATAATTATATTATATTGATGATGATGATGATAATTATGCAATCCCTACACATATTGAGCTACATAATCTATCGATAATAAATTGATATAAACCACTTGATATTCATTAATTTTTCAAGAACCCAAAGTATTGCTTATTTTAATGATATACCCCAAATCCTGCTGAGTCTTCAGATGAGTGAAGCCTCTCCAAAGGTTCACAGGAAGCAAAGTCCGGTACTCGTGATAATCACATCGACCCTTCCCGAAATGGCACGCAAGATAAACGACTACCTCTATTTTTATTTCAAGGTAAGATAAATTTAAGTGAGGGTGCTTGGGTGGAATTTGAATTTTACAACGGCAGAAAGAATAGAATTACGGTGTGACTGCGAGATCAATAGGTTAATTTTTTTTTGCTACTTTAGACTTGCCTTCTTGCTTACTAATAACAACAATAGTCGTTTTTTTCTGTTGACAAAAGGAGCAGGGCCGCTATGGCGCACCATGTATTTTAACTGTATGAGTTCTTTTATTTAATATGAGTATACGTTTCCACTGCAGTATACACAATATATTAAAATGAACTCTTAGGGAAATAAAAAATCATTTTGATCTTTAAAGATTGAAACGAACTGTCTAATATATTCCTTGCAAAAAAGACTTACTTTATAAAATATATCTATGCAGACGATAAAATTTTTAAGATGAGTTTTACTCCATTCCAAAAACTGACTTTACCATAAAAAGATTGAGACTATATCGTTCTAATTAATAACATTATATCGTTTTTAAAGTACAACTAACATATTTTAGTATGTGATAATTGATTTGACTGTTCCAAATAGGTAACATTTGAACCTATTGATGACAATAATTTAAAATCCAGAGACTCTTACAACCCTCCACGAAGAGAAAACATCACTCAGGCGAATATTGAATTATTTATAACCGGCATTGAATGGAGCCCAAGAGTGTTTTGACACCTATCGACTGCACTCTACTAACACTTCTGAATGATGACTCTCTTTTGTGAACCAGCCTTTTGTTATTCTTTGTATACTGCCGGAGTATCATTTTTCAAGTGCCTTGAGCAATACCTTTAAATAAAAATTTTCTCAAGTGTTTTCGATAACGTTTGAAATTCATAGATCTAAGTAAAATGAATGCATCCTGAATGCCCCGCGTGGGGATTATGGGCAATAACCCCCAAATGATAAATAATGCCACTTATGGCGCTCATTAGGGGAGGCCTATTTCCAGCTGTGGACTTTATATACTGATGATGATGATGAAGTAAAATGTGTCTAACCGCTTGAGCATCTTATTAAGATACATTTTAATACGATTTATCCACGAAGAAGTTTTATTATAAAAACTATCATCTATCCGTTCAGACCAGTAAAAAAAATATTAGCTGCACAGACAGCGCAGAACCCACTGAAAGAACTAACCGCAAAATTCAATCACGTAGGCACAACGTGGTGGTAGCGTATAAAATAAAACGCTCCAGCCTGTATTGCATCGTTGATTTGTTTTCACTTTGTTACTTTTACACTACATGTATCCAACATTGTCACCAAAAACCGTAGACCCCTTTCAGCTTCGGTGACGATGCGTCGTGGAACGTCTAAAGTGGGCATACGTAGATCTGCTCGTTTTGGTCCTATGAACGGCTGAAATCGCCGCTCGACATGAGATATGACACTTTTGTGCAGATTTCGTGAAGTTTAATTAAACATCTCCCTTGAGATGACTTTCAATGATATTAAATTTGATTGACTTGAGGAAATTACGATTTGTTTACTTAATTTTGCGAAACGTTTCATCAAACTAGACATGATATAAATATGATTATTTTTCGACTATAAACAGAAAATGTTCGTACCGCTCAATTAAAAAACCTTTACAGCAAGCTTGCTTATTGCTTGCTTTGAATCTTCAAGTTTATTGGACTTAAAAACAAGCTACAATTTAAGATTCGTTTTCTTTTTTGCCGTCGTTTCTTAATACCTGCAGTCTCAGGGAATGAATTAATTTTATTTTACACTAGAGTGCTTTAAGGAGCGTTCTTGCACTAGGAGAAATACCCCGTGAAATTAACTTCTGGATTCAGTTCGCGCTGGACACCTCTCAGGTACGGAAGATTTACGGCCGTGGGATAAGAAATTGTACTTACATGTAAGTATCTACCTAATTTAAAACGCCTTTAAAGTTTTAATTGGTTCAAGTTTTATTTATTTTTCACTAGCTGCGCCCCGCGGCGTTGCCCGCGGTAAATGTTTTTTTTTCTACATAACATAAATAACCTTATGATAACAAACACGAAAAAAAAGAATAGGTCTACTGTCTAGGTTAACGCGTGACTGATTACTACAGACTATATTATATTATACTATAGACTGATACATACACCATAAAACTTCTAAACGATACACAGTAGCAAATTCATTTTATAATCCACAGCGGTTAGTAGAATAATTATTTGTGCATCTTTTCATATATTATGTAAGTAAATTTAAACTTATCTTACTTAGATTTAGAGTGATTAGTTATAGTTTTATGCATGCTGTGGCGGCCTGTAAGAGGTTGGTAAACTCCGCACTAATTATTTATAAAATAATGTTAATACCTGGTACGTTTTGGTGTAAAGGGAAAATAAATAATAATTAAAATTAAAAATAAATAGATTTTTTTTGTAAGTTAGAGATTCTCGCGTCCCTAATTATTTATTTATTTTAGGGCATCTTTCAGCAGAGAAATACATTTTAGAAATATGTAAAGATAACTAGTGGCTTAGGATTTCTAAAATAGAGTTGCTATTGAAAGTGTGTTTATTATCTCCCCAACACTTAGTGCATGAATAAATAATACCAAATGTAAATTCAGTGATATTATAATAAATGGCCATGGCTCTCAAATAAAACCACCCATTATGGTATTAACGAATGTGCTAACATGTTGTCGTTAGTGGCCGCTGTCCAGCGCGCCCAAATAATATACTAAAGCAATTTATGACTCCTATGTTTAACCCTAAATTTGAGCCATATATTATGGTTTACTTTGTCGTTTATGAGGGCTTCAGACATAACCCCGTGTGGAAGCAGGAACATGTGTAACAGATTGCGGCAATAAGGGAAATTGTCTTTTTTATGAACGCCCGTCGACAGCGTATTCAAGGAAGCGGCACCTTGCGCGATGGATTGAGGATAGCTGTGCCTGGGCTTGCACTGATTTAACACAAGATAAGCCAAATAGCCGTTTCGTTTATTTACAGAGATGATGGTATGAAATGTGGCTGATGGTAATTTTGATATACCTCTATACGCTGTATACTCAGTTACGTTATATTCAATCACGTATTTTTTTAAACTGATCATTAATTATTAAATTTACTTAGGTCCTTAATAGTATTTGCCTAGAGCGAGATCACTCAAAGACTTACTGTTAGGAAATGCATAACAATACATAATAATATTAATAAATATATGAGGATGAATAGATAAGTATTCGTGGTAGTTTCAGAGAGCTAACTTACGCTAGGAATTTAAACTTATAATTTCTCTACTAGCCATATTCATAACAACTAAAACTTAACGTATAATTTCTACTTTTACCTACATTTAACAAGTATTGAGATAGGATTGATTGTTCAAGGTTGTATTTATCTTTATTTAGCTGGTTAGTTAAGTTTTCAATCTAAAGTTCTATTTAAATACGGAATTGAATCTGAAAACTTACCTAAGTTACATACATTTTGCAATGTTTCTCAGTAAAGTAAGATATGCTAGCTGTTGATTCAAGATACAACTAAGTACAAAGTTCCGGTATGAAATATGTAGGTGTAGCTTTGAAAAATGCCAGCCAAACTTTTGAAAGTCTGAAACATAGCTCTTCTTTTATTCATGCCCCGACATGTGGCGTTCCCGTTGTGTACAGGCTTTCTTCCCTAACAAAATAAACAACATTTATTTAGAGTTAGGTCCTTTGAGAGGCTGCTTCCTGTTCTGATGTTTTATGAATGAGCTCTTATGCAACTTTCCTTCATGCATTTAGTGCACCACTTAAATTGCTACAAAGTATACGTAGAAATGAAGTGATCTACGTTATACAACTCATTACAGGTTTTATTATTTTATAGAAATAAAGTTAATATATTGTCAAATTTTTTGCATAACATTCCTTCTTAGCAGAGATTCTAAGAACTTTCTAAGATCATCCCCTCCTCCGCGATCGCGTAGGCCGTCCCTTTATCACGAAAAACAGTATCTATCTCTATCTCTCAAGGAAAAATTCGCGCGTTTTCCAGCATATCCTACGATTTTCACGCCTGATTTTACAGACAATACTCACCTATAAATGCTTACTGGAAGAGATGGAAATAAAATGGACCACTCTAGTCACTTTCGTCCTTTTGTTACACAACAAAAGCGCTTAGTTGCGTCTGAAACCTAAACGTGATAAGTAGTCACATTTGCGCAACGTAAATTTGACCATTGTTCGTATCATGAAAAAGTCGATATTGCTATGTTAAGTGATATAGCATAGGGCAGTTTTGTCGGGACAATCTGGTGGAAAACTTGTAAGGTATGGAAGTAGGAACGTATAGGCTTTATCGAAACAAGCGCTCAGTCGCGCCGCGCACATGCTTGCGTGAAGACGGCTCCGAAGGCTGAACTCAACGCGAACTCGTTATAACTTTACGATAACTTTTGTAATCAATCGCTGTATCTAAATTTATGGTGGTAAATTAAATCTGATTATATTTTAAAATCACAGTCATCATCTGATTCAGTTTTTCCCAAGTTAATACACAGTTTTGATCTGAAACATAGTGTTGATCGAGTAAAGAAAACTTTTCATCATAATACCTCAACATAACAAGTACGTATAATTATTTTAAAGTAAAGATCTTCTTCTGCAATAATAATGCATAATTTTTAGAACAATAAAAACTACTTTTTTCTAAGAGCTTTTTTTTTTTGGTATACGGGTCTTAAATACTATTCAGCGTGGGTCGTAGCTTACAGTATAAACATATAGGTATGCGTGTGTTGTATGCAACAAAATACACTCAACACTACGTATGTTTACTACATTTCACTCAAAATTAAGGTTCTATAAGAGAAAGATATTTGTTACCAGTTGGTAACAAATATCTTCTTTGATTATTATCGATATATATTAAATAATCAAAACCTTCTATTTTATATAAATTTTGAATATTTTCAGTGGTACTTTATGGTTTTTATCATCAATAGAAAGGTTTATTTATTTAATATGTGATATTTTTTATGACATTTTGTTCACAACAAAATGCTATTAACTTGCTATTAACTCTTTTTTACAATTAATTTTGTTTTTTTTATTTGATTTTTTTTTTATCTTTTAAGTTTGAATTTAATTTGTTTCTGTTTGAAAAAATATGATTGTAAAAAAATTCTTTTGAAATTCAGTCGCCAGTAAAAGTACTCTTACGATACATATATCGTAAGAGTACTTTTAGTTTTGCATAAAATCAGTAATTAAATCAAACACGGATTTCAGTTGAAATAAAAATTAAAACCGGCCAAGTATGAGTTTACTCGCACTCGCAGGATTTCGTACTATCATAGGTAAATATTTCGCATAAGGAACCCTTATATACAAATGTTTTAAAAAATATGAATATTGGAAAAAACCGGACACCTTTTCAAAACAGAGCGCTCCCGAGCGTTTCTTAACTTCGGTTATCAGTACTCAGTTTGATATGGAAGAAGGATCTTGATTGATTTATTCAATTTATTTAATTTTTATTATAGGGGTAATAGAAATACAAAGTCTGTGGAAATTTCAACTGTCTACATTTTACGTTTGACGATATTATGTAATAGCCAGCTGACAGGCGGACGGACAGACCAACTGCGGATGCTTAGTATATATAATAATAAGTATTTAGTTTTACTATGATTCTATTAATTGTGTTTCTGGGTTCAATTAATTTATATTCTTACTTTCTTTCGGTACGGAACCCTACAGTAAGATAACGGCATAAAATAGAAGACGGTATTTGAATATCGAATACCAAATAATTATTTATACATCGAAGCTTTTATACGGAACCCTAACTTTTTTTATAAATTTAGTTTATGTTGATCAAGCACAGTGTAGGATAATATAAGTGAAAAAATAATTTAAATCGGTTTAATAGTTTCGGAGTCTATTCCATTCAAACAAACAAACAAACAACCTTTCTTCCATAGAATATTATAAATAGTTTAATTAAAAAGATATAATTAAATATAATGACCACCGTATAATAAACATAATATAATCTCGTCGTCCAATTTCCGGTGACCATAATATACAAAAAAATTAAAAATAAACTCGGCCTGTTAACATAATTTATTTCCTTTGATCTCTTACTTTTCATCAAATGTTTTTTTGTTAAAGTGACATACATTTTTTTTAAAATAAAGGTGATTTTTTATCAAAATCATGATAGGTCTTCATCAGTCTAATGTTATTAATTGAAGGCAAGACTAGTTTGTATATCCAAAGTATTTATATAAACAAATTCAGTCTGACATAACATTAACCCAACATTGGTTGGTAGTTACTACAAACTGCAAATTCCCATTTACACGAAACGAGCCCGTCCTTACTAATCCTCTCATTTATCACGTAAAAAGAAAATATCGGAACGCTGCTTTAATAGTGCAACTGAAATCCCCTGTGGAAATAATATTTGGACAAATGAAAATTCCGAACGGTGCATTCGAAATCGGGCACGGTTGGGGTTTAATTCCCTTGACTGTTGGGATTCGGCGCATGTTTTTTCATTAAAACGCATTCAATACGACGACCGACGTTGCTTTGAAAGAGAACCTTTTCAAAAAATACTTATTCTGACATTCCAGTCTGCTGCCATTCATTCACGGCCTTTTTGTGAGGATTTAAAAAATAAAAATCGTTGTACCTACTTTAATGTCATCATTGTACCATGGCCGAGGTTCTGTGACCTGCTTTACCTGTTTATGTTTTATTTCTAACGAAGAGCACTCGTTTTAATTAGATGGGAGAAACAGCGGGCAGAGTGTGGCATTTACATTCATTACTCGTGGTGTCGCAGTCGTGATGCTTTGAAAACACATTTACCTACAGGAAAAAAATATGAGCCAAAAAGCTTTACAGCACGCCAATACTGTTACGTAGTCACGAATTGAGTAAATTAGTTTAAAATGAGATGATAGTACAGTTAATTTGTCCTTCAGTTTTTATACTAGAATTGAATTATCTAAACTAGATACCGTCCTAGATAATGTGCGTGTTTTTAAAATAGACTGGCATAGGTTCATGAATGGCATGTGCAAATCCAAAAATCCAAATGTAAAAATCCAAACATAGCCGGGAAAAATAACGTAAAACAGCAAACAAAATCATATAAAATTTGAACACTCCATCGAATTTTAAATGCTTCTAATTCTAAATTAGCATTCGCTTGCGCTTCATGAATTAACAATTCAAGAATACATGCAGAAATATTTTCGAGTACGCACCAGCGAATATCGGAAATGATAAGAATACCAGATACTATTTTCTGCCCGCAGCTTTTCACGCGATTTGTAATAAGGAGGCTGTGTGCAAACCTTGGTCTAAAAAAACTCAAAACGCTCAATGTTCAGTAATTTTGGCTTGAAGGGGTAACAATCACACACAGTATAATTTGTGTAATGGTGAATACCGTAATACAGTAGTACAGATGGTATAATATGTACTATACTCGGTAGTAACAAAACATGACTTCTAATTTGAACAATATCAGTCACACAAAGGCCACTTGAAATACGAAGGTATAACTTTATCAGTTAATTACATTCCTTTCTTTGGATTTGGGGCGGACTAAGGTGGTTTTGTTGCGGTCTCAATGACACCCTCACCTCTCCATTAGTACTCCTTGAAGTAGGGCTCGTATTCGCTAAAATTCCATTCCGATAACGCGTAATATTTACGCGTAATATTTACGCGTTTTGCAACCATTCGTATAAAGGATCTGATTTTCAATCAGAGTGGAGCCAATTAAATACATTCAAATGTCCATGTAAAGGCCCTAAATGATAGTTCTTAACTGTACCGTCGCTACGGAAGGTAACACTGTATTTTTCCAAACAGGAAACGGTAAAAAATTATAGAAAATTATATGTACAAATAACCGATCCTATAAATTGCACTGCCGCAAATTTTATCGGATATGTAATATATACTGTGATTGAAAAAAAAACTGCTATCCTGCTTAGATCATTTGTCGTTCTATTAGGTATTATGATATATGGATTGACCGGCATTATTATTCTATATGATAAGGATGCGGTAAATTATATTCCCTATCTAAACTAATACATAAAACGTGGAAAATCGAAGGCCCCTTACATAAAATTTTATAAAACTTAAAAAGTGTTTTGATCTACGATTGAGAATGTGGATCTTTAAGTTTTTAATAAAACATTTATTTATTTATTACAGTCAAGTATTGTGAGGTCCACTCCGGGATCGATGATGCCTCAAACAAATTTATAATATATTGGGGTAACTAAGGTTTGATATTTAAAAACGCATTTGAATCACTATGGAGTTCTACACGACTATTGTTTTTCCTCGCGTTTCCATCGCGAAAAGCTAATGAGCGGGGAATGAAAGAGGAGTGAGTGGAATTTATATAAAATTTGCGCATTTCTACCTATTGGACTAATTGTTGGGAGAAATACGAGGATGCAGTATACTCTTGCGAGTTAAACGCGAGCATGCATGGGTCAGCCTCGCTGGGGCGGTGGTAACCGTTATGTTCGTGCTTGACAAAAAACTTAACTCGCGCGCATGGTTTTAAGAATAAGGTCCGTGGCTTAACGACCGTTTTGCGTGATACAACACAACTTCACGCTTATTTATTCGATGAGGCGAACAAACCTGCCGGCGTTCGCATAACGGCGACATATCAAATTTCCATTACCAACTACAAGTTGCTTAATATCAGGCCAGTGGATGGTATCAGTGTTAATATCTTTTTAAAGCTACACAATTGTTGAGTGCATTGCATAGGTTACATAGGGTTAGATAGAAGATAGGAAGTTCTTTATTGCAGACTTAACAATATAATTAAGAATAAAAATTAAGAGAGATGTGATAATTTACTGAATATGCAGGTATTTAAGTTTCTAGATATCTATGAATACATACACGAGTTTTTTTTTTCAAGGTTACTAGGGGGGTGTCTGATACCGTGAGAGTTATCGAAAAGTCATGTTAAGTGCTCGATTTTCAAAAACATGGGTTCTCCATGAAAGCAAGGGGACTTTTTTCAATTTTTAAATAATTTCTCGAAAACAGAAGTTTAAAAAACGAATTTTTGAAATTGTAGGTTTTTTGTTGGTTTTTTTTCTCAATTATTTTGGGACTTTGCGCGCAACCAATTAAGACTATGTAAAAATACTAGTAAACAAACTAAACATCTGAAACTAACCTAAATAATTTTATAATCGCATTACTATGTTAAAAGTTTCACCTGTTTTATTTTGCCAGCAAAAACTTAGAAAAAAGCGCGGAATGAACCACAGACTAAGGAGCGAAGGCAGACCTTAGACCACAGACTGAATAATAACAGCCAGGGTTGGTAGAGCTGTCAACGTCAAAATCAAAATGGCTAATTTTAATGAGGTTTAATCTGGTTTAATCTCAGGAGGTTTAATCAAGAACCGGCTCCCTACAAAGAGAATGAAACCTTTTTCAAATTATGCATCAACCTAACGCACACCAAGATATAAAAAAAAGCAATGGCGGAGTTGACCAAAGAGAATAAAGCCACTGAGTTGACTTGACTCAAAGAGAATAAATCCACTGAGTTTGACTATTTATAGCAAAGAGAATAAAACAGATTAAACCATTATGTATAGAATGTAGTGGTTTATTCTCTTTGATTATGTATCTTCTTGAGATCTTCTACTCACTCTAATAGCTCTAATAGACTTCTAGAGAGTAAAACTAGAACGTAGCACAGAGCATATAATCACTACCACAGAGCATATAATCACTACGTTCTACGTTTGGAACGTAGTGGCATGTGGTTATAATCTCTTTGAGTAAAATCAGTGAGGGTGATAAAAGTGCCTCTCGCATACCATAAGAGTAAGCATCCTCCCACAAAGGCCAATATCCAACTGCCTAATTCATAGCAAGAGAGTGATACCGCTGTGGACACGACGGGCAGGAGTTAATAAAAGCTGCCATGAGTTTCCAGAGTGGGTCTGCCAACGGCCTGGCTGCTGTCGGTTCACAGCATTTAAAAGATCTACTGTCTGTTGGGCCTGCCCATGCAAGTGAAATCCTTCTGGAGGACTTGACATCTCTATTTAGCCTGATGCTCTCAGGTCAATTCAACAGCGAGATCAAAGAAGTCATGTATGGTGCGAATTTTTGCGTTCTAAAAAAGAAGCTTTGTGGTGTAAGACCCAAAGCCGTGGGCACCACCTGCCGCCGCCTTGCAGCTAAATTGTGTTTTCTGAAAGAAACTGGCTATCTAGGCGATTCCTTCCGACCGATTCAGCTAGGCTTTGATTCGCGAGGAGATGTGAGGCCGCCGAGTTAACGGATCTTACTTTGTTTGATCCAAAATTAATTGGCGATTAATCTGAAGTTGGACGTCAAAAACGCCTTTAAATTAGTAGACAGGGCCAGTTGCTAGTTTTCCAGCTAGATTCATTCATAAAGTTACGCTTCTAAGCATCCTAAAAGGTAATTTTCCTTGTATTTTTTGCTATTGTTTTTTTTCTGGGTTAAATAAATTATTATCTTATACCTATTATGAGATAAAATAATTATCACCACTATGGAGACGTGGGTGAAGGTCCGCCTGCGAAATAAGAGGTTGCTGGTTCGATTCCCGCCTCGAGACATATATTTGTATGTTTCTTCTGAAATATTAATATACAAATATTAAAACATGTCTCAAATATTTGTTCCGGGTCCCTTTTATTGATTAAAATGCGAAACATTTGTTTCAGGTACAAAATGAAGAAGAACAAGAAACAGCGACTGCGTAAAGTTTGTTAGCTTCTGACTGTAGAAGTTGCATTTTGCGAAGATGTCGTGATTCCAATGAGTGCGACTGCCAGTGCGTAGACAATGCACAGCCAGCTTCGTGTGGCCATTACATCAGCGTTACTGCAAATACTCTTCTCCTTCTCGGGTAAGAATAATTATTAGATAGATAGAAAATACTCTATATACACAAGGAAAAAGAAGATTACAAACAGCAAGTTACAAACAGCTTGAAGTCGAGGAAAAATAAATGGCGGCCACACAATGGAAGAGAAAATATACCATGCTTAGAAGCTTGTCTGTTTGTGTGTGTTACTCTAAAGAGTAAAGGAAGTATAAAATGGCGGTCTTATTGCTATGAGCAATCTAGGCAGTCTTGAAATGTACTGGATGTGAAGGAATATTATAGACGGTGGTACTTAAATAAGCAGATCCGTCCAGTCCGAGTGTAACACGCGCGCCGAGGGTTTTGAACTTTTGTCAATTATGTATACAGTACTGTAGGTAACAGTTACCTTGGAGATTATAGAGTAGGTAGGCATGATAGATATTTCGACTCTTTTCAAAAATTTTGGAACTTAAACAATTTCCAAAAACTGCATTGAAATAAAAAATACGGAAAATAATTTTTTGACAATTATTAGTTTTGAAATTTCGGTAGGTATCATATTTCTATACCTACTTAAATTATAAAGAGGAAAGATTTGATTTTTTTTTTGTTTGAATTGAATAGGCTCCGTCACTTCTGGACCGATTCGAAAAATTCTTTCACCATTAGAATCCTTAATTTTTCCCTGATGAACATAGGCTATAGAATATTTTCAAAAAAGTTAGGGATCCTAATGCAAAATTAAATTTTTGTTAAATACCTACCCGTGCAAAGCCGGAGCGGACCACTAGTATAGTATAAATTTACAAATTCGTTAAACTAAACAGAGTAGGTATAAGTACATACATATGTATAAGCGGGACTTTTTTTTGATTAGAGGTGGCACTTTTCTAATGTCCACCAACATCTTTGACCTTTGCCTCCATGAAGAATGGAATGGCTTGTAATCCCAACTATTCCAAGTCTCCTTTTTGTTGAACTTAGGTACGTAAGTTCAAATTATAAAAAAAACCAACCTTAGTAAACAAAAATGAGATCGGATATCGAAAATTGGTGCAAGCCAAAACTGTAGGAATTTCCCTAATCGTCAATATGGAGCAAACCAATATTATTTTCATATACCACTACAAAAGCTTGTATAATCAGCACGTTCACAAAAACCAAAAGACACAAGTTAAAGTCAAAACAACAGCATGCACATTGCACGTTTGTAATTAGTGTTTTTATAGCATGCACTCTACCTGTGGTTTCCATACACGCTCACTAAGCACCTGCTGTTAGCCTGTTCCGAACATTTGCTTCTGAACAAATGCACGCGGAAATATCTTCTGTGTTTTAAGCTAAAACTATCTGTGAAGATCTTAAAAATAGTAACTTGTAGCTTTGTGAATGCTAAGCTAAAGAAGTGTTAACTTAGATTATCTCTAAAAATAAATAAATATAAGGTCGGACAATACACGGCATCATCTAGCCCCAAGTAAAGCAGATCTTGTGTTATGGATATTAGTCGACTGATATACGTAATACAAAATTATTACAAATATAGATATATTTTTATAGAAGATAGATAGAAAACGATCAGAATACCCTCAGCAAATATATGTAGATCGTACAAATATTTGTCCCGAGGCGGGAATCGGGAAAAGTGTAAACTTAGATTACACTTCTACCTTTTGAATAGTTTTACTCTCATAATACGACCTTTATCTGCGATAGGTACGTCGAAGTACAACGACAACTTCCACTTTTAGAAGTCAGCACAAATCTCTTCCTCTTTTATATGAATTTACAAACCAGAAAAAAAAGCACGGAGCCGTTAGAACTTTTCAGTAACATATTGTATTCATTTAGTATTATATTATTGTAGAATAGAGCAATAGCCAGTAGAGGCGAGCAACCGGCGATCAGACAAACGGAACACCGGAAGCAGCTGTGTCGCTCGCGTGCTGTTTGCCAATTTATCACTAAGCTGATTATATATAGGCTGGTCCCACTGACGTGCTTTATGACCTTGTTTGCTCCTCCATTGTTCTACTATCCTTTATTTACCCAACACCTTTTAAGACGGAGTTGACAAGGAATTCTCCGCGTCAACGCTTCCCCTCGAGGAAAAAATTCTTTAGTATTTTATTAGTTATCCGTTGCGTCGTGTCTATTTGGATAGGTATTCATGCTTGACTCCATCAAGGATTCCTATTGCTTATCTTGTATGTTTTAGTTTTTTTGATGCAGAAGGTTACATTAATAATAATTGGCACGGTGGGTGTGGGTTCACCTGCGTCGCAAGAGTTTGATTCCCTCTTTAGAACAAATGTTTATGCGATCTGCAAAGAATTAATAATAATAAATTAGTAAATAATACTGGATAATCAAGCATCTAGCCACAAGCTAAGCAGAGCTTGTTTAATGGGTACTAGATGACTGATGTACATAATACAATATACTTCATAGATATATTTTTTACTTTACATAAACCAGAGCAACCAGAACAAATATCTTGAGATCGTATAAATATTTGTCCCTAGGAATCGTGGGTACGATTCCTAACAGAACAGAACACCTGGAACAAATGGGTATTTGTTCCAGGTGTTCTGGGTATTTTTATGTATATTATATAAAAACTGTATCTGTCAAATTGTATTCGGTTTATCATTCACCTAGTATCCATAAAACAAGCTCTTTTTAGTTTGGGGTAGATGATGCTGTCTAGACTGTCCAGTAATAATATATAAAAATATACAAATATAAACATTTAAGTTCTTAAAAGTAAACACAAATGAAAAAGTTTGGCAAATAAGTGATACCACATACAAACTTGCACAATAAATTGCATAAATGTAAACAAGAAAAGCGCCACAAATTGTGTTTTCAGTGGTCCGAGAGCGCAGGTGGCAGGGCCCGTCGCTACCAAATCCGCATACGACTTTAATTTAACTTTACTGAATGTCCTTCCTTGAAATGAAATAGGAATTATGAAAAGCCAACTTAAACTGAATGAAGCAAATTCGTTATAATTCAGTCTGCGTTGATACTAAAAAGTTACCCCAAACGTATAACAGAATTATATAAACCTTTCCGAACCTAAGAGTCATTTGTTGTTTTCTGTTGATAACCACAATAAAAACACTGCTTAGCCGTAACAGATTTCTACAAATTGAATAGTCATCAATCCTATTTAGAGCTTGTCTTTTTGTAAGGAATATACTTAGTAAAACAAAACAGAAGCAACGACATATTATTTTTACAAACTGTATTGAGAATGTCAAATTATTATGACCTACCCATAAGTCTATCTTCAGATGTTCAAATGCAATAGTGAATTTGCATAGGCAGGAGTTCCCGTCTCAGCAATACGAGATACGAATCGTGATCGAAGCAAGAATGCAGTTTCATAAACGGAAAACATATTTCCAGTTAAATCTGTATTTCTCGTTTGTGATTTAATGCGTTCTGAATCGTGTAAGATGAATCAAAACCGTTTAGATTAAGTCTTACTTCGTTTTGCAGACGTAATTTGTTTTAATAATAATCTTTAATTATATATATATAAATATATGGGTACATACCCATATATTTTACGTGCGCGTCCACTGTCTTGCAAAGCACCAACCAATGGTTCTTTAGTAACACAATTTTATAGAAAATTATTGAATGCACCTTAGAACATTTTCAATTAATATTATGACAGTTATGAACTAAGTTTGTTCAAATTCAAATACAAAGCAATTGTGAAAATACAAGTATAGAGGTAATTAGTGGTCTGTACAACAAATAAGAAACAATTTAAAAGTAGTATTTACATTTAGCTAACTGCAGACTGTTGTCAACTGCGTAGTACTTATTTTGATTAGCATTAAGAAACAAAGTTTTTTTTAAATATGTAACTATCTACAGGTACCTAGCTCAACTCATAATTGGATCCTAATTAATTAGGTTGATATTGGGTACATATTTTACTGTCGACTTATTGTTCAGCTAGGTACGTACTCGTTTCTAGAGAAGTCTAATAGAAAATGAAATAATAGAGCAACCTACGTTTACATCCATCTACTTATATTGTCCGTGATCGAAGTCCATTATTCCCCCGAACATGAGAAGTGGTTCGGTATGCTTGAGTGAATATTCAGTGATCCTCTAATAAGAACCTGAATTGGTTAAAAGATTGTGAAGAACCCTACAGCGATGTTTTATGAGTGTTTTTTTTTTTTTCAAAAAATAAGTCGTTTTTGTATTATATTCTATAATACACCATTAATAAAAAAATAAGTTTTGCGCGATTCGAATTTATTTCAAAAGTTTGCGCCTACCAACTCAAATTGTAACAAACCTTGCTCTGTCGTCCATAGGTGCCTAGTTACTTCCGCGTATTTTTTCAGCGTAATAATATAAAACAGCTAAGTTTTTCATTCTCAGATATAGAATGCGGTGCTTTAAAAACTGAAATTTTCAGAGGCCTTTCCTGGCAGCGACGATTAAAATTTTTCACACCACTGAAGCTTTTGTTATGCCGGCGCCGGATCCCAGCCTTGCACATGCCACGCAAAGAACATCCAATGCACCGTGAAATTGCCTATTTTCCACGTGATTTTATTTATTTATTTCATACAGCGATGACATTTTCCATTCGTTTTATTACGGTTCAGTTGTTAGCAAAGAATCGCAAGAGAATTCTAGTTTTGTCTGCCACTTTGAGAGTATCGTTTTTGGATTCCTCTAATAATCTCTATAGATATTTTTCTGATTAATTATATTTTTAAATATTATTTAAAACGACTGTAAAGTTACCATAATAGTATTTATTAATTAATTCAACCCATTCACACAATGTTATAATGGGCTAACGTATTCGGAACCCATTTCGTCGTAACTCACGCTATTCAGAATGCAATAAACCTATTTGAAACACCGTCTATAAACTTATATTCTTAGGTATAATTTTGAATGCATCTCGGCGATTAAACATCTATCCTTTGCCTGAAAATGGAAACTAATTCAAATCCGTTGCACATTCAAGACTCTTTGTGAAGTTAGTCGCCGTGAACAACTCAGGTGCCTATAACTTGCCGCATTTTACCTTTAATACCTTTAACGCGAGAATCGCGAGAAATATAAGTGATACTATTTCGATCACCCATTTGATTAAGCGTTATTGAAATATCAATGAATTGAATTTTTAGACTCAAAAACTCATGTAGCCACTCAGATAAGTGAAGCATTGCCAAAACACAACTCCAGTTGGCTCACACGAAAGAGCTAGTTCAGACTTCAGACTCCAGACAGTCCTGAGATAAACTAAGTAGACGCTGACTGGCATCCCCCAAGCGAGCACATTTTCCATGTTGCAATCGCGTCTGCAAAATGCAACAGAGCATGAGATTTCAATCTTACTTTTGTTTCCTTTGAATTCACATGTTCTCTATATTTTTTACACAATGTTCGAATTGCAAGACGGTAAAAATGTAAGTATACTTTTTGTGGATTGTTGATTTCCTATAGACAATGTAGGTTTACAAGACAATAGTTCGACATTACATAGTAGATACGCGTACCCTGCCTCAGGTGTTGTTTTCGACGGTAAAGTTCCTCTAAGCCGTTCTGAGCTGTACTTAGTGTCCGTGCAGGCTTGCGCGCTCACTTAATGTTATCCCTCTTGCAAAGTTATAAACCAATAATTATTGTTATTAACCGGCTTACTCATAACAAGTTTCGGTACAAGAGTTTAAGGAGTGTCAACGTCGGTTTATCAACCTTTCATAAACTTTTCAGGGATTAAAACACAGTCATATTTGAACGATTTAAAGCATTATAAATGAAGCTACATTGAATTAAAAGCGCATGCCAAGTTTGTTGAGTGGGTTGCATTAAAAGATTAAAAGTCGACAGTTTTCCGGGCTACATGAAATCGAATCGAAGCTTGAAACGATCTCTCGACTGGCTGTAACATATATTTGCAATGCAGGCGGCGCGTCCGTGGCAAACTTCGCTCGGTGAATGCAAAAATTTAAATTAAAAACATAAATCAGGCGTGCATCGAGTAAGTTTCGAGATTGGTGTATATTTCGAATGAGTTTCCTATACCCACCTAGGTGGATTGAACGGAGTTTTTATGAGAAAGGTTGTAGTCGATTGCTGTTCTGCTTTGGTATTGAAGCGGCAGATAATAAGAGTTTAGCGGTAAAGATAGTTTACTATATAACGTAGCAATGCAATCAGTATTTTGGGAACATTGCATCTCATAGAACTTGTCTTGGACCGGACTCTTTTGCTTTATCGCATTCTTCGTTGTTGAAGGTCGTTTCCGCCTTTAAAAGCCTTGCTTATAGAGACAACCAAAAGAAAAGAATGGTGTTCAGAACCTCGCTCCTCAATACGTCGAGTGTGAAAACACCGCGCTAGTTTACGCCGCGCGAGAGATAAGAGAGCGACTTTGATTCGAGCTGGACTTAACCGCGTGCTCATCAAAGTGAGGCTTGGGACGGCGCGCTATTTGAAGTCGAGTCTGAGAACGTCGCGCCAGTCGAAGGCGCCTGCAGTTGCTGCGACACTGAGCGACATATTTTGTAGAAGCGCTGTTCTTTAAAAACCTAAAATTACGGGGAGGGTGATGCAACCTAGGCGCTATATTACTTTTATTGAAACGTCCCGTTTATTATGAACCTAGATGTTGTTGGTATCGAAGGTGCTCACAGCAAATAATTACCGAACGCCTAATCACGAAATATTTTCATACTAATTGCTTTAAAATTATTCTGAGTATCACAATCTTATAATCTTAATTAAGTGGATTTCGGGCAGATCAAATTAAAATTTTAATCTTCTGGAAATCGCCCTCCGGTAAACCGGTGTTTATGAAGTTGAAATTTTTGCTAAGTAGGTGGCGAAATTATAGCGAAGTATTATTTAAATTAAATTTAAATAATGCTCGGCCTTTTGGTATCTTTATTTTATCTTTCGTGTTTGCAAAAAAAGAAACTTTTAAAGAATTAAATATTTCGTGCTTATTTATAACAAAAGATATGGGTAAAAATAAAACTTGCCTACGTAAAAGTCTAAAACTAACATTCTACTTGATACTTAGGTAGTAGGAGGGCTTTACTTCTACTAGTTGCGAACCGGTTTTCATACATTTTATTTTCCCATATATGAAATTCCGAAGAAATTAAAAAAAATAGAATAGTAAACCTTTTTTAGCTTTGAAACAGTTTTAAAAAGTACAAACAAAGGAACACCAGCGTATTATTTATAAACATTGAGATTTTCGATCTTTAGACCCTATCTTCTTATCCCTATTTTTATCTGACGTCACATAGTCTATAGCCATTAGGATATTTAGACAAATCATGACACTTCGTTTGTTTGAATCAGTTGAATGACTAGCAGTTTCAGTGCTACGTGGGAACAAAGATGTTGGCTATATACAGCTAAACTCACTTCAAAACTCTTGTGTTGATAGAGGAGTAGAAACAAAAAGTACCAGAATGAGAAGTAGTCATTGAAGTATTATATTTATCTCCATTTTCTATTATTAGATGGCTCTAAGTCTGAAAATAAAATTATCAAAACAAAATTAATTACACGGAGGTACCAGAATTAGGTTCTTTTAAAACATTAATAGCATTTTCTCCTTTGAAGGAAATGGCCTTTTTAAAGAATCATGCTGTTCCGCTTCATTGCTTTATTTATTTCGAGGTGGAAAAATACCGTCAATTTTGAATTAGACAATAGGTACCAACCGTGATTCATTTTCTTTGAATCGGCAGTAAAATTCCTTGCGTATTTTATCAGGTATTGTTATAGAACCTTGTTCAGTGAAGGTGCTTCGGCTGATTTCGGAACCTCTTCCTTTTTTAGGGTTTCGAGCTCGATTTGGAAACACTGATGGGATGGTCTGTCTCTGTTTGTCTTTTTTCCATCTTTAATAAACTATAATTAACTTGAAATATAAATTTATAGTAAATTTAGTGCTTTTATAAAGACAAAATAAATGAATAATTTGATATTGAAATTTTAAGAGACGTCTAAGGTCAAATGGCTTTTATATGAAATTGTACATTTCAAATAGTTTTTGTACATTGTCTAGGTTTTATGCTATATTTTTGAAATACTTTAAAAAGAGTCTAAAATGTTATCAGTCTCATCTACCTCATTTCCGAATGATACCTTGTAGTAATGCTACATTCTTGACAAAAGTTCGAAACCTTCAGCGCGCGAATTTCATTCTCACTTGCCGGCTCTTGTTTAAGTCGGTTATGAATAAAAGAACGAAGTATACTATCGATAATGTCACCTACAAAAGCATTATGTTGTGCCTACAGCTTAATTAAATTAAGTAGCACCCAATGATCACACACCCAGCTAAAATTAGACTCATACGTGTTAACTCTGATAGTAAATATACCTATCCATACCTGAAAATTCGGATAAAACTCGGAATTTGTTAAAATGTATTAAAATCATATTTATAAGTAATAGCAATCTAATACTCTTATTTTTAGTAATATTATAAGCAAATTCATTGCCTACTAAGCTACTTATTTGTAGTTTGTGGCAATAAACTGAACAGTTGGACTATAAACCCTGAGCCCATTTCAGCAGTGAACTAATTTCAGAGGGCAGTGCACCGTAGTGTACATCTACACTTCACTGCAATGCATATATACTTCAGTGCAATGAGAATATTGCATTAATATAGCGGTTTGATTGCAGCGGTGGGCGGCGTCAGTTGGGAGGAATGGTGGACCTACGACGGCATTTCAGGTAAGCTTGATAAGCTTGTAATCTAGATTTATTAATAGTTTGGACCATCATTATATTAGAACACCTGATTTTCTAATATTTTTGATATAGTCATAGAATGTCATGTCATAAACAGGCATACCTTTATAAACATATATAGAAAAGCAATAGACACGCTGAGCTAAGAAAAAAATCGCTTTTAGATAGCTCTTGATAGTTTAAAAAGAAAATGGTAATACAACCCGTCTTGACCTACCTCAATCGCACCGCGATGCTACTTTGGTACATTTGCGGGCGGTATCAATTTCTCGTGCCGATAACATTTTTGCCTGTTACGTGACATGAAATTTATACGGGCGATTTATCTTGCATTCATATTACTGGCAAAATTGTGAGGTGTGTTATCGCAGCCGGGCCGATATATTCATATCTTCCTGGATTTAACGATCAGTACTGTATCCGTGGAATTTGTCGCTAGCGATTTATTTGTGAAACTTATGCTTGTTCCAAAATGCCTGTAACTTAACTTAATCAAAAACTTATTTAGAACTTACCTACTGTAACTATTAGCTGAAAAAATGAGGAACCAAACATGAGGGTATTTTTTATACACGAAACCCACTTAATGGGTTACACCAACACGTAACATCATCATCAGCCTATGTTAGTCCACTGTTGGACATAGGCCTCCCCTAATGAGCGCCATAGCGCCCTGTCTTCGGCTTGTCGCATCCAGCATCTGCCAGCAGTCTTTTGCAGATCGTCATCCCTCCTGGCCGGAGGGCGTCCTACACTACGTTTACCGAGTCGCGGTCTCCACTCAAGAACACGTTTACCCCAGCGGTTATCGGTTCTTCGCGAAATATGGCTGGCCCACTGCCACTTCAGTTAGCTAATTCTCTGAGCTATGTCGATGACTTTAGTTCTCTGTCGGATGAATTGGTTACGAATCCTATCCTTCAGAGAAACTCCAAGCATAGCTCTTTCCATAGCGCGCTGAGCGACTTTGAACTGGTGGACCAACCCTATCGTGAGTGTCCACGTCTCAGCTCCGTAGGTCATGACTGGTAGGACGCACTGATTAAAAACTTTCGTTTTCAAACATTGCGGTATGGATGACGAGAAGACTCGACGTAATTTTCCGAACGCTGCCCAGCCTAGCTGGATCCTCCTCTTGGCTTCCTTCTCGAAATAGTTTTTACCCAACTGCAAAATCTGCCCGAGGTAAGTGTACTCAGAAACAATTTCGAGAAGGTGGCCATGTACGATCACCGGTCTTGGATCAATGTGGCCATTGATCATGACTTTGGTTTTATCCAAATTCATGCCAAGACCGATACATCGGGAGGCTGAAGCTAGACTGTCCAGCATCCGGTTCAGCTCCTCTAGCGACTCCGCCATTAAGACTATGTCATCAGCGAATCGCAGGTGGGAGATGTAGTCGCCGTTTATGTTGATGCCCTTGTCTTTCCAGTCCAGCGTCTTAAACATATCTTCCAACGCGCTCGTGAACAGTTTCGGGGATATGACATCCCCCTGCCTCACTCCTCTGCGCAGTTGGATCGGTTTAGTCTGCTGGTCCTGTACTCGGACACTCATCGTAGCGGCTTCGTAGAGACATCTCAGCACCTCGATATAACGATAGTCTACTTGGCATCGCTGTAAGGTTTGTAGAACAGCCCAGGTTTCAACGGAGTCAAAGGCCTTCTCATAGTCCACAAAAGCCAGACACAGGGGCTGATTATACTCTTCGGACTTCTGTATAATCTGCCTCACTGTGTGAATGTGGTCTATGGTACCATATCCTCCGCGAAACCCAGCCTGCTCCGGTGGCTGAAACTCGTCGAGTCTCCTGGCGAGACGGTTCGATATAACTCGTGAGAAAAGCTTATAGACGTGACTTAGGAGCGAGATGGGTCTATAATTTTTAAGAAGGGTTTTATCTCCCTTCTTAAAAAAGAGCACCACCAAACTCCCACTCCACGCCTTTGGAGTTCTCCCACTGTGAAGGACGGCGTTGAAGAGGCTCTGTAACCCCTGTATAACAGGGTATCCTCCAGCTTTCAAAAGCTCTGATGTTATTCCGTCCTCACCGGGGGCTTTTCCATTTTTAAGCTGCCTCAGAGCTAACACGATCTCGTCTTGACTGATGTCTGGCAGTTCGTCGGTATAGTGGCGTATCAAGGTGGCTCTAGAATCGTGGTCGTCTCGTTGGGAACGGGGAGCATGTGCAGCGTATAAACGGCCATAAAAGTCCTCTATCTCGGCCGATATCTCCGGCTTCGACAATACGGTCCTTCCGTCGTGCGTTGAAAGCTTCGTCAGGTGGCTCCTTCCAAGCTGCTGAGTGAATACTTTGGACCCTCGGTTTCGCTCTATCGCCTCTTCGATGAGGCGTGTATTGGAGCTCCGAAGGTCGCGTCGTACCATCTTCGCAATTCGCTTGTTCAGATCTGACCTCTCTGACGAAGTCGCTTGGGTGGTTTCCCGTCTTTTTGTCATCAGCCCAAGAGTCTCATCCGAGAGTTTGGACTTCTTACCAGTACGCTGCTTTTTGCAAAACTTGATGCCCTCGTCCCTCAGCGTTTCTACCAGATTGTGTAGGGTCTCGTCAGCGTCATCAGTGGGTTCCAAGGCAGCGAATCTATCCCCGAGAAGCTGCTGAAACTTCTCGATGCCCGCCATGATTTGGATTGGGTTCGGTCGGAGCGTGGACTTCATCAGACGGTTTCTTTCAAGCTTCAAATTTATATTCAGAGAGCCTCGAAGGAGTCGGTGATCAGATCCGGTATTGAACCTGTTGATCACTGAGACATCTCTGAATATATGCTTGCTATCCGTCATGATGAAGTCGATCTCATTTTTTGTCACAGAATCGGGACTCCGCCATGTCCACTTCCTTTGGGGCTGTTTCTTAAAGAAAGAGTTCATTAAGAACAGCCCCTCTTTCTCGAGGAAGTTGACGAGCATTTGTCCCCTGTGATTTCGAACACCAAAACCATGCGGGCCTATTCGGGATTCGTTGCCAGTCTGGGTTCCCACCTTGCCGTTAAAGTCCCCCATAACAACGTTGAAGTGAGCCTTGGTGGTGTGATGTAAGGCTTTGGATATGTCTTCGTACATATCCTCCACTTCATTATCCGAGTGTGCCGAGGTCGGTGCGTAGACCTGAATGACCTTCAAGCTGTAGCGCTTAGACAGCCGAAGGATCAGGTACGCTACCCTGGTCGACACACTGGAGATTTCTTCGACGTTGTTAGAGAGGGCCTTATTGACGAGGAAACCTACGCCACCCTGGGATGTTTTATCACCCTCGCGAAAGTAGAGAAGATGGCCCGAGTCTAAGGTTACAGTGTCCTCCCCCTCTCTACGGACTTCACATAACCCTAGAACATGCCATTTAATGTTCTCTAGCTCCACTTCCAACTGCGCTAGATGGTGATCAAGCCTCAGAGTGCGTCCGTTAAACGTTGCCAGGGTCAGTGTGTGTGGGGTGTGGTAGCCTAATGTAGCCCGGAGATTCCTAGCACCCCCTGCCCCGCCGTTACCGTGGCCGCTACCATGGCCAGGAATAGCGAGGCGGCCGGGAACTGGGGGCCATTTTGTGGCGGTTCTTATCATTGGGGGTAATTGCCCATAATCCCCACGCTGGGCATGCGGGTTGGGGATCGCAGTTTAGTGGAGTAGTTCTGCAGAGGGCGCTGCTGCCCGCCCCCCGGTTTTTTTTTTTTTTTTTTTTTTTTTTTTTTTTTTTAGTGACAAGAGAGTACGCTAGTCTGCTTTTAATATTTTAACTGTATGAATCTGTTGCTGTTGAGTGCAACATCATTATTAACAGTACAAATATATATTGCATGAGAATGTTGTTATTTTTGCCCTATTCCAACACACCTACAAACACACACACTACAAACACACACACACACACACGCACACACTCACTCACTCACATACAAATACCTAAACAGTTACTATAAGTACATAATGTCTCCTAATGTTATCAGATTACAATATATATTACACTACTTTACAGAAATGAATATTTACTTATAAAATAATGTGTTTTCCTTAAAAGTCTAATCTTATATTTTATTTATTTATTTATTGTTTTTTTTTTTTTTTTTTTTCTCGCTTTTTTATCTTCTGTGATACATTTTTTCCCCCTTTTCTATTAATTTTTTTTTTTTTCCTTCTGTCTTTTTTTTTTCCTTTTTTTTTTTTTTTTTTTTTTTTTTTTTTTTTTTTTTTTTTTTTTTTTTGCCCGCCCCCCGGTGTGTTTCCCTTAGTCGCCTCTTACGACACCCACGGGATGAGTTGGGGTGGTGAAATTCTATATTATGCCGTCACCACACGGCAATAGGTATATATAGGATAGGTATCACAAACTGGACGATGGATTTTTGAAAATTCCTTTGTTAAACAGAATAATAACATAAAGTAGGTGGTGGCGCTAGTTTAGGTGCTGTATGCGCCTTAAAATGAATCACAAACTTCTATGTTTTTTGAGCTCTACAGCTCCCCGTCATTCTCTTATATTTCACTATTGTTAAATTTTCACCAAAAAATATCAGCAAGCAAGTTTTCTAAAGATTATTTAGGACCGTACAATGTTTGCATAAAATATTCAGTCTTTCCTTTCTTTTAAAATTTTGGTGTATGACGATAATGTTACGTACCTAATCAAAAATTTACAAAAAATTTTGCAATGTTTTTTTTTTTTAGAAAAGTGCAACCCTAACTTTAGATCTCTAACTTATTTTAGTTTTACTGACTGGACTGGACAAATACAATCTCATGGGGGTAAAAACGCCCTTTTTCGAAGTCGTTTGAAAATATTGAAAATAATCTCCTCACATTGGAAAATTTGCTTTAACAGAGGCAATAAAGTGGAAGCCAGCCACCACAATCGCTGCAACGGCATGCAATTTTCAAGGTCATAAATAATAGGTGCCGGAATTTACTTCCCTTTTGGAGGCATACAAATTATTCGATAATTAGGTAAATTATTATTATGATGCCACTTAATTTACCAAAAACTGTTGGAAAAAATGGGCGTTGGCTATGTTGTACCGTCCATCAATGCCTGCACTTTATCTAATTGTAAATAGATGCTTTCCGATTTTTATAAATCTATTTATCAAAGCCCATGTGAATTAAGTCATTGTGTTCAAAATTAACCCGTCCGTATAATTTACTCTTTTATATTATACCAAATGATGCTTTCTATTCCAAACGACACAGTAAACAACTAGCAGATAATTTTGTACTACAATGTAAAATTGGTTGCTAGTCTAAATTGTGATATCAAATCGACAACAAGTGTTATTTAGATATGAAACTCAATTGAATGGTTTATTATAAATTGCTGGTATCTACTAAATTCATGTTTAAGCTACTGTTTCACAGTCATCGTTATTGGGTGGATGAATAACTTATTTTGTAGTTACCTACTAGTATTAGGCTATTACATTTTGGTGAAGGTAGTGACTTACATATCGGTTAGTTATAGGTAGGTATACGAGTCGCAAGACGTGCATAAAAGTGGAAAATTGTACTTGCAGATTTTTTATAGAAGAACCTAATTTCTTTTTCTTAGCTGCCAGTACTTTTATTACGCACTAGCGGCCCGCCCCGGCTTCGCACGGGTATTAAACAAAAATTTCAGAAATTATACACACTAAAACGATGGGTTTCACAGTTTTCATACGGATCTTTACTTTTTTTAACAGCATTGGGGTTTTTGACATTGACTCGACATTCCAAAACTGACACTGGCCGTAGAGAAAAAGCAAGCACCGTGCGCTATACAACCTCTTTTTCTATTCTGACGCGCCATAATAGAAAAAGAGGTTAAATATACAGCCCACGGTTCAATTATTGAATTTTTCATGCGGATCCCTAACTTTTTTGAAAATATTATATAGCCTATGTTCATCACGGAAAATTAAGGATTCTAATGGTGAAAGAATTTTTTAACTCGGTCCAGTAGTTACGGAGCCTATTCAATTCAAACAAACAAACAAACAAACAAACAAACAAACAAACAAACAAACAAACAAACAAACAAACAAACAAACAAACAAACAAACAAACAAACAAACAAACAAACAAACAAACAAACAAACAAACAAACAAACAAACAAACAAACAAACAAACAAACAAACAAACAAACAAACAAACAAACAAACAAACAAACAAACAAACAAACAAACAAACAAACAAACAAACAAACAAACAAACAAACAAACAAACAAACAAACAAACAAACAAACAAACAAACAAACAAACAAACAAACAAACAAACAAACAAACAAACAAACAAACAAACATACAAACAAACAAACAATAAAATCTTTCCTCTTTATAATATTAGTATAGAAGATGTAGCTTTCTCGCGAGGAGTATTATCAGTTCTGTTTATACATTTTTTTATGATTCTGAAGTATTTTAGTAAAAAATTCGGGTTCGTGGCTTAGGCCCCCAGTGGTCGACGCACCTGTGGTTGACGCCCCCGATTCTATTAATTGTATTATTATTATTATTTGCACTTTTGCACTTAGTACAGTAAATGCCAAAAGTGTATCTTACATACCGTTTTAGAGATTTTTTTTTAGATAGTTTTAAGTAATTGTACTTTACCAATAAAATACTTCTGTCTTTAATCCTACTAATGTTATAACTGCAAAAGTTTGAAAGTAGGGATAGATGTAGAGATGAAAGATGAGATGAATGTTTGTTACTCTTTCACGTAAAAACTACTGAATGGATTTTTGCGATTGGTCTGTTGCGTGACGTTGGTAAACGGCCTGACGGTTACTTGTCCTTTAGACATTTAGATATTTTATTTATTGAAGATTAACAACGTACTGGCCTCTAAAACAGAATTTGAACAGAAGGCTACGTTCCAAACATCCTGACATGCGGCGCACGCAGCAATCAAATTTTCGTTGACAGATTTAGCAGAAGAATATGGTTTTGGTTTTCCGTGTAAAATATTTTTTTAATGTAATCTTTTCATTGATAAATCCAAACATTATGTTCACGGTTTTGAACTGAACACTTTCGAACTTGAAAACTGATATTAAAGTTTAGTGTGCCATCTCACAATGTCGAGCGAAGGTACTTCGCAAGGGCTGGTGCGAAGTAATTATGAAATGGTAAAAAATAGACTAGGGGGAAAAACATTGCTACATGCTGGATTTGCGTATAATTTTCATAGAAATAATAAACACGATAGTGTGTGGACATGTGTAAATAAAAGACATGGCCGATGTGGTGGTTTAGTGAAGTTAACTAATGAAAGCGATAATGTTCAGATGCAAAAAGGGCATAAGCCTGAGTGTAAGCCGGATTTATTAAAAAACGAGATAAAAGTTGTTATGAACGATTTAAAACAAGAAGTTACAACAAATTTTAGTCCTATACAGAAAATGTTTGAAGTGAAAACTGCAAGATTACAGAATAAAGGGCACAGTGAGAAAATTCCAATCTACAACAATGTTAAAAAAGCAATCTACAGAAGTCGTAATACATCCCTGAATGTAAAAAAAACAAGATTTACGGATCCAGCTGAAGTTGTTATACCTGAGATTTTTAGAAAACACATGTTAGTCGATTATAATGAGGATGGTAACAGGATCATCATCTTTGTATCAGAAAAAGCTTTGGAAGATATTAAAAATGTACACCACTTCTTTTGTGACGGTACATTTGATTGCTGCCCCTGTCCATTCAAACAGATTTATACGATACATGGAGATATAGGAGACAATACAGATGACACCAATATTGTGCCAATATTTTACGCGCTACTGGTCACTAAAGAAAGAAAGACATATGAGATAATGTTCAGAAAAATTAAAGAAGCTTTGATAGAATTCAAGCCCTTAAAATTCACTCTGGATTTCGAAATATCAGCAATGGTCGCAATAACTAACGAATTTCCCAATGCTGAAATTCATGGATGTTTTGTACATTTTCAAAATGCCATATACAGGCGGGCAAAGTCTCTTCGTTTATTAGATCATGAAGAGACCACGCAGTACGTTAAACTGTGCATCTGCTTAGCCTATCTTCCTGAAGAAGACATTGAAGACGGATGGCTTTCCATAATGGAAAACAGGTAAGTATTTACGCTTCAAAACTTGTACATTCCTGGTATTTTTACATTTGCAGACCAATTTGATCCAAGACTTTCATTTCAGTATTCCAGACGAACAAATAACAAAGTTCAATGATTATTTTGTTGAGCAGTGGCTTGAACCCACGGAAAAAATTGCTAAGTGGTGTTGTTATAAAGAAAAACATAGGACTACAAATTTAGTAGAGGCTTGGAATCATCGACTTACGCGCCACCTGGGGAAGAACCCATCTTTATTATCATTTTTGGAAATGATAACGATTGATATTTCTACCTACGGCACGGCACAAGCAAGGCAATATATTTATTTTAAAATCGCAATTATATTTATTGGTAAAATAATGCAACTATTATAGATAATATCTTATTTCAGACTGAAAGCTAAAAACATTCCTGTTAGCAGGCGAAAAAACGCGTCAAGAAAGAATGCAAAAATGATTGCCAATTTGACTGAGCAGTATAAAAATAAAAAAATTACTACGATCATGTTTTTAGAACAAATCTGCCCATATGTGGAAATCCGAGCAAAAAAGTAATAGCTACCCAACTAGCAAGGGAATCCTATAATAGAATACAATAGGTGAAATTAGACTTATAAAGCTTAAATTAGACTTATAAAGCTTTTAATGGCTTTTCTCAAGTATACTTTGCTTATAATAGCAAGCATTCTTACTCTCCAGAGCAAATTTACTAATAAAACTGCCTTGTAGTTTACTACTATACTATATTATAGGATAATTACAAGACATATAATCTCATAAGTGTATTGACAAAGTCTTAATAGTCCTGCGAAAATTATAGTCTTATAAAAGCTTTGTGTAAGATTTCCAAGACTTATAAAATACTTAGCTGAGATCATTATAGGTATGAGGCGATGTAGTCTTATTAAAGACGCTTATAAGATTTTTTTGAGAGTAAATAATCTTTTAAAGAAAAAAAAAACAGTTTAACAAGTCGTTCGATTTGAGATACTTACTGTAAATTATTATTTATCATAGATTAGAAGCGTTTTAAACAAAATGGAGGTTACTGAAGAACTGTACATAAAAGACAGGCAGAATCGGTAACGCAAAAGCGATCGTCTCAAGCAAGTTCTGAAAAAGCAGAAACCAGTAATTTATTAGAATGTTCCGTACATTCCGAATGTGGTATCCTTATTACCCTAATTGCATACCTACGTTGTGAAATAAAACAGATCATTATCCTGTACTGTATTTTTTGTACAAGAATCTCTTTCTTTAATCATACTTACATAACTATAAGTTGCACATACACATATTTACGTCAAAAATGTGTAGCTATTGCAGGTTTTCAAATATTAATCGAGGAACTCTAATTTGATTCAACATGGTGGTTAGGTAATCTTAACTAAGAGTAAATCAAGCGTAGTTTTACCTATTACAGTCTTATAAATGTCTTGATAAAGAGCTATTTTTGAAACATGGCGAATGATCAAAAAACAATTATGAAGTGCTTGATAATATTGTTTCACTAACAGGCTTGACATTCAATTTATGTAAGCGCGTAAGAAAATTAGCGCAAACACTGTACACTTATACATTAAAAATAGATTTGCCATACAAAATTGCATTCGTACTTAATTCTAGATAAGCATTTTTCATTCAAATATTATCAAAGAAAATAATGATAAAATAAATTAGTGTTTATTAAACACTGCAAATACATATTAACAAAACGAACTAGAAGTAGATAACAAAAGGAATACTGCTACCAGTAGTAATCTTCTCTAAGGCAATTATAGGGAGTTCAAGTCCCTCCAAATACTAGCGCAAGGCAATAATTAGACTTAGCATGCTGTAAGCTCATAACAAGAACTTGTGCTCCAATAAATGCGCCCAAATCCAGCTTTGTAGTTTACTACTAGAATGTTATAGGAGTGTTGAAATGTAGTCTTGAAGACTGTTATAGGATCTATTTTGCTACTTGGGTAATTATTAACGAAGTAAATAAGATGATTTTGGTTGTTTTCTGTTGTTAGTAGACAATTTTAGTTCATGTGTCTTTATTTATATTTTTCATAGTAGATTATTTTTAATAATTATTATTAAAAAGTTTAAAATTACAAGTTTGTTTGTTTAGATGTTTGTCCGTCTAAAACTACTGAACGGATTTTGATGAAATTTGGTATACAGACAGGGTATGAGCTGACTTGGGCTGAATGCTCCCTTGGGAATATTCCACGCGGGCAAAACCGCGGGTACAAGCTAGTACAAAATAAAAACATTTCTAATAAAAATAGTTATGGTTATGATATAATATATTAAAAGCTTATGCCTTTTATGCCTGCAAGTACATTTGATAAAAAAAATATTCGGATTAAAATAAACTGACCGGGGGCGTCGACCACAGGTGCGTCCACCACTGGGGGCCTAAGCCACGAACCCAAAAATTCATTGGAATATCAACAAAATCGTTCTTCACTTGTTTTTATCACTAACCAGATGACCCCGTGAAGTTCAAATCACTTGCTTCTGCAATCTTCTCACTTATTTCACAACCAATTTCTAATACAGGAGCAAACCAAACAAAATCAAATCGGTCAAGGTTAGCGAGACTAACCAACAGCATTAGATTTTTATAAATACAAAGAAAATGGTTAGCTCGGCTTGGGCGCAATGCCTCTCGAATACTTCCCTTGATTTCGAGTGCTTCCTATACATTTCGCGCCTTGCAGCGCTCCTACCCATCCTCCTACAAAATCGAGAGGAACTATAAGCGTAGTGTGACAACCATTTAGGTAATTAACTCAATGATCGTTTTCGAATAGTTGTCGCATTTTTAGGCTTCACCTCGTTAGTGTCTACTAACATTCAATGCCTATACTCTTCGGTTTTTAAAATCGCATATCAAAAGCTTATGCGCACAAGTCAGACTAACGCCTCAAATGTGGCTGGTTCGTCACAGTTTTCCTTATTATAGAGGTACTATTATTATTATTTGTACGTCCACAGGTCCAGCATTCTGGGGGTTGATAAACCCAGAGTGGTCGCTATGCAACAAGGGACGTCGCCAATCGCCCGTCAACCTGGAACCAGACAAGCTGCTCTTCGACCCCAACCTACGCTTTTTGCACATAGATAAACATAGGGTGGGTTTATTATGACTATCATCATCATCCAACAAAAGAATCATCTGTAATTTTAATAAATTCAATTATATTTATTTATATCAGATATATATTTACGTAAGTACAAATTTATGTCTTGTTTAATGAGTATGTAATTAATTTTCAAAAAAAATTAAAAGCTAAGCGAATAATGTAATTTATACAATCATACCTAAGTAGGCGTTCTTGAAATCGTAATAGTTATAACATAAAGAAATACTTAGTATTTGTATTGTATCCATGTTCTAGATAAACGGACTAATCACGAACACAGGCCACTCAGTGATATTCACCGTGGAGAACGAGACCCGACATCACATCAACATTACCGGAGGGCCACTCTCCTACAAGTATCAATTCCATGAGATCCACATACACTACGGTCTGCATGACCAGTTCGGATCTGAGCACGCTATCAATGGATACGCCTTTCCAGCTGAGGTAAGATCTAGGTCGCAGTGACCGCTTTTTAATATTTGTTTACATTGATTTCAGATTTAATTCATTATTTCTGTAGGTATACAAAATAATCACTTAGACAAGTCCTAATTATTATAAAAGTCCTAGTTCTTAATTGGAATGACATCATCCTCTATTTAATACCGAATCAAAACATAGTCGGGGTACATCAAGCAATTGGCTGGGTTCCTCCATACTGCCTAGAGACTACCTGCAGCATTTGGCCTAGCCCCATGCTGAGGTGGGGAGTTTTTACCCTATTTTTATGCCTAATACTTTTCTTCTACAGTTTTTGTATTTTTTTTCACTACTTACTCTTTAATTGGTATATTTCTCATATTGGCAATAATATAATCAATTTTCTCTATTTTAATAAGAAATAATTTGAAATGTAAAACGATCCCCAGTATTGATACGCTATCTGTAGAGTATGAATGTGAATTGGTTTCTTTAGAGATTTCCACTCCGTATGATACAATATGGATTATAGGTTTGTATAGAACCGGATTGGGTGATTTTGCGATCATGATCGAGGTGCTTAAAAAGCTCTTTGAAATGCTATGTAGCTGTTCAAAAATAAAAATTATCATTATGGGGGACTGGAATGTTGACTTTCTACTTAACACACAAAAGAAAAAAGTTTTAATAGATTTAATGTTAATTAATGGTTTCAGAAATATAGTTAATTTTGCCACTAGAATTAAAAATGAGTCCGCAACTTCCATTGATTGTGTTGTGACAAACATCCCCTGTCATGCTATTCATGTAACGCCTTTGGCTACAGCTTTGTCAGACCATGACGCTCAGATGGCTAGAGTAGGGCTTATAAAGCATCGAACCGAAAAGTATCGATATATTGAAACACGTTCGTTCAATATCCAGAAAATAGAGGAATTCGGCAGCGCAATGCTTGCATACGAATGGGATAAAATATTCCTTAACTACGATAGTAATAGTTTTACAAATTTTATGAATAAGATGCAATGGAATTTAAATATATTTTTTCCAAGTAAACTAAAAAGAATAAAAAATGAGCAACAATGCCCTTGGATAAATGATAAAATAATTAGATTACAAATTGATATTAATGATTTATATTTAATTCAAAGACAGTACCCTGAAATAATTACTAAACATGGCCTTATCAGTAAAAAAATTCAAAATCGAAATGATTTAATTAAAAAAGAAAAAATTAACTATGTAGAGAACCGAATTATGAATTCAAAGAACCCTAAAAAAGAAGTGTGGAACATTGTGAAACAAGAGACAAATAAAGCTATAAAAGAGTGGGAATGGGATTTTAAAGATAACCTAACAAATACACATATTAAATCAGAAAATATTGCAAATTATATTAATGACTTTTTTATTTCAATTGGTACCAAACTTCAAGAATCGAATAAACCTAATAAATTAAATGCAATTTCATTTTTAAAAAAATATAGTACTCTACATTATAATTTCTCTTTTCAGTGTTTAGATCATGATGCATTAATGAAACTAGCAAAGAAAAAAATTGACAAATCCAGCACGAAAGATCTATACGACCTTTCAGGCACCTTTCTATATCAGGTTATGTCATACTTAAGTGAACACATACTTTTTCTAATAAATGGCATTCTTACATCGAATTTTTACCCAGAATCTCTCAAAAAAGTAAGAATAACACCTCTTTTTAAAGGAAAAGGAGAAATGTCTGACGTACAGAATTATAGACCTATTACAATAGTCCCTAGTATATCGAAACTCGTAGAATCAGCTCTGTCCGACTCAATTATAAAGCATTTTATAGACAACAACATTCTGTCAGATTGTCAACACGCTTATAGAGCGGGTAGATCCACAATATCGGCCACACATTGTTTGATAGAAAAAGTCATGAATCATCTTGAATCAAAGAAAAAAGTAGCTGGAGTTTTCTTAGACTTATCAAAAGCTTTTGATTCTGTCAATCATGAACTACTATTAGAAAAATTAAAGGTGTATGGCTTGGTAGAAAACAGTTTAGATCTTATTAAATCTTTTTTAACTAATAGAGAGCAAATAGTAGAAATTAAAATACAAGGAAAACGGTTCCGATCAGCTCCCAAATGCTCTACCATAGGAGTTCCCCAAGGATCCTCGTTGGGAAATACCCTGTTTTTGGCATTCTTGAACGATATGGTCCACTTGAAACTAAATGGTGACATTATTCAATATGCGGATGACACTACTGTAATATTAGCAGCAGATAATATAGATGATCTTAAAAATCTAATAAAAGACACGATAGCTAAACTCGGTAATTGGTTTGAAATGAATGGCTTAACGCTAAATAAAGATAAAACTAACATAATATTTTTCACTACTACGGCAAAAACAATAGATAGAGTCCCGGTAACTCTCATAAATGGCAATACCTTAGTAAGTTCCAAGTTAGTAAAAATGTTAGGCTTTGAATTAGACCCACTACTATCTTGGAAACAACATATTGACACAACATGCAAAAAAATGGCTAGAGGAGTTTATGCACTCAAACAACTTAGACCTATTACGTCAGCAAAATCCCTTAAAGACGTCTATTATGCATACATACACTCTATTCTGTCATACGGCATTATATTGTTTGGTAGCTCAACAGACTATGAAAGAGTTTTAAAATTGCAGAAGCGTGCCATAAGAGTATTAGTGAATGCTAAATTTAAAGAGTCTTGCCGCGAGCATTTTAAAAACCTTCGGATACCAACATCAGTAGCAGTCTATATAATGGAGGTAATTAAATTTGTCAGGATACATATTACTGATTACATTATTAGAGGGGATAGCAGTAAGCGTACTGTCCGAAACAAAATGTTGCTAGAGCCGATCACGCACCGTCTAAATATCCAAAAAAGACTCCCTAAAATAATGGGTCAGAAACTCTATAATAAGCTACCTTTAGGTTTGAAGCTGATTAAAAATGAAAATAAATTTAATAGAGAACTAAGAAATTTGCTACTTGACAAAACGCTATATAGCATTAAAGAGTATTTAGAGAATGACTACAGTCACTTAAACATAAAGCTACCCGACACTATCGTAATCTCACCTAACCTAGAGTCAAAATAAGTACCTATTTAAGGACCATAATTGTTATTTTAAATTTATCATTCTTGATTATTGCCCCTTTACAGCAAAATTGTATTTAAGTGTTCTTGACAAGTCATAGCCTATCCATCTAATGAAGTATATTTTGTATATTTGTTATTTGTGTAACTATTGACAATAAAATGATCTTATCTTATCTTATATCTTATCTTATATATTTTTCTTCTTACCTCAACACAACATACCTAGTCAATATTTACACGCCTTAAAGATTGAGTAAAAGCCTTCCTCATTAAAAGTATGGTTGTAAATTACTCATAATATAAATATTTGTTTTTCCCACCTTTTGTTTCTGAAAATACCTTATTTGCAGAGATTCGCAAGTCAAAAAGTAACAGATGTTTCAGCACGCATGGCTTGCTACGGAGGGAGTAAAAATCCCAAAAGTAATGCGAAGCCGTGGAAGTCTTCGAGCGTGTCCCGGGTTTATTTACGTGACAAATTCTTACGCAAACATTACCAAATCGGGGATTTATGCGGGTTTTTTCGGTATAAAATAAATGTGTTTTGGGAAAATCAGCATTAAGTCATGCAGTCATGTGCCCAAATCGCTTTATTAAACATGGCGGGAATTTAGTTGAGTGAATAATTATGAAATAAGGGGTGCATTAACATTATTTGTTTCAGATCCAGATATTTGGTTTCAACTCGCAGCTCTACTCAAACTTTTCCGAAGCTCTTCACAAAGCGCAAGGAATAGTTTCCATATCATTACTACTGCAGGTAATTAATCAAACTTTTTATTGCTAGTTTCCATGTTGCTTTATTGGTATGAATTGTTTATTTTTTGCTGACATCTTAACCTAATAAAACAATGAAAAACATAATATAAATCACTACATAGTATAAAACAAAGTCGCTTCCCGCTGTCTGTCTGTTTGTCCCTATGATCTTTAACACTAGGCAACGGATTTTAATGCAGTTTTTTTAACAGATAGAGTTATTAAAGAGGAAGGTTGTATCAGCATTGCATCCGTGCGAAGGCGGAGCGGGTCGCTAGTATATATATTTACATCAGAAATATTAGACACGAATTTAAATTTTCTTAGTACCTATAGAATATGTACTTATAACAGGCATTCACACCACTCACACCTAAATTAAGAAAAAATAGAAATAAATAATTGAAAAAAATTATAATTACAATTGAGTTAACAGCAGACTGTTGAAAAAGTAATAGACGTTGTATTGGAGAGAAAGTGGAGAAAATTGCATTATTTTACAGATAACGCCTAAGCTCCTTAATTTATTAAAATAACTGCCGCATAACACTTTGATTTATTTCATACGTTTGCTTAAAAAGTAACAATGAAATATTTAGTTAAATATTACTGAAAATTCCAAGTTTCAGCTCTCAAGAAAACTAGGTAGGTATATTTGAACAGTAATACTCACACAATTATAACATATTTTTCACACGATAAGCAACTTTCAGAAGGTGCATTAAATGTTTGCTGTCAGCAAGCGCTCATTAACGTGTTCCAAAGGGTGTAAATCGCGTGGCAGTGCATGTCATCATGTAATAAATTTGCTTTGTGTCATGCAAAATATATTTGTAACTAGGACTTGCAAGGCACAAAACTGGTATAGTTTAACTATTTTAGGATGTGTCCCAAAGACAAGGTTTTTATAAATTACTAGCGGTCCGTCGCGGCTTCGCACGGATGTTTAACAAAAATGTCAATATTTATAAATTTTTCACATATGTACATACACGTTGGATTACATTACTGAAGTTTTCATACGGATCCCTAACTTTTATAAAAATATTCTATAGCCTATGTTCATTAGGGATAGTGTAGGATGCTAATGGTGTGACAATTTTTCAAAACCCTTTAATAGTTTCGGGTCCAATTCAATCCTAAGAAACGAACAATCAAATATTTTCTCATTATAATATAAGTCATTTAACAACAAACAAAACAAGATTTATTGCAAGCAATTAAAGGGTTAAAACATTGTGACAAATTTCATGTAAAAATAATTATTTTTACACAATTCATAAAAAATCTCATGTTATTGAATATTTATTGTTATTATTATTATTCATTTATTTCAGATTATCAAAATCCATATAGAGAATATTACATAAAACAACTTAATCACTACACAATAAAACTAACTTAATAAAATGTCACAGCAAAATTTAAAATTGTATAAAATTATAATTACAAAATTAAAATTACAAATTAAATTAAATTAAAATTTGGATCAGATGAAACATATACACTATACACAATAAAACTAACTTAATAAAATGTCACACCAAATTTAAAATTGAATAAAATTATAATTACAAAATTAAAATAACAAATTAAATTAAATTAAAATTTGGATCAGGTGAAACCCATTATCACCTGCATCCACCTGTTTTGAATAGGGCAGTCTGTCCGCGCTACAATCATCTGCAGGATTCCGTTGCCGCTGCCTCGCGCACGCTGGCACGTTATATATAATAAATATTCTTTCACATTCACAAACCAAAGTGATTATTTTAGAAATAGAGACACCAAACAAAAACTTCTTAAGAGCCTTCTTAAGATTAAAATTCTTAAGAGTCTGTTTATACAGATGTAGTCTTATTATAAAGTAAGTTCTCAAACCCTTAAAATATATTAAACTTGTCTACTAGGTGTAATAAGTATGTCTGTCATCTAGTGTCCATAACAGAAGCTTAGCTTGGAGCTAGATGCTGTTCTGTGGATTGTCCAGCTTTATTTTATTCATTTATTAGGACACACTGGTCTACTTGTCAACCTGCCTACCCAAACAAGCCGGGTTCGAGCCATAATTACCACGCTTGGCAAGCTGATTGATGATCGAAACGAATAAGCGTGTAAGAAACTAAGAGCAAGCTATTGATCGGCTATTGGTAACTCACCAAGACCTAAAAGGTCTAGCCACTGTACCTCGACTAGCCTTGTACAAAAATCATGATCGCTTACCGATTTTCATGAAAATCTATTACACTTTAACGTAATTGAAGATATCGAAGCTATCAACAACAACGCCGCACCTTTCGTAGTTCCTGTCCCGAACGCTATTAATTAAGGAAATTGCTATTTTGCTTCACTGGCTATTAGTTCAAATTAAGAACTATCTACACAAAACCATAAGTTTATTACCATTGATACGCCCATAAGCTATCATAGAACCATTAATGATTCGCCCTAGCTCCATATTTGAGTTTGATTGTTGTTTGAAACTCATCAATAAAGTAAATATAACCTTGAAAACCGTAAATCATTTCGGATAGATTACCCAGATTAACACTGGCAACAACGAAACCTAACAACCTCACATAAAACTCCAAATTAATGGGAATGAGATCACCGCAATAGATTGTATAGCATGATCTTTGCCCCATCGTCGTCTTTAGGTCGTGTTTTCGGATTTTATAACGTACCATAATGAAGGCTGTGTTGGCACATCCCGAGTCCCGGAGGGGGTTTGTTTACCTGCACGTTCATATTTCGCAAGTACCAAAGCTGCTGAGCTGCGCTATAATCTCTGTAGACAAACAATTAGTAAACTGCTTCTTCCTATACTTATTTCTTGGAAAACGTGCTTGAAATATTATTGAGTTGAACTCGCGTAATTTTATCTTATTCTTGCTTTTGTGCTTATTAACTTCTAATAATATAAATGATAGTAAATTTATATCGCCATAAATAAATAGCAGTGCGTGGAGGTAATTGAATTGAATAATATATGTAATTATTTACTCTTGCAAAAGGTAGGTAATACTCAATAGTTTCTAATATACTTGTTTAGAGACCGGTGCCCGTGGAAGGTTAATAAAACCTAAAACCAGTAGTCGAATCAACTCACTCGTGTGATAAATGAAATAAACAAGTACGACAAGTGCGAGTGTAACTCGCGCGCCGAGGGTTTTGAACTTTTGTCGTTTAGGTAGGTACGTATATTGACTACCTGTTAGCGCGGTGGGCTTACAACGCAGGAGGTTGCGGTTTGATTCCCGCCTCGGGACTAATATTTGTAAAATCTGCAGATTATTTGTTCGAGTGTTCTAGTCCTTTTCTACGTACACAAAAATAAATCATCTAATGTGATACTTATATATACTTTATTAAGTATAACAGATATCGTAGTAGTACGAATTACACAAGCTTGCTTAGCTTGTCGCTAAATGATGTTGTGTGGATTATCCAGGATACATTACTCTTCTCATATTTTTTTGGAGCACGGTGGAATTCATGAATTCAATATTCTTATTATCTAAATATTCTTCGAGCGCAGTGGAATACATTGGGTATGGACTTTAAAATTTTGAGAACAACGGTTTTGTGGCGCTGTGGAACCCTACTATTACAGTTACTACAGAGATTAGTGGGTTGGTACCTACAATAATTTTTTCGACTTTTTTCTAAATATTTCACTAAGTATGAAACTTAGACGATTTTTAAAACCTGTTTTGAATTGTCGAAATCCATACCTTTGATTTGATATTGCTCTCAATGAAATAGCCCCCATTGTATGAAAATTCGTTTTTTGACCATATTTCGAAAAGTATTGTTTTTACAGACTTCTCTATATTTTTCCTGTAAAATATAGACCTATATCTACAAACGCTTAGTACATTTTATATAGATCACTCTGCTATCTTCGGAGATAGAGGGGGGGGAACGGTCAAATTTTCGACCTTTTTCAAAATATTTCGAAAAGTATAAAACCTATCGAAATTTCAAAAACTGCATTAAAATGTACAAACTGATACCTTTCATTTGATACCCAACTCGGTGGGGTAGTCACCCCTTTAGAAATTTTTCCCGCCCTTTTTTGACCATATTTCAAAAAGTATTATTTTTACAGATTTCTCTATATTTTTCCTGTAAAATATAGATCAATACCTACAAAACTTGGTACATATCAAATCGATCGTTCTGCAATCTTCGGAGATAGAGGGGGGGTACCGGTCAATTTTTCGACCTTTTTCAAAATATATCAAAAAGTATAAAATCTATCGAAATTTCAAAAACTGCATTGGAATGTACAAACTAATACCTTTCATTTGATACCTAACTCGGGGGGGGTAGTCACCCCTTTAGAAATTTTTCCCGCCCTTTTTTGACCATATTTCAAAAAGTATTATTTTTACAGACTTCTCTATATTTTTCCTATAAAATATAGATCAATACCTACAAATACTTGGTACATATCACGTCGATCGCTCTGCAATCTTCGGAGATAGGGGGGGGGGAACGGTCATTTTTTTGACCATTTTCAAAATATTTTAAAAAGTATGAAATCTACCGAAATTTCAAAAACTATTTTGAAATCTACAAACGAGTACCTTTCATTTGATACCACTTTCGACTTTGTACGTTCCATTTAAAATTTCGATTTCAAAATTTGTATGGAAAATCTTCATTTTGATTTTTCATTTATTTTTATTTATTTTTCTATAAATATGTGCGGGCGCACAAAATGTATTATTATTTCAAATTTCAAGTCAATAGCTGCAGTAGTTTCTGAGATATTAAGGATTCAAAACACAAAACAGACCCAAAGCGATTTCATAAGGGTTTTGCAACCGATGGCAAAACCCTAAAAACATATGTTTTATATTTATCGCTGTACTAACTTCGTTTTACAAAAAAGAATGCTCTAAGGGTTGAATGACTAGGCAAACTTATTATTCCTAAAGTTCAGATGACTAGATACATCACACGGTTTCCCTACATCATAATAATAGTCAATTCTCCATTAATCTAAATTTGGCGATCGGTTAACTTTACGGTTTGTTCCAGCTTGGAGACCTTTCGAACCCGGAACTGAGAGTATTGACAGAGGAGTTGGAAAATATCAAGTACGGAGGTAAGTGGATTAATCCAAACCCAGCAACAGAAATACGTAGGTGCACAGAGCGAGTGGAAGTGCTACAAAGAATTGATCACATAGGTTGTGGCAATTCTGATCTTTTTTATGTTTTTCTTCGGATTATCAACAGACATTTGGTTTTTTGAGACGGTATTGTTTATATACATATATTATCTAGTATTGTTATTCAATTTAAGTAATAAAAGTAAAGCTTGCATTGCTTTTATGTTGGATTATAAATGCGATGAGTACCTAAGTTATCAGAGAAAATGAGGCTACTAAGAGGCAATTAGAGCTTCGTCAAATTGTGAAATTTAAGCCCTATTTCAAAGAACCCAATCCAAATTCGGTTATAATTTAGTAGATCTATTTCTGAGTGGAGTATTGCGTTAAATAGGCTTTTTCAACCTTGATAAACACTCAGATCTCATCTTTAGCCAAAACAAATTACTCAAGTTAGAATTGACCTAAAGGTCGTAAGTTCAAATCAAAGGCGCGCATGCAATGAATCCTTCTGATTTATTTTCACATTTACAACTCGCTCGAATGGAAAAGAAAACACAAATGACCTGTTCCGTGAGATTTATTTTATTTCTACTGGGCGATTGTTAACTACGTTTCCATAAAACATACCAGAAAATCTATTAAAATAGTATTCGGAGAATTTCTTATACTTGGACAAAAAATTTAAGTGAAGAGAAATCAATAACAAATTGTTTATTTTTATAAAAATTTACTGTTATAAATTTGACTTGTCTAAGTGGTTTTATTGTAAGCCTAAAGAAAAAAGTTATTGAATCTGAAATCTTAATATTAAGGTCATTCGTTTTTCATACATTTGTATTTTCCCAAATATGAGCCATATGAGCTTAATTTTACAAATAAATAACTGTTTTTGGCATTGTTACAGGTCGTTATTTGCGGCAAATTATGTTTCATTAAAGAAAACACTTGATTTATTTAGAAATAACGTGGTAATTTTAGTCCATTTTTGTCACTGTGTGGGTGAACACCAATAGTGTCGTACAAGAACGTCATGAACTTATGAGTGTGAGCGGCGACGACAACGTCATCTGTGAGAAACATAACGAATCAACTCGTAATACCATAGCTTACCATTCATAAACTTTGATTTTGTTCGTTCAAGCATGTAGAACGTACATATTTCGTCTTATAATGTTGTCATGGATGTCTATTCTTTCAATGTCTATCGTTTTTGTAGGTATGTAGGTATTCTGTTGTCATTGACTTGTTTTGATTTTTGCAAAACGAAGCAAAACTATTTTTTAAAACAAACAACTTCCCAAAATAAAAGATGGAGTCACGGAGGATGAAAATTCTAATAATAATAAATTTCAATTGTCCTTAGTTGGACCCAAAATCTTCGAAAAAAAGTACCTACCTACTAAAAATGATTTCTGTAGTTTTTTTATTTCAATTTTTTTGTCCGGTGACCACAGTACTTACTGTAATGTATGCTCGTCCAAAGCTAGTCTAGCTAACAATAATAATAATTCACGCATACTGTGTCTAATGTAAAAAATTAATATACCTAGCTAAATTATTGGGTGGCATCCAATATTTAAAATTACCTACCTCTCAAACGTTTTTTCGAAAACTAGGGATACTAGATATCACGATACTTATTTATTGACATCACTCTGCAACACAATAAGTTGCTGGTTCAATTCGCGCCGCGCGACAATACCTCTGATCTTGAAGAAGTAATGAATAAAGTTTTGTGATGAATCATTATTTATCAGATCCAAGATCAACTACCTGTATTTTACCAGTACCTAATTGTGCTCAAAAGTCCGCAATAAACAAAATTGCATTGAAATTAAAGTGTACAGGAAATCAATGACACCTAATTTCTTATTTGATAATAATTACTAGCACACTTCTCTTTGTTTTTGTGTGATAGGGACCGAGGTCAAACAAGATACTTCGTTTGAGTACATAGAAACTCCATCAACGATTTATTACAATCGAATCAAAGGAAGGCTTGAAAACACGAATTTATTTATACCATGAATAAACAAACAAACATGAATTTATTTATACCAATACTTGGTACTTCAGATTCTGATATAAAAATGCGATCAGAATAATTTTGATAAATCACAACGTCACAACAGGCAGATTTTGCGTTTGCAGGCTTACGCACAAAAAATATGTTCACTAACAAGAAACAAAATAGGAAAATGTACTTAGATAAAATAGAGTTATTCGCACCCAGGTACAGGCAGGTGGCGTATCGTGCCCAACAGTTCACATTATAATCTTTGCTTGTGTGAGTGATTTGGTCCGGCGATTTTGCTCTTCCCAAATACAAGTTCTATAAATGTTTTTAACGCTTGAAACATTTATTGATATTTGAAAAACAACGTACTGTAGGCTTCTCCTACATTATTACACTTTTATAAATCATATATAATTATCAATTATCTTAACTACATTAATAATATACCTATAATACGTTTATTTACATGCTAGATTAGTAATATACCTATACTATATTTATTTACATACTACATTAGTAATATACTTACAACTATATTTATTTACATATTTACAAGAACATTCATAATAATGCATTACACTCATTAGTCAATAATTATATATATTGTTCGTTACCAACCACGTGAACCCGCTGGCCGAACGATAATCGTGAATACCGCACGACTACAATGGATACGAGCTCCGAACGCGGAGAACAATAGAGCCGGCTACCACGCGCGGCCGCTTCGCAGCCGCCGCGGTGCCCGACACCCAGTCCGAACCTACCTACTAGACGAGACGCACGTCGACCGTTCGCTTTGCGCTGCGCACGCGCTCCTTTGTTTTCCTCGCGTATTCCTAAAGACTTATATTTATACAAGACTGTTATTCGCATAGTCATATTTATATAGGATGCAGTGTTATTGTGCTGGTGAATAAACATTACTTATAAAGTTCACGTGAGTCCATCATTTCGACAACAACCCGCAAAACACACCACACAACCATCCTATACTGGTGACCCCTAAGAACACGACAATGTCAGACAACGAGGAAGGGAGCTCAAGCAGTGACAATAGCCCTAATGAAGGTAAAAGTGCAACCACGCATCAACATCGAAGCGACGACACAAATATTACCCATCGTCAGCCAAAAAAGATGCGTAGGTCCATTGTCACCGACCACGAGAAAATGACGTTCGACATTTCGAAGACGAACGTGAAGTCGCCGCCATTTTCTCCGGACGACCCTGAAATCTGGTTCGCGGTGCTGGAAGGCCAATTCGCTAGTCACGGTATAACGGACGACGCAGTAAAATTTAATAACGTCATTACAAAACTCGACATGGTCCACGCAAAGGCCGTCAAAGACATTATCATCAACCCGCCCGCCAAGAACCGCTTCGAGAAAATCAAAACCGAGCTGATTAGACGTCTCACTGCTTCTCAAGAAAAAAAGGTCAAGCAGCTGTTGACCCACGAAGAAATCGGCGACAGAAAAGCATCTCAATTTCTGCGACACCTACAAGATTTGGCTGGACCTAGCATCCCGGAAGATTTTCTAAGAACGATATGGAGCAACCGCTTACCAAGTCACATCCAGACGGTATTAGCATCTCAACCGTTCCAAGACCTGGAGCAGCTGGCGAACCTCGCAGACCGCATCCAAGAAATCACCTCTCCTTGTGGTAACGTCGCCGCTGCCGCTAGGCCTAGTACCTCAGCCGAATCCACTAGCAGCACCTCCGGTGAGATCGCGGAGCTCAAGAAGATGGTCGAACGCCTCGCCCTGAAGCTCGACCAACATACACGCGAGTCTCGCCCGCAACGTCGCGGGAACTTCAATCAACAGCGACGTCGTTCCACATCACGCAGTAAGACCCGATCTGCTTCTAACTACCGCCAATTCCCCATATGCTGGTACCACCACGTCTACAAGTCAGGCGCTCGCAATTGTCAGACCCCTTGCGACTTCAAGAAGTCGGGAAACGACACGGGCAATCAGCCGTAATGGCGACAGAAGATTGCCCCGACATCCCAGGTCGCCTCTTCATATCCGACCGCACCACGAAGACTCAGTTTTTGGTCGACACCGGAAGTGACCTCTGCGTTTTCCCGAGATCACGTATCCAAGAGCGTCGAGCACCTACGAGCTACAAACTCACCGCAGCCAACGGGACTACCATCGATACCTACGGCTACGCGCATCTCAACCTGGACCTGGGACTCCGTCGTACCTACCCATGGCGCTTCGTGGTAGCTGATGTTACCAAACCCATCATTGGAGTGGACTTTTTGTGTCACTACGATTTAATGGTAGATTGCAAAAATAGGAAACTTATAGATAATACAACTAGCTTAACTACGCCAGCTTCACTGGCATCTAATGCTCAAATAATTTACTCTGTAAAGGTTCAGACTGGTGATTCGCGCTATCATCTTTTGTTGTCTCGGGATTTTTCGGAAATTACGCGACCAGCAGGTACACAACGCACAATCCCTCATAATACACAACACCATATACGCACAACACCCGGTCCACCTGTAGCTTGCGCACCTAGGCGTCTAGCTCCAGATAAATTAAAAATAGCTAGGGACGAATTTGAGGCTATGTTAGCAAACGGTACAGCTAGGCCCTCCGAAAGCCCGTGGTCTTCCCCATTGCACCTGGCACCTAAAAAGGAAAATGGGTGGCGTCCATGCGGCGACTATCGGAAACTTAACGCTCGAACCATCCCAGACATGTATCCGATACGCCACATTCATGATTTTACGCACAACATTGCTGGTTGCCGCATCTTTAGCACCATTGACCTTGTAAAGGCGTATAATCAGATACCGGTCTGCGCGGATGACATACCGAAAACGGTGATCACGACGCCCTTTGGTATGTTTGAGTTCCCGTTCATGACATTTGGGCTACGTAACGCTGGACAAACGTTTCAGCGTTTCGTAGACGAAATGATGCGGGGACTCGACTTCGTCTATTGTTACCTCGACGATTTCTTGATCTTCAGTAGGGATGAATCTCAACATGAGAATCATTTGCGGCAGGTGTTCACCAGGCTACGCGACTACGGAATGGTCATCAACGTGTCCAAATGCGTCTTTGGAGCTCCAGAGATAACTTTTCTAGGTTATCGTATCTCGGAGAGCGGAACAAAGCCTTTGGACACCAAAGTACAGGCCATACGTGACTTTCCCCCACCGAAGGATGTTAGGTCTCTCAGGAGATTCCTGGGCATGGCTAATTTTTACAGGCGTTTCTTGCCTGATGCCGCCCAAACCCAAGCACCTCTCAATTTCCTCCTAGCTGGGGCAGTAAAAGGTTCCGCGCCTATCAACCTTACAGGCGACGCTCTGAAGGCTTTCTTGGAGACCAAAGAAAGTCTTTCAAACGCAGCACTCCTGGCTCATCCTCATTGCCAGGCTAAGCTAGCTCTAGTGACAGATGCGTCAGACACGGCTTTGGGCGCAGTTCTTCAGCAATTCCAAGATGACACCTGGCAACCACTTGCTTTCTTCTCCAGAAAACTGAAGCCTTCTCAAACAAAATACTCCCCGTATGATCGCGAGCTTCTCGCGATCTACGAGGCGATTAAGTACTTCAAGCATATGCTTGAAGCGCGACACTTCACGGTTTACACCGACCATAAACCGATCAGTTATGCATTTCACGAGAGAAAGAATAACTGCTCTCCAAGACAGTTCCGTCACCTGGACTACATAGCCCAGTTCACGACCGACATAAGGCATATATCCGGCAAAAATAATGTTGTGGCCGACACCTTATCTCGCGTCGATGAACTCGGTGCTCCAATTCGTCTTGAAGACCTCAGCAAAGCCCACGAGAATGATTCCGAGCTAGCCCGGTACATCTCAGATGGCTCTTCCCTCCGTCTCCAGAAGATGGACTACCCACCTGGCAGTCGAACCTCCTTGTACTGTGATACCAGCACGCCGACTCCCAGGCCATTCGTCACAAAAGAGTTCAGGAAACAAGTTTTTCAGAGTCTTCATTCCCTTAGTCACCCCGGTCCGACAGCTACTGCTAAATTAGTAGCTGAACGATTTGTATGGCCAGGGGTTAGAAAAGACTGCAGAAACTGGGCTCAATCTTGCTTATCTTGCCAGCGAGCAAAAGTAAGCCGACACGTGTCCGCACCGTTAGGCACGTTCGACTTACCGCGCGCTCGTTTCAAGCAGGTACACATCGACCTCATAGGTCCGCTTCCTGTCTCAAAAGGATACAGGTACTGCCTGACAGCCGTAGACCGATTTACTAGGTGGCCGGAAGTCATGCCTATTGAAGACATAACAGCCGAAACAGTCGGCAAAGCACTCATCTCTGGCTGGTTCTCCAGATTCGGTGTGCCGACAGATATCGTCACAGACCGTGGACGGCAATTTGAGTCCACGCTGTTCCAATACCTGTCGAAAGCCGCAGGGTTCCAGCACAAGCGCACGACCGCCTATCATCCGGCATGTAACGGACTCGTGGAACGCTTCCACAGACAGCTGAAAGCGTCAATAGTCTGCCACGCCGATCATAATTGGTCAGAAATCTTACCTCTTGTTCTTCTCGGTATCCGTAGCGCGTATAAGGAAGATTTACAGACCACTTCCGCAGATCTTCTGTATGGTGAACCACTGAGGCTTCCGGGGGAGTTTTTCGATCCTAGCGTAGATACTACAACCGATATAACCGACTTTACTGCTCGTTTGCACTTTTTCGTCGAGAAACTCAAACCCGTTCCTACATCCCGTCATACTAAACATAGGATTTTTGTTTTTAAGGAGCTCGCTACAGCCGAACACGTTTTCCTACGCGAGGACGCTGTGCGACCTCCTCTTCAACCTGCATACACAGGCCCTCACAAAGTTTTAGAGCGAGGGGATAAAGTTTTTAAACTAATCGTTAAAGGAAAACCGATGACAGTTACAGTAGATCGCCTAAAACCCGCTTTTATACTTACAGACAAGCTAGACGACGAAGTTAAGGTACATACAAACCCACCTACTGGTCACGTCCACGAGCCACCGTCGGTTCCAAAGCAAGCTACTGTCCCGCCTAAAACTACACGTTCAGGGCGACATGTTCGGTTTCCGGACTATTATCGCCCCTAACCGGGTCTCTGGGGGGGAGTGATGTAGGCTTCTCCTACATTATTACACTTTTATAAATCATATATAATTATCAATTATCTTAACTACATTAATAATATACCTATAATACATTTATTTACATGCTAGATTAGTAATATACCTATACTATATTTATTTACATACTACATTAGTAATATACTTACAACTATATTTATTTACATATTTACAAGAACATTCATAATAATGCATTACACTCATTAGTCAATAATTATATATATTGTTCGTTACCAACCACGTGAACCCGCTGGCCGAACGATAATCGTGAATACCGCACGACTACAATGGATACGAGCTCCGAACGCGGAGAACAATAGAGCCGGCTACCACGCGCGGCCGCTTCGCAGCCGCCGCGGTGCCCGACACCCAGTCCGAACCTACCTACTAGACGAGACGCACGTCGACCGTTCGCTTTGCGCTGCGCACGCGCTCCTTTGTTTTCCTCGCGTATTCCTAAAGACTTATATTTATACAAGACTGTTATTCGCATAGTCATATTTATATAGGATGCAGTGTTATTGTGCTGGTGAATAAACATTACTTATAAAGTTCACGTGAGTCCATCATTTCGACAACAACCCGCAAAACACACCACACAAACATCCTATAGTACCATTTGCGGCAAATGTATCACTTTTAAATAATATGCACAATTTAATAAGAAAACAATAAAAAACCAACAAATTGAAAGTCAGCGCCATCTATTAGCGAAGCTATACCTAAACAAGGAGACCGTTCCACCTTAAGGTGGAACGGTCTCCTTACTCTACTCCTCACACTACTCACACAAGCAAAGATTATAATGTGAACTGTTGGGCACGATACGCCACCTGCCTGTAGCTGGGTGCGAATAACTCTATTTTATCTAAGTACATTTTCCTATTTTGTTTCTTGTTAGTGAACATATTTTTTGTGCGTAAGCCTGCAAAGGCAAAATCTGCCTGTTGTGACGTTGTGATTTATCAAAATTATTCTGATCGCATTTTTATATCAGAATCTGAAGTACCAAGTATTGGTATAAATAAATTCATGTTTGTTTGTTTATTCATGGTATAAATAAATTCGTGTTTTCAAGCCTTCCTTTGATTCGATTGTAATAAATCGTTGATGGAGTTTCTATGTACTCAAACGAAGTATCTTGTTTGACCTCGGTCCCTATCACACAAAAACAAAGAGAAGTGTGCTAGTAATTATTATCAAATAAGAAATTAGGTGTCATTGATTTTCTGTACACTTTAATTTCAATGCAATTTTGTTTATTGCGGACTTTTGAGCACAATTAGGTACTGGTAAAATACAGGTATAGTTCGACCGAAACCGCTGTACCGCTCCCTAAGAAAGTGCGGCGAAGTGGGGGCCGAGGAAAAAAGAGCAAGAATACACATGAGATCGATATTGTCGGATATATCTTACGATATCGTACCAATATAAACAATATTTTTGTTTTATATATTATATCGATATGTTTATATTTTTTTATAACTAAATTATCTACAGATATTCTGACAGAGCTTCTGCTTCAACTTCATCTTCCGTTTCGCCATCGGAATTTGAATCAGAGTCGTTCTGCAAATTTATAATTAATGGATCGATAATAATATCAAATCTACTATCGCGATCCCAGTAATTGTTTTAATTTTTTTGGACACTTTAAAAATTATGGCCTTGACATCACGAGATAGCGCTCGGCCCATCTTTGGATATTTATCTCATGTGTATCTGACATAGACCGTCCGGTACAAAGGCGACCTACTGCCGTGAGCGTCGACGGCAGACTGATGGATCGGAGCGGCCGATACTTCCCCCCCGTCTCGCCGCGCGCATACCTCAGGAGCGGTACAGCGGTTTCGGTCGAACTATAGTTGATCTTGGATCTGATAAATAATGATTCATCACAAAACTTTATTCATTACTTCTTCAAGATCAGAGGTATTGTCGCGCGGCGCGAATTGAACCAGCAACTTATTGTGTTGCAGAGTGATGTCAATAAATAAGTATCGTGATATCTAGTATCCCTAGTTTTCGAAAAAACGTTTGAGAGGTAGGTAATTTTAAATATTGGATGCCACCCAATAATTTAGCTAGGTATATTAATTTTTTACATTAGACACAGTATGCGTGAATTATTATTATTGTTAGCTAGACTAGCTTTGGACGAGCATACATTACAGTAAGTACTGTGGTCACCGGACAAAAAAATTGAAATAAAAAAACTACAGAAATCATTTTTAGTAGGTAGGTACTTTTTTTCGAAGATTTTGGGTCCAACTAAGGACAATTGAAATTTATTATTATTAGAATTTTCATCCTCCGTGACTCCATCTTTTATTTTGGGAAGTTGTTTGTTTTAAAAAATAGTTTTGCTTCGTTTTGCAAAAATCAAAACAAGTCAATGACAACAGAATAGACTTGACTTCTTCGATATGGCAATATTGTGTCTGGTTTGCCACTTTTCTGCCAGTGTCCAGTTCATGGAAATGTCTTAGTCATGGAATGGAGGCAATTTACAATAATAATATGAGCGGTAATTTTTGAAAAACACCAATATGATTTTTACCACGCAAACAAAAACTATTAAATTGAAAATGATGAAAATGATGAAAATGATAATAATAATAACTAAATTAAATTAAATTGCTACTAAGGTGACTAAGTAACTAGATAAAGCAGATATTTACAATTTTATCTTATTTACATCAATAAATTTACAGAGAAGAAATGTAATTGGAGGACAAAATATTAGGGAAAGTAAACACTTCATGGACACAGGATGAGGAATATCAGAAGGAAGTAAATCATAAAGAGAATATTGAAGATTGGGACAGTTAAAAAATATGTGATCCACGTTTCCTTCATCTAACCCACATTCACATACTGAAGAATCCCTTATCCTTAGTTTGGCCAAAAAAACAGGTGTACAAGAATGACCAAGTCATAGACGGCAGAGAGTGGATATACATACTTTATTAATTTTTTTAAACTTAAAAAACCAAGGAGTCTTAGGAACAATTGGTTGAAGATCGCCATAATGTTTTCCTGTGATTTTTTGAGATAAGGACCACAGATTCGACCATGACTCTTGGAGATGAACCTTAGGAAGCAAACATAAGTCGTGCGCATAAACAGAATCATGTTCCAACGAACCAATGTTAGAGGAATCCTTGGCAAGGGTGTCAGCAGCTTCATTACCCGGAATTCTCGAGTGACCAGGAACCCAAGCAATCACAATATTAATTCCCATGCGACTGCATTCAAAGAGGGATTCTTTGATCTTAAGAATAATAGGAAACCGAGACATAGATCGAAATGGATTAGAAATTATGGATTGTAAACAACTTTTTGAATCGGAAAGAATTAAAGAATTATTTAGTTTATGGGACTTTACAAAAAGAATTGCTTCTAGAATGGCAATAGCTTCACCAGTGAAAATAGAAGATAGAGGCGGACATTTGAAACTTAAACAAATTTGAGTAAATGGGATCCATACAGCAGAACCCAAAAACCTATCAGAGGATTCTTTGGAAGCATCTGTGTATATCAAATGCCAACCAGAAAAGGAAGAATTTATTCGTTCATAAAATATAGAAGAAGCATTAGGAGCATTTTTGATTATGCCAAAATCTAAAATAATGTTAGGTTGTGAAATTAAAGCTTCAAAAGAAGTGAGATATAAAGGGTATGATGAGAACTGATTAATCGAAAATGAGAAGTTTGAAAATTTTATGAAGCTATGTAGAGGGCAAGGGAATTTGTCGGAAGAGAGATTACTATACAGACCCTGCAGATGACTCAATTTAGCAAAAAGTTGATGATTAGAATGTTGACTTATTCTGAAGAAGAATCTATCAGATAAAAACTGTCTACGAATATTTAAAGGAGGATCCACACATTCAACTTGCATTGCGTTGATAGGAGATGATTTCATTTCGCCAAGAATAATGCGAAGGCATTTTGACTGAATTTTATTTAATTTATCCAAAGCAGATTTATTGAAGAGATTCATTAGGAAAGCACCATAATCAAAATGACTTCGGATAATAGCGTTGTACAGAAGTTTTTGAGAATAAGGGTGGGATCCCCACCAGACACCCGAAAGAGATCGAAGAATGTTAGCATTCTTTTCGCACTTCTGAACTATACTATCAATATGAGCTAAACCATTCATTCGCGAATCTAACGTAATGCCAAGAAACTTGGCCTTATCTGTTTGTGGGATGGGTTCATTATATACATGTAAAAGAATATTAGGAATAGAACGTTTTTTAGTAAAGACCACACAAGAACATTTGGAGGCCGGTAAAGATAGACCATGAATACAAAGCCAATCGTTTAGATAAGATAAAGCAGAGTTAAGTCTTCCCACTGATTGTTCAATAGAGTCATTTTTAACATATAAAGTTAGGTCATCCGCATATTGAAGAACTTCACAAAAGGACTCAACAGATTTGTCTAGATCATGAGTGTAAATGTTGTAAAGAAGAGGACTTAGAACTGAACCTTGGGGTAGACCCTTCCAAACAGTTTTCGGAGGTAAATAGCCATAAGACGATTTTACGACCACAGATCTTTCCATCAATAGACAGCTTATGAACCGAGTTAATCTCTCAGGAACGTGAAGCCTAGATAGTTTATGAATAAGGACTGAAAGTAATACATTGTCGTAAGCTGCTGCAATATCAAGGAACACAGCTATCAGGAACTGCTTTTCTTTATACGATGAGTAAATATCTGACACGAGAATGCTCAGACTATCGGAAGTACTAAGACCCTTTCTAAACCCAAATTGAGTTTTCGAAAGGATGCAGTTGTTCTCAACAAACCATTCTAATCGATGCTTTATCAATCGTTCCATCACCTTACAAAGAACAGAAGATAAAGCAATGGGTCTTCGGCTATTAGGGTCCGATGGATTTTTCCCAGGTTTTAAAATGGGGATAATAATTTGAGTTTTCCATTGATCAGGGAGAAAACCATATTCAAAAAAGGAATTTATTAATGAGAGATATATAGTTTTGCAAGAATCAGGGGATTTGGTCAAAAATGAATAGGGGATATTGTCGATTCCAGGCGAAGAGTCTGTCAGTCCGTCTAATGCTAAATTAAGTTCATTAGGAGAAAACGGTTGATCTAACCAGCTATGTGACGGTATATAGGTAGGAAGAGGAGGAATTGAATCCAAGGAGGGAACAGAAGGAGGGGCAAGCTTGTCCGAGAAGGACTCTACCCAAGAATAAGGATCATTTGATGAAGGATTGTCAATATTGCAAGCTCCTCTGAATCTCCTTATCTGCTTCCAGATAATAGATGCAGGAGTTTTAGGTGATAAAGATTCGCAAAATCCTATCCAACCATTTTTTTTCTTATTTTTAATGGTTCTTTTAAATTTAGCCGAGAGTTTTTTATATTCAAGGAAGTTTTCTTGACACATCCTGGAAGAATAAGCAAGTTCAGCTGATTTACGATTAGAAGCGGCAGCAGAGCATTCAGCATCCCACCAAGGAGTAGAAATTCTAAAACGTTTGTTGGGTTTCTTTACAGGAATGAGTGAATCAGCACATGAGATAATAATATCAATAAAAACCGAATATGCTTGTAAAGGACAACCTATCAATAAGAGAAAAAGGAAAAGAAGCTAATTTAAGATCAAGAGAGCTAGAATATACTGACCAGTCTACGTCAGAAAGCCTATATTTTAGAGAAGGGGATGGATTACAATAAGGGGAACTTTTATTTGAGAGAGAGATGACTATTGGAAAATGATCACTACCATATGTTAATGGGAGTATTTTCCAGGTCGTGTAAGGAGAAAGAGAAGGGGAGCATAGGGAAAGATCAACAGCACTTTTTGGATTTTGTGAGGATATACTCTTCTAGTTGGAGAACCATCATTGAGAATACAAAGATTATAATCATCAAATCCTTCAAGAAGAGAGAGACCAAAAGCATCACAGGAGTGATGACCCCACAACGTATGGTGTGCATTAAAATCACCTAAAAGTATTAACGGGGGAGGAATAGAAGAGAAAAGAAGATATAAATCAGCTATTAGAGAAGAACTGGGTCGAGGAATATATATAGAAATAAAAGAGATGTCCAAGCACTTGACACCAACAGCGTTGATGTCAGGAGGGAGCGAGGGGAGAGAAATACGAGAAAAGGATAGTGAGCGCCTCACCAATAAGGCGCATCCAGCGTGCCCGTCAGACCTGTCATCTCGAAGACAGGAATAGCCTGATACTCGAAAATGAGAATCAGGCTTTAGCCATGTTTCCGAGACAGCAATGACTGACGGACAAAATTTATTTATAAGGTGGAGAAGTTCAGGATGTTTAGCACGAACGCTCTGACAGTTCCACTGAAGAACGGTCGCGGGGTCCATGTTGAAAACCAGAAATAAAAACTAATTGAGACAATTTTGCGGCAACGTTGGACGGTATGTTTTGAGGGTTCGAAATAATCATATTTATTAATAATGTCAAGAGAGAGTCTAGTATACTCTCACTTTGAGGAAGAGCTTTATTGGAATTAAGACCACATCCGTTTGGAAGAGAGGAGCGAGGGTTGGAAACTATTTCTCTATGAGAAACTGTATTGTAGGACTTGCCAAGAGGAGCTCGTATACGGGAAGGGGAAATTACAGTCTTGTAATTAGACTTTTGACTCTTAGGGACAGGCGAATTGATTTGATTTGATGTTACATTCTGAGAAGGGGAGGGAGAGAACATATCTTGAGAGGAAGAGAACAAGTCCTGAGAGGGAGAGAACAACTTCTGGGCAATTTCCGAAAAAGGACGCGAAACCCTTGGAAATTGAGAAGCTGCTTCCTCATATGAGACAGCATTGGCAGACATCACAGATTTAATTGATTTTTGTCGTACTAGTTCGGGGCAATTTTTACTTGTGGCGAAATGTTTACCTGAACAATGAACACAAGAGGCCTCAGACTCAGGAACATCACAACTATCGCCTGAATGTTCCTGACCACAACGATAACAACGAGGTTTTGATCTGCATTGAATTTTTGTGTGTCCAAAGCGGCAACAGGAGTTGCATTGGATGGTGGGGAATTGATAAATCTCTACGGGAATTGCATTATAAAATAAAAATACCCTAGTTGGTAGAATTTGTCCTTGAAATGTTACAACAACAGTTTGAGTCGGAATCCAAGTTACCTTGCCCTCGTCAATAGTCTTTCTGTTTAGTCTTCGTGCTTTTAGAATTTTTGCACCTACAGGGTTCGAAGCTGCCTCCGCAAATTCCTCCATTGATAGGTCAGTAGGAACGTTCCTAATGAGACCCATACGTGTGACATTGTATGTTGGAATTACAGCCTGTAATTTGTTGGTTGAAAGAACCGGGGAGGTTACAAAAGTATTAGCATCTTTGGCTGATAAAAACTCCACGCTAATTTTATTGCGGCCTACTTGTTTAACACCACCAGGGACGATATTTTCAAATTTGTTTTTATATAAAAATTGACCAAACTTGATTGTCCTTAATGAAGCACCCGAGGATTGGTCTGGGTCAATTCTAGAAACGTGAATCACATATGGACCCTTATCAGAAGGAGAATATGATTGGATTGCCCCAATCACAATAGACGGATCAGTGTAGACAGTTTGCATAGACGGAACAGACAGGTCAGGTGACGCAACTTTTTTATTTGGCGTGTGTGCAAACTGTTGAGTTTGATTTATGTCAAAAATTTTTCGTTTTGCCGAATGACATTCGGTAATAGGAGGAGGGAAAGGATCAGGGGGAACTGGTGCCGGCTCAGGAGCCGACACCAAATTTTCCACATCCATTTTTGTATTGGAGATGCCAATCACTAAAGATTTTAGTGACGCCCTCCCAAAAACAGATATGAAGTAGATAAAATTGCAAAAAACTACGTTATCTACTTACCAATACCTTAGAAGGATAAAAAGGCGCACATAAAAATCAATTGGTGAATCCTGAAAGAAAGAAATTTAAATTTTCCCACACAAAATTCTCCAAACACAACTAGTCGTTTCCAATGACAGGCTCTCTTACGACAACAGAATACCTACATACCTACAAAAACGATAGACATTGAAAGAATAGACATCCATGACAACATTATAAGACGAAATATGTACGTTCTACATGCTTGAACGAACAAAATCAAAGTTTATGAATGGTAAGCTATGGTATTACGAGTTGATTCGTTATGTTTCTCACAGATGACGTTGTCGTCGCCGCTCACACTCATAAGTTCATGACGTTCTTGTACGACACTATTGGTGTTCCACCCACACAGTGACAAAAATGGACTAAAATTACCACGTTATTTCTAAATAAATCAAGTGTTTTCTTTAATGAAACATAATTTGCCGCAAATAACGACCTGTAACAATGCCAAAAACAGTTATTTATTTGTAAAATTAAGCTCATATGGCTCATATTTGGGAAAATACAAATGTATGAAAAACGAATGACCTTAACTAACATCCATCCAAATTGCATTTATGTAACATTATTAGTGTGATGCAGTGGAAATTTAAGCTTTAACTTTTGATTTTAGGAGCAGAGATGCCATTGAACAAGCTATCTGTGCGAGGGCTTCTACCCGATACAGATTATTACATGACCTACGATGGATCAACAACGGCGCCGGCTTGCTACGAGACCGTCACTTGGATTATTGTCAACAAACCTATCTACATCACCAAGCAACAGGTAAAAGTCTATTCAACTTAATATAAACTAGCCACCTGCCCACAGCTTCGATAACGTGGTTGTTTACGGACAGCGTATACTGATAGATTATTATTAGGTATGGCCTTAAAATTATTTTTAATTAGTATGCGATATTCAGTATACGTGTTGATTTTTATATGAGAAAGTTCGGGGATAATGAACGCTGCCAAAACCAAAATTATTTTGAGCTACCTTTGATTATATCAATATTATTAAATCGTTGCTATTTATGTGGCATTGTAAACTCTTTGTTCAAAATACCTTCGATTCTAGAACTTAATATTACTGAGTTTCGTTAACTACGTATTAAAATAATACGTTTAAAATAATTATCAGGAAACAAACAATCTGATTTTCATGTAAGCTGACATTATGCTAATTTTCTTTACTAATAATGTATGAAAACAAAATTTTGTTAAATAACCCGTACGAAGCCGGGGCGGATCGCTAGTAATTAAACTATCTTTTAAAAATTATATTCATGGTAAACTGCATCAGAAACCTTTGCGTGGTTAGAAGAAGTTGGCAGATAAACAGACAGATTGAATGGCAAAACGCGGAAAAAGCTTGTTTTATACTAAGTAATGTTAGACAGGAAGTTTGAGCAAAAGAAAACAACCGATCTCGTAATAAAACTTCAGATAAACTTTTTGCATATTAAAGCTAAAACATCAAAGTATTCTACCGGTTTATTATTCTAGTAATATCTACCAAACAAAAACTTTCCTTCGTAGATATTACAACAGAACTCAATAAACTAGGTTTGTAATCATTGAAACAAATCGAATAAAGTTTTACATGCAACTGCGACGCAAGTATTATGTAAATTCCGCAGAAACTTTGTTGTAAGTTGTAACAATCAATATGAGCAAAGCCTTGCAACTGTTGAAGTTCACCCTATTTGCATTACACGCTTCCTTGCCTTCCAACACATGTACGTAGAAAACGGGTTTTAGATTTCCTACGGTACCGGTTTAAATCTTTCCTATAATATTACAAATGCGAAAGTAACCCTGTCTGTTTGTCTGACCGTCTTTGAAGCATAGACTAATGAATCAATTTTGATAAAATTTGGCAAAGACGTTGTCTAGACCGGGAGAAAGGACATAGGGATACTTTTTTATTCCGGTGGCATGTTCCCGTGGGATATTACGGGCACGAGATATAACCGAAACTTATTTTTTTAAATTATTTATGTGATAACAAAATTAGTAACGTTAAAAACCAATTCAAACTACTCTTTTTGTATCATTTTTGGCTTCGACGCAGCCGAAGTCGCACGTAAGCACGTTATCAATATATCGATATTTTAATCTACTACTCGTAAACTTAAGATGGTTTATAATTTATTAATAATGGGGAAAATAACAAAGAAAATTACAATAACATTTCCAATTACAGCAATAACACCAGCATAAAATATAGCAGTACACTACTCGATCTAAGCCTTCATAAGAGTTAGGAATTTTTATCAAAATCAACACATAAAAACATAATTAATGTCTCACGTTCACAGTTTCCACCTTGAATTTGAAGTGAGCCAAAAAAAAACTCCACTGAACCACGCGACGTTTCTGAGGATTTCAAATACGATTTTGTTGTTTATGTGCGTTTGAGTCATGTCGAGTCAATCTGGAAGAAACAATTAAGAATTTAGGTGTTAAACTTTGGCTATGTTAAAACACCCTGTTTTCTTTGAAAATGCCCGCGTGCTTTTCGAATTCGGCATAGACATAAAAATAATGGAACCCCATCATTACTTGTCACAGACAATATTTTCGGTTGTTATTCTCTTCACGGACATTAGGTTAACTTGACGTCCCTTATAATTTTGTTATTTCCAACAAAACGTTTCAAAGATTTATGGTTTAAACTACAATAGTTTTGTACGGACGCACAATCATTTTTGTTTTATCTTTTAGCGTAATGTTGGATGTTTTTGTGCAGAGGCAAGTTAAGGAAGCACAAAACACATCCAGTGGTGCCGTTTCCCCGTTCGACCGTGGTTGAGGCCAGCGTAATAACATTTTCATTTGTGCTCACGCTACAATAAACAACTCACGTCCCTCGCCTTTAGACAAAGACTCCGCCGTGAATTATGTACGTGTTAAAAGTAAACTGAAAGTGCCGCGTTGTGTGGCTGTTATTATAAATCATTGTTTATGTTTTCCGTTTGTGTTGGCGGCGAAATTAAGTGGTAGTGAAACTACTTGCAATCTCCCGAGACAGCAGATCCAATGGTGGACTAACGAAAGCGCAATTTACAATGCGACTTCGCGCTTTAAGTTGCATGCAAATAGGGCACGTATGGCTGATACGGTCCTGTCAGCCTTGTTACGAAATTGCGGAGCTCCCACTGGTATATAAAAATGAATTTAAAATGGTCTCGCTGTTTTGCGCAGGACGCAACAGTAAAACGCGCAGTTTTTATGGTGCTTGTTAGAAGTAACAGAAAAATCAATGGGAAGTCTGTGTCTGCGATTATAATCGTAATGAAATAGTTTAATACAGGGTAAACATCGATGAGAATGAGATAGTGGGAATGGCGTGCACGGGGCCCGTTAATCCGATACGGCTGAGGCCACAGCACCACACCACTACACATGTTAGAGCGTGTGCAGACACGAACACGTGGAACGAAGAAATTTCAATTTACCTGAAATCGCTCTCCCCCATAGTTGCTTACAACGTTATAATGAAAGCGAAACATGCTCTTGTTGGGGGCAACACCGCATACATTTGCGAAGTTAGTTTCTTAACTAAGAATCATTTGCAAAATGTAGGTAACAAAATCTATGTTGGTACCAATAAAAATGGAATCACGATAGAGACCATTCCATTACAATGTACCTACTCATTTAATACGTTTAATTATGACATGGACATAATAAATAATCCTTACTAGTAAATGTAATAGTATTATAAATGTGAAAGTAACTCTGTCCGTTTTTCATGCCTAAACTACTAAACCGATTTAGATGAAATTTGGCACAGACGTTGTCTAGACCGCTAGAAAGGACATAGGATACTTTTTATCCCAGTATCATGTTCCTGCGTACATATTTTTTATTATTTATTCATAACAATGGTGTCGATTCTGTTGTTTTAGAATTACCTAAAATTAGCTAAAATTAGGATTTAGGATTTAGGAATGTCAAATAGACAAAAGCTATGTTTTAAAAATTAGACTGACAGATTTCAAATTAGAACGACAGATCTAAAACAACTCAACATAGGTAAATTAACTAAAACCCTATTCTTTGCATCACATTTTTAACTAAGATAAGAAACGTCAACTTAATTTTAGGAAGCATCTAATTAGACTGACAGATTTCAAATTAGAACGACAGATCTAAAACAACTCAACATAGGGAAATTAACTAAAACCCTATTCTTTGCATCACATTTTTAACTAAGATAAGAAACGTCGACCTAATTTTAGAAAGCATCTAATTTGCTCATGATTAAAATTTATACTTATTAAAAAATATTTTTTGGCACAGATCTAGTGAAAAACGGGAAGATTATTTTGTGAAAAGTGGAAAATGGATTTGTTGTAGCTGCAATGGTAAATTCGAGGGAAAGGTGTGTATTATTTGCCACTTCCTCGTTTGGTACCTAACCTAGCCATATCTTCATGGATTTCATCCAGCATGCGTAAAGTTTTAGCAGGTAGCACCTAGGTACCTATCAAAAACCAACATTGGCTAACCTAACCTAACTTAGAAAACCTAAAATTTAAGTTAGGAATCTTAAACAACAGAATCGACACCAATGTATATGTTATAACAAAATTAATAACGTTAAAAACCAATTATAAAAATACTATTTGAACCAATTTCGACTTCGACGCGGGCGAAGTCGCGGGCATAAGCTAGTATTTAAATATGTGTTTCTTCTTAACAGTTCTCTCTCTATATTTAAAGTTAAAATAGTCTAAAACATAATATCGATTAAAAGGACTATACAAAACTCTTTAAAATCTATAAGTAATTCATTTGCTACGGCGTAGCCGTCGTAGAGCTCCCACAGCGTAGATCCGTAGCACGTAGCTACGCCAGCTGTTTGAAAACCTGAACCTATTTGTACAGCTTCAATACGCAAACTTAGGTTCTGCGCAAACGAGCCACTTAGGCAGCATGTGATAAGTGGTGGTTGGGCGTTAGCCACAATGCGGAAGCATTATGAGGCTCCTTTAATCAAATCGGCTAGAATTACCACTTAACGCTGTCAAAAGATTTGGTTTCAATATGGTGCATGTATTAGGCTTTTGATGCCAGTTCAATGTAGGTACACTCTTCCTATTCGTGTAGACACCGGCTTAGGTAAAAAAAACACTATAAAACAAACCAGTCAATCCTCATGCCGACTATGGCTTTCAATTAATGAAAAATAAAATAAAATTTCGTATTTGGCTTCGACACATACCATATTATGTAGGTATCGAAGTGAAATACATATTTACATTTATTGAAAAGACATTGTAAAGCTATCGTCAGGCACGAGCCTATTTTTAAAAATCGGTAGTGTGTTGTCTACGAAATACATGTATGTAGCTATAACGTTGCATCGTCGGAGCAGAGCAGATGCGAGTGACGTCATCACCACCTGGAACCCATAGTTTAGTCTGACCGGACGCAGTAGTTTCTACCATTAGCCAAACCTGTGTTGATAAATGTGTTGAGGCCACAGAACTTACACCCTTAAACTTCGTTCTAGAAGGAAGCATTAAGTGTCAGTTTTCTGTGGCAGTTGCACGGGCTCCGTCGACTGATGCAGGGCGACGCGCGCCATCCCAAGGCGCCCCTCGGGAACAACTTCCGACCGCCGCAGCCGTTGCACCACCGCGCGGTGCGAACCAACATCGACTTTGACCTGAGCAAGGTAATTTCAACCTTATAAATGAAACTAAGAGGCGTAAGTCGAAGGGAAATAGATAAGTTTTGGTTAGGAAATGTTTTCTTTTTCGTATCTTGTTAACTTTGTAATTTGTACAATTAACGTCTACTTAAAATTATTGAACCCAGTATAAATTAAATCAGTTGTAAACTTATTAACTTTGTTTTTTACAAAGATATTTATAAAATATTTTTTTTCTGTCCATAGTATCCCGGAAAAACTTGCCCCAGCATGCAGAGGGAAATGCATTACAAAGGTAATTACTGGAAATAATATTATCAATCAGTACGTTTTACATGGTGCGACTTTATCTGTGTAATAAGTCGAAAGGGTCAACGAAACGGTTAGATACTGGACCTTCGTTCTACAGTACATAAATTATATTCGAATTCTATCCACCCCTTTTTGGATAAGTACAACTATAGCACCGTGTATAATCATTAAATTACAGTAACAAAACATTTTTTTATATTATATCCTGTGTTTTATTACAAGAGCCGATTTTTTGATTACAGCCAAAACCTGGACACAATATTAACTTCGACGCGACAACGACGGCGGTAGGCATTCATTTTTGTTTTATGTAGTTTAGCGGCTATTGTAGGAATATCTTCTAACATAATAATGTAAATACTTTTGTAAATAGGTAGTTCCTACAAATAACTTGCTTATGGTAATTGGAGCTATTATATACTAAGCTAGATTCTTGTATGATACTTATAGCTGTACTATATATTACTCTTTTACATAAATGTATCGAACCCTTTAGTTAATAAGACGAATATCATACTTACATAAGAATTGTAGTTACAAACAATTTTATTACATACATAGATATTTTCGGATAGATGTTTGAACCACGCCGTAAGCTTTTAGAATTAAGTTTAAAGGTTATTCTTAAAATAATATATATTTATGTCAATGAAAGTATTAAAAATATTTATATCTAAAATCTAGATGTAAGTTAGTCCAACAGTTATAAAAATTGTAACTTTAGGTCAATCTCAGATATACCGAACTAGATGAATAAAATATCTATATGTTTAGTCATTAATAATCATATCAATGTACACCTACTCTAAAATATATCATTCTTATACCAAATTATTGGTCTAAATGTAGTACTGTTGGCATATGCTTATACTATATATTATACTAGGAAACAGCAATAGGAAATGGCTTCATTTTACGAACTTGAGTGTAAACTTTGTCATATCATGCCAAGCTTTTGTGAAAAATCTGTTAGAAATGTAAAAAAATAATAAAGGATTTTAAACTCCATCTTTGTTTTTGAACTTTCGTTCCTTTTACCATCATCGTTATATTACCTCTATTAATATAACTAAATATATAACTCTAATCTTATCATATGCATACAGAAGCTATGGACGAGGTCATAAATACCCATCTTTCAAGTTTTTTTTTACCTAGCAGTAAGTTATTATTATTATTATTCTGAATGTTTTGGCTAACAGTTATTTTTTTTAATATCTCCATCTATCTATATTTTCTTCTTTTCTCTCTTATTATTGTTCTGTCTATTTATTTTTGTATACCTTCGTGCCACCCCGTACCAGCACACTACCAAGTCAGGTCCTGTGTGAAACCCAGTACCGCTTCTAGGTTTCGCTTTTGCGGCATTATGCTGAGACAGGAACCTATTTGGAATCCAGTAATATGCTTCTTTGTTTTTTATCTGTTTCTATTTTCACTTTAATCTATTCTTTCTCCTCCATTCTAATCACGCGGGAGTACCAACACCGTCCTGGCAGCAATAACTGATAAATTAGGTGAAGTGATGTACAGAAACCACCTCAATATTTTAAACAGAATGTTTGTCAATGTGAATTAAATTAAATTATAACTAACATAGGCTAATAATTGTGCTAATTTATGGATCTACTAGCGGTCCGCCGCGGCTTCGCACGGGTATTAAACAAAAATTCAGATTCAGATTCAATAACTTTATTTCTTTAGGCTTACAAAATAAGCACCTAGACAAATCAAATTTCATACAGTTAATTATTATAACAAAGAAATAAGTTGTTATTGATTTCTCTTCAATTCATACACACTCACGCGTTGGGTTTCATAGTTTTGATACGGATCCCTTACTTTTACTTCAACTTCTTTTTTTATGGCACCGCTAGCTTTTCGCTGCGACTCTGCCAGTGTTTGTTAACCTAAGGTTAACCTTTACTTTTAGCAACATTGGGCTTTTTGACATTGACTTCATTTTTCGACAGTTGATTTGCCTCCCGCACTTACTCCCGCTCCCGCACCCTAATGACGAATTGTGAAGTTTATGACACTCCATAACTGACACTGGCCGTAGAGAAAAGCAAGCAGCGTAACCATAACAAAAAAAAAAGAAGTTGAAAATATAGCACAAGGTTTTATTGTTGAAATTTTCATGCGGATCCTTAACTTTTTTCAAAATATTCTATAGCTTATGTTCATCACGGAAAATTTAGGATTCTAATGGTGAAAGATTTTTTCAAATCGGTCCAGTAGTTTCGGAGCCTATTCAATTCAAACAAACAAACAAACAAACAATAAAATCTTTCCTCTTTATAGTATTGGTATAGATGTAATCATAACAATAGAAACATTATTATATTTATTTACCCAAATTAAAAAAAATGCTGCACACAGCATCATCCTGCCCAAACTAACTAAGCAGACCTTGTATTAAAAGTACTAGATGTTAAAACAGTGAAAAGTAGCCTAAACCAAAATAATTAAATCGAAAAATTACAGATCTATTACATATAATATAAATCCAGGAGAATGGTCCTACTAGCTTCGGTGCGAGAAAAGAAAAGACTGCAGTGCAGACAAGAGGTACAACATTTTTAAAAAAGACTGTCAGGCTCTGTCAATATTTGGACCAACATCGATGATATTCTATACCTAGATAACCAAATATTTACGTCAGTGAAACTTCAAAATGTTCTCACCTTTACTCGTCACAATCTTGTATGACCCCAGCTTTACCATTCTTACTCAGAACCGTCTGTTTTAGTGTTTTTCCAGTCTCGTGTTTGAATAAAAAGCTCATTTGAATTCTATGAGAATCGAAATTGCTCGCCTTTTCGCTGTAGTAACTTAATTTAATCGACTTCCGTCACAATGTCTTTTACCTTTAGATTAGGAACTGGCAATAATGTCGATGGAATGGGAAATTACCAAAATAAAGCGTATCCATCCGAGTATTATTAAAAAAGAATACGTTTAATAAGATGATGAAGTTTTTAAAATAAACAAAATATATAATTCTGATAATTTGGCTCATACGATGTTTCCATCTTCAAGAAAGTTAATTAGTCATAGGAATTGATTCGGACCGTTGTCACAAAATCCCGTATTCACCCAGTTTTTTCTCCCCCGATTTGGTTTAGGTACGATACATTTTATTCGAACCATTTTATAAGAAAAGTACTAGCAGGCACAAATCTGTTCGGCTACATCACCAAATTAGGTACATCACTTAAAATTAAAAGCAAAATAAAGAATATTTTTATATGACTTTGTAAGTAGGTACAACCATTTTTTTGAGGACTTCTTGTAATAACTTAGGTAGGTACTAAATAATTTTTAAATCGATATTCATTTAATATTATGTGTTCACGCACGTCCACACACTTCAAAAGTAATGAATTCAGTGCAAAGTATACTAATTTCATAGGTACCTACATGTTTTAGATAATTTATGATTCAAAAAGATACCGTAAAATAATAACTTCTTTCCAATTATTTTCCGCTCTTCGACACTCATAAATGATCACTTACTCACTATAGGAGTTATAGACACTACCTATAGCGATACAAAAAAGTTTTCACCCGTGTGCATCGCTAAACTATATTCCACAACGATTGCTAATGGAACGAAACCCGAGACCGAATCCCACTAAATGCATCTCACACTTTACAATGGTATCGTCTCAGAATGGATGGTTAAACGATTCAACCGCTTTATTTATCAACAAGAACTTCATGAGCTCCGCTTTGTACACATTTTTTTAAATCGTTGGCGAAAGAAACGAGGAGTGAAGCGAGTCAAAACATCTCCGAGAAAAGAGCAGTGCATGCACTAGGTATCTAGAATTCTTTTATCTCTGAATGATTCTAACATGACTACCTTGTCATAGTAAAGTAATTGGCTAACAGAATCCGCCCTCCTCATAACCCCCCCCCCCCTTCCCCATGTGTTACCTACAAAACAATGTAAGGTGATCTGTTTGGATTTTGTTGGAACCAAAATAGTTATATAAATAGGTATATTAATCACAACCTGGTACCGAAGAATCCTTTTTCCTTTGTATCACTGATAACTAGAATAATATTAATTATGTGCTTTTTTAAAAGCTACGTTTTAAAAAAGCTTCTTTTTTTTACAAAACAATTCTACAATAATATCACTCTTCATCAAAAGCTCTCATTCTAAAGCGTAGATTAAGGATGGATTATTAATTTTTAATGAACTCAATTGTGTAAATCCATTAGAGCCGCCAGCCAGAAACTTTTCAAATAACTTTAGCCGCGGCTTCCCTCGAATGAATGAAATCATAGTCTGATGATCTCCTTACTAACACGAAATGAGTTCGTATTATCTGAAATAGAATTAAAAAGATATTTATATTATTACTTGCATATATTATTATTCTAACCTGCGGTGTAACCAATAGAATAAGTAAATAATGCTGGGCAAACCACAGAGCATCATCTAGCCCCTAAGAAGCCTAGAGTTTGTGTTATGGGTTCCAGATGACTGTTATTAATACAATTTAGTAACATGGATAGATAATATTTTTTAGAAGAATCATAACATATGCTCACTTGCTATCCAAAGAAAATATTATTCCCAATCCCAAGTAAAACCAATCCATGCACACATAAATCACGGGAAGTGGATTGTTTGCAGTCTGCTAAACAGCGGGTGAGTACGACTCGAGTGTGACGAGGGCCTTCGGTGTACTCAGAATGTTTACTTGATATTCATAGAATGACATGAGTTGACGGAGAGTCGTTTCACTTTGGCATTGGGTACTATGATATTCATAAGATGGGGTGCTATTTTTTGCCATTATGGCACAGTGCGAGCACGGCTGTTGTCAGCATGGCTGTTGTCTGCTATCGTGCCTAAATTAAAATATTTATTTACGGACAATTTACCAAACTAACACACCGAATTTAAGCAGTTAATAAGAAATAATACCTTAATTTATACGTAAAATAGTATAATTTATACATCTAATGCGAAAGTGCTCAGAACCTACCTCCGCTTGCGCATTGTGAACCTTCGCCTGAGGCTGCTTCAGTAAGATATCATAGATAATTTTACAGACTTAATTCTTTTGAGAAATTTTGGAAACATTTATTATGTACAGTGCGCGTCACATATAAGTACCCCCCCTATCTCAATGTATGTGGGACACAATAGTTGTTATTGTTGGGAATTTCAGACTTTGAGTACTATGGTGGGTGGTTCGATCCTGAGCGGCGCGGCGGCGTGATACATTTTTGCTTGTGAAAATTTGTGATAATTTACAAGGGAATTCGAAGTAGTCGTAAAAAGTATGTAAACAAGGGGGGTACTTAATTCTGACGTGCAGTGTACCATATGAAATTTTGGAAACATTTATTATGTGTCATAGTAAGTAGAAATAAACTATCTACGTATCCATTGTAAAAGTAACACCTGGGGCTCTAGACAAAGTAACATTTGATTAGCGAAAGCGATGGTAGAAACGTACAAAAATGTATGGATTTGACATATTCCTTCGATATCACGCATCGCAACGACAATCATCATAGCTCAAATGATGGCGAAGTTCAATTGGTAGACAAAGTAACCTTTGCGTAGCTATCGCCTTGTCTATACGTCTGATCGCATCGCTAAATGCCGATAAGTTGGCACAATTGGTTGTCAATCTTTTGTTGTTAGACTGTCATAGTATGATTGAAGTATTGCGCTCGTATTTGTGTTATTAATTAATATTTTTCGAATTATTCATGCCAAAGCCTTTTAAAAGCAGTGCAAAAGAGATTGTGTTGAAGGTGCGTGCCTTTTGTGAGGAAGAAAAGGCAGACCATGCCCAGTTAAATCCATTAAATCTAGTGCGATCTCGCGTTGCACCATCAATGCAACTGGTGTAAAATAGGGATACCAGCTTTATACACGATACCTTTAGAATGGATCATAAGATTTACTCACATAAAAAGATAAAATAAAAAGTAAATTATCCAGGTTATTTAATTTATCTTGTTATGATATCCCTTATTTGTATAAGTATATACAAATATTGAATTTTTGAATTTTATATTATACAAATACAAATTTTATGTGTCATTTTCAGTCATGTCGGAGAAAACCACGAGTAGAATACATAATATAAAGAAGCGAAGCGAAGCTATTGCTGCCTGCAACAAGTCAATTCTGCTGAAAATCGTCGTGGATCTTGAAGATTTCGATTTATAAGAATTTTTTGTGTTGTTTATTTATGTTCCTTTTGACCATAATTAGTGTCAGAACAATTTCAATAAATAATTTAAAATTTTTATTGTTTCATAATTTAAAACTTTCCTAGTCCTAACTACTTATATATTTATATAAAAATATGAAAGTAAAACATAAACACACGTTTACATAATGGGGTAAAAGATTCATAATGTTGGCAATATCGTGCTGCCAATATAATGCTGCCAATTCCTGAGGCAGGACAACTTATGGTGTACGGTCTGTAGTCTATAGTTATCGAACTCAATCATTCGCTTATTTCGTCCGTTCACCGTTCATGAAATGACGGGTCAAATAAAAAGGAGTACCAAGCCAAGTAGGTTGTTACCTATAACTTCAGATAGAATTTCTGTAAACAAACGTGATACATAACAAAAATATTGTTTCGATTTGGAAGTTTACCCAATCTTTTGAAATACTTATGGCAGAGTTTATTGTGTAATTAAAATCAATAGAAAGAAAATAACAATGGTTTAGAGCTACATACTTATGTCGTGACTTTTGGTACATGGCCAATAATTATAGGCACCTGTCATCGTTTTTGAAGTTGTCAAGTATTACTTCAGTTAGTTTGGTAACACTAATAGCGCCTGGCAACACCATTTTTGTAAAACACAATTGGACGAGACTCGCTAGCCAATAAGAGGCACGTCCAATCGCGTGGAAGTTGCGATATTTGCCGCCAACGAGCTATGATGGAAAATCACCAGCTAAAAAGCGGCCACTTCGGTCCCGAGCGTAAAACTGGCAAGTTGTCTCAAGCTTTAGTAGTACTGCTAAAATTAAATTAATATCAAGTGCATAGTGATTCTCGATATTTCAGAAGTGGGATGAACCCAGGTATGTTTAAGTTAATTACCTCATAATTATTTAGAAAAATATTGATAAAGTTCTTGGCCAGACTGCCTAGTCTGATTTAATTGATTTGAATGTGGGTATCTTCCGAAAATATTCCAATTTAAATAGCTGTTCGCACGAATGGTCGGTAATAAACCGAGACTATCCAGACGTGATGATAACGCTTTTTATGGAAAAGATTTCTGGTAGATATTTGTTCTTATATCAAAATTCATGACGATAAGTTCATCGTAATGTATTTTAAAAAAAATATTGAAAAATTTCTAGGCCAGATTGCCAAGATTAATTTAATTGATTTAAATGCGGGTACTTTCCGCAAACATTCCAATTGAAATAGCTGTTCGCACGAATGGTCGGTAATAAACCGAGACTATCCAGACGTGATAACGCTTTTTATGGAAAGGTTTGCTGGTAGATACCTGTACTTATATAAAAATTCATTTAGTTATTGTACAAGCCAATCATTTCGTATGGAATTTTATGGATAAGCGGTCGGTATTGCACCGAGACGATCCGTTTGTGCATGTATCCTTTCGATTTGCAATGGCTATGTTCAGATCATTTTGTACAAAAAAATAAACAGTATTTCATGTGTTGATTGCTAATCCAGGCAAAATGTGCCTAATGCGTGGTTGGAGCTACTCTCTAATCGTGTTAGCATATTGTGTCACTGTACGATTGTCGGTGGTTGCAGGAATCTGATCTGATCAGGGCTACTCTCTGACAGAAAGATTTTGTAGCTGCTGGTAATCGTGTGGTTCTAAGTTTTCACCATGTGTTTGGAATTTCATGAGCACCTGCGTAAAGTGTTGCGTGGCCAAGAACTTTGAATCATTGATAGTATTGTTTTTATGATATCACCATTTGCCATTGTTTGATCCATTGCAAAATGTGCAATAATCAGTGTCTTAGATAACCATTTGCGTTTAGTTTCCAAAAGAGCATTAACAAAGTGTTCTATTGCAAAGTTTGCTATAATCAGTGTCTTGGAAATCCATTTGCGTTTAGTTTCCAAATGAGCTGTAACCAAGTATGTTCAATTGACAAGCGTTCAGTAATCAGTGCCTTAGAAAACCATTTGCGTTTAGTTTCGAAATGAGCAGTCACCAAGTGTGTTCAATTGCCAAGTGTGCAATAATCAGATTATGCGGCTATGTATGTGACCGCAGGCTAAGTATGCCAAGAGTACAATATTGTAATCAGTTTAAGTGACTATTTATGTCACGCGCAGGCTAAGTATGCCAAGTATATATATTATAAGATAATGTGGCTGTATATGTCATGGGCTAAGCAAACTCAGCGCCCAAATAGTAAAAGTCAAGCACAATTATTTAACATCGAGCACAGTTTGCAAAAGTCGACTAAATTTAGTAAATGTCGAGTACAAATTAAATACAATTGATAAATGTCGAGCACTAATTCGGCACAATTATTTTACATCGAGTGCAGTTTGCAAAAGTCGCCTACTAGTAGTAAAAGTCGAGTACAAATTAAAAACAATTGATAAATGTCGAGCACTAATTCAGCACAATTATTTAACATCGAGCACAGTTTGCAAAAGTCGACTAAATTTAGTAAATGTCGAGTACAAATTAAATACAATTGATAAATGTCGAGCACTAATTCGGCACAATTATTTTACATCGAGTGCAGTTTGCAAAAGTCGCCTACTAGTAGTAAAAGTCGAGTACAAATTAAAAAGAAGAAGCTTAGAAGCCAAATGTGTGAATTTTTGCCGATCATTTGCAAAAGCTTTATCTTGTTTTTTTTCGTTGTTATATTTTTAATCCCTCATGGACACAGGGAAACAAGGGTGCGATCGTGAATGCTACATCCACGCTAGCGCAAGGCTACTTTAAATTTTGACGTAATTCCAACAGCTGTTTATGAAATCACCATTTCGATTCGATTTCTACAGGGTTTTGGCGTTCGCTAGTGTATCCATCAAGAGAATAGACAACTAAGTGAAGTCGCTTCTCAAAACTGCCACTTGGCTAGGAATTTGATGGAAGTGATCGTTCGATGTTGTCAATCGGTTTGGTGAAATCAAAATATTCGTACATTGCCTACCAAAAATCTTGACGTTTAATCCATTTGAAGGTTGCCATCGCTAGAGCGATAACTATACTAATATTCAACGATAACTATTTTAGCGATAACTATACTAAATTAGCGATAACTATACTATACTAATTTTCAAAATCGAATCGCTTCATAGCGAATGCCGGTTGGCTAAGGACCCTGGTTCGCATAAATGCAATGCTGACACGACACTCGACTTAGTCGTCATAGTCAGGTGCTTCCGTCAACGAACAGAGTAAACAAACAATAAAATAACATAAAAACTTCTGAACTGATTTCCAATTTTAAAAATTGAATAGCCATGTTTTCGATACAAAACTTTACAGGAAAAACTTTTAGCAAGAACTGTTGCAACGTTGCAACATACACCTAATGGGAAGCAATTGTAGTTTTATGCAAATTTATTAGTTACCTACTTTAGTTTCCAACATCATGACCCAATCTATTGTATTGTAATAAAAATATTTTATGTACACAATACCACGTAATAGTTGAACTTAGTCGAAAGGGGTGAATGGGACCCTAATGGGCTTACAAGTAATTTCTGGTTGGCTAAAAGATATTTAGTCCAATATTTTTAGAAACAGAAATATAGATAACTAGCGGTCCGGCCTGGCTTCGCACGGGTACTTACCAAAAATTTTACATACATTCACACGTTGAAACCAACATATGAAAACTTCAATAATGTAACCACATTAATTAAGTTAGCCTTTTTTCATCGGGGATAGTTTCTAATTATTGGTGAAATAATTTTTCAAATCGGTCCACAAAGTTTCGGAGACTATTCAATTCAAACAAAGAAACAAAAAACAATAAAATCTTTCCTCTTTATAATATTAAGTAGGTACTATAGAATATATACCTATAGATATAGCTTTCACATTTATTATGTTTCGTTATAGATATCACAATCACTGGGTTTAAAAAGCAACCAAAAGCGAACTGGAGTTGGGAAAAGTTATTCAAAACATTATCGCCAGGAACTCCGAAGTTATATTTTGCTCTTTGACAATGTATTGAGAAACTTCTCGAATATTTTGAACAAATAAATTGTCAAGTGTTGGGTTATGTATGGCAAAATACAGGCAAACTTTAGGGTTACTTATATACCTACAGGGTGATTGGTAGCTGGGTAAGCCTTCAAGAAATTTCATGAATCTTACGTACACGAAATTTTTCTCGCTTTGCGTCCACATTACTATTATTAATATTAAATAAAAAACATTTATCTTATTGTGTACACTGGTCATTGGGAATAAACTTTTGAATTTCGGGTTTACTTAGCAACTGTTTCTAAGTTTGGAACAATTTGAGCCTTGGTTGTCTTACACGAAGTCTCTCCATAGATTTTTCATACGATTTATTCTAGCTTCTTCTTGAAGCTTCGCCCCGTTACCAATCACCTGAATATTTCTGGATACGATGCATAGATAGATGCAGTTACATGATGGTCGATTATGTCGTGAACAAACTGACAATAACTTCCTTGATGACTTCAAAAAACAAATAAATAAATAATGCTGGACAATTCACACAGCATTATCTAGCCAAAAGCTAAGCAGAGCTTTTGTTATGGGTACTAGATAACTGATATTATACATAATATTATGAGTACATAGGCAGATTTTTTTATTATACTTAAAAAACGACTAACAAATATTTTCAGATTGTACAAATATTTGTCCCGAGGCGGGAATCGAACCCGCAACCTCCTGCGTCGTAGGTGGACCTTCGGCCTCCGCCCCGCAGAGGTCTTCGAGATAATAATAAAATATAGTTTATAAATACTATACTTTATTATTATTAGTTATTTTTGTTACTACGTATTTGTAATATACTACACCATCTATTATATTGCTTTGCAATAATGTTAAATCCATTTGTGCATTATAGTTATTAAGGGTATTCGCCAGCATCAGACGGATACCATTGAATCCAACATTAGCTTGGCCGTCTGCCCGTTAGCCTATGAAAAACAGAGAAATTTCCAAAATGGAGAACTGCCAAGAATGTTGTCTTTACTCACAAAAAATATTATTTTAGGAAAAGAAATCCGCTCCCAACCATGACTAACTCTTTATTTGCACGGCGATCCCTTGTGGGCAAAGTTAAAACCGTTTTCAACGGCCGACGCGTTTGAATAAGTTTCATTGAAGTTTTATCGAAGTTTGTAACCTTTGGATCGCCTTGATATATGTACCTTTAGCATCTGTAGCCAACAGGGCCGTGGCTAAAGTTAGTCTACTCGTAAATTATTCAACCCTCTCCGCTACACTCTGTCGTAGCCGACTGTTGTTCCAACATTCGACACGTGTTTAGTACCAATGTTATACTTTATTTGGTACCAAAACTTGTAAAAAATATCCGGAAGTTTGAAAAGCTATAATTTAAATATTTACGGAGATTCTAAATGATAATGACTTTAATTTGGAAGCTTTTTTATTGGCGAGGCGGAAACTCGTATCGCTGCCTTAGTGGTGCTACGAAAGCTTTGTTCGTAGGGGTGATTTTAAAAACCTTTGTATACCGGGCGGTTGTTAATCATGCCCTGAAATGAATGGATCTTATTTAAGAAGAAAATAAAAAGATTTATTCATTGTAGATGGTTCCTCCGGACCGTGGGAAATGGCCCACTTGCTGTGTTCCTCTCCGTGGTGTGGTTGGTATTAGCACGACGCCACATAACTTTACCCAGTCTTGCTCGTAAATATAGCACCTAACCCCATTATTGTTGTAAGAATGCAAACAGTATCCTTACAAGCATGGTACGAGCTCTGTGAAATAGCTTCTTTTTGTGTGGTGTTCCGACCCTGGTATTTTGCGCTCGTATTTCTTGTTCACAAAGGATATTGTTGATTTCTTTAAAAATTATTTTTGTCAACTAGAAATTTTCCTAGATTAAGTTCAAAGTTTGATGCTATTAATTTTAAACGAAACACTTGGATGCCGTTTTTATAATACTACCAACCCACCACGGCTTCGCACGGATGCAATGCTGATACTAATGCTATTTATACATATCCCCTTGAATTACTTAATTTTTTTTAAACAGCTTCAAAATCCTTTGAGAAGTTTTAAAGCTTTAAGCATATATTGGGACAGACAGATAGCGGGAAGCGACTTTATTTTATACTATGTAGTGAAGCTTCGCAAAAGCCTCGTAAGGACCTCTTACTTGATCATCCGAATCGAGTAACTTCCGGTACCCGATTCACTCACATCGTATTTTCCATTATGCAGTTGCAATAAAACTGATTAGATTCCCCTCAGCAGCAGGAGAGGTTCAAGTCTCCGCGTGTGCCTGTTCCCACGCTCGCCGCAGACATGCGACGTTTATTAAGCTCTTCACCTTTTTGTTACCTGCCGAGAGATTTATTACTTTTAATTATTTTTCATTGTACGTACCTTAATTCGTCTTAGCGCGCATTAAATTATTTTGCTTACGGGCTATTATTTTTGCGTTTCGTCCCGTAAATTACGATGGAGTAGTTTTGCAATATTAATTTGTTAGAGATGAAATTTCTATAGTATACTAAAATTGTCACTACCCACGCCATTGATGAATGATGATGATACAATGAATTACATTTTTTACGCATACAATAGATTATATTATCCAAAAAAAAACACTACTCAATTATAACTTCTATGAGAAAAATGCTACTATAATATTGACGAATTTCTTAATGATTTAATCTGATTCCTAGGTATAATAAATAAAAATCGATAAAATAATACTTTTTCAAAAGTCTGCTGTTGCTATGTATAATTAAATTAAGATGTGCATGCCATTCTCTAATTATTTTGCACACCAATGTACTCGTATATTGGTCAAACATTTGTTGACGTTGACTAAGAAACCACTATTTGTCACCTTTTTACACATGTTTTGCAAATAAATGACTTACTTTACTTTTTACTTTTACTTTAAAATCTACCCACAATGGTATTTTATTAAACACAGGTAGAATAAAAAAGCTTGCATTGGAAATATTGCAATGTAGCCACTTGGTTGAGTTACCAGTTACAATGAGCCTCATAATATTTCAGATTGAATTGTGGTTAAACTTGCGCCGTAACAAAAGGTCCACTGGGAACAGCGTTTATTGTTCGTCGCATTTTAATGAACTCTACTGTAGCGATGAATAGCGATGAAGAGTCTCTACACAACAAGGGGAGCTGGCGATGATACTCTTGCATCAATGGAAGATGCTCCTAGGACAAAAGATATGAATAATAGATATAAAATATAATTATTTATTAATTAGTACCAAGGTATTGGTAATGGTTTTGACGATCTCTGTAGCGGTAGGCGTAGGTGCGCCTGGGTTGCGGGTTCGACATTTCTGCCTTGGGACAAATGTCTATAGATCACATAATTTAATTCAGCGTTCTGGTTTATTTGCACACTAAAAATATCTATATACATATATGATATACTATATCAAGTATATAGAAATATATGGTGTTAAGTATTTCAGTTATTTAGTATCCAAAACACAAACTCAGCTTAACTCGGGGTCAGACTCGGGGTTACTGTGTGGATTGTCCAGCATTATTTACTGTAGGAAAAATAATTCGTTAAACAATAGAATAATGAAACAGCTATTGAAATAGCACGTGTCGTCGCAATATGAATCAATAAAACATAAAGGTACGTAATAAAAGAGGACGTAGATCCCACCTTCTCTGTCTTCGAAGCGCGAATATTCAATTGTACAATAATGATATTAATATTAAAATCATAACCAGCACTTTATCACCGTCACCCGTGCAAGGTAAATTTAAAACAGGCAAGGAGCGTGCAAACCGCCGCCGCCCAAGCGCTGTTCCCTATATCTATGAGTCTACGGCACGCCCTGCTCGGATTTCCATACGGGCCATATAACCGCCGTAAATTAACTGAAACCACTACACAATATGGATTTTATAATAATAACTTATGTGCCACGAAATTTATACTATGCGGCTTTCCGATTTTAAAAGGTTATCTCGCTGTAAAAGCACGTTGCTGACATGATGTATATGTTGTGTCGTGTAACGCTTTTTTGTTAACCCTGTGCTTTAGAATTAGATAATCTTAACTGACAATGTGGCTATTATTTTTGAATGATTAAGATTATTCTTAGTTTACACACACTTACACATAAAAGATGAATGAGAAAATATTTTGTCAAAACGAAAAGGCAAAAGTTGAAAAGGTATTTGAAGTTGACTACCGAGCACACAGCCTCGAATGAAGACATCTGAGTGAGCTCAGACACGGGCCATTCAAAAGACGCTCTAAACGGAAGTATACGAGCCGTAAAATACGATTTCATGCATGCTCTGGCTTGTGTGAACAAATATACACGGTTGACAACGCGCGACCTTTGCCAATAACCTTTACCTCGACTACATCGGATAGAAATCTACTGACTTTCTGCTAGGGGTTTCTAGCATTGATTTAAGATACACTTCATACATATGTTTTACATATACTTCATAAAATTTACAAGGTGGCTTTTCCCATGTATTGCAAAGTAAATATTAGTATTGGTTGCTATGCCAAAAGTAAGTTTTTGTTTTATCGCTTACGCTCATTATAGTTAACAAATCAAGATTATAACTGTTAAAAAGAAGGTCACATATAACCTACCTTATTATGTATATCAGTTAAGGTACCCATAACAGCTCTGCTTAGTTTGGGGGCTAGATGATAAATGTGTAGATTGTCCGGCATTATATTTTATTTAACTAATGGAAAAACTTGTCAGCCGAACCTTTACGACATGCACTGGGCAATATCATTTTTTATTCAGTTATTACAATACCTACCTGAAACTTTATTTTGAACAGCTGCTAACTCTATCAATGCAAAATTCAATTTTGCACAATTTGCACTAAAAGCAAACTCAATCGAGTTTGTTCACCGGTTTAAAAAAGTGAAATGAGCGCTCCTCGTGAATGAATTACATGCAGATTCATGAAGGGTACTCGGAGCAATCAGCCACACATACGTTTGTCTCGTCCCGGGCGCCCCATCGCAGTCGTTCTGAATATTGCATTTAGTGCCACTATCTCCGCGACCCTCTTTTGCTGTAGTGTCCCTACTTGCGCTTTTAGCGCAAATTGAGATGTAAAATGAGCACTGCTGAAACAAAAAGATTGTTCTTAGTTCTTAAATTATTCTTTAGAGTTCTTACTCAATAGTTTTCACTAATCCATAAAAATTCATTATTTGCGATGTACATCGCAAATAATGAATTAAAGTACGCACAACTTCGTCGCTACTGCCTTTACTAGATAAAACGAGCAAAACAATTGCCCAGAAACAAGCAAACAGCTACTGTAAACATTGAAATCCTGAGCACCGGCGGCGAGTGAGTACCGACTATGGAGCTAATATGTAACTCAAGAACAAAGTACCTCGTTTGCACCAAGACCAATAGAATAGTCGGACAGTGCATTAGTTAAATGGATCAGCTTACAGTATAGTTCCAGCATAAGTTACTCCACAAACCGAGAAACTTAGATTACTACAGTTGGAGATTGAAAGCCATGTCGGTTGCAGATGAAAGTCAATGCTGATGCCTCATTGTGAGGCCCAAACCAACCAAATTAATATAATTATTTTTATGACACCGGGAATACAATTGTTCGGGTCCAATTCATAATATAGCAGGTTTTATTCTAGTTTCCTTTGTTTAGTTATAACAAAGTTGGTTAGTCTCCTTAACATTTTTTGAGTTGTCTCAACAGAGTCTTCAGTCTAGTAAAGTGTGCATGCATAAAGATGCATGCACAATTTGTTGTCTTTACTGGACTTCTTAAACAATTCATCACCTACAAAAAAAACTCTTTTATCTTCTCTTATAGAGTTTCAATATGTCGGTATCATATGCTGTAAATTTTTGCTTTCAATCTGAATACTACAGTAAAACACTGCAAAATGCAATTCGATACATTCTAATTAGAGCCAGGCTTTATAGTCTCAATTAACATTGTAACCTCAGCTTGTATGGTCAATTAAATAGAGTGATACCTTACTTCCATTACTATCTGCGTTATTTACGTCCATTAACAGGCATGTTAACATTGATGTTCGCATGTGTAGCGTTCCTACGTTTTGTATGCCATCACTACTGGCTTCACCTGATACCTTCAGTGTTGAGCTATTGTGAAAGTAAATTGACGGATTACTAACTTTTTAATTTTGATTGTAGCCTTTCTGTAACTGTTTTACAAAATTGATGTGCCGCAAATTATGTTATTAGTTCAATAGTCATAGTCATAGTCATATATTTATTTGCCAGAAACATATGTGTATACAATAAGGTCTTAATATAAATTAATGTCCATTATGTTTTACCATTAGAATTAGGCATGCAAATTTTTTATCTTAAATACAATACAATTAGTTAGTAGGTAGGTACATACTTTAAACAATCATAAAGGGTAAGACAATTTTTATAAAATAATTGTGTTATCATACGTTTGATTACATGTCATTTCCCAGCAGGTTCATAGGTCAGATCGGTATTTTTGCAGCGGTCAAAATATTCACTAATTGAGTAAAAGCAGCAGTGCAGTAACCATTTATGCAACTCAGGTTTCAGTTTATTAGGAGGTAACTCCTTGAATACATCAGGTAGAGCATTATATATCTTAATACACATGCAGAATGCATTTCTTCGGGTGAGTGCTAGATTAAATCCGGGGTAAAAAAGATTATTATACGACTTGTTCCTTAATTGTCTTTCACAGCCATTTTTACTTACAGATTTTGTTACTTTTAAAGTAAGAGGGGTGAGACTTTACAAATAAAATAACCTGTTTTATGTAGAGACAAGGAAGTGGTAGTATCCCTAGCTTTTTAAAAAGTGGTACACAAGAGTCCATTTTATATGCCCTACAAATGGATCTTATGCATTTTTTTTGAACAATGAAAGCCCTCGTGCTTTCGGTTGAGTTTCCCCAAATCAATAAGCCGTATTGAAGTGTGGATCCAACGTAACCATGATAAGCCTTGAGGGCTGCATCTAGAGAAGATATATCTCTTATACGCCGGAGAGCATATACAAATCTATTTAACTTTCTGGTCACTTCATTAACATGATCAGTCCAACCAAAATGGCTGTCTAGATTAACACCTAGGAACTTAATGTTATCTACTATTTCAATTTGTTTGTCATTGTATTTTAAATCTAATATTATTGGTTTTGCTCGCAAAGTACGAAATTGCATAGCCTTTGTTTTGTCAATGTTTACTCTTAAATTATTATTATTTAGCCAACAGATTACTTTATGGATTGTATCATTAATTTCAAGTTCAAATTGTGTAATGTCATTGTTTTTGCATCTAATTAGTATAGTAGTGTCATCCGCGAATAATATTGATTCGTGTATTGTTATGTCAGGTAGGTCATTAATATATAGCAGAAACAAAAGTGGTCCAAGTATGCTTCCTTGGGGAACACCGGTATTGTTTTCTTTGTACTCAGAGTTGAACAATCTTCTAAGCTTGTCTGAACTTGTAATTTTTGATATTTGAGTACATTGCGTTCGATTGCTTAGGTAGTTCTTGAACCATTCATGCGCGGTTCCTCTAAAGCCATAGTTGTAAAGTTTGTTCAGTAGTTGTTTGTGGTGAACAAAATCAAATGCTTTGCTCATGTCAAAAAATAGAGCGACAACAGGAATCCCTTTGTCTAGGTAGTCAAGAACACTTTTGACCAATTTAAAATTAGCTAAGGTAGTAGATTTATCTTTCCTAAAGCCATTCTGTTCTCTACATATTATGTCATGTTTATTAAGGAATTTCTCTACTCTACATAACATAGCTTTTTCGAAGATCTTGGAAATAATTGGAATTAAAGTTATGGGCCGATAATTGTTCATATCACTTTTATTACCTTTTTTAAAAAGTGGACGCACCAAGGATTGTTTTAATCCTGATGGAAATATTCCCTGACTGAAAGACAAGTTGATAATATGACTAAGAACGTAAGAAATATGTCGAGCAATCATTTTTATAAGTTTAGTCGGTATTTCATCGTATCCGGTTGCAGTTGTATTATTTAAGGATTTTATAATCTTCATAACTTGTGTTGCAATGCAAATAAAGTCTCAAGGTAATCTCATAAAAGCACGCCTTCCAAGAAGATAATGCCACAAACTAACGTGAAACTTGGCATTTAATACCTGCAGTGTCTGAAAATTTAAAGGATTTGTTACTTTTAACTTAGGTTTGCTCTTCACCCAATACTTGCATTACCATTTTCAGCTGAAATTCAAATATAAAAGGGTTTCTTTAGAAGCTTTTGAACTTCACATTATTTATTTGAATAATATGTAGTTTAAAAAGATACATTAATTTGTGTGATAGTGTGTCACATTCTGCTTTTTGAGCTGCTTTTCCACGTAAATATACCTGCGCAGTATACGTAACGTTTGAAAGATATATTAATTTGTGTGAAAGTATGTCACATTCTGCTTTTTGAGCTGCTTTTCCCCGTAAATATACCTGCGCAGTATACGTAACATTTGAAAGATACATTAATTTGTGTAAAAGTCTGTCACATTCTGCTTTTTGAGCTGCTTTTCCATTTCCACGTAAATATACCTGCGTAGTATACGTAACATTTGAAAGATACATTAATTTGTGTAAAAGTCTGTCACATTCTGCTTTTTGAGCTGCTTTTCCATTTCCACGTAAATATACCTGCGCAGTATACGTAACATTTGAAAGATACATTAATTTGTGTAAAAGTCTGTCACATTCTGCTTTTTGAGCTGCTTTTCCATTTCCACGTAAATATACCTGCGCAGTATACGTAACATTTGAAAGATACATTAATTTGTATGAAAGTGTGTCACATTCTGCTTTTTGAGCTGCTTTTCCATTTCCACGTAAATATACCTGCGCAGTATACGTAACATTTGAAAGATACATTAATTTGTGTAAAAGTCTGTCACATTCTGCTTTTTGAGCTGCTTTTCCATTTCCACGTAAATATACCTGCGCAGTATACGTAACATTTGAAAGATACATTAATTTGTATGAAAGTGTGTCACATTCTGCTTTTTGAGCTGCTTTTCCATTTCCACGTAAATATACCTGCGCAGTATACGTAACATTTGAAAGATACATTAATTTGTGTAAAAGTCTGTCACATTCTGCTTTTTGAGCTGCTTTTCCATTTCCACGTAAATATACCTGCGTAGTATACGTAACATTTGAAAGATATATTAATTTGTGTGAAAGTGTGTCACATTCTGCTTTTTAAGCTGCTTTTCCATTTCCACGTAAATATACCTGCGCAGTATACGTAACATTTGAAAGATACATTAATTTGTGTAAAAGTCTGTCACATTCTGCTTTTTGAGCTGCTTTTCCATTTCCACGTAAATATACCTGCGCAGTATACGTAACATTTGAAAGATACATTAATTTGTATGAAAGTGTGTCACATTCTGCTTTTTGAGCTGCTTTTCCATTTCCACGTAAATATACCTGCGCAGTATACGTAACATTTGAAAGATACATTAATTTGTGTAAAAGTCTGTCACATTCTGCTTTTTGAGCTGCTTTTCCATTTCCACGTAAATATACCTGCGTAGTATACGTAACATTTGAAAGATATATTAATTTGTGTGAAAGTGTGTCACATTCTGCTTTTTAAGCTGCTTTTCCATTTCCACGTAAATATACCTGCGCAGTATACGTAACATTTGAAAGATACATTAATTTGTGTGAAAGTGTGTCACATTCTGCTTTTTGAGCTGCTTTTCCATTTCCACGTAAATATACCTGCGCAGTATACGTAACATTTTAAAGATACATTAATTTGTGTGAAAGTGTGTCACATTCTGCTTTTTGATCTGCTTTTCCATTTCCACGTAAATATACCTGCGCAGTATACGTTACATTTGAAAGATACATTAATTTGTGTGAAAGTGTGTCACATTCTGCTTTTTGAGCTGCTTTTCCATTTCCACGTAAATATACCTGCGCAGTATACGTAACATTTGAAAGATACATTAAGTTGTGTGAAAGTGAGTCACATTCTGCTTTTTCAGCTGCATCCCCACGTAAATATACCTGCGCAGTATACTTAACAAGGTGCTCACTCGAGTTTCATGGCTTAAAACAAAATTTTATAGAATATATGTTAGCCATGTAGAGCGTGCTATAGCTAGAAAAATGCAATGCCACAGGTCGTGGTTTAACGTCGCTCTTTATTGTTACTTCCCCGTTTATGACACAATAAAGACGATACCGGCCACTACGCGTAATGAAATCTTGTGCTCAATAATGGTTCAATACCGTGAGCGTTCCACCGATAGAAGTAGGAATTAACTCTTCATTTATAGCAGCATGGGAAATAATTACAGACAATATAGGTGATACCGAACCTTTAAAACAAATTGATAATATTATCAGCAATGAGTTGACATATAATAACCCGCATGACATTAGTGAATTATTTAATAAATATTTTATAGACATCACGAATTCGAATCAATTTAATTTTAAATCATCTGACATAGCTAATTCCATGGACAATTCTAACTTATCTTCTATTTTTCTCTCTCCAACACACCCAGTAGAGGTCTTTAAAGTAATTAGGGGTCTGAGAAATACTAATTCTGTAGGCGTAGATGGACTAAATACTAGAATTATTAAACTATGTGCTCACTATATTTGTGAGCATCTTAGTTATTTGATAAATAGATCATTTGAAGAAGGTGAATTTCCTAGTAATTTAAAGGTATCCATTGTAAAGCCACTTTATAAAAAAGGTGATAAACTTAACATGGATAATTATCGACCGGTTACTCTAATACCAATATTATCCAAAATTTTTGAAAAAGTTATTCTGAGGCGTCTTCAGAACTTTGTCACCAAACATAATATACTAAAACCCGAGCAGTTTGGTTTTCAGAAAAACAGCTCTACCTCTCTAGCATGTTTCAACGTCATCAAACTGATAATGGATGCTATAAATGACAATGTCCCGGTGATTGCTCTGCTACTAGACATGTTTAAAGCCTTCGATTTTGTTGATCATAAACTATTGCTTTATAAACTGAATCACTACGGAATTAGAGGTAGAGCTAATGAATGGCTTCAAAGCTACCTAAATGATCGTCAGCAATGTGTTGAAGTAGCGAAAGTGTACAAAGGAAACAAGAATATGGTGCGGTCTAGCTTCAAGTACAATAGATTTGGAGTACCACAGGGTAGTATTTTAGGACCGTTCTTATTTCTTATATAATGACATTCCTAATATAACTAGACATAAAACAATTTTATTTGCCGACGATACCACAATTATTATAAGGGGAGAAAAAGATGTGACATTTGAAAATTAAATTAATATGACATTATCTAATACAATTGAATGGCTGAATAAAAATAATTTAAAAATAAATTTGACAAAGACGAACATAATACAATTTAAAACACACAAAAGAGAAAAGATGAATCTTGCGATTAAATACAACAATACTGAGATTGCCGAAGTAGGGTCAGCAAAGTTTTTAGGCATTTGGCTTGATCAGCACTGCAATTGGAAAGCACACGTTGATCATATATGTGATAAACTGGATAGATTCGTTTTTGCTATAAAGAGTCTTAGACTACGTGTATCTACAGACGCCGCGCTTAAAGCATACCACGGTTATGTTTCGTCAACCCTGGCGTACGGACTGATCTTGTGGGGAAACTCAACCGATATACAAAAGGCATTTATTACTCAAAAAAAGTGCGTGCGGGCCATCTGTGGCGTATGGAGTACGGATAGCTGTAAGCCCCTATTCAAGAAATTTAATATACTTCCTTTGCCTTGTATGTACATAAGAGATATTTGCTTGTTTGTGAAACAAAATCCTCACTACTTCAAAACTCATGCAGAGATGATGGTGAGACAAACAAGGCATAAAAACAGGCTTTATGTACCAAAATTTAGACTAGAACTTGTTAATCGTAATGTTTATCATCAGGCAATACGCATTTATAATAACTTACCCTCTGATTTTAAAAACCTGTCATCTAATTTATTTAAAATTAAATTAAAGAAGTGGTTGATGGATAGATGCTTTTATGACATGAAGGATTATTTTAGTTACAACCCATAAGTAAAAAAGTCACAAATTATTATTATTTTTCAAATTATTATCAATTATTATAATTTTTCGTCAATTAATTACGGTATGACTTCAATTATTTAATTTTATTTAACCTTCAATTAATAATATGTTAAAATTTTGCACGCCTTGACGAGGCAGAATGTATTGGAACTACCTATTATTATTATTAAGACCTATTGTACCGACATTCCTGCAAATAAATGATTTATGATTATGATTATCATTTAGTATTTTGACCAGCAGCTGGTTTTATAAAGGTTTTGATCCTTAAATGTTAAGTCGGTACTCACCGAGATTGGGGGACGATCATTCGCAGCGAATATGATACGCTACGCTATGTGCTTATAACCGTCTCGTTGCAGTATTGACGCCGAACAAACGCTTATTGTGTAACACAATACATTACGCATAGTTCACACCCCGATCAGTACCTGCTATAACCACCTTTAGAAGCTCGTTTAAACAAGAATAGCAATTCGTACCGTGTGTTTACTTTTTAGAACCTAGAAAGTACAAACAAACCTATAAAACCTATAAGAACCGTTTGCGACATCTAGACAGACAGACCGGAACAGCATTGATTGCATTTCCTAAGCAGAGGTAAACAGTCTTTGTGTCGCCCGCATGAATCGGTACCTATGGATGCCGATCTAACGTTCAGGATCTCTTTGACGTCACAGATGTGACGTCACAAGGATCTAGGTCATGAGTAGGACTGGATAGGTTTATTTATCATATAACTACTGATTCCAATGAACTATAGATCAGTAGATTTTTAGTAAAGTTGAGTTTTTAAGGTACCTTACCTTCTAATCAGAGTTGTTAATCATTTATCTACCTAATAAGTTATAAACAAAAATGTCTGGACTATCTGGTTTAATTCTTCTAACCTTAATTAGGCTAGTACTGTGTATTATTTATAGAACCCATGTCGAGTACCTACAAAGACAAGATGAATAGACTCAAGAGTTCCGGATCGTCAATGAAAGATTTAGGTTTTTGCGTCCTTTTTATTTTCTAAATTAAATAAAAAAGTAACAACCACATACAATGTCATAAAATTCGATGTTCAAAAGACAATCCCATTATATTATTCTGATAAAGGTTAATAAGCGTGAGACACAATTATTTCTTTATTTTTCTGTTGCGTAAGATGTTTCGTATCTCTCACTTACGTTTTATATAACTTTAATGGTATTATTTTAACTGAAAACATCCATCAAACATCCAGCGATGCTTAAGCACCTATACACATGGAATAAGTTGAAAAGTATACGAGTTTATCCGTATAAAGTCAGGGGTGACAACGTTGAACACGTATCGTCTCGTTCACTAATCCTTTACCGGCTCCGGATAGAGCCATCCTATCCGACGAGGATACAAGTTTGCTTCGGAAGCGATCTAGAGCTATTCAATCTATGGAGATAGACAAAAATATTTATACCCATTTAAAAAGATGAATATGTTGTATACAAATTAGGTAGGAATATACGCAGGCAATGAGAGAATAAGTGTACAGAAACAAAAGAGAAAAATAAAATGAAGACATGCATAAAATGAGGTAAGAAAAGGGCCCGCGCAGCATTCGGCTAGACCTAATGCTACGCTGGTTTTCAGTTGGAGCCCGGTTAGGGCGAAGTGCGATTTCATAGCATGCCCTGGATTCCAGAAGGCTCATGAAGACGATCATGAGACCTTGTCGATAATAGAATATATACATAGCGCATCTATGATTCATTTACGGCATTGTCTCGTCTTTATAATGAAGTAAAGGCCATATTTCAGGCATTAATCCCTCCGGTGACCCCGCAGTTTTGTATGGTACTTTAATTAACATAGTTTTAAAGCTTTTTTGTATAATAAAGTTTCTTAAGGTAAATATAAATATTTTCTTACTTCTTTGAGCCTCCTCGATCCTATCATATGGTAAACATTCAAAAAGCTTTCAATACATTTGCGGAAGCCCTATGATAATAAATAACCAGAGAATAACCAGCTGCTAAATACGCTCCAAAATCCATACAAATCCCACAATTGTAAGCCAGTACGTCAATATTATCATAAAATAATATTGAAACAATATTTATTTTTGACAAACTATAATAGCATGGTGCCAAAGTAGCATTCCAACATTATTCGAGGTTCTATTTGTAATATCAATTCAAAAAACAAGTATCATTGCATCGATAGGTATACTCGTGTATACTCAGCCTACACAGCTCTAGTCCAGTCTTTAAATCGTCCCCGGAGGCATTTCACACCGATGTCGCTCCATTGTACGATTCTCTAACTCGACTTACCCCTTGCGAATAACGTTTTTCACTTGTTATCCCGTATGATAGATACGTGCGATGAATCGAGAAATATTGCTGGAAAAAATGCGTTTGTTGAGTTTAGTTATTTAGTTTGAAAAAAATTATGCGCATAGTCAGCGGTTGCAAGAGTATGCATATTTTTTTCTACTTGCAGGTAAAATGGATTATATAATTGTTTAATAAAAGTTAGCTCAGTCGTTCAATTGTAAATAGTAGTTCTGAAAAAAGTACATGGCATCCATGGCGAAAATTTCAAATTACAAATCTTTTTGGTACCACGTTTGTTTGGAAAATTCATCGGTTGCCGGATCCTTACGATGGACTTTTAGGGGGACTTATATTTAGTTCGATGGCATTATAATGCAATTAAAATTATAGACTTACAGAGAAGTTGTCCAGCATCGCCCTCCTGTTGACCACAAACGTTTTGACCACAAACGTTTTGAAAGAAAAACTTTCACATCCCGGATTATATTTGTAAAATAATCAATATTCACTAAATTTACAATCAGCTAATGTAATATTTAGTCTGGGGTACCTACTTATACAAATATAAGCTACCCGCAAGATGTTCAAAAGTTTCGGGCGTTCAACTTTTCAGTTGGTACTAGGATTAAATTTTAAACTTCTACTGACTACCCTCATGAAGTTGGAATGAGGTGAATTTATACCGTTTACTTACAAGCCCGCTCTTTAAGGCTCAAGTCGAGTGAAAAATATCTAACCCCCATATCTTTAGTCATTACCTCAAATAATTCTCCACTCAAACTTGTTTAAGGGCGTTTCGAGCATTCCTTCAAAACATGCTCGAGTTTGGTATGCTTAGTCGTTAATTTGGTTGTATTCAACCTCACTCGACTATGGATTGAGTCGAGTCATTGTAGGTTTCATCGTCGTAAATGTAATTGAGATAATCTACAAAATCCATTGTCAACAACAACAAACTATTTTGGTTTATTCCATCCAGTCCTACCAGTAGTTCGATAGTCGAACTGTTTGGATGTTTTTTTTCCAAATAGTTATACTGACGGATCGAACTATTTGGAAACATGGATTTTATTCCAAATAGATTTACTAACTCCGAAGTACAGTCATCGATTTACGATTTGCAAAGATGTCACATCAGCCGGCCAAAAGTGGAAAAACTAAATTGTGTCCGCTTTAAGCGCTATCCACACATTTCCGGGTCAGGGCTATCCGTGTTCCGAGTTGTGTGAACAAGTTCATACAATTCCCTGACACCTGACACGGAGCTGTGTGAACAAGTTCATACAATTTGTACGTAACCGATTTTTTCCCCGTCCCTGACGGAACACGGCCGGGACGAGTTCCCGGAAATGTGTGGATAGCGCTTTAATTTTATTGGCCATAACCTTAGTAATATAATTTTGTATGATTTATGTACCTAGTGTTTGTGTTGTTTGTTATTGTTCTGAAGCAGTTCGTGGAAATTATTAAATTTGTAATATTTATAATACTATTAACCCGGCTATAACCTACTATAAAGCCTGTGGTTGTTATACTATCAGTAGGTATTTAATTTTGAAAGTTTTAAGAGAAAGACACTAATGAAATAGTTTTTTGAATGTATTTTCGAGTAACCATATTTTTCTTAACAAAAATCAAAAGGATTTTGTAGGACATTGTTTAGAAGTTAGCTTATTGTTTAGCTCAAAATTTCTAAATAATGTTCTACAGAGATGTCGCCATTTAAAAGCATCATTTGGGTATTTTGTATGTGTTGATCCTTCAGAATGCTCTCTCTTGTTCGGCTTTCAAATGTGGCCACTTAATTTTCAATTTGTGTTCGTAAAACACTATACAAAGCGGCATTATCTTTAAAAACTTTTAATATTTTCAATAAAGTGGCCTTCTTCCTTTTACATTCATTATTAGGAATCGATAAAATTACTATCTTTCATCCAAAATTTGTTCATGTATGAAACCAGTGAACACATTTTCTTGTCATTAACGTCAACAAATTCTTGTATGTAACTCCATCCCGACTCTATTTTATCTACTATTTTCATAACAAAAAGGACAATTTCCTCTCATGATACAAATGCATTGGAAGTTATATTTCTGACTGTACCATTTTAATCATAGTCGTTCTATTTGGAATAAAATCCAGCTTTCCAAATAGTTCGATCCGTCAGTATAACAATTTGGAAAAAAAACATCCAAACAGTTCGACTATCGAACTACTGGTAGGACTGGATGGAATAAACCACTATTTTGAGGAGCATTCAAGGTAGGTAGCGAGCTACCTTGAGATGACAGTTCGATATTCCACTCGAGTAAGAAAATTTTCCAAGGCTGTTTCGAGTGAAGGATTTTTTTACGATCAAGCATACCGAAACGCACTTGAAGGTTGAGTTGAGTTTGAATCGAGGTTGAGGTAATGCCTAAAGATATGGGGGTAAGTTGGACTTAAATGGGATAAGTTTATAAATTCAACTTATGGGTTTTAGATTTCAGCTGCTCTATTGTCTACCTCAACTGGTAATCGTAATCGGCTTCAGTTTGGTGTTTCAAACCTAGCCTGGACTTCGATTGTCACTTTCGTATTGTGTAAATAGTTGAAACCGAAGACCAGTTGAATACCTTACACAATACCGACAACATTCTGACTGGGTCTACAACTGGTAATCGGTTTGAAGTTCACTGGTAATGGATTTCAAGTTAGACAATAAGGCTGCAGGTCCGAGTGAAAAGTAACGTGTAGTGTTTTGTTCTGCAAAGCTTTAACTTATTTCTTAGGTTATCTGAATATTTTTTTCCTAGGCATTATTAAACTTACTTCATTGCCTTGCATTTAATATGACTGAAATTTTATACCCTTAAGTCGAAACTTAATAAGGGTGACACAACTATATTATGTAAATTGTCATGTCAAGCCATATTAAACATGGTTTTACCTACAGCCTACGAGCCATCATAACGCGACGATCTCTGTGGCGATGTGGTCGAAAGTACCTACTTCTGTGACGCAGGTGGTTTTTAATTCTATTCCATTATCGGGACAAATACCTATATGTGCCATGATACTTTTGTTCCATGAGTTCTGGTCGTTTTCTATGTGCACTATAAAAATATTTATCTATTTAATGTTATTTTAACTATATGAGTCATCTAGAACATAGTAGGTATCTACGCACAAGCAAGCTCGGTTTAGTTTGGTGCTAGATGGTGCTGTGTGGATTATCCAGCATTATATGTATATAAAGTTTATTTATTATCAAAAGAGTCCGCACTGCCCGTTTCCCAAGAGAAATTGAATCTTGTCAAAGTAAATATCCTACTTTCACATCCTCTGTTTTTCCGATTAACTACAACCTAGGTCTCTTCAAGGCTGGAGTGAAGATGTATTTTCTAGACCTTGGTGATACACCATCGGTCACTTTCTATCTGGTGAGATTGTGGCCAAACGAAGGTCTATCAATTATAAAAAAAAATAGTCTCGCGGATTCGTTTAGCCAGAGAGCCCTGGATCTATGTTTCAGAGGCCTATTTTCAACTGACATTTACCCATTTACCCACAAGTGACGCAAATAACCTCCCACGTCCATTGGAATGGCTGACTACTTATAAGTTTTGATAAAAGTTACTAATCTTCCTTCTATGGGTACCACAACAACGACAACATAGAAACTGCCTTGCCAAGCCATATTAAGGTTGTACTTAAAAGGTTGGAAGGAAAAGCAATAAACGAATCGAGCAGGATCAATTCTGTCTAATACGTAATATGGGTGATGTTATTGCACAAGTTTGCGAGTTTATTGATAGAGTTGGCCAAGTAATTTTAAAAGTACGGAGCAAATTCAATATTCTTACCGCATAAAAACTCAGTATGATTGGACAAAACAATTATTGGAGCGGTTTTTATTAGAGATTGACCAACTTAGTACCTAGGTATATTAACTGTTTATATAGTAAAATTTTAACTACTTTATTTTCCTAACTAGTTCATTGTATCTCTACGTAGATAACCGCTTTGTTCTATGTAATAAGGTACTATTCCACATTTTTCTCATTAGGTATTAGTAAGGTTTTGTCCGAAGTTATTATGATATGTACGTATTATGATATGATATGTATGTACATGTGTACATCATCATCATCATCATCATCATCAGCCTATGTTAGTCCACTGCTGGACATAGGCCTCCCCTAATGAGCGCCATAGCGCCCTGTCTTCGGCTTGTCGCATCCAGCATTTGCCAGCAGTCTTTCGCAGATCGTCATCCCACCTGGCCGGAGGGCGTCCTACACTACGTTTACCAAGTCGCGGTCTCCACTCAAGAACACGTTTACCCCAGCGGTTATCGGTTCTTCGCGATATATGGCCGGCCCACTGCCACTTCAGTTTGCTAATTCTCTGAGCTATGTCGATGACTTTAGTTCTCTGTCGGATGAATTCGTTACGAATCCTATCCTTCAGAGAAACTCCGAGCATAGTTCCATAGCTCGCTGAGCGACTTTGAACTGGTGGACCAACCCTATCGTGAGTGTCCACGTCTCAGCTCCGTAGGTCATGACTGGTAGGACGCACTGATTAAAAACTTTCGTTTTTAAACATTGCGGTATGGATGACGAGAAGACTCGACGTAGTTTTCATGTGTACATCACAAATTAGAAATTCAGATTTCAATAACTTACTAACTCACCTTTATTTCTGCAAGCGTACAAAATAAGTGTAGGTACAATATTTAAGGATCTTACCGCTTCATAATGAATTTTGTTTGCAAAGAAGGAAAAGCAAACTCTAATATAGCCATAGTGGCCACTTATGTCTTATTATATTACAAGCACTCGAGTAAACAGTTGTGGTTGAATCTGTGTGTCATCAGTGTGCAGACAAGTTTAAAATTTAAAAATATGTTGTTCTGAAGCTGAATTCAAATAACTTTTGTAAAAATCAAAGTATGAAAAACGGCAATGAATTGCCGTTATTGCCTTTGAAAATCTCTAGGGTAAATGAAAGCAGGACAGAGCGAGGGTCTGTGCCGGTGACAAATCACTACCGCCTTAATCGCCTTGAAGGAAATGGCTTCGGTGCATTTCATCGAGAACTCCTCTTTTTAATATGAGCATCGATTCCAATTACAAAAGATCAAAGAATTGCCGCGCGGCCCACTTCGTCTTTGTTCAAACGAAAGATGAATTATTCAGAGAGCTGGAAACGTTTCAATTGGCCAGCTATAAAAAAGAAAACGGTTCGTTGCCTCTCTTCCTAAATTAAAATCTTTATCTATTTTAATGTCTCCAATAATTCCGCGAAGTGGCCTACATTGGACTCGTATGAGCTTTATGCAACAGTTGCAGTGATTTTTTCATCATAATAACAGAAGAGCATGAAAAAGCAGAGTTCATCAACAAATAGTAATAAAGTAAGTTCTTAATTTTTACCAGAGGATTTATGTTGGCGACACCTGGCGGGTGATTGAGAGAGCAGGCCGTACGCGAAATTATTAAAGCGTAATTTATGCTCGCAATTTGTACGTTACTTGGATTCGTTCCTTGTGTCATTCATCATGGCTGCCACTGGCGCAACGATTAATTTCGACAATCATCTGTAAAAACGAGGCTACGTATGTTCCACTAGTCAGAATGAAGCATTTATTAAGGTTCCCTGGCACCCAGCTAATTTTTTTAGTCTGTATTTTAAAAGGACGAAAAGAAAAGAACAGAACATAAAAGTCATTAATTTAAGAACATGAGAGAATTATATTTTAGCCTAATAGTACCATACGAAACTAATGATTACAACATTCTCTACAGCTTAAATTACAGGTGGTTTTTTTTATAATTAATAACATATTTCAAAATAATATTTTGGTTAATATTGAACTTAACACAAAACTATCAACATTAGAATAAAGTATGCACTAACCACTGTCTACTTTCGTTGGCAACACCAAATAATAAATTCAATGAATAAAGCAACAGACAACTGAAGTAGATATTTCGAAAGAATAGGTTTATTAGTAAGCTTGAAGCTCCATTCTAACTTTATTTTCCTGTATGTTTTTAAATAATAATTTCCTGGCAAAGTTTCTAAAGATTTCTCTATAGATATAAAGACATATAACTTTTCCGACAGTGACGGCGCGTCCGCTTCCTGTCGCTTTCCGGGGAAGCCCCTCGTTAATTTCATTTTAGTAACGCCTCACTTAATCTTAGGCCGGTAGTACGCAGTTTAACGGAATTTGCAAAGTGTGGTATGTTTTGTCGGTTTAATAGGAAGCGCTTATTGCATTTCAACATTTTCACTGGTGTTTTTAGAACACAACCAAAAAAAGGATATCACCAATGGTTCTTTTACAATTTTTGGTATCTGTACTAAACTTAAATCATCATCCTTATATCGAAGTCAGTTAAGTAAAATAAAACTCTGCCGTCAGCAAAAATAATGGATTCGGATCGACACGTGACCGATTAACAGCCTTCTTTATGTTCTGTAACGATGTAAGGAGGTTCGATGCATACTCGAAAGGTGCTGAAGCTGTTGCGAATGACTGACTGATCATGACTGATGATGTATTAAAAGCTTAAAGTGTGTATACACTTTTAATAAAAGTGTATAGTTTTAAACATGTAGTTTTAAACTATACACTTTTAATACTATTTAAATAAAATATCGCACTCCACAGGTAAGTGTTCCATCGAACAAGTAATATACGAAATAATAAAAAAAAATCGTTCTATCACAGGTCAAAATGAAGACACTCTGACCCAGGGTCATGCTTCCCACAAAAATAGGCACCCCCAAACGTGCACGTCTGTTTAATTTAGGTCCCCCTTCAGTTACACTATCCTATGTTCAGAATAACTACATTATGTAACATAACCATGAGAGCAATAAGGTAGATTATGCCATCACCAGCTTTACTTCACAGAGAATTGATATTAGTTTGCTCAGCCCACACCAAACTATTACGTGGCTTTATTTATGCTTCCAAGGAGCTCAGCGCATGGTTGAAATAAGCTCCTCTTATCAAATCGTGGATAGTCAATTGTAATCATGCTTTCGTAATTGGTGTTCCCGAATAATCTGTGAATAATCCTTTGAGTATATTAACATTTTGTATGATCGAATCAGCACACGCTCGTTTGATTATATGTAGTGAGGGGATTTACCACAGATAATTAGTTGTTTTGAGGGATTTACAGTCAGATTTGTTAGCTAGTCAAAACCATAATAATTATCAAACTTAGGCAGCAATTAAGCATCATTTTAGAGCTAATGTGTGTTTAGGTGGGGTTAATTTTCAAGTCGAGCGAGTTGCCTTGATTGCGGTTTAGTCAAAAGAAGAAGGAACATCTTTGAGTCAAAACAACAAAACCAGGGCCGATACTTTAATTCGATTCAAAAGGCAGGAAAAGTCAAGGTTCGATTAACACCCAAAATGGCGAAAATTTTCCAATCAGCCCCCGTAAATTGGAAAACTTTTATATGCGTTCAAAAGTCCAGGTGTATTTCTATCGGTAAGGTCGGAACTGGGGGAAGTTTTTGTCCGAATGGGCTACGAAAGTTGATTTAATTAGTAAGTAGGTGCTTACTTGGGCAAAGCGTAAAATTTAAAGATTTTTTATAATGTTTGACCGTAAAAGTTTTATGGTAGAATCAACTTTACTGATACCTCTTAAAAGATTTCCAAGGTTCACAAAGCCCATACGAACCCCTTTATGATAATTATTTTACCGTGGTGGTCGCGACTTAGAATACCCTCTCAGCCCGTGAATGTCTTCAAAGCCATCTGTGGGATATCTAATATCGTGATCTGATAAAGTGCCGCAGTGTCTTCTGTGTGATGTTAACAACTCCACCGCTATCACTAGTTCGCTTACCAAAGTAAAAGGCAACTCTTGTTTGGCAGAGTTATGCACAGCATGTTACGTACAAAAAATATCCAGAGCAGGTACTTTAAGATATTTTTATGTATAAAAATCACTAGATTATTTAAATAAGCAATTAATTTAGTAAATGATGGAACCCGCAAGTCGAACAACACAACATTATTATTAGTCTGTTGCAAATTGGTTTTTGGCTCGATGCAGTGTGGGCCACACGCCGTTCGCGGTCATTAGCAATTTTGGCAGAGCAGCATCAGCGTATCTGACTTATAGCTTTATGAGATTCCAGCGGCTAAAATTGCTTTTCGGATCTTTGCTGAACAAATTCATATCGGCTATGCCACTTCTAAAATTTGTTTCAGAATGAAACGCTACCTTTTTTTATTTTCGTTAGATGGTTGTATTGACTTCTGCTTTCTTTTTGTGTAAAATAAAACAGATGCAGTCCTAAAAACAATTGGTTTAGATATTCATTAAGACAACTAAATGCTAGAAAATTTACTGTATGCAAAAATGTAGTGTATCTTTGCAGCTAATTGAAAAATCGAAAGTGATACCTGTTTATTATTATTCCTACCGAAACGTGCAAGTGTAAGTTTTCAAAAGCCAAAGAAAGGTAGGTATAATAAATAGGTACTAATGAACCAGAGTTGGAGGCGAGCTTTGCATATTCCTCAAGATGAGTGTTTTTGCAGTTAATTAACATTCATGTCAGGGTGTTCATTAGTGTGTTTGTTCCGATGAGATCGGTAATCATTTAAAGTCGCTTTGGTTTTTGCAAACTTTACTTACGTTAAATACGCGGTTAAATAAGTTTTAATTGAGACTCTAGAGAAATAAAGAAATAATGGAACACATGTTCCTTTATTTATCTAGAGACTATTAAAACATATTTATTATTCATTATTTTAGCCCTATTGAACATAATAATCTCGGCAGAAGTTTTCACATTAGGTTAGTATTATTATTTAGGTAATCTTTCGTTGAATGGAAATAATATTTCAAGGGGTAATATTATAAATTCTGAATATAAGGGCTCTCACTCAATTTAGAGGATGCTCTTCAGAAAATTACGGGAAGGCGGTCTGAGCTCTTCAACTGCCACTTCCAAAAAGGTTTGGACTGGAATTATTATCTGCATGACCTTTGTGGAAAATCACGGTGCAGCTCAGATAACTTTTGAAACAAAGATATGCTTTTTTATTCTGAGTGTTTTTACGAAAAGTTTTATCTTAAATAATATGTTAAAATGGCAAGTATCGGACCACAAGGGATTCACTGGGTTAAACGAACCTTAAACTCAAATTTCGAAAACCCCTGATCATCCCAAATTCAGGATAGCTACGGCATAGCATTGCACAACAAAAGACATGGCACATACAGTATTATTAAATCGGTATAATTATTTTGCCGTTAAATTGAAACTTTATAGACAAAAACAAATAACAATACTTACTACCCAGTGGTATTCGTAAAATGGAATCAGTACTCCCCACTCAACCGCAAAACTCTGAAATTCAGCTGATACCGGTTGTAACAGTATCCGTGATAATTATGCAAATTACTCTCTTTATATTTTTACTAAGATGTTATAATAAAATTTTAATTTCAAGTAATTTAATTCTTATCTTCCCCGGCAAGACCATATCTCAGAAGAAAATTCGTAAATTATTCATGAGGAAAGTTTTAACGGGGACATGGTTTTAAAACCAACATTTGTAAGCCTCGTTAGGCAATAACTTCGGGGCTTCGGTGTTTGCTACAACTATCGCAGCGATTTATAGAATTACGGGCTCTTCTGGCCCTTTTAGGCTTATAATATTATGTAGATACAACTTGCCCCAAATATTTATAGCGTGTTCTGTTTTCGAAGCAATTTCACAATAATTTATTATGTAATAATATTGAATTATATATATCAGTCATCTAGTACCCATAACACAAGCTATACTAAGCTTGGGGCTAGATGATGTTGTGTGGTTTGTCCGGCATTATTTATTTTAATAAGGTACCGTTGTAGTATTTTTACCCAGGCGTAGTATTTTTCCCGTTTGACCGCGGAAACTGAAAAGGATGTGAATTGTTGACATAGCATTCCGAGCACAATTTTTCCGAAAGAGAGTTGTTTTTAGACAAATTTTCATTAAAATCTGTTAAAAAACCCACGGCTGCTCTTTCTGCTTTTGATGAACCGAAACCGCATTAACAAACTTTTAAAATACAAAATCCTATTCATTTTAATGTTGTAAGATGTGGTATCACGGCGTTTTTATTGTATTCTACTAGCTTTTGCCCGTGACTTCGCCCGCGTTGAAGTCGAAAATGGTTGGAATATTTTTTAAATTCGTTTATATCGCTATTAATTTTGTTATAATATTTATAAATAAATTGTATTCGGTTATATCGTGTGTCCCTGTAATATCCCGTATTTAGGCTACAAAATATTCTGTTATTGTCACTACGTATTTTGGGAGTATGTATTCGTATATTCTAGTGCTATAAAAGAACTATTGGACCAAAACTAATGGATACAAAATACTGGAAAAATAGAGATGCACAATGGACGGCCTTAAAGTGATTATCTCCCGGACAACCACGAAGCAGTTATCCACATATAGTGGTGGTGAGATGTGTTTGGTGTTGATATTACACGAAGACACAGTGACTTATAAAGAGTCAGGGCAACGCTATAATATATACATAGAAAGAAAGAAAGAAAGATTAATTTACATATGTTTGAAACCGCTTCGATTCAGAATTATTGATTAACCTTTTGTCTTATTGGCCTGATCCCATTTCAGGTTAGAATAGCCGAGGTGAGTATCTAGTGAGTTAGATAAATCAACAAGTTACTAGTCTTTATACCTACAGGATTATACATAGGTAAATAATCAATAACCTCTTAAAGGCGACTTGGATAGATCTATTTATATGTTCTTTCATGATGGAACGAAGGTTAAGAAGAATTATAATCTTTACACACTAACTGTTACTAAACTAATTAATGATTAATTTGCTCCACCGCAAATTCACCGACCACAAACGTTTAGTGGATCTCTCGTCCTGTGATTTGATTAATAAATGGCTAAGCATTGGTTTGCTTTAATAATATGCCTTACAACTTCTCCAATTTAACCTACTTACATCGATGCTAGAACTTCCATTCAACATGAAAGTTGACTACAACACAATAAAACTAACAAGCTATTCAAAATACAAATAATAGCTATTCACTAAGAAAGGAAACAGCGCTCAAGTATTCGCGTGGCTTGTTAAAACAATACGAGCAATAAGAACTAGTAAACAAGGGCCCCAACTCTTGAATCATAATTCCATTATTAAAACTATGGTACGTTTCCAGATGTAATAAAAACAAGTACGACAAGTGCGAGTGTAACTCGCGCGCCGAGGGTTTTGAACTTTTGTGGTTTAGGTAGGTAGGTACGTATATTGACGACCTGTTAGCGCGGTGGGCTTACAACGCAGGAGGTTGCGGTTTGATTCCCGCCTCGGGACTAATATTAGTAAGATCTGCAGATTATTTGTTCGAGTGTTCTAGTCCTTTTTTACGTACACAAAAATAAATCATCTAATGTGATACTTATATGTACTTTATTAAGTATAACAGCTATCGTAGTAATTACTAATAACACAAGCTTTGCTTAGCTTGTGGGTAAATGATACTGTGTGGATTATCTAGGATACATATCTCTTCTCAAAACATTTTGAGAACAACGGTTTTGGTGCGCTGTGGAACTACTTTATCGGTTGCTATAGAGATTAGTGGGTAGGTAAGTGGGTTGGTACCTACAATTTTTTTTCGTCTTTTTTCAACCTATTTCACTAAGTATGAAACTTAGACGATTTTCAAAACCTGTTTTGAATTGTCCATACCATAAATCCATACCTTTGATTTGATATTACTCTCAATGAAATAGCCCCATTGTATGAAAATTAGTTTTTTGACCATATTTCAAAAAGTCATTTACAGACATCTCTATATTTTTTCTGTAAAATATAGATCCATATCTACAAACACTTGGTACATATCACATCGATCGCTCTGCAATCTTCGGAGATAGAGGGGGGGTACCGGTCAATTTTTCGACCTTTTTCAAAATATATCAAAAAGTGTAAAATCTATCGAAATTTCAAAAACTGTATTGTAATGTACAAACCAATACCTTTCATTTGATACCCAACTCGGTGGGGTAGTAACTCCTTCAGAAATTTTTCCCGCCCTTTTTTGACCATATTTCAAAAAGTATTATTTTTACAGACTTCTCTATATTTTTCCTGTAAAATATAGATCCATATCTACAAACACTTGCTACATATCACGTCGATCGCTCTGCAATCTTCGAAGATAGGGGGGGGGGGGGGGGGGAATGGTCATTTTTTTGACCTTTTTCAAAATATTTTAAAAAGTATAAAATCTACCAAAACTTCAAAAACTATTTTGAAATCTACAAACAAGTACCTTTCATTTGATACCACTTTCGACTTTGTACGTCCCATTTAAAATTTTGATTTCAAAATTTGTATGGAAAATCTTCATTTTGATTTTTCATTTATTTTCATTTATTTTTCTATAAATATGTGCGTGCGCACAAATGTATTAATATTTCAAATTTCAAGTCAATAGCAGCAGTAGTTTTTGAGATATTAAGGATTCAAAACACAAAACAGACCCAAAGCGATCCCATAGGGTTTTGCAACCGATGGCAAAACCCTAAAAATAGAGCACGACATTTCGTTAAAAAAGTTCCGTACCAAGTAGTTCAAAATCGGAAAAGCAGTGAAAATGTTAAAATAGAGACTTGGCTTGTTACCATTCCGCCGAAAACCGTATATAATTTGCCTTAATCGAAGTATTGTTCTCAAATTATAAGGTTGCGTACCTGAAATTCCAGTAGGTCTTATTTTACAGTGTAACCTACCTACTTAGTGTAACAAATTAAGGAGAATACTATGTTACCTAAGTAGGCAGTCATAGAATACTATATTGACTTTATGTTTTTTGATCGCCTCATTTCAAAGAATTGACTGTAGGATCATTGACATGAAGCGATTTCTAAATGTCAACAATATTTAGACTTGCAACTTAAAGGTTGAACTTCGTCGTCATGATACAAATAAATAAAAATCAGAAGCCGTGCTTCTGTTGACTGTACTAAAACATTTCGTGGATGTGAGCGGTAATATTTTTTTAATCTTAGAAATGCTTGTGGATGAAATTAAGAATATTTTTGGTATGTGATGGGAATGACCCGTTTTATATTACATGGCATAGACCTGCACAGCACATTGTGCACATGTTGACACAATACTTTGTTTCAAGAAAGATCCCTACCATCGATTCAGATTTTTAGACTGAATAAAGGCTTTTTGTTTTTGGAACACGCTTCCTAATTAATTTTAAACTTTTGACTTCTATTATCTTCTATATAATTTTCTTCAGAAAGCGTCTTCCTAATCTTATACCCTACATGAAACATTTGAATATAGTATCCACAGACAAAACTAATTGTGCTACACTAAAAGCTATTCGAACTCTGAATAGAGAATAATTTGTTGACAGTTAATTGGATCCTAATGAAGCAAAGGCTCTTAAGGTAAACAAGACGATCGTCTTGCTGCTGTTTACATGTTCCACCGGTTCGTTAGCTTTGTTCCAAATCCGATAGCCCGTTTTCTATAAGTACGTACAATTGCCTAGACGTCGTATTTACACAAGTCACTTTGATTATTTCGTGCCGGCGAGCTGTATTTTTATCGTTTCGCTGTTTGTCTTTTTGCCTTCCTATGTAAGTAGGTTTACTTTTTCTTAGGCTGCGTGCGTGGTGTAGCGGGGTGAAGAGCTTATCAAACTTAGTTTATTATAATAATGAAGCAAAATATTTGATGGATATGCTTGATATCTTCTTCACGCCAAAACTGCAGAAATAATGGGCTTTTAATTTTGCAAAGGATTAATCAACGGTTCAACTAAGTACAAATTAAATTTTATCCCAAATCAGTTCAGTTCAGAAACACCTATAATTAAACAGTTTTGTAAGTACATTTTGTTAGGTTTTAGTTATATTTATTTAATATTTGTATGTTTATTATTGTTTTTCATGTCATATCGATAATATAGATTTTAAAATAGTTTTGGTAAACCCCCTTAAATAAAAATAATTATTTTCATTCAAAGGTTGTCTGGAAGAGAATTGCCTTCTAATCGATACGGCCGCCCATTGTACCTGTTTTATCTTTTGTTATTTTCTTTTTCTGGTGTATAATTGGCCTTCTTGGTATTGTATTGTACTGTAATATAATACCAAGAAGGCCAATTATACTAAAGGCTACTTTACATATTGTCAAAAACCCATGCGACGCAGCAAAAGCAACCAATTTTTACTAACCACAGACTTCAAGTATACCTTTATTGCCGCCCCCTGCAGGCCGATTCAGATATATGATTGTTTATTTATGCTTAATCAAAATGCAGCCAATGGCCGTCGATCTAAGAAACACACACAAATACTTAATTGACCTGAACATCGGTTTCTGCGTGAAGTTTTTTGATGCTATAGGTAACGATGCGATAGGTAAACGCAGCCTTACATTTTGTTCTTTTAATTTGTGTTTTCTATGACCGGTAGGTTAGATATTCCTGACAGTTTAATCGAGGACAAAGTATTGTGAAAACAAATCTGAATTTAAATATTCTTGTAAAGTACATTTGCCTTCGTAAACTTTGTGGTTCTGCTTTAAAACCCCATATTTTATTTCTTAAAAATTGCTTCACGACGTCTAACCCCTGTCTATTAATTTATAAGTTAGGGCCTCGTTGCTTGGCCTTGTTATCAATATCTGACAATGTATTTACCGATGTATCATGTATCAGGTAGGCATGTTTGCAGTACGCGAGTGGCTTGTATTTGTGCACCACTCAAGGCGCTAATTAAAGCAACAATATTAATAGGGATTTGATTAGTGCACGCAAATTAGACCCCTATTGACGCTGCAGGCGACTGATATGCGTCGCGTGTCACGTAAGCTTATTTCAACAATTTGCATGAAAATCAAATACCTACATATGAATAAGACTTGATTGCATGCATAGAATTAATGGCATAGAATTAAAAATTACTAACAAAAATTACTACTTAACGAAACTTCTGTATTATTAGGATGAGGTACGAATTTGCTGAAGTGATTTTAAACCACCAAACTCTTTCTCTATCAACAATTTTCTTATTGGAATAATGATCTCTTGCCTCTTCTGTTAATAAAACAGTGCTGCTGGACTCCCATTTAGAACCTTATTTGTACTCATTCGCTGATAAACCTTCGTTGGATTCAATTCGGCATTCCTTCAAAGACGCATCTGTCTTTTGATTATTGTTTCTTAGCGTAATTATTATGTCAATGTTTAAACAGGGCTCTTCCAACAATAAAACATGAAAGTCTATTGTTTTCTGGCCATGGGTCCTTAAGTACCTGCCTAGCTGTTATGGTTGAGAGACTCTGAGTCTGTAATCAGCGTCACAGGGAAAACAGGACAATGTCCACACGTGTTTCCCACGAGTTCTCGCTGCGCTAAGCGACAAGACTTTCTTACCAACACGTCCTGTGAAGCTAGACGTCCGGACTCGAAACTCCAGTCGTAATAAGGCTTGATGAGGATAAATTATTATTATCCAAGACTTTTTATATTTTATGTATCTGTAAGGTATTTATTGACATGGGCTCTGGAATAAGTTTTTTACCATCCATAACTGTTCTTATGTTGCCTGAAATAAATGATTTATTATTATTAAAAAATCTTTGAAATAATAAATTCAAGTTCCATTTAATTTTTTTTATATTTATCGCGCTTCCAATTTCTATTACCTAAAATTTTTTTTTTATCCAATTTTTATTACAATCTTTGTAAATAGTCACAGCCTAATCGGGTTTCTTCCGTAAAAGTTCCTCCATCTTTCAAAAATAAAGACCGACCAACAAGAAGCTCAATTTACTGTAAAACTTATACTTGCCTAAGATCACAAAGCAAAATGAACAAAACAAGATCTTTAATTTCCAATAAACAACCAATAAAGGAAGTCATTGAATAAACCAGTTCAAGAAAGCAAATGGCTAAGCGGAACACAAAGCATAACTAGGGAGAAGTTTTCTATTGTTAGGTCATAACGCTCAAACGGGCGATAATTATTCAGTGAGCATGGCCTTTGTGACGGCTCGCATAGCAAGTGAACCAGAATTCTAGCTTACCCCGAATCGCGCCCTAAACTTTGTACCGTAGGTTATAATCAATATCAGTATCGGACATAAGATGATAAGTGCGTCCTTCTAAACAAAAGCTCTTTATTTTGACTTCGTGGTCAAACACCGCACGATGTAAAACTCTTACCTTTAAGAAACTGACACTGAAGACCCGCCTTACCAATTATACGTTGTGTTGTCCTAATATAACTTTCTACCAAAAGATTTGCTTAACTACAAGGGATGTTGATTGAATAAAGTTGCTAAAAAAATGTTGTCTTTACAGATCCTCATTGCCCGTTTACACGAATGGTTCTGAAGAGAAGTTTTCCATTGTTGACTTTAGATTAATTGCTTTCTCACAATTTATAAACAACGTTCGGATATCCTTCGCAGTAAGCATCAGCACAAAGAACAACTTCAACTCCGGATATAAAATGAATCGGTTGAGATAATATTGTACAAACTAAAGGTGCGCTTTCGTTGAACAGCGGGATGGGCCAAATTTTGTCATGTTTTTAATAATTTTTATCTGACTTATTGTGAAACACTGCTTGGCAAAGGTCAACCCAAGATCTTCCAGGAAACGCGCTAACCTTAAAGATCCCAATAACGCACCCGGATTACCTACAAATTTCAAAGCATTTCGTCTGTTCGATATAATTACACTAGCATATTTCTACATCCTTGAATATAAGAAAAAATCGTTTTTGTTGTTACACTCAGATACATATTCAAGACCCAATTAAATATCAAATAAAAAAAAACGCGCATGATGCGCATGACAGTGGCTATGACGAAGTGTGTGCAACCCTTTATAACTAAACAAGCCTCAGTATGGGTAATTGAAACTTCATCTACATCTTATTTTGCATGTTCCACTTTTCAGTTTATGATACACAAGTTGGAAACTTATTTACATTGAACTTGCATACTAACTTTAGCATCTCAAATTGAAGATGCAAAATAGGCAGACTCCCTCTCATACTTGGGATAGATATGGTAGTTATTAGTCCTTTTTTAATAGTGTTTATTTACCTATTTTTCTTAACGTTTTAACAGGTTAATACACTGTCATGATCACAGGATGACTGTATGTTTTATACAGTACTAATAATTATGTGTTCAGAACATGTAAGTTTATTTTTTTTAGATATGGTAACTATGGAATCTAAGGCCAATTTAGTTCTCAAAAATACGCAATCAAGTGTTTCGTTTTCTGTACTAATTGACGCTCTAATGTTCGGTGCACTGATTAGCCCATGAGAAACACGAATTTTAATGTTGAATAATACCTGAATTAAAGTATTGCTGACAATGAACCTGCTTAACGAGGTTGTTGATAAAACTTTCAATTAAGCAATTAAATAAATATTAGAAAAAAGCTCAGCTTAAAAATCTTAATTAACTTGCTAAAGGGGAAAATATATTATATTTAAAAATTAAATTGTAACTCTCTTTTTCATCGTTCAAAACAGATGCTCTCTTTGTAGGTATGCACTCTGTAGTCACGGCGGAATGTGCAAATTAATTTAAAATACGTGAGCGTTGAGTGAGACATTGTTTGTAGTACCTGCAATAAATTGCAATTAGGAAAGCTGTTGTCTTGTTATCGAGTTAGCAGCCTTCGAGGCTCTCAGCTCTCTGGCACAGGCGGCGTAAATAAATTAATAGCTCACGTTGTACACATAGCTTCTTATAACTATACTCGTTACCAATTAAATAGCAAAACTAAATTAAATATTTTAAAAAAGTGTATAATATCGGGTCACACCGTTGCGAATAAATAAAACAGTATCTAGCAGAACCAAATTAAATATTTTTAAAAAGTGTATAATATTCGGTCAGACAGTTGCGAATAAATATATATATTTTTTTTAATCTTATTTAGTTTTAAGGACTTTTACTTGCAAAGTATGACAATCTTATCGTAACGTTAGTTTATTACTATCAAACAACAAAATTAGAGTAATCAATCAGTTAAGATATGTTTAAAGTATCACGATAATACAAAAATATAGCATTTCTTGTTTCTTTTTTTTACTGATGCATAAAAATTTTAAACAATGAAATACCTAAATAAAATTATCTAGATACCATTTAATAAGTGTTTATGAGATATAGAGATTCTTCGTGTCAAAATTCTTAATTAAAAGTGATATTTTTAGACCTTGCAGGAATTTTAGACTGGACAAGGGTGATGACGAAGTTACAAACTCAACAAAAAAGTACCGGTACCCATTATAAAGATGTCAAGTCAAAACAAAAAGGCATTTCCTGTAAACAGCGGAGGTAATAACAATATCTCACTCCCATAAAATGATAAAACGTGATAACAGCATTTATCTTTATGGATTCTTGTAACATTTGACGGCGGTCCCTCAGTTTTTAAAAACCTCTTCAAATATTTTTATAAATCATAGCAAAACGCTTGGCGTTATTAAATTGATATTCAAACAATCACAGTTGTTTCTCAAGCTCTGTCTCAGATAAAACAAACGCCAAATTTTTCGTCGTAAATCTGTCAGCAAAACAATTCGTACCCTTTCACGAGCAATAAAACGCTACGAAGTAAAGGCTACGAAAAAGTATAATAAATATAAGATTCATTTATATTCCTTCAGTCCCTTGAGGGTTAACGCAACCGCTAACTGTAAAAAGTCGAATGTAAAGGATTTTTACAAAGAGTTATTGTCAAAGCATACACATACAAGAAACGCTATGTTTTTGTATTATCGTGATACTTGGATTAGGTATAAAGTTTCTATGTACCTATAAGTTCTGTACCTTCTTGTTTTTACCTTTTTACAGTCAAACTTTGACAAAACCATGTTGTGTAAAATGTCCAAATCTGTATTCATCACGTTACTCTTGGCCCTAAGGTTACAGGGCATTGCATACAAATATATAATCGTGGTGGAAAAAAGATTTTATTGAAATCAGATACCAAGTACCTACTCAAACAAATTTAAATTAAAACCCAACAGAAACCGCGGCCCTTTAACCCCTAGCCAATTTGTTTTCATCTACATACATACCTATTGATTTTTCAATCCTTTGCGATTTATACTTATAAAATTAAACCCTTGCTTAGAACAATTTCTCTCTTTTTGTTTTGCATTAATTACGAAGTATAAAAATGGCATTTTTTCACATTAAACTATGCTAACTACTAGCACATTTAATTCATATTATAAGTATGTACATACTGGAATAGCCTTTAAAATTGTCATTTGGTAACTACATTCTTGTCTATAGGTAATCTTTTACACACATGACTCGTACACTGCGTTAATTAATCATGCGATTACGCCCGGATAGGATATTAACAGTGGATTTCTTCGTTCATCTTTCAACGGATTACGGAATTACATGGATTCAATGCCTACGTATAGGTATGGAGAAATGCTTACAATCACGATCAATTCGCTTGCCAAAGTTATTACATATTTTTATGCTGACATTTAGCTAATAAAATCACAACTATCCAACAGTAATTGTTTTGATTCTTATATGCCTTTTTTTAAATTTTTAATATGAATAGGTAGGAATATAAGATCTACCTATTTGGGTCTCTATAGTACGCAAAGATAAATTATTGAAACGATACTCCACTTAATAAAAAAAAACTTGGCGGGTTTCAAAGCAATTTGTTAGAGATAAAGATAAGAATTTATTGTTAGTCTTAGCTTACATAGGTTTATCTGGCTAGTATTAGTGTTCTTTAACTGGCTGTACATTACAGCTACTTTGAGTACTATTCGACATTAACAAAATAATGAAAATCAAGAGTGTCAATTGGGACACTGTGTCTCAATAAATTTTGTCCGAATCGACAGCAAGTCATAGTAATATAGGTACCTAGTACTAAACAGTGCTATAGGGATTGTTCGCCAGTGACACTGATCTTGGCACTGACAATCCATATGTCGTGTGGGCTCTATTCCGATTGTCCATGGCAGAATGGACTCAGGCTACCGCACAAAGAGAATCCGCATGTCAACCGACGTCAGGTGCACCCAACATTATTAATTATTGGTAGCATTTGATAGATATGTCGTTATGATACTGTCTTCAGGTTTAATCCATAAAGTATAAAGTGACGTGAGTTAAAGAGGTTTATTTTTTTAAAGTGTACTAGTTACGTACCAATCATTGGCAACCTGAGTCCTAAGTTCGACGACGAAAGTTACGAAGTAATAATTAACCTAATCTAATATATATTGAGACGCCATCATCGTCAACGTCTTGTTTTCTATGAGATTTGGAAAGTGGGCTGCTTGGTCTTAGATGCGTTATTTGATACAGCGCGCCTCCATCGTTCTTACATGGAAATCCCAAACAAAATTAAAGAACAAAATAGAACTTAACTCAGAAAATAACACCAAAAACTATGGGAGCGGCGAAAATACTGTGAGCGTAATAATTAATAAGACATAAAGCCCTAACGGAGTCTCAACGTGAATATAGGTACTTGAAATTAACACATGAAACAACTGCATAAATTAATATGAATATGATAAAAACATAAGCAAAGTAAATCAATATATTATTCAAAAGATAGGAAAACTACAAACACAGAATAAAGAATAAAGATGCTCAAGGTAATCCACGAGAACTAAATAACTATGGTGGGTATAATCAAAGGTACCATCATCTTTTCAAGACTGGCGCCACTAGAGCAACCTGTGTCGTGGCTGCTTCCAAGACGAGACTGTGGAGCACGTTTTGATACAATGTACGGCTACACAGTCAGTGTCATCGTCAATGTAGATCACTGTTAAAATTAGAATAAGAATCCTATTCAAAAATGAAACGTCATGATCAGGTGGCATCTTGCGCTCAAAAGAAGATCAATAGCGCATATTCATTAGACTAATCACTTGACAAAGGTAACTAAGTAGTTACCACATTATTTTAAAAAATCTTGTAATTCGTTTCTAAGGTAAGTAATTTAACGTTTTCCTATCAGAAATAGATAAAAGGTTCTGATTGCGAATTCTTAAAAAAACATAAAATAAGTAAAATTAATTGCATCTCCATTTGAGTTCAATCGGTAGTCGACGAAGGAAATCGCATCTTTGATGGGTCTTGGCGATTCTATTACCACGGCGCGGCGCGGCGGCCGCTTTAAAAGAGGTTTGCAATAGGATAATTTAGAATCTTATAATAGTAAAAAATTTCTAGTTTTCTTCTGTTAAATCTAAATATAAATAGATAATGAGACGAGGAACAGACATTGAAAGGTCTGATCTTAACCTCTGCTTTAGTTATTATGGTTCACCAATTTACGACATTCATGACCACTCAAAAAAAACCTGACGTTAAATTTTAGTGTTTTAATTACTTAAATACATAGAATCATATCCGAGGTCCTTTTAAACGTTAGCTTTATAGTAACAATCACTTACAAAAACAAAGAAAGTTAGAGGGTATAAAAGCAGCGAAGTTGCAGGCGCCAAACGCCTTGCGTTTTATAAAAAAGGCAACAGAGTTTTTACTTTAAAAAACAGGAAGCCAACCACTTCAAAGAAGTTAAGTGGAAAGTTAGCGGTCTCAGTTTTATTTATGAACAGTTAACAACACGTAACGGTCACTTAAAGACTTGCATGAAAAGTTCAGATGATTCAGTGAATATAAACTTTAAGCTATGAGGAGGCAAGTGGTAGGTCTCAAAAAAGTTTTAATAAAAGTGATAATAAAACAAAGTTATTCTAAACTCGGTATTGCTCATAATTGAAACAAAAATCAACATAATATATTATCTTTACACTAAAAGTAAATTAACTTCTAGTAAGTAAATATTTTTTCGTAACCAACAACAACCTTGAGTTTAAACTCAAGGTTTATTATTATTAGGGTAAATTCTGTGAAAATTGATATTCAAAAATACTTTATAGGTTGTTTGAGATTGCCGAGAATAACCATTAAAAGTGGGAACACGTTTTATCGGGGATCGCAGAAGTGATGATAATGATAGCCCATAAAGAAGTGGTGCCGCGATAGATTCTGCAAGTTACCAACTTTTAGGGACCGCCATTATCGCCACCGATGCGACCCACTGCCCCTATAACTTCGCATTACAGACAATATTTTTGTATTACACGAGTTTCAAATAGCCCAAGTTCTTATCAATTGAAAAAAGACGCTTTCGCAGAGCACAATGTCTTCTTTACATATAAATTCTTTCAGTGCTTGTAAACTCGTGAAATTGGTAAAGATATCCTCAAGTAAGAGAATACATAACATTGATAGTTACAAAACGTTGCTATTTTCATTTTATCCTTTGAAATTTCCGTTTCTCGAGTCAGAGGAACATCCGCCCGCTTTGATTCTAAGCGTACTCGTATTAGCATTGGATTTGAATAGAACAAACAAAGGGATTGCTCAAGACAGTGTGCTTTCGTAGGCGATTGTAAATTCAGCGTATCGTAAAAATTCGAATTTTGTAGAGTAAGTAAATGTTGAGTAAATGTAACTCTCCAAGAAAATAGGAACCTCGGGAAATACCGCACTGCTGAGCTTTGTGTTTCTGTTACACTCTGTCACACGTGATATTTTGGCTAAAGGTGCGTCCAGCCAGAATAAATAATAAATGTTTTTCAAACATTTTTTGTCACTTCATCTGTTGTTCATCTCACATCTCATGTTGGCATAAAAATAGGTAGGTAGCCTGCAAGGTTTTAATATCGTCCAATATCTATTGCGCCATTGTTGGTGCTTTAAAAACATTTGAGTAAATTTCACAGGTCGACTGGAGAGTTTAACAAAAGTATCACGTCTGTCTGAAACGGGCTTTTGGTCACACGCCTCACCTCGCTGACCTCAGGGCAGCCAGGGTCGGAGTCAACGTATTTTGAACTTAATATTTAAGATAATAACGATGTTTATCAAAGTAGAAATCCGCTGTATATTTAGTGCATTCAATATCCTCATTTCCACTTACCTGAAATTCTTATTCGAGTGAAGGTATGATGAACCTTTAGATATAATTAGTCAAGAGTGGGAGGAAATAATTCTAAAAATAAGTAGAATGATTTTCGAAGAGTTCTAGGAATCCATAATTAAAAACACCCGATACTTTTAATTTTATCGATTTATCTCGTCATCAGATGCCCATTATCTAAAGGTTTAGCCTACATCGGCCGCACTGCAAATACACACCTCAAAAACGATCTCTTAAATATAGACATATACTTGTTCCTTACATTGAGATATATTTGACAGTGACACCATAAACGAGCATACAAACGTAGAAAGCTTTTCGCAACTTAGCCCCTCGTTTGCTTACGTTTTGTTTACCCCAAGCTTCGAGCGAGAAGCCGATGTTTCCGCGTGGAACCCTCGCTTGTAGCAGTTTGTTCGATCTTTTGGATTGCTACTAGCTGGCACCACCACGTGGATATTTTATACATAATTTTTTTATACATAATTTGAGACGGAGGCGTGTGGGAGCTGTTCCGAGAGCTTAGCAATGCTATAGAGATGGACTTCGTCCTTTATGTACTAACTAATAGCCTGCAATACAATTATTTGGACATCTTATTTTCTGCTAACTTCTAGAAACAATTTCTGATACCATTAATACTTTAAATTGAACTCTCTTAATAGAGGTTTACGGTATTAATCACAAGGACACAAGACGATGTGCGTAAATGAGACATTGAAGTCACGTACACCATTCGGTGAGACATAAAGCTCTTTAATGGGTGTAGAACTGTCCAACTCTCCCCATTCTCTCGCGAAACGGGTATATGTGTAGCTTCTGAACTGTTTCAATGAATGGCCACAGGGTTAGAACGCGGAAGATTCGAGAAGTTTTTATGGTGTTTTCAAAATATACAGAAGACACATTAGCCAGAAGCATACACTACTATTAACAAATAAATAAATATTAAATACACGTGTAACAAATGCAATTAACAAGAAAACAAATAATTTGCAATGTTCGGGCAAAATACTACCTAATCTGAATATGTTTGAAGAATGAAAAATTTAAATTGTTGGAAATTATTTTCAAGCAGTTTTTTTTTTGGTGGATTTGTTCACTATCCAAATCATAAATTTGTTTTCTAAAAGAAATAAATACAAATGTCAAGATAATAGTGGTAGTTTAGAATACTTACTTGCTCAATCAGGTAATTTTTATTGATGTTGACATAGTTCTGGCCAAAGTTCAAACTATTTAATGCACGACTATGGAAGGTACGACAGATTACTGCTCTAGGTATGTATAATATTTATTTTTGTCCTCATCTCAAGACAATATAACCCAGAATCTCCAAGCAATTTATCAAAATATGCCCTCTGGAATTGGTGGCATAGTCCAGATTGATGGATACGGTGCTTGACCGCAGCCCGTCACTCGGGGCATCAAATTTACATTGCCCGCATACTTGCGGTGCCCGAGAACATCTCACTTGCCTATCGCTATGTTTGTACCAAGGAGTAGGAAGTGAATGGAGCCGCCTTCAGCTTTAATCATCGTCATAATACATCCCACAAACGTTCAGTGCGCAACGTTATGTTTCCCTCAAACAAGGCCACAAGTAGGTCCAAAGCCGACTCTCGACTCTTCTAGTTGTCTGCTTGTGTGTGATTGGGAGCGAATTGAGTTACATATTTTTGTTGTTTAAATTCAAATATACTCAACTTTACTACACCTAGTTTTGTCTATTTTAGTTCTCTATTTAAGTTTTATTTTACGTAAAATTGTAGCAATATAACCGAAGTTTAAATTCATATTTTATACCTTTACGAAATCCCCTAACTGCGTTCCGAGAACAAAGGAAACATTTCTTATAAAAACACATCTTTAAAGTAAAATCGCAGTAAAAAGCAAGTTGCAATTCCGATTTTTTCTGAAAATGAAGCAGACAAATAATAAAACGAAGAATGACCGATTCTATTTATGTTTAGTATGATGGGTAGGTACTTTAAAAATGGCCAAACTGTTCAATCCAGCCTCAACAGTGGGAATCAATAGGTTATCCAAGAAACCTAATGAAACTGATGCGCATAATCCATGACTAAAAGACCAAGCTACTTACCGTTACAACAACCCTTTACTTTAATCAATAAAGTTAGGTATGAAGAAAACACTGTAAATTCGCTTAACTCCAGATTTCGGTACCTAAGTAATTCAAATCCTAGATAAAATATTTGTGTAGGGAACACGCTTTCTCGGCTCGGGCTTGCTTCGTGAATAGTATTAGCACATAGATGTGAATCTTGTTACTACAAGAATCTTGTGGTAATCTAGTGACAGCTTATGAGTATTAACGACTGCAAAGGGTTTCTAGTCCAGTAGTTAATAAAATTATTTGAGACGCCTGTTATGGTGTTACGAGGTTTTTCCATTAATGTTATCTATATAATTAATGACACAGTTGAGCGACCTGTAGATTGTAGGAAACAGTCTGCAGTTAGTTCAATTGCAAATACTAGTTCTAATTTCATGTGATTGTGTTATTTACGTGTCATTTTCTTTGTTATAAAAGTTTTTACAAACCAGAAATGGAATGACATACGAGTACAAATGAGCATCAAACTTTGATTATATACTTGTCTAGATAGAGTGTTGCGCTGCAATCGCAACAAAAACAACAGGCCAGGTTTGAAAGGCTTGTGTGCGAATTACGCACACAAGTATGTGTAACTACAGGAGCGCAACGTCACATCTGGCCGTACCGAGTGATACCAGCTTTTGAATATTTCCCATAATAGTAGGGGTAAAAAAATTGTATTTATTTTGATTCATCTATAATGATAAAAATTAAATAAGGATTACTAAGTAAATAAATCTATTGTAAAAAAACACACACAGCAGATTATTTATTTATGCAGCTTATAATTTAAAGAGCAAATAACTGCTGTCTTCGCTGGGTTCCAGACATCCTCTTTCCGGCTTTTTCTTATAATGTCTATCCACTTTTTTCTTAAAACAGGATCAGTAGGTATTCTGTAAAAAAAGTAGACGACACTGGCTTTACCATTCAACGCAGCCGCAGGTTTTTGTATATTAAATAGGTAAACTATAATTTCCTTATTTAGTAGGTATACGGTGTAAATGTAGATACTTTCTTTATCAACCCTAGAACCCCCCCAAATTGACACCTTGGTTGTATTTAATAAATAATGCTAGACAATCCACACAGCATCATCTAGCCCCAAGCTAAGCAGAGCTTGTGTTATGGGTACTAGATGACTGATACACATAATATAATATTATTAAATAGATAGATAATTTTTATTATACATAGAAAACAACCAGAACCCCTGAACAAATATCTGCAGATCGTACTAATATTTGTCCCGAGGCGGGAATCGAACCCGCAACCTCCTGCGTCACAGGCGGACCTTCGCCCACCGCGCCACAGTGGTCGTCGTTATTTCGTATCAAACATCACAAAAAACCGCAAAATGAATATCAATTTTAACTACCGATTAATACATAAGGTTGGCATAATAATAATAGTAAATGGTTTCACTTTTAATAACGCTAATAGTTATGGAAAAATATTTGTTAGGTCATGACAAAATATTTTTTTCAAATTAAAAATCTCAAAACTGCGAAATTTTATACTCCAAGAAATGGCAACCATGTAAACATGGCGTCGTATAAAACCACAGAAAAAACTTTACTTATTTAATTGTTTCTCTATCTTATTTAGTAATTCTAAGTTTACTAACCGATGATAAGTGATTTTTTTAATTGTTTTCAAACGTCCACTGTAATTCCTGCACACTTTTATGGCGCAAATCCTCATTTTTGTATCTCACAGATCGCGTGTTTACCATACAGTGACAGCGTCACGACTGAGCGGGCGGAACGAGCTTATAACCCATCTGTGGGGTGATACATTTTTAACCGTTTTGAAACTCGAACTCTCTATCTAGACAAGTATATAATCAAAGGCATCAAATAGCGTTTTGCTTGTCAATCAGTCGGCCACAAGCAAAAGAAATTGTTGAATAAACTGGTAACAAATTGGGAGAACCGCTTCTGTACTTGAAGATTATTTATTTAATCATGTTAATGGAGCTAGTAATTTGCATAAACACATTTCCTACAATTTTGACACCCCCACTATGGCTGACATTTGAAATCTCCTTGAAATCTCTGACATGAATATTTTCCGGAATCCCAAATGAATTAACATCACATCTTGGCATGTAACGACTCTCTTGTTCTTGGCGTTTAAATATTAATAGGGAACCCATTTCAGAGTGAAGTTAGGTACGAGTAAGTTATACGCAATGAAGTTCTTGTTATAATTTTATAAAACCTATAATTATTATATTATTGATAATTCTGAAATACAAACAACTCAAATCCTTTTTTTACATACAGACAGTAATTTTCTGTCTGTCTGTTTACATTATATCGTTTTTAAAAATAAACTTAATAACAAATTTGTTAAATTAAATAAACGGATGAAATCTTTTCAAAGAAATTTGAGAAAGGGAATCTTTTATTATACAGTTTAGAAACACAAGACATTTTACGTGCAAAATGTAGCTTTATTTACTGTATCTTTTTATGACTATACCATGATGTACTCTCGTAAAATTGGGTTCACTCCAATATTTCTTTTACCCATAAAAACAACAAATTAAAGTAATATTCCGCGGGCGACTTCATTAGAAAAGTTAGCTGCCCCAAAGCCTAAGTCTCGGTATTAATAAAGTTTTGTTCCAAAGGAAAAGAAACGTGTTAATTATCTGTGGAGTCCGGTATCGGCCATCTGTCACGTGGACCGACGCGGCCTTACCCTACTAGGAATCGAAACAAACTTGAAATGGATCGCCTACACGAGCAAATTCTTAAGTTATGGACCTTAAAGTTGTAATGAGGAAATTAATCGAATTCCAAAACATTAATTACTGGGTACAACTTATTCGCAACTTAATAAATTAAGATGGAGTCGATGCGGTGTAGACATACAGCTCAACAAATTAGCCGAAAAAATACAAGGCTCTATGGACCAGAGTTATGGCAATTTGTTTCTCTGACACGAGGAGATGAAGCACATTATTTAACAGAATTATTTAGTCAAAGAGTCGACATTGTGCGACGTTAAGAAATGTCACCTATTTATTCTAATAAGATGATCCTTCATTTTGGAAATAACTGAAACTCGGTGCTTGTCACTAGCCTTGTCTCTTGCTTCAACCCAAGCTACGGGGTTTTTTCGGGATGAAAAGCCAAGAGTAAGTTATTCTAATTAAGATCTACATCATATTAAAATTTCATGCTTAGGCTGATCCAATGGCGTTATCTTTTACGCATTATCTTCACAAACTTTACATTTTTAACTTTTGATGTTTGTTTACCGGAAAAATAACATTAAAAAGTATGTACCTATATATCATTATTAATATTATAAATGAGAAAGAAACTATTACTGTCTGTCTGCCCATCTTTAACCGCCTACACTACTGAACGGATTTTGATGAAATTTAGCACAGACGTTGTTTAGACCGGGAAACAGGACATAGCTACAATTCGATCCATATTTGACTTCTGAGCGAACGAAGTCAAAAAAAAGTAAAGCAAAGGTATAGTATGAGTATATTAGGGCATAGTATTTTATAAAGATGTATTGAAAAAAATCGATTTTGTATACCATATTTCGTAATTATAAGGTAGACTTCTTCAATATTATATTCTCGTAAAAGGTATAAAATACAATAAATATTGTGCGAGATTCCGCCCGTTTCACCTTCAGAAATATTTCGGGGCGCAGAACTTAATTAGCGTGTTTTCTTTGATTACCAGCCATCAGGCACCGGCTGCTACCAACTGCTCCGCTCAGGTGACTCAGGCGACATCACACTCACACTGAAAACAGGTAAGCAGCACCGATTTACAGCGTTGACCTCTTTTAATCACATCTGCCGAATGTCTTATTAATTACCTAAGTATCTATGAGAGAAATCTTCATTTATTTTGTGCAGTCGGTATGAATACCTAAATTGTTTTTTTTATATTAAGTTCAGTAACTAACACGATAAAAAAACATTTACATAAGTTACTAAGATTACAAGAGTTAAGTTAGTTTTTTCTTATGCTTGTAAAATAATATGTTTTAGATTTTGACCTCTTAATTCAAATGTTCTATGATTTAATCGTTAAAAGTCAAAGTTAGTATTATTTTCAAAGTTTTGAAGGTATCTTGTGAAAATCGATAGGAATCATATATCATCAAGTGGCTATGCTAGAAGATCGTACACATAAAAAAATTACAAGCGTCAGTTACCGGCTTTCGGTCCAACTGAATCCTTTCCTTAGGTGACTCGTTATGCTTAACTAAATTACAACATTCGCCGTCCGATGTAAGAATACTAATAACACCAGTACAGAACTCAGGTAAATCGGCACTTACCAAGCAGAGGCAATTACAGAAAATGGGTACACCAAGTCCGTTTTAACTCAAAAAGGGTAAATAGTAAGAGCTTAGTACAATTGTTTGTTTCTTCAATGTTTTTTTAAAGGAAGAGTTTTCCAAGAAGTTTTAATCCTCGTCTCTCAGCTCCTTATATGATGCAAGCACATGCGAGCACCATAGCGATTTAAAAAGTAACAATTGATAATTTGCTATCTAAACTGAACTTAATATGAATCGATAAACGGCAGCATTTTCAGATATTTCAGCTTGACAGCACGTACTATTGAATAGAATCTTTACACAATATTGAGATGCGGGGTCTCCCTAGGGTGGGGGAGATATTTGCTCTCAAATCAGTCTTTTAAATAGAACTGTTTCGTTTTTTCTTCGTTTCTCTCTCAAATCCAATTCGCCGAGCACCTGGAATACTTTTATGTAACATTCACTTTGTTCACCGTGCGACGATGTACGGGTGTGATGGTTAACGTTGAAATTAAATGGTCTTGATTGCAGGAATGTATGAAAATGTCGGATTGCACTGTTTTATGAATGAAGATTCTATTTATTAAGGTTGAATAAAATATGTATTTTTGCAAGTGCAGAGCGTAAAAGTTGTTAATAAACTGGCTAACGGAAGGACAGGTCCTTTGGTTGATTCTCATAACCAACTTTGCTCAGTCAGCATAATTTTTTAAGTGTAAAAGAAGTATAATAAAATTTACACGGTGATCAGGCTGAGTCAGAGGAGTCTGTGGTCCAGTTATTATGTAGAAATAAACAAAAAATGTCCCAAAAAAGCAGAATAAAAAAGAAAATTCTACAGATTACCGCGAGTGCGGAGGGCTTGCGCACTATAGTAACAAAAACCTTTAAAATATATACCTATATCTAATATTTTTTTTCAAATGATATTATTATTAGTACCTTCATAATTAAATACATTGTGGTCCTATTGTGCGAACAAGAAAATAATAAACCACTAACTTATTAAATAGCAAACAAAAAAATACTAAAGGAACAATAATAGATAATTTATATTAACTAGTTATGATTTATACTTATGGTGATAGCTAGCCAACACTTAAATTTACTTAATAATACGATTATTTTGCACACGTTTGTGGAATAAACTCATCAGCTTATTTGAAGTACGTAACCATAACTAATCTGAACATTTAAAAGTCCTGATATTGTTTTTAAATAATTCTAAAGCAACAGGAATACCCTCTGAGCTAGGTAAAGTAAACACCATTTCGACCAAACTTTTTATGGTGTGCATGTGATTGCCTTGACGCGACTGTACAAAGCACCTACCAAACAAATTCAAAATCCTAGCTAGACTTTTCACGTCAACAAGAAGCCTTTGCTCTCGCCATTCCTGGAACATGTTTTGGTGTACCTCTAAATTGAAGTTTGACAAAAAAATATTTTTATTATTTATTAAGTACACATAGTACAAATGGTTTTATATTTTTTTATTCTCCCACCAATAGCATTTGTAATTCTAGGTGCTTTCCTTAAATTGTTAGCTTAATTACCTCTCTGAGAGAAAACATACTTTTTGTTTATTATTTAATATTGTCACAAATATATTTCGGTTTTGTAGATTTTTTAAGTTAACTGCTTGGTAGCTTGCCTCAATTTTTGAAGTGATGGTGTTAATTAGTTTAGCATTCTCCATTATCCTCGCAGCCGATGTTAAATTCTAATCACAATAGTCTATGCGTTATTTTTTTAAATGGTCAACGAATAATTATGTTCCTTTCCATAGAGATAAGATTTTTACAATCCACATGAATTGAAATTATGGTCGAGCATGTTTTTATCTTATTTTAAAAAGGCGTTCCAAAAGCGTATATTAAGTCATTAAATATATTTTGTATGACACAGAAACTGTATAGTCTATTTTAAAGTAACCTCAAATTGTAATTTAAAATAGTTTAGCAAATAGGAATAGGTATTAGTAATCACGTTCGCGACGTTATCGTACATATTGTAGTTACGTTTTTAGTTAATTTCGCCTGAACTTTTTATGTAGTCCTAAAATTTTTTATCATTATTATATGAGTTTTAATAAAAAATTTTGATACAAAGCTTACAAAATTATGTGGTTGTAGGATACGCTAAAGCCCCTAGACATTCAGAAATAAACTCATAAAAATTAAATCCAAACCACCGCTCATTTGTAAAATGCGAAAAACTCTATCAATGCCAAAACTAATTTCGTCCTGATAATCGTGATAAAGCAACAAAATAGCAATTTGCTCGACCATAAAAATAATTGAGTTCAAACTGCGTTCAGGCAATAAAAAGCGTGAAAGCAGGCCCAATAACCTTTAGCTGGGGAAACGTGGGAAAGAGAGCAGCTGGCTAGTGAGGAATAGAGAAGAGGCTATTAGGCTCACACCACGTGAGCCAATGTAACGACTGGCACTTTCGGATGCTCCATTACCGGGATTTCAAAAGAAATTAGGTACCTACTTGCTCCATTAGGTACTACGCAAATAAATTCTACCGATTACTAAAAGTGGCGCAAAATCTTTAAATGTGTTTTTTGTTATATCTGAAAAATACATAACGATAAAAACGTATCTAAAATCGGTATAAACCTTTTGAAAATTCGGGAAAGTAGGTAAATTTACGCGATAAATAGCCGTGTATAAGGCTATGGTTTAAAAAACTTAGTCTCTAAAGAGGTTAAAGTACCTATTGTGAACTCCCATAAGTATACAAGCACAGTCCTCCCACTAGAAAATGAAGACTAGTGTTAAGGGCATCTTTACAACACGCTGGGGAGACGACTAACCGTGAGTTATGACGGCATTTTGCTCCAACCTTATGAGGAAATACGACAGTTCTGCACCGAGACGGAGAGAGTCCCTATGATTGCCTAAAGTTAAGCTAGGTACAGGGTACATAAACTTGTCTTTCCAAACTGAACCCTGTTAGAGTTCGCAGTTTATTAAGAGTTATGCCCAAGAGTATTGAACAGGACAGCTGCAAAAGAGTTATATCGTTGAAAAAAAGGCACTAAGAAAAGATAGGTCGGTATAAAAAGATAAAAATATTAGTCTCACAAAAGCGCCATTTCACCGTTTTATAAACACAACATAGTTTCACAGCATAATTTCTCAAATGCACTTAAGTATATCCGTAAACCAGTCTGCGTGAATAACCTTTTATTATTTTCCGAGCATCACACTGATTATGCGTCGTGCGTCGCCAACACTTAAAACATCCTTGTAAACTTTAAGCTTGAATTTAAGATGAGTTTTTGCCCGCTTCATATAATGGGGCACAAACGGTTTTACCCTTTGACGAATCAATTACGGCACCGGTTTGAATATCGGTAGTATCGAGACGGGCATTGTAGCCCGGTGATCTAATATTCATCGCCGACAGAGGTGCTGTCTACGTGGCAAAGGTACACTCAGTAACAAAGCAGACTGCCGCTAATCTAGATATAGGAATAAATTAGAACCAACTAGATTACGTCTGGGGCTTTCTGTGCAGTTAGATGTTACATATCGTTTCAAATAAGTTATATGGCTAAAATAATGCAAGCAGTTCTTGAAACCATTTTGTCAGTTTTATTGCAGGGTTAATTACCTTCAATGGATGACATAGTAGTGCCAAAGTTAAACAAACTATCATTACACTACCTAGGTTTATAGGTTGCAATTGTCAGAACCTAACATCAATAATGTAAATCTCATATAACTTTGTGATACCGTCAATCTGCACTGTACCTGAATACGGCCAAAGCATAATACATAATTAGAAACAGCATTGCTCCCAGGGTCTGCCTGGCATGCATTATGCACGAACCTAAATTGAATGTGCAGTTAGTTGCGTGGATTAATCCTCGTCATACATGCCACATGACCGCTGTGAATTTTACTCATCAGCGGTTTAGCAAGGTTCGGAATTATGTGAGAATTTTTGATTGAATGTCGGTGCGGGACTGTTTCATTCTCTGGAATCGATATTAGTATAAATTCCAGAGGCTGACTGTTTACGGTTATCAAGTATTCTTACATATAAAGAGCTTGGACCAAAGCTAATTTCTGTGTACCTTTTGTATCACATAAATGCTATTTGTGAACTTTGTAAATAGAGAAAGTTCAAAGTAAGCATAAGCACTACAAAACAATTTCAGAGGACAGCTAGTGTTGGAACGTCACTTTAAAAAAATCGCACGAGATTGCCTATTGGAATTTTCAAAGGCGCACAACAATTAAGCTAAACTTTGACGCTGAGAAAGGAACCTCGATAACGAAGGTATAAAATACAATATCATGTAAATGTCCCTGTGAGAGCCAAAAGTTTAGAAGAAGCCGACTAATGAATGAGGTAGATGATCACCTAGTCGATGGAAATACTTGGGATAGCCTTTAGAATGAATAAGCGCCTTTTTGATCAAAGAAATAGTACTAATTCAGTGTTGTCATGCGTATAATGATGCTTTGTTTAAAATCTATAGATTACTTAATTATATTCTCGATTTATTTATTTAAAATATAAAATAAATAAATAAATAAATAAAATAATTTATTCAAAAATAACTTAAGACAAATGTTTAACAAAAGAATAATAATACTTAAATTCTAATGATTACCTGTGCCTGAACTAGGTAAAACCTGTATCTCATATGTATTAGGATTAGAGTGTTGACTGTAATAAATTAAAATATCTGTGTAAGAACCCTGTGCTTAGACAAATCTCATCATCATCACCAGCCTATAATAGTCCACTGCTGGACATAGGCCTCCCCTAATGAGCGCCATAGTTAATGTGCTCAAATGAAAGGTATAATGTTTATATTTCGAATTATTGTTAGTAACGAAAACCATATTTATATGTATGTCGCAGTCATCTAGTTGTATCTGCTATTTGATTGTATGACTGGCGCGTTCATTGAATGACGACATTTAATTGAATGACTAGGGCTGAACGTTGATTGAACAAGCGTCACTCAACGTCCTACTAGTAAGCGGATTGTAACATAGCTCTTTGAACAGAGCGGACGTAAAATCAGTCAGGTGATTGTATTTTAGTTCATTTTTTTCCCACTATTGCATAAATGTCTGCCAAAGCTTCGTGCCATTTTAAATTTATCGTTAATATAATACTTATAATTTTGTTGTTGTCTCAAAAAAATATATATGAATAATATTTTTTTATATAATAATACATTTTTTTAATAGCAATTCGACTATAGGAAGTGCATTGTTGCTATCTAAATAATAATATAAGAGATGTGACTGCTATTATTGGTACTACGTGCAAGTAAAGATTTTATTACATGTAAGCAAGTTGTTATACTTGTTATGTTTTTTCAGTATTATATTACTTTAATTAATGAAACTGATTATAATTTTTTTTACCTAATCCCTCATTTCACAAGGTGACAATGACTTAAGTTAACAACTTTCTGGAGTCTCAGAGACTCCCATATTTTAATAAATTACCTTTAAAAAAATATGATATACTCGTATTTTTAGCCTATCTTAAGACTTAAGATACAATATAAAATCATAATAAGGTGTGTCATGTCATGTCCTCATTTTTGTTATCTAAAGTAAGTTACCTTTTAAGTTGCGAACTTATGGTCACCCTAACCAAACATTACAAAGTCAGCTATATCCCATTCAACAACTATGCTAAATGACGTTCAGTCAAGACGTTGAACGTTACATTAAACAACTTGACGAGTTGTCCTTTAGTCATTCAATTAAATGTCGTCATTCAATGAACGCGCCAGTCATACAATCAAATAGCGGATACAACCAGATGACTGCGACATGTACATACATTCTATCTTTCGAGTAAGCACCAAAAAATATTTTCTTAAATTAATAATGATTTTGTTTTTGTTAGCCTGATTAATTGAATTTTTTCCAAATCATTTTTTCAGGCCCTTGCAAGCACCTAGTATAAAACGAGACATCTTGCTTTGCTAAAATATCTTTTACCCATATAGTTAGTAGATGGTGAGAAGTACAAAGTATTTGGTTAGTATAAAGTTTATTGCGGTGTGTACCCAATATATAAAAATTACCACATGTTCCCCGATAGCGGGTGGAATGGACGGCGGCGCAAGATTATTGTTCGCATCCAGCACTGAGATTACCTCGGACCGCGTTTAACCGTGAATTATGATAGCCTTACCTACAGCCCAGACCTGCACTGCGAAGAGGAGTCATTGTTTTATTTTTCATAATTTTTTACGTAATTTCTTTATTGTACACGCATCAAAACAGCAAATGAACTTAATATTTTTAAGCTTACACAATCTGAACACATAATGATTAGTACTATTTTAACGGGTATTTATTGCGTTGTTTTTTTTTATCGACGTTTCAACAGTTTTGCACTTTAGAATACAAACCTGTTGAAACGTCGAGGAAAAAAAACAACGCGATAAATACCCGTTAAAATAGTACTAATCATTAAATGAACTTAAATTCAAATTCTTTTCAGAGTTAAGTTCATCTATATGCATACATATAGATGAACTTAACTCTGAAAAGAGTTTTCTTCCAGCAAACCTAAATGATTACAATAAACACATTTGAATCTAGCTTCTTAGATGCTTTAACCATATCATCACGACTAAAAGGTATTCCTATAATAAAAGTTGCTTAGCTTTTCGTAAGACAGGGCGCTATGGCGCTCATTAGTAAAGGCCTATGTCCAGCAGTGGACTAATGTGGGCTGATGATGATGAAGCTGTTCGAAGTGCGACCATAGCGTTCCTCGCGTTCAATCTCGTTGGCGTCTATGAGGAAATACTGCTGCTACGACGCCACGAGGGAGCAAGATTGCAGATATTTAGCAGGACACGCGCGCGGGTCTGGACAGGCTAAGTAAGGAGCATTGACAAACAGGCACATTATTACAACCGTATATATCCGGATCAGAAAATTGTGTTGTTTATTGACAAGGGCTTCGGCGGAACGGACGAATTTGCTCAAATATAAACAAACGTGAAATCAAAATGATTTGCAATTCTAGCATAGTTTCACCATGATCTGCTATTATTTGTATTAGAATTGTATTTATCTCGGTTCCTACCGCAAACATTTTTCAAAATACTTTACTGAAATGAAATTAAATGAAATCGGACTTTTTCAAAGAAGATACGTACGTATATTTGTGTCGATAGGTAAGTATTTTCAAAAAAGCTTGTGACAGGAACCTAGATAAATACTATTCTAATACAAATCATAGCAGATGGTGAAAATATGCTCATATTACATGATTTTGATATTACGTTTGTATGGAAAATTTATCCGTCGCCGGAACCTTCACTCGTTTATGGGGAAGCTAGGGGCGTAGTTACGTAGCGTACTGTCTACGAGCGTAGAGGCCGTGCTACGAGTCGTGTGAAGTCTTTATGAAAATTGTGAAACATATCGGCTTAGTGTGTATAATTTATGAAGTTTTTGTTTAATAGCCGTGCGAAGCCGGGGCGGACCGCTAGTCTGAAATAATGACAAAGGCGACCTAACGCTAAAAATAGTTCTCTTCCAGCAAACCGTATTGGGGTAGATGTTGGGAAAGATGACGTTCGTATTTCTATTTTTATTGAAATAGGTACTAACTGCACCCTGCAAAGTTACCCTCGGTGAATAAATAATATTAAAAATAAATACCAATCTCCAAGTGTGTCTGCGAAAATTCAAGTTTGTCTAGTTATATTTTGTTCGTAATGTAGAATACAAGAATATGTTCAGTTAACTACAGTTTATTACTATCCGTTTCGCAGGCTGCCTTGCAAGCGAATATTCCAACAGTTAAGTAAAGTGCTAACGGAAATTGTAAAAGTCTTCGAAACTATCAAAGCACGGAATGTTTAAAAGATCAACTTACCGTCCTTAAACTATCAAAGAAATTCTTAAATTTATGAAAATTCTCTTTGATAATCATATTAAGTACCAGAAGTTTTGTAGATGGCTGCTTTAAAGAAATTGTTATCTATTGTTATTACACGTTTTATATTTAAGTTAGTTGTCATTGTAATTATTAGTACTATTTTAAAGGGTATTTATCGCGTTTATTTAATTTTATTTCAGTCAACTCGTCACCACGACAGAGTGCAAACCTGTTGAAACGTCGAGGAAAAAAATAATATTAATTAAATAAACGCGATAAATACCCGTTAAAATAGTGCTAATATTATTATTTGTTCAGATCGCGCAAGTCTAAAAATATTCAGTTGTCATTGTGTTGCACTAAAATCATCATAATAATAAATTCTTCTCCTTCTCAAATTGGGAGAGAGAGATCATGTTATAAACGTGGGTAAGGACACTTACCCACGTTTATAACATGATCTCTCTCTCCCAATAAGGTTTGCTGTAAGACTAATTTAAGCTCGTTTTGCCATTTGTTACATCAAAATATTTTGAATATTTTGCGATAAAGAATAAGGCAATACAAATAATAGTAGAACATGGTAAAAATATGCTCAAATTACAAATCATTTTGATATTATAAATGCATTAATCAGAAAGATGACAGGAATTAAAAATTAAGTAGCTTATATTGACAACCTACTGTGGTTTAATGGTGCAATATCATTAAACTTAGTGTAAACTTTCTAAATAAGTAGGTATATATCCTATATATACCTATATATACCTACTATTCTTAGAATAACTGCCTATACGAGAGTGATTGCTTAGACCGCAGAAATCCGTTGAGTAAACCATTGAAGTATCTACTATTACTATGTAGTAGGTACTTACACCTCACTGGAGTAAACTAGGTTTTTAGAGAGTATTTTATATTTGTATAAGGCGGCCGCTAGAATAACATCTCTTCTCATCCCAAAACCTTTATGCTTCGTGAATATTTGACTTTGACTCCTATAACCCTGTGAAATTAAGTAGGCATGCCACTAATAGAATAAGGTGTATTTTGATTTTAGTTGGTTAACTTAATCGTTCACCATTCATTCAATAACCCTAATACTTAGTAATGTTTACTCGGTAACGATTGGGATAAAAAAAAACGCAAATGATGCTATTCCGAATAATTCCAAAGAGTAAAATTATATTAGGGTACTCTCGTTTAACACGGTATTTGAATTCGAATCCACCCTTGTCATGAAAAGAAGTGTCAAAAGTTAGCAATAGAATTCATAACATCAAAAGCGCAAGTCTCCTAACAAATTGAGACTTTAATATCATCATACTTGAGAATTCAATGAATCTGCAGAATTCAAAGAAATGCACCCATACGGCGCGTCTGCAATAATAACGAAAGCAACCAACATGCACTGAATTTATTTTCCAATTCGAAGTTCATTCAGAATTAAGTTGTCTGGTACCCTGCAGCAAAATGGGATTGCTTTTACTCCGCACCTTACAGACTTAAGAACTTCGCGAATCTTAGTTTATTTGCTTCATTAAAATTGCCGTTAACACTGCAACAGGCCAATTTACGGCTGGGCTAGTAATATTTACTAGCTACTGTACAAAGTACAGTAAATTCTTTTATTCGCCATTATAGGTACACTATCGACCTGCCCCATTGACATTGACATGTATCTAAATCACATTAAACTTAGATTTAGATAGGCAATACATACATGACGTATTAAACACATAAGTTATATATAAATTTACTAGTGGTTTCGTTTTCAGTTCTTCCACTATCGGACAAAAAAATTAAGTGAAGAGAAAAGCAATAAAACCTTATTCCTTACTTTGTTATTAACTGTATGATTTTGACATGTCTCAGTGTTTATTTTGTACGTCTAAATAAATAAAGTTATTGAAATCTGAAATCGTATTGCTCGATATGATTTCCTAGCTTTGCATCACTTCATAGTATAAAACAAAGTCGCTTCCCGCAGTCTGTCTGTTTGTCCCTATGTTTACTACTCGCTATGTATAATATGTGATTTTGATGCGGTTTTTCTATTAGATAAAGTGATTCAAGAGGAAGGTTTTTATATCAGCAATGGACCCGTGCGAAGCCGGAGTGGGTCGCTTTACTATTTTTTTTACTTTTGCGATTTGTTAAGACACAAAACAAACAAAGGTAACGTTTGATATCTGTACACCTCGTTAGCAAGTTGCAGTAAGCCTGCAGCGATGATCTTTTCATTAAGCCAGTCGTTATACAGGCTGACACTAAACTTTACTCATAGCTATGGATCCGAGCGTAAAACTTTTTATAGGATGACATTACCTGACGAAATTTTCATTCGTCTAGCTAGTGTACATTTAAAAAATTAAATACCAGTTTTCTATAAAATTTTAAATATTATAATAATAAATTATATTTTTATATGGCAGCAGCAGTTTCGTTGGACATGAATACCGGAAAATGTTTGCGCATATTATTTTAAACCTATAACAACAAACCAAATTTAAATTAAATTACCAAATTAGAACTAGTATTTACAATATAAATAATTTAACTGATTTGCTTTGCTCTTGGTTTTAATTGTAAGGTTTAATCCGTGCTTAATCAGAATGAGAATGGGATGGAACCATTTCGCACTAACACAATTGCTAACAATTAAATGAAAGAACTATATGTATTATCTGGGCTGTCTCGTGGGACACTCATCATATTTATTTAAAAGTTTACTTTGTTCATTGTGGTCTAGGTGATTTAGGTTTCTATTTTATAATTGGCAACGAACCCATAAAGATATTTATCGACGACCGATGTGGTGCAGCGAGCGAAGGTCCACCTGCAACGCAAGGGGTTCGATTCCCGCCTTGGGACAAATATTAGTACATATCGACGGTAGAAAGGCAAAACGTACCAAACGCCATTGACATAACTTTACAGTAGAGCGATTTAAAGTTTTGAAATTTAGAAAAAAAATCATAGAAAATCCAGTTTTAATCAGAAATAGATATGAGCTACTACATTGGAAAGGTATTTAATTTATCTATACAACTGTATAAATATTAAAGCATTTACTCTTTTAATTTAGAGTTTAGTGTCGTTTGGTAATGAATTACCAAATATCATGTGCAGGCAAAAATTACTTAACGACAACGAAAATTAATATGACGTAGGGTAAAAACTACTAAATAGAAATTGTTTTATGTCAGTATATGGGAACAAAGAACTAAAAAATAAAATGTCAGTTTCCAGCGTCGGGCAAATATTACCATGCTCAGCTGTCAATCTAGCAATGGCCCAGGATTTTTTTACCATATCCCTAATGTGACCTAACGTTGACCCATATTTCCCCAATACTTTGTTGATTAAAAGTTGTAGTAAGTAGTATTCCCTTGATTTTTATTCAGTTTCATGACCTACCTTAGCTACCAGACGACTTTGATCCCATCTCACCTTATAATGCTTTGATCCCATACTGTTTCATTTATAAATATAAATTCAAGAATAAATGTTCTTCATTATTGAATATCTGGTTTTATTTAGCACACCATACAGTCATAATGAAATTATATAAAATCAATGGTAGGTATTATGTGTTGCATAATCAGTCTTGTAACTCTTTAAAATTATTCCTAATAGTTAGGTAACAATCATATCGCAGTTTATCTTTTTAACATAACAAATTCAACTTAAATGCCTTTAAGGCTTAGAATAAAACAGCATAATGAGTATATACCTAGATAATTAAAACTTAATCAGTATTTGTAATTAGGTAACATCCATATCAAACAGACATTTTTAAACATAACTAAATTTTCAATCAAAAGATAACAAAAAATAAAGATCTCATATAAATAAAACCACGTTTTTCACTAATAGTGACTGCTCTTACCCCGGTATTTTGGAACAAAAAAGTTCCATGAGTAAGTACATTGTACTGCAGTGTAGTTAGAGTGATTGATTGATTAACCTACCTACAAAAAAAGGTAAATCTAGTTACTCAAAGAAAGATTTCTGTTTTAAAATACCGGGGTTATAATCGCCTGTTAAACAAAAACTGTACCGAAATATTTGTAAATAGGTCTCTACTGTAACATTAGCAAATGAAAACAATTGACATCGCTTTTTACATGACCAAAATACACTGGACAGCAAATAATCCGGGCCACCTGCTACTTCGGAACTCTGATTCGATTTTCTCAAAAAGTATAAAACTTACAGCTATGATAGATATACCTACAGAAAGAGAGTTTTATGTTGATTAAAATGATTATACAATTATTCTAAAGTACCGTCAGCTCACATTTTAATTAAGCAACAAACACAATGCTAACGATTTGTTCTGTTTTGAGTAGAGTTCGCGATTAGCGTTATTTTTTTCTACAATGGATATTTGGATATTTTTTTATAATTTCTTTAGTTTTTGTTCATCGTTTGTTAAGATGAGTGTGATTTTGAGACTTTTTTTCGGTCAATAATAGATACAACGCCTGAGAAAGCACCTCAAGCTATAGCACTACTTGAAGCAGGCGTTGCGCAACGTGAGGTCAAATGTAGCAGATTTTCGTTGCAACGAGTTTACAGACGATACCTAGAGACTGGAGCATTCGATCGCCGTCCAGGTACGGGCAGAACTAGAGCTACATCAGCAGCAGACGATCGTTATATCCATCTTACTGTTCTGTAAAATCGCCTCCTCAACGCAATTCAAGTCCAAAAAAGTCTGCGTGACGAGCGCTAAGTGGTCATAAGTTCGGATACCGTCAGCAGAAGACTTGTTGAACAGAACCTGACTCCAAAGAGAGCTGCAACAAGTCCAGAATTAACGGTAGCCCACCGTCGAGCACGACTTGAATTTGCTCGAGAGCATAAGGATTGGACGGTCGAGTAGTGGGGTAATTTACTCTTCACTGATGAGACCAGGGTGAGTCTAAATGGAAGCGATAGACGGCAGAGAGTATATCGTCGCCCTGGAGAACGTTATTCTCAGTGTTGCATCGAGAAAACTGTTGCTTATGGAGGAGGATCTGTGATGCCCTGGGGCGGCATCTCTTTAACTCGTTAACCGCACATACAACGTTAGTTTTCATCAAACCCACGGGCCGTACACGTGGATTGACTTCTCATTGCTAAATTTCTGAAATCCTTGAAGACCATGTGGTAGCTTACGCAGGATATATCAGGCAGGATATGCAGTTGATGCATGAGAGTGCACAGCCTCATGTTGCTCACGTGGTGACCCAGTATCTACGCGACTTCGTCATTCGTACGCTGGACTGGCCAACTTGAAGCCCGGACTTGAATCCGATGGAACACTTATCGGATGAGCCGAAACGTCGGGTTCGAGCCCGGGTACCTGCCCCCTAAAGGCTTCCAGAGCTGCGAATTGCTATTAAAGAGGAGAAGAATGCAATTCCTCAGAATTTCATCGTCAGGCTCTGCTGCCAGTTATCTGAGCAAATGGAGGGAATACTAAATATTGAACTAACACTTTTTAGGTACTAATTTTTTCTTTTATTTCTGGTTTTAACATGACTGAAAAACTACTCTTCTTTGTAAAATCCCTAATAAACATTTAATAAATTGATTGATCTCATCAAATTTTATATCATTTTAATCAGCATGAAACGCACTTTCAAATGTTGTAACATTGATAGTTGTAAGTTTTATACTTTTTGAGAAAATCGAATCAGAGTCCCGAAATAGCGGGTGGCCCGGTTTATTTGCTGTAGGTAGGAAAAGTCAGTAAAGGAATCACCTGACCCAAATGCCATACCCACGGAATAGACAATCGTATTATAGAATGGGTCAGATAGTTCCTTTACCGACTGTGTACATGGCTCTAATTTCTGATATTGAACTCGCCAAAAATGGTTGGACTGAAGTCTCTGACTGAGGACTAGCAATTTCAGCGTTGTTCAACGCTTGACCGATAATATCATCAGACGCTTTCTTCTATGCATTGTTAACTAAAACAAAAAGCAATATTAACAGACAAACAGAACCAAATTACTTAACAAAATACGTGATCTAAGTATCAGCCAACACAAAATTAGTACTTACCTCGCCGTCCCATTCGCCATTCGCGGAATGCACGAGCGTCCTAAGCGATGACTTGTCGCGCACTGATGCTTTGTTTTTTACCAAGCAACGACGCCGGAGTAATTCTAAGCCCGGACAACCGACAAAAATAAGACAACGCGAGTTATCGAACCGCCAATCAGCACCTAATTATTTTCGTGTAAACTTATCCAAACACCAAAACAATTTATGATTTGGGAAGGTAAAATGTTACCATCCGCCATTCGAGCATATTTTTTGGTAAGGTAAAAATGTACTTACTGCTATCTTTATAGTATTGCAGGCTGGTAAAAATGTCCAAATAACAACCGTTCAGAAAACTGGTCGGGGAATAAAATACTAAATCAAACTGTTTATAGAATTTAGGCTGGTAAAGGTTACTAAAGAACTTCGAGCAAGTTTTTAGAGGAAAGTAAAAACTACTTAATCCTAATATTGTGAAAAAGTCTGTAAGGTAAAATTTACTTAGTCCGCGGTGCAATTTAAAAGAGCTTCCTAAGTACAAAATTTTCATAAACTACCTAAAATGATGTCGCTAGGTGGAGGAAAAATAGACGAATGGAGGGAATTTTAAATTTACCAAACGACAAAAAAGTTCACCGTAGAAGAATGAGAATGAGACCAATCGGCGCAGAAAAAAAAATCGAATCCAATGGTATATATAACTCCATAAGGGCCATTTTGGCGTTTGGTAACTTTTGCCTTTCTACCGTCGATATGTTATTTTATATAATAAATATCTATGTATACGCTATGGTACTAGATAATTGGTATACATAATACACATTATGTATGTATATCAGTCATCTATATATAATGCTAGAAAATCCAGATGACGCTGTGGTGATTGCCCAGATATTTTCTTTATTTTTTAAATACTTAAATTTCGATCAAACAAAGAATCAAATCTTACAGAAAGAAAAGTAAACTTTCACCCTCATCTTCAAAAGGGAAGTGATCATCGGGAAATAATCGGCAAAGATGTATCCGAGCCGGATGGTTTTGACAGTCGGGCCACATCGCGACCTGAACGATTTACATATTACGTGATACTTTTACGAAAATCGCCATTGACTCCGACTGATAGACTGAGACATCGAAGGGTGATATTGTTTTCCGAGCTCACCATTCCCCGACCGGGTCCCTCGAACAAACTGTTTTTATTACCTTTGAAAATTCTATGAGAGATATTCAATAGCATACTTTATTTTCCCGCTCATATTTTCCCCATTTCGTAAGTAAATTGTGTTACGTTAGACAACAAACATAATTGATTAAATTACGCGAAAACATGTTGCTGTAGACGCCGCCGGTTAGATTAAATTATTTAACATAAAACGCTGTAGAGGCTTTGATTCCAGAAATTTACACCTTTGAGAGAATCATGTTCATATACCAACAATGTCAGTAAGTTGTTACTATTTGCCGCGTTTGATGTTAAATTCATTCAAAGCGAAATAAATAATTTGCATATTTCATTAATTTTACTACGGATTTAGACAAATATGTATAAATTTTTCCATTCATGGTAGGTAACTCATCGTCATTTGGTACGTTTAAAATTGCCTGTATAGATTGATTGACAATAACCAACCTCCACAGTTAATCAAAATGTGATATTTTGATTAACTGTGGAGGTTGGTTCATTGGTATGACCCTGATCTGGTTGGTTTTCTTCCAACACAAACTGGGTTCGTATTTAACCCGCGAACATTCATAATTAATATTTTTAAACTTACGCGATCTGAACACATAATTATTAATACTATTTTAACGGGTATTTATCGCGTTTATTTAACTTTTTTTTTCTTGACGTTTCAACAGGTTTGCACAACAAAAAATAGGTTAAATAAACGCGATAAATACCCGTTAAAATTGTACTAATAATTATGCATTCATAATTACTAACTACAATACCTACATATCTGTCAGTAATGGATAAAACGTTGGGTTTTCTTCCAACACAAACTAGGTTTATATTTAACCCGCTAACATTCATAATGAATAGCTATCCTAATTTGACAGCACTAAAAATGGTGCCATCTTCTTCATAATGGTGGCAATAAAAATGAAGGTATAATTTTGTCCTGTGAAATACGGGTGTTAATTTAGACGTCACTAAAACTAAAGAAAAATAATTATTATTTAACAGTAGTTAAAATAGTGTCAACCCTTTCGCAAAGATAAAAAGGATGGAATCATTTTTAGTCAGATTCAGTTGCAGTCATTAGCAGTCCTGCCAAATTAGTTTAGCTTAGTTTTGGCGATATGTGAATTGACCCATTGACTTATTTGTGTAGTTTTGTGTATTCGAGTAAAAATAACGCGCTACGTTTATTAAACTCAAATACCTGACCATAAAGTTTCAAAAGTTTGATACTTACTTATCCACATTTGAAAAGTGCGTGTACCTAAATACATTATGTAGGTTACTTATCCTAACATGGTTTTACCCTCTAAACCTTCATAATACCTACCCTGTATACAGTATGCGCCTTCAATTAAGCCAAAGGCAGCATTTTAAAATTATAATAGTTAAACTCAAGTACATTTCAACTGCATTTGCTTGTAGTTCGCAAATATTAGGTAAACGAAATTCAGCCAATTAGACCGGCTGCACTGTATCGAAGGAAACTTTTCAAGAGTCAGTTCGTACAGTCGAGAGCTTATTGAGTTTTGATTAACAAAAGTTTTAGCTTCAATAAAACAAACTTAATTCGTTTTGATTCTGAGAAACTCTCCTCTAGTAAGTATTTGTTATCATGACCTATATTTTGCATGAACGGATACAAAACACATGAAAATGTTTACGCATAGCTGTAAACTCAATATCGATGTACATATCTTGCAATTAATGCGTTATTGGACCAAACATTGTTTCATTAATAATTAATATAGAAATAATATAAAGTCGAATGAATATAACATAATAAACAAATGAATATAATAAACCCGATTTAATATAAAGTCAACTTGAAAAGAATCAACAAAAAAAACACTTAGTGGGGAGCAAAGAGAAGATAGTAGAGCTACGTTTTAGGTTTTCAGACATTCATAGCAGCATACACCTTTCGTTTTTTATTCTATGTCCATGTGTGGGTTTTGCCGTGAAATTCCCCAAGGCGCCACATAATTCTAGAGCTTAACACGACCCAGCTAACATACGGCTGCTAGGTTATACTACCAAAGATTAATGACCACGACTTTCATTAAATGTGAAATAAAAAATGACGCGGATTACGGTCGTTCTGGGGCTTTTAAACTTTGTTATTATTTCGAGCATACAAACACCTTATTAGTGGCTCAGCAAATTGTTGATAAATACTAGGAAGATCACAATTGTAGATCAGGCTTATTTTATCATAATGTCTATGCAGTGTAATTTTTCACTCTTACTTATGTCAATACAAAAAGTCAAAATTACCTAACAATGCGTATTTGTTATAAATTAACTAACAGATTGTTATGACTAAGATTCACCCATGATTCACCAAAACTAATCCATCCGGCTGTGCACTCCCAATTTCGATAAGTTTTGAATAAGTGCCAACTATAAACAGAGGGAAAATGCTTTATGCTGCTCTGCCATTGCAGTGTATCGTTACATTTAATTCTGTGTTTGGTTCATACTTTGCCGTTACGCAGCTCCTGCCCTGGTATTGGCAATAACCAGAGATGTGATTTATTTGAAATACTTCTATTTTAAATGCAAATAGAAAATGCAAAATACCTATTTTGTATTTTGTATTTAAATACCTTTCAGTGAAAAGTATTTTGTATTTTATTTGAAATGCCTTTCGAGATGCATTTTGTATTTTAATATACATTTTAAAATACAAAATACTTTGTGATTAAGTTGAGCCAACATTACCAGTCAAACAAAACAAAACGCTTGTATTGCCAAATTCGACCGATAGAGGCGCCAACTAACCATGCACGACATCTTTTTCTTCTTTGGTCAGAGTGCGCGTCTTATGTCAATGTCAAGTAATGTCTTCATCATCATCATCATCATCATCATCACCAGCCTATAATAGTCCACTGCTGGACATAGGCCTCCCCTAATGAGCGCCATAGATGGCATCATTATTTGGTTAAATGTAATTTAATTTAAGTAATGTCTGACAAGTGTCAATGTCTGACAAGTGTGAAAAAGATATATTCGACGAACAACTGGCATTGTTAAAAAGTGTTATAAATAAAAAATGTTATTTATTTTTATCACTTTTTAACAATACCAGTCCAGTTGTTATTAATTTAAAAATAAAAGTGTAATCGCATTCAGTGTATCTATTCTCCTGTGTAATAAATAAAAATATATCTGTGATTTGGTCAGAAGGTATTTTATTTTGAAAAAGTATTTTGAAAATACCTATTTTGCATTTAGCATTTGAAATACAAAAAGCAATACTATTTGGTATTTTGCATTTGAAATAGTAAATCTGAAAAGTATTTTGCATTTTGTATTTAAATGCTTTTTTAAAACCATTTTGTACATCTCTGGCAATAACTCATGACTGTTAAATAAATTCATCGTAGAAAAATTGAAGTTACCTTGACTTCAATTCTTTAGGGCACCAAAAACACAGTAGTTATTGCATTCGAGACAGAGCCACTACGATCACCACTACTACCAAAATTGAGTACCTACTAATTCGTCAACGTCATAACGTCCCTTGCTCGTAGACATGATCGGATGTTGGTCATGAGCCTGACCTCTCACCAGTCGTGTCGGTCTTCTTTCCCATCTATAAATACCTACGTCATTCTTTGGTGTATCTTCCGGTATAATTTTGTAACGTTTCACAACCTAAGATTATAAATCATATGCTTTGACCAAACTCAAAATATTAAGTTCGTAAAAAATCGATCGACATACTTGTTTTTGATAGGACTTGCACACTGCACACACTCTGATGTTTACCTACTATAATTTATATTTCAATCTCGACCCAAATAACAACTTTGAATTTTTGTATTTTGGCTCTCACGGAGCTTACTGGCACATTAGCTAATACTGTATAACAACTAAGGTATATTTGCCTTACTCCTCTGAGAATTCACTATACAAGTGAACCCGAAGACGTCTCGACTTTACGGTGGCTGTCAGAAACTTCTTGTTCGTTTGGTCTGCCAATAGCTGCCTACTCAGTTTTCGCCTGATTTTGGATTTCTGCTTTAGGCTAAGTCGAAACTGGGATCGTAAAGGCACTAAATTAAGCGGCCCGAATAGTTAATGTCTATTTCAGGCTTCAGATTATTCGAGGAATTATGCTATATAGCATTTTGTGCCTTCATACTTATCAAACGCAATGTTCTGCCCATGGCTACGCAATTGTGCACGTACTTTCCCGAGCTTAAAACTGATTACTGGTACTTATAGAGCTACATCTACGATTTTATCCCAATCAGTTGTTTTGTCGTGAAGAAGTGACAAACATCAAAGATTCTTTGATGTTTGTCACTGTTTTTTGATAACCAAAACCATACTAATGGGCTATTCTGTGGCAAAACTATAAATTTGAATACGATTTGCAGAACAGATCTACATCAAAAATGTTGTAACATGTACGTTAGTGCTTATAAAAAGCATAAGAAGCTGCACAAAAACAGTTCCGCGTAGCGTTAATCGTAGATGTGAAGTGCTTTAACCGCAAACAGGATGAAGACATCTGATAGCCCGTCAGTAGTTCCCGTACAGATCTTGTTGATTGGTCGTGAGTTGAACTACCTGGTAGTTCAATTATATCTTTACAAACTACCTGGCAATGATTAAGTAATTAATAGCTTAACAAAAAGCTTATTTCTATTACGAAAGTAGATAGATAGATCTAGAGAGATAGGACTAGATAGAATATATATAGATACATCTATCTATAGATAATACCTACCTGCTTTATTCTGAAAAACTGATGATCAAAGCAAGATATAAATTATAGTAAAAGAATTACTGAAAGTAAGTAAGGAATCCGATATTTCTTGAATCTTGCAGCATGCTCCTTTCCAGAGAATGTGCTGGCCTTGGATAAAGATTTGGGCACTGAAACTATACTTTTTTTGGATTTTATTGCGAATTATTTATGTATTTTTATTGCAGTTTTTTGTTTTTACGATTAGACATATATTTCTGTGATATTAAATTGGTTATATTGAAACCATCCATGATTGGTCCCTTTAAGCACTTTTTTACAGTAAAATTTATTGAGTTCATTTTAAATTTTCATTTTGTGTTATTTCTATTGTATACAACCAAACCTAAGCAAAGTTGTAAATTGTTTCTGAATAAATCTTTTACTCTTAGGAATTAAGCGTAGACTTAAGAATACTTTCGAGGATAATGATGTTGATCAAACCCTCTTTAGTAAAAAAAGATAAAAAAAGTATCTACTTAGTCCAAAAAACCGGAAAGATCCATGGGCCGAGCTACACGAGTCACACTATCTACTCGGTCCATGCTATCTACATCCGTACGTTTGGGTTCTTCCGGCAGCGGCCGCAGCGGGTCGCAACAAGCCAGCGCTATGTCCACTGCTGGGCCTGAGAGCAGGCAGCCTCCGTAATGATATTACCGTATGATATTTGTAACTAGCCGCTGAAAAACAATTAAAATAAAACAGCAAAACTAAATTGAACTCAAGTTATCTGTTTAAAGCCCTCGGTTCAGAGGAGGCAGGTGTCGCGCGTCACCACAATAAATAGCTACTTACCGGCGCGGCGCGCCGCCGCCGCGTCGGGTCTGCGGCCGCGGTGACGCCGGAAGGTGTTCTCAATTTGTCGGGCCGAATGAGATTGTCGCCGCTTTCAGTACTAGGTAGTTGGAAGAAGTGGCTTTCACATTTCACTTTACGGTTTTCGTAATGAAAGGGCTGTATGTGGATGTTTGCATTCATAATGCACTGGCTTTTGTTTATTTTCAGAATGCTTGATTTTCAATTACGGTGAGCTTAATGGAATTATTTGTTTTATGACAGAACGAGCTTTTTTGAAACCCATATTTCAGTAACAGGAAAAGATAGCAAAAAGCTTTTTCTTGTTGTAATATTCTAGGAATTTATTCGACCCATTTAGTGCTCCCAGTTCAATTCAACGATAATTCACCTGTGAATATAAAATTGGTAAACAGTTTATATCACAAGAATGTACCCTATAAATCACAAACATATAAAATACTTAATAAAATTAAATATTGCTGGACAATCCACACAGCATCATCGAGCCCCAAGCTAAGCAGAGCTTGTGTCACGGGTACTAGATGACTGACTAATATACATAATGCAATATTAATACTCATATACATACTTTTAATTATACACAGAAAAACGAACAGAACACCCCGAACAAATATCTGCCAATCATACAAATATTTGTTCTGGATATTCAGTCGTAGTATAATATGTATAGTAGGAAATATTTATCTATGCAATTTATTGTATTAAGTATATCAATGATCTATCCATAACACAAGCTCTACTTAGCTTGGGGCTTGATGATGCTTTGTGCATTATCCATCATCATTTACTGATATAATATAATCTTCAGCAGTTTCAGATTGTTTTAAAATACATGTTTGTTTTGCCGTGTGGTAAATTTTTCGACACCTTTCTAAACTTTTGTTTGGCTTTTGTTTTCCTGGGCGGGATGCAATTGTTCCGTTAGGTGCCGTGCCGTTACTCTACGTCATCCAAACACTGTTTCCATTGCACTCTTTTGATTTTCCTGTACACCTACGTATGCCTTACAAACTCACTGTTGTTGTACTTCGTTAAGTTTTTAATGAACCGTCCAAATATTAGCTGATGACAATCGCACTATCTTCACTTGGAAGGACCTTGGCTTCTAGATTCAAACTACATTGTATCTTATATAATAAAATATTATTTCAGACACAAGATCCATTTACATACCTACTGTTCATTTCATTACAAATATTTAATAATTAATGCACACAAAAAACATAAATACTGGAATAAGGTGGGTACAATAGGCAGTAACTCCAAAATATTATAATAATATCGTAGGCAATAGCCACCCCCTGATATAATATATATTACCTACTCCTTTTAATTTCGCTTTTACACATGTCAACTCTGGACTTTCAAAGGAGGCTATTCTTTTTTTCTGGATGGCATTAAAAGAGTCAATACGGACTTCAGTACTCATTTACTGAAGACATCTTACAGCGCTACAAAAGCGCTTCAGACCTAAGCCTAAGATGTCTAAACGTGTCCCTCTCGTACCATCGTGCGATTTTTAGTAGATACTATCTGTGAAAAGTTGACATGTAGAAGGAAAGACTGACAATATAATTTGAACACGGCGATTCTCACGTCAGACGAGCCGTTGAAAATTTTCCTCACTATCATGTTTATATATGTTGACGCTCAATGTTTGTACTATCTACAAAGTTTAGCGAACATAATTTGTACCAAGTAACACAAATAAACAGCAAAATAAAAGCAGGTTCCGAAATCTATCAGAACGAAAAACAAGTGTTAATAAAGGTCCTAATACTTCAAAGTTAAAATCAAGAATACTCGTAAATAGTATAAACAGGTTAATTTAAAATGCCGTGCTACCTTGGACAAGGTCATTTTGATGACTGTGGCTAAAACCTCTCAAGAAACCGGTCGCAAAAGCAAACAAACACTTTTCGCATACATTTCTTAGGTCCAGTATACGACTCTTCAGAGCTATGTGCACACGTAGCTTTTTTAGTTTAATTAAAGTTTTTACACTATTTAAATGATAATTAAAGTGAAAATGTGTAGTTATGTGTTAAGGTTTTGTGTTGTCCACCTCTTTGTGTTGTCGGTTTGCGCTTTGTCAGCCCAAAGCCTAAAAGGTTGGTAATATTTCGCCGTCTTACTTATTATTGTTATTATATTATTGGATTCCTCTAACACAAGTATACCTAAAAGAGGGGTAAGAATCCATGCTATGTATATTTTTTATTGTTTCAACATTAACCATTGGCCAAACCCTGTTTTTTTCCATTCTAACTTGTATCTTTTGTATAAGGTTGGGATAGGTGTAAAAATAAGTGGGCCACCTATTTAAGTTCTTATACATAAATAAATAAAAATATTATGATTTACTTTATCTTTCCAGTTTCTATGATACTAGCAGCCGGCCCCGGCTTCGCACGGGTATTTTAAAGAATTTTAAGTTCTTACACACACACACACACCTTAGATAAGGTACTTTATTATTGAAGTTTTCATAGGGATCACTAACTATTAAAATATTCTATAGCCTATGATTATCAGTCTAATGATGATTTTTTTACCAAAAAGGTCTAGTAGTTTCGGAACCTATTCAATTCAGACCACAAACAAACAATAAATCCATTCCTTTTTAAAATTGTACCTATATAAAGAAAAACAGGGAGAACTTTATTTTTTGGCATTGACTTTTCTCTCGCGCCGCTATATCGCCTACATCGATCGTTTTTCTGAGCTGAGTTCTGAGCCTACATCGCATGGTTCCAATCTTGAAGTTTTTATATTTTTTGACATTGAGTTTCCGCTCGCACCCCCAGTAACGAATCGTGATGTCTATGAAAATCCATAACTGAGACTGGCGGAGTCGTCGTAGCAAAAGCGGTGCCATAAAAAAGAAGTTGAAGTTGAGTCACAGCAAAAGCGAGCAGCGCAAAAAAAGAAAAAAAAAGAAGTTGATGTATATCGCTATGGTTTTATTATTGAAGTTTTTATACTTACGGATCTCTAACTTTTTTGAAAATACTTTATAGCCTATGTTCATCACGGAAATTATAGGATTCTTATGGTGGAAGAATTTTTCAAATTGGTCCAGTAGTTTCGGAGCCTATTCAATTCAAACAAACAAACAAACATACAAACAAACAAACAATCAAATCTTTCCTCTTTATAATATTAGTATAGATATAGTTCCGTATAATTCGTTTCACCTTCTCATCTTAACTTGAAGGTCCACCTGCGACGCAAGATTTGTGATTGTGGGTTCAATTCCCGCCTCGGGACAAATATTTATACAATTCGTAGATATTTTTTCCGGGTGTCCTGGTCGTTTTCTATGTATGGTAAAAAAATATCAATCTACATGTAATATATTGTATTAAGTATATCAGTCGTAAAAAAAAATATGTAGCTCTTCTTACCTCAGGGTAAATGATGTTGTGTAGATCATTCAGCATTATCTATACTATAATATTATAAAGAGGAAAGATTTGATTGGTTGTATGTTTGTTTGTTTGTTTGTTTGTTTGTTTGTTTGAATTGTATAGGCTCCGAAACTACTGGACCGATTTAAAAAATTCTTTCACCATTAGAATCCTTAATTTTCCGTGAATACTAATATTATAAAGAGGAAAGATTTGATTGTTTGTATGTTTGTTTGTTTGTTTGTTTGTTTGAATTGAATAGGCTCCGAAACTAATGGACAGATTTAAAAAATTCTTTCACCATTAGAATCCTTAATTTTCCGTGATGAACACAGGCTATATAATATTTTCAAAAAAGTTAGGGATCCGCATGAAAATTTCAATAATTGAACCGTATATTCAACCTCTTTTTCTATTATGGCGCGTCAGAATAGAAAAAGAGGTTGTATAGCGCAAGGTGCTTGCTTTTTCTCTACGGCCAGTGTCAGTTTTGGAATGTCGAGTCAATGTCAAAAACCCCAATGCTGTTAAAAAAAGTAAAGATCCGTATGAAAACTGTGAAACCCATCGTTTTAGTGTGTATAATTTCTGAAATTTTTGTTTAATACCCGTGCGAAGCCGGGGCGGACCGCTAGTTATTTACAATTAAGTATGCAATTTGCTTAAATTAAAAGATATTAGTACTTAGGTAAGCTAAAGATGTAACCGTAACTTATATTTTGAAGTTCAACTGGCCCAAGACTATAGACTTTAGGCATGTAGAAACTTGTATCAAATCAAAAGTTCATTGACATGACAGTCAAGTTTACAACTTAGATTGCGCTAGATTGATGAACCTTAGCTGAATTTCCTTACACTAAACGATGTAAAAACCATATTTTCATGGTTGTATGTAAAATGAAATAACCCAGTAGCTGCTGAAGGGGGTGAGGTAATGGGTGAAATGGTACTGTGTAAGATTTGAGTTATGGTGTTATGGTCCTTCTCATAAAAAATATATAGGTATCTAATTAATATATTTTGTATTATGTAAGTATATCAGTCATCTAGTACCCATAATACAAGCTCTGCTTAGCTTGGGGCTAGATGATACAGTATGGATTGTCCAGCATTATTTATTTATTATACCATTTCTAATTAGCATTTGGTAAAGAGCTTTAACAAATGCCTGTTTTTTATTGACATGGTTAATTTAAATTTAATTAATCGATTATTTCCACACTCTCCCAGATTTTACCACATCCAAATTCGGTGAAATTTCTTATTTTCCCACTACCTACAACATTAATAATATATCTTAACTTTTTATGTTCTAACTTTTTTAACATTAATTGTTCACAGATAAACGGTCCTTTCTAAGGTTATGGGAACTTGGAGACGATGAGTTAAGAGAACTGAAAAACTTTGTTAATTTTAAAGAAGAATACGATTTTAATCACCTGATCCATAGAAGATCCCCTAAAAACGGTAAAGGACCACCTAATAATAGGGGACCACCAAACAACCGAGGACCCCCTGATAACCGAGGACCCCCTGATAACAGAGGACCTCCTGATAACCGAGGACCCCCTAATAACAGAGGACCTCCCGGTAACCGAGGACCCCCTGATAACCGAGGACCTCCTGATAATCAAGGACCCCCTGACAACCAAGGACCTCCAGCCAACAGAGGCCCACCGGATAACAGAGGACCTCCGCCAAATAGTGGTCCGCCACCTAACAGAGTTCCACCCAGCTATCAAGAACCATATTTAGGTCCAAATGAAAATAATTATCCAAATAATGCAAATAACAACGGCATCCCTATTAATAACCAACAAGTGACCAACATGAACCCTGCAACAAATCCTGGAATACGCCCACCCATACAAACGAGCAATGATAATTATCAAAATATTGGAACTACAATTAGTACCAGTAATTACGGTGATCGCTTTTCGGAGGGAAACCCCAATGTTCCTTCGGAGATGATGTTTCAGGCGGTAGCAGTCACTCCAGATGCTTGAAAATAAAATTGGAAGCTATCGAACCATTCTAACGGAAAAAAAATAGAAAAACTATAAAATAAAGCCTTCTTAACTACTGATTTCTTTCATATTTGAGTTTTATTTAAAACACGGAAAGTATGAACAGAATATCTAACATAATTTTCGAATGACTGTCATATAACAAACATGCCAATGGACAAAAGGACGATAAACTCAACTGGTTTATGTTTCTTTTGTCAGGTAGCTGGGTAACACTAACAATCTTGATTGGCGCTTAGAGAAAAAAACTCCTAAAGATGACGTATGTATTGGCCAAGTCTTTAGTAATTATAAGGTATGTACTATGAAGAAGGCCACTTCGCCGAAACCTCAAAACCGGCTCACATCAATTGAATCACCGAAGGCCGGGCAAACATCAATTGAACATAATTATTCTATTATTGCACTTTATTAAAGAAGACGTGTTCGTCTATTTTTCTTACATTAATTAATCGTACAATCGTTTGGGTATTGATGTAAATTAAGTGGCTAAGTGTAGTGAAATGGTTAGATACACTGTGTGCTTTGTAGTTTTTCACTACTTTGTGTTAATTGTTTACTGTGTGCCACAACATGATATAATAAGAGGTATGTCATCATTTAATACTCAAATGTTAAATTTTAGTTTGAACGTCAAGATAAATTGTGTTCATACCAAGTAGTAAATTAAAACTGTTGTAGTAATTTGTGTATATTTTGAGCAATTAGTATTACTTACAAATGAAGTACAATGGTAAAACTAATTATGGACAAAACGCATTCGTAATACGAGTTAGCAAATCGTTTAACTCCTTGGTTAACAAAAACACTGATGATAATTTAATATATTTAACACATTTTTAAGTAAGTGAAAATGCTTGCTAAGCAAATAATTCTTTTAAAACAACATTAAACTTCGCTTTGTATTGTGTGTTTCTTCTTATTTTACTTAAAGTCTTCTACTTTCACTTTGCGTCATTTATTATTCTTTTTAATAACAAATATGCGTTGAATATATACCGGTATAATTATTAAGTAAACACATGAAGTATATATTTTTAACAAAAAAAAAATTCAAAACATTCAATATTGTTTTCATGAAAAAAGCGGGAACACAATTATAATTATGATAGTATTCTTAGTAAACTTGTTTTGCAATTTTTGTTTCTACATTGTTTTATGTGACATATGTAAGTATAGCAGCGAATTAATTGAATAAAAATTAAATTACCTCTATTACAGCAAAACGAACGCCTCAGGAACAATGGGAAGTGGAAAATAAACATCCTTCACAATATTCTGGAATTAGATTCGACAATTTTGGACATACCGAATCCTCTCTTTTTGGTGTGCAAAATAGCAAAGGTCAACCAACGAACCAAGATTGGATTCAAGCACAATCGTACTCGGAAGACTATGGAGGACCACCAGATCATAGAAGAACACCACCACCAGACTATAAAAAACCACCACCACAAAACTTTGGAAAACCACCTCCGTATAGAAGATCTATTGACGAAGAGAATCCATATCAGAGAGGTCCACCAGACCGAGGAGGATCACGAGAAAAAGGAAGACCTCCAGATCTGGGACCCCCTGACCACAGCGGATCATCAGACTATTGGGAATCACCCGATCATAGAAGACCACCACCACCACCCAAAGGTGCACCACCAAACTACAGACGACCTCCAGATTATGGTGGACCACCAGATCACAGAGGGCAACCAGATTACAGAAGACCTCCAGATAATGGAGGGTCACCGGATCACCGTGGGCCGCCAGACTACAGAAGGCCTCCAGACTATATGAGACCACAGAATTATAGAAGATCTCCAGATTATGGAGGAACACCAGATCACAGCGGGCCTCCAGATCATATAGGACCACCGCAGGATTATAGAAGACCTCCAGATTATGGAGGACCATCAGATTACAGAGGGCCGCCAGACTACAGAGGGCCTCCAGATCATATAGGACCACAGGATTATAGAAGACCTCCAGATAAAGGACCACCAGATCAAAGAGGGCCTCCAGAATATAGAAAACCTCCAGATCATATTGGACCACCAAAGAATTATAGAAGACCTCCAGATTATGGAGGACCACCAGATCTCAGAAGGCCGCCAGACAATAGAGAGCCTCCAGATCATATAGGACCACCACAGGATTATAGGAGACCTTCAGATTATGGAGGACCACCAGATCACAGAGGGCCTCCAGATCATATAGGACCACAGGATTATAGAAGACCTCCAGATAGAGGTCCACCAGATCAAAGAGGGCCTCCAGAATATAGAAAGTCTCCAGATCATATTGGACCACCAAATAATTATAGAAGACCTCCAGATTATGGAGGACCACCAGATCTCAGAAGGCCGCCAGACAATAGAGAGCCTCCAGATCATATAGGACCACCACAGGATTATAGGAGACCTCCAGATTATGGAGGACCACCAGATCACAGAGGGCCTCCAGATCATATCGGACCACAAGATGATAGACGACCGCCAGACCAAGGAGGTCCACAAGACGACAGAGGGCCACCCAAACATCGAGGGCCGCCAGATGATAGAAGACTATCAGATTATGGTGGTTCATTTGAATACAACGATTCCTCGCCGAAAACAGGTTCGCTTGATTACAGAGAACCAGCTAGCTATAGACCCTTGTACAATGAAAAACCACCACAAGGAGAACGGCCATCAACGTTGTCACAACTTTTAAATAGAGAAGAAAGTAAAGAACTGTTAAATTATAGGGAATTGCTACTTAACTCGGATTATTTACGCAAAGGAGAACAGCTAAAAAATGTATCACTAGATAATTCAGGTATTGTGGAGCGTTTTGCAAGCAGTTTTCAGAGTGATGGCAGCAAAAGCGAACAGTATCCGAGAAGTTTACAAATTATGTCAGAAAATGTTTCTAATACCGTTACCTCTCAAAATGATATCTTTCAAGCAATACCCGTTACTCCAGATGAGTGATGAATGTAGACAGCAAAGATAAATACTATTCTTATGCTTTTATAAACTGTGTGCAAATCGAATCAAGATTCTTTTTATACACGCTAAATATAACTGTGAACTTTTTCGCAGTCCTATTAATGTTTTTTTTTTGTAGTTAAAATATTTTCTATTAAACGTGCACTGTACAAAAAATATATATATGAATGAAGCGGGTTCTTAAAGTGTCTACAAATGTGTGTCCGCAAATATCGATTAATGAGAATAATACTTAAGTATTTAGTTTTTTTCCTTGTTACTTGTGCCAAGTTGTGTGACTTTAAGTTGTTTTATTATTCTGTAATAAATAATGTACTTATGCAAATTATGTTAAAAGGTAGGTAAGCACACTCGGTAAATGCAAATTTACGTTTAGATTTTCTCATTTAAGTGAACTATAGTTCTTTAAAAAAATAAAGAATCTATAAACCGAATATTTATTCATAGGAATTTCAATAAATCAATCAGAAGAGGACAAACATTATAACTTTTATTGTGCTTAAGATGGCAACGCAAAACTCTCCTGATAATTAAAACTGAAAATAAAAACTTTATCCAAAAAAGTTCTTGAGATTCCGCTATTTAAAACGAGGGCATACAACGGCCATCGGCAGTGCGCAGATATCCTGTTGAACATGAAGCTTGAAAATTTTCTCTGCCATCTTTGTCTGTCGTAGTGTTGCTCTTTGGGGCCGAGACCACAGTCGCGGTAGGAGGGCTCACAGTGGATGGAGAAACCGTAGTTGGCTCCACAGAGCTTGTAGAAGCGCCAGAACGATCTACATAGGTTGTGGAAGACTTCTCAGAGGTCGCTGTCACAGCAGCTTCGGTTTGTTTTTCAGATCGGACGGGTGGCGTAGGAGTAGGACGTATATCGAAGTTTCTTTCGACCTCTGCACTCTCGTCAAAAATTATGCGGTCTTCATTTCGAATGTGTAACGTTTTTCTCACATTGCTCCTCACTTGATCTACAGAGTCTTTTATTCCACCAATAAATCTGCCGAGATCTCCGTCAGCTGACGAATACAATAATGTCAAACAACACAACACAAAGGAAAATGGAACCTTCATTGTCAGACGTGTATTTCGTTCATGAGATAAAATCTGAATGCTAAAAGGTAAACAAAATATACTCGTACTTCAGAACTGCCAGAAGACGCATAGAACGATAACCTTATGACCATCTTTATCTTTGTTCATTATTTATACCTCTGCTTTAGGTCTCTTTATTCCACGAAATGATAAAAATAATCAGTGTCATTGGTGTCCTACATGCCTTATAGTAATTTGACTATAGTCATATATGACTCGCCATGCAAGTAACTTTACAAGGTCCCTTCAGTACATTTAAATTACTAATGGTACTGGCAGATTCTTATGCCTCATTCAATTCGTTTAAGGAATCCTATTTTTCACTTCAAAAACTACCAATACACTGCAAATACTAATCCGTAACCGTAGAATAGAATAGTATAGAATATTACTTTATTGCTTACTTTACTGTAATTAAAAGTTTAAGTAGGTACGAGTACATGAATCTAAATGTAAGAAATAAAACATTTCAATATTAATTTTACGTTTAATCGTTTCTATTATAGTATTTCACACGTAAACATTGTTAAATGCATTAATTACTTAAATACCGCCATACACCTTCCATCTGCAGTTCTGCGGAATCCTGCAGAACATCCTACAAAAGTACTTTTCAACTCATGGTTACCTTTACTCAAGACATAAGATTGATTTCTTAATGTTTGTTCGGATATTCCCAATGCTACAAAAATTATGTAAAGAATTATGAAAATACTGAATTTCATGGTTAATTTCAAGGTTCTATAGTTATTCTGAACGTATGTTTATAACACTAACGTTATTTTTTTCAACTTCGGGTAGGTTCCTATTCAAATTTGTCTTCCTTAGCTTCTCTTACTGCGGACACCAACTGAAATAGACAAAAATAAAATTAAGGTGGGCGCTTTGTGATTTTCCAAGCTAGTACATTTAGGGAACTTCCCAAAATGACTTCCGAGGTTCCTCAGATTTGAGTTCGTAACTTCGAGGACTCAAAGTAAACAGTCTGAAATGTAACTAACACATGACCAATCTGTATTTACAAAATATTCATACTAAATCCAAAAACTAAGAGCGTGAAAATCGATGGTAGATAGTTCGGTAAATTGCACCAAATATTCCAACCACTGTCAATAAAAATGTACCTAAAACTGAAAGTTAATATTTTCACCGTCCATAAACTACACATAAAATGTGAATTGAAACATAGTTGTCAGTTGTTCGTATTAATTAAGCAATAACAACGTTTATTCAGTAGAACGTAGATAGGTAAATAAAATATTTATTTATATACGTTAACTACATACTTTTCGATAAAAATAACTTACTTCAATATACAGACTACAAACACAACAAGCACAATGTACAAATACTTTACGTCTAGCAGCTGATATCTTAATATTAAAATGTTGGTACCTTGTTAGAACCTTTGCCTACAATTGCCAAGTGAATCGCGCCTCTGGCCAAGAGGACAGTCAAGTTCCGGCACTCTTATCACTTGTCCCGACTGGGTGCTCTCAGTGGTAGTAGTAGTTGCCATTTCAAGCTTCTCGTGGAAATTAAAAACGACGTCACCCTCCGCGCGTGATTTGCCACACAACACCACTATCACAAGTAACAATACAATTTTCGCGTCCATTTTACTGTATTGCATATAGCGAACTACCAGTCACACTTTGGTGGAACTCAGAACCATGGCTCTCGACACACTCCGTTGATATCCTTCTGGTCCCCAGTTTTGCACGATGCGGTGTTCGGTGGAACATCTATCACTTTTGTATCTGCCTCGTCTTCATTTCGTACTTTCTCTGTAGTGCTTCTCGTCAACAAAACGTCGGAGTCAGCTGCCGCGCTTGTTATTAGTGGCTTAATATCTTCAAAGGGATTGCCGAAAATGTCGAGAATATCTTGTGCGGAGAAGGGCGCCGCGTCAACACGGAAGATCAAATTGACTATTAAAGTGAACACGACCATACGCATGGACGCACACGTCATTTTAAACCAATAGCACATAGGTATCTACATAACGTTGGGCACTCGTTTATCAATGTACATACAGATAGTGTCCTCTTGGGTGTCTATTTATGGATCCTGTATTTAGTCCCAGGTGTTTCAACTAGTAATACGCCGAGAAGTCACTGTGATAACCCATATTAAAGATTATATATAAAATCTACTCAAATCTATTGCAATGAATTAAGAATTCTTAAAAATTACTGATAAAATACATACTGATAGTGTCAGTTATACGATGCGGAATACTTAGAATAACTTATCTGTGTATTAGTCGGCATTTTAGGGAATCGTATTATCTTTGAGCAATAATAATGACTAATCTTTCAAGAAACATAAAAATCAAGTATACCAAAGAAATAAAAAATATAATTTGACTATTCTTAATCACTGCATCATCACATCTGCCGGCAAACTGCTATACAGTTTGGCAGAAATGTTATAATTAAATGTACATCTTGAAAATAAATAAATAGGTACAATTATAACTTTAATAAAATAGCATGATGAAAATGATTTTTTCCTGAAATATTTCAAATTTCAATACATCAAGAAAAATAAATTCAATATTTTCTTTTGTTTTACTTTATAGACGAGGTAATAAAGTAATGTATTAATTTTTAAAAACAATAGGTATAATATTGGTATTTTTCAAAACATAATTGGACAATTAGCAGGTTGGTCGGTAAATTTTAACGTTTATTGTATAAGTTTTTCTACTCTGACAAAATCATTAATTTACTTTTATAAGAACACATGCCTAAGAGAATAGTGCTTACCTTCCTTAACTCCTCATCAAGTACAGATTTATCACAGTCAGGATGCATTTCACAGTACAAATTCAGCCACAGAATCATGTATTTTATTTTATCCAGGTGTTGAACTAGTCCATAAGGAACCACATCAAATGCTTCCTTCTCCGTTTTTATGATGACATAGTTCTTCCTGTCACTTATGTCGTAATCTTCCATTTTATATTTCGGTGATACAACTTCGTACTGCAAAACATTCGAATTCTTGCTTTTGATATTAAAATGCCTAATGATCAGTGGCTCCTCGGATCGATCTATTTTCTCGACTTTGTAATAGGTTTTAATATCTTCATCGGGAGCTTTCAAAGCCAACCCACTGCTCAAAGCCACCACGCAACAAAAAACCACAAATTTCAACATTTTAGCAGTATATTTAGAGGTAACAGAAACGAGTTAAAGTAGAACACTTGCTTTGAATGTTAAGATACAAGTCAATCAATTGTTGATGAGAACTAAATAGAACAGGACCGTTGCTTGATTAATGTAAATTAAAGTCGTTGTGTCAATTGACATTTGCCGCTGCGCTGCGTTGTTATTATTTTCATGTCATAACTAGATACGGAGAATGTATAAAAATTTGTTTGTTTCGTAAAAATTTGTTCTTTAACGACGGTGATGTGTCTATTAGTAGAATTTTTAGTTTAGTAACTAAAGTACTAAGAACTTGGCTTCTTTCGAGTGGGCAACCATTTTACTACAGTTGCTCACCAATCGGGAATGATATGGATTTTGGGTATGGACAATGAAGAGTTAATTTCACAACAAATCGTCTTTAAAACTGTGGCACAGATATGTAACTGTAACTTTTACAAGATTTGAATATACATAAAATATTTCGACCTTGTAATATTAGTTAGTGTAGATGTACCTATTATATCAGTGAGATTTATCTCCAACGTTTATCATCGCGGCTTTGCTGTACCTGGATTTAAAAACATAGCTTATGTCACTCGGGTATAATTGCCAGGAATTTTAAAAACTAGACCTGTAGATTTAGAATCCCTACCCTCAAATGACAAATACACAAACTCACACACAAAACTATACTTACAAAATAATTTAATTTGACAAGTTAGATGAACAGAATAGCTAATAATAAGTTTAAAAGTGTGAAGTTCTCCAGCATTACGACGAGAACTCTCGTAGTTCATCATCGAGAAATGCTCGTTAGTAAAGCCCGCAATACAAGTCCGCTTCAGCGGTTTTATTCATTTCGTTGGCTTTTTAAAAGGAAATGTTTAAGTATACCTATTAAACTAAACCTATCTATTGTTAGGTGAACCAATGTTACGTAATGTTTAACATCCCACAGCCTATTGCTTATTTCTGCAGTACGTTATTATGTTAAAGGGACCATATTATACGTATGTAAAGTAAATTACTACAGGTTATTTTTAAATAATTATTTAGTGTAATTTTAAGCCTAATAGGCGTGTACCGTATTAATATAAAAAAGGTTTTAATAGGGCAGATTCTTTATTTTTAGAATGTTATTTAAAAACATTTTTCAAAATAATGGCCACTGTAAAACAAAAGCGTCAAAGGATCTTTTTACATTGTAGGTATTGTTTCGTATTGGGTGAAAACTGGGTGAAAAATGTCAGGCGTGGAACGCGAAACGCTTCGTGATTGAAATACCGGGTTATTCCCGCTCGTCCCCGGGCTTTGATCCGCGTAGATATATAATTAAGCAATAAATATTGCCTACCGAACTTATAAGGATTAATCTAAAGCTATATCCGCAATAGCTACCGTGAGTTACTACAGATTTTGTTATTGAGGTTTTGAAAGTTCTACAAGAGAAGGTGCTATGTGACATTACGGCTCTTAATCTAAATTAGCGTATTAACTTAAACAATTTTTTATGACCAATTCAACAGTATTATGTTCTTCTTATCTTTCCAAAAGGAATGTTTCGGCGATGTTTGTTTATTTTTCTATTATTATTGCATATTATATTTTTCTTGTGTACTCGAAAAATACTATTTGTCAATTAAAAAAATCGACATATAAGCAGCGAAAAAAGAATGTACCGCAAGTAGAAATAAAAGTGGGTATTGATTTTATTTAAAACTTATGCATCTCAGACACTAAAATAACAAATTTATATCTGCGATAGCCATTATCGTGTCTAGTATTGAAAAGTTATTACAAATTTCGAGATTTTACACTACCTTACTAATTTATGATACAAACTTTAACAAAACTAACAACAGCAAAACAGAGTAAATGCGCTTTTATTACGCAGTAACTAAACATATATTATAACAAACCTGAACTAAATTAAATTATAAAAGAAACAAATTGTATGACCACCTATAATACAAATTTGCATTGTCTTATATTGTACCTATGTCACTGCAATAAAGAACTAAGATGTCAATAGCGGTTGCTGCACGGGCTCTTGACGTGGTGATATTTCTTATTCTGAAATAGAAAAATATAATTAAAAAATTTATTATTGTGAATAGAAAAAAACGATTAAATAAAATCAAGAATCCAATCATTCTTCGAATAAAATATAATGCTATAAGTTTTTTTGGTTATGCTTGGCATCGGGCAAATTTTTTTCTGTTCTTTTCTTTACGTATAAAATATATCATCTCAGACCAAAAGCAGGTATTTTATAAAAAAAAATATTTGTATTTTTATACCTACCCATATTTATAATATATAAGAAAAACACTTACAGAACGGTGTCCCTTTTCTCCACTGTCGTCGTTACAGTCATTTTTGCTATGCTTTTCATCTTCCTCCGATGATGACGATGATGATGACGAGGAAGAGGACGATGATGAAGAATCTTGTTTATTCTTTCCCTGAAAATTATAACAAAGCTTTATAAAATACTTTGTTAAGTCTGTCGTTGAAAAAAAAACAGGTATTTTAGAAACAGATTAATTATAGAAATTGTTTCGCAGGTAGTTCGAAACATTACAAAATAAAAACAATTAGACATTTATATTTAAGTCTGTCTGTTTGTATTTGTTATCTATAACACGGGTGAGAGGATCGTGAATTTCGGTCTTTCATGTATATTCTAAAACTCTACCTTACATTTATCTCAAAAAGTATAATTGTAAAATAATTCACAGAATGTTTACGTGATCCTAAACCACAACACGCCCTCACCACTATAGCTATATATGGTGGCTTAAACGCGTGTCAAAAAATATGAAACTTACTTATTTTAAAAAAACATTAGCTCAAAAGTAATAATTTTCCGTAATGTCTTCCATCGCAAATAAAAACATAAAAATGTAGCAAAAGTTAGGGAAGGTCCCATCATTATTGCTCATTAGAGCCGCAATTGACGTTCGCTCGAAGAAACCCGCCCGCAAACTCTACTCCACAAACAAATTGGAGTGCCCATAACTCGAGTACTTAACAAAGCTCCAGGTTTATTTTAAAGCATTGTTTTACAACCTTAATATGGCTTGGAGTAAAACGAGTCGACAACCAACTAACTACGTAGGTATTTACTTCTTGTTGCCTTTCGTCCTTATTCCTTATTCATAGGAAAGTTGTCAGCCTTGTAAAAGTTACCTTAGTACCTAACTAAGAATCAAAAACCAAATAAAATACATAAGTACAAATCAATTACAGTTGCAACAAAAATGGGCAACACCTGGTTGATGCTATGGAAGGAAAATCCTGCTGTTACGCTGGTCTTCCGAGTTTTTTATTTTTGTTATGTGTTCTTGTTTCATATAGATAGACTTACACAATCATTGTCATCATCTTCCTCAGATGATGATGATGAAGAAGATGACGATGACGAAGATGAAGATGACGAAGAATCGTCGCATCTCTTTCTGGTTTTCTGGAATAAATAAGTTTTCTTGTAAAAATAGTATGTGCAAGCCTTCAACAAAATTTACTCAATTTTTATTCATCTAATAATTTATCTAAATAAACATCGAGGTAATTTTATTGTATGTACTACTGTACTGGACCACTAACCTATTTATTAGTTTTATTTACTTATTCAGTTAAATTGTCATTACGCCTATGTTAATTAAACAAAATATATTTATATGTTTATTAAACAAAATATTTGTCTATTTATCCACGGCTTATCAGTCAATTAAAATTAAGTTTAATGAGAACTTATCCAACCAACTTTAGTTTAGCCTTAACCTATAGAACTCGTATGTTCTAAATACATTATCATTAATGAGGGCGAATGGCATACCAAACATAATGCAGTAAAATGAGAGCAAATTAAGTTCAGTCTGAATAACAAGATGAATCAAGGTTGTTTCGATGATTTAACTAGTTACACTAATAATAATTGTCGTGTGGTGCCGGCATAGAGTTTCACCCACCACCCCAACTCTTCCCGTGGGTGTCGTAAGTGGCAACTAAGGGAAACACAGCGGGGCGGGCAGCAGCGCCCTCTGCAGAACAACTCCCCAACTCGCATGCCCATCGTGGGGATTATGGGCAATTACCCCCTGATGAATAATGCTATCTATGGCGCTCATTAGAGGAGGATTATGTCCAGCAGTGGACTATTATAGGCTGGTGATGAGTAATAATAAAGTGATGTACGTACCTCGACACTTTCTTCGCACTTAGAACGGTGAGTATTCCTGAAAAATATTTTTGGTTTTTGTTTAATAGGAAGATAAACTACCTAAATAATTTTTAATAACAAAGAAATTATAATTAAAACGATTTAAATCTTTGTAATTAAATAGGTAACAGAAATTATATTAATTTGAACAGTCCGGGAGTCTATCGCCTAGTTGTTCATATTTTATATGGTTTAGCATAGTTTATTCTATTTTTGTAAGAAAAGTCATCTCGATAATCCAACCAAAATTTTTAATTGCAAGTCACTGTTTTGTAAGTTTATTCGACGTCTGAAAGTAATATTTTAACAAAGGATATTTACTCTAGGTAGGTTTCATATTGGCTGAATTACAGTGTTTCTGAGAAGTACACATACACTTCTAGCATTTTCTTCCTCTATTATAAAATAAAATTATTGTTATTGATTTTCTTACGTTTCTTTTTCGTTACTTTAGATGGAAGCTTATTATAGAAGCGCACGCAATTACCCATAAATGATTTCCCTACCTTATGTTTACCTGTATTTCTTTTCTCTTTGTTTTTGTATTTCTAGTATGAACATCACAATGTTTCTAAAAGCTATCTCTGTTTTTGTGCCTACACATGAGATTTCCATAGATTTATTGCGATATTACTGCCAAAACATGTATGTATATATTTTTTTCAATATCACTTTCAAAGTGATATTGATCAAAATAAATATTATAAATTCCATAAATCTTAATTAAAGGGGTAAACTGTAAAATCACAATAATGGCGTTATACGAGCTTTACTGTTATTAACCCATTAGGTTTCCGATTTTAATGACTTTATTTCTTTAAACTTACAAAAAAGCATTAAGGTGTGATTAATTTTCTCTTCATTAACAGTACTTTGTAAATGTCGCAATAAAGTGTTAATTCATTAATTCGTCATATTTCGTTATTTTGAACTACAAATATTATCGAGTTTAGAGAGTATCTAGGCTAGGCCTCATACTGTGGTCTGGTAGATGGATGCTGGCATTAATAGTAGATTTTGCACCAAAGCCGAGGGCTCAAAGCAGTGTCTTACGTCACTCGCCGAATTCTAGTAACTCCCTCGCTTCGCTCGTGAGTTATTCTAGATTCTACTGAGTTGCGCTCGGGATTCAATGAAACTTTAGCCGAAGTCACATTTTGCGTGAGAAGCATACTTTACTTTTCACACTTTCTGCGAGTAAATAATAAAAGTATAGCGATGAGATTCATGGCATTACTTTTAAGGGTTCTTTATTCCGTCGTCTTAACAGAGGTTAGTTCGAATTTCAATGAAGATCTCACTGTACAGATCTTCTTAGTATTTTTTTTTTATATTTTGTTGTTCCAAATTGAATCTTATTTCCCTGAGAGTTAATTATTCCCAATGGAATAAATAAATTTGAACCTCAAAATAGGAATGCACAGGACAAACAATGACACTCGAACTAAGAGATTTCATTCGATTTGTTTGAAATTAGTAAAACCTTCACCTGTTTGAGCTTCAAAGATATAATCACTTGTTTTCAGTTAGAGGTAAATGAGTTAAAAAGTCCGTTTTACGAGCGTAGAGTGTAGAAAGTGGTGGAAAGTAAATAAGCCTCACCTGTATGGGCACTTGCTCGGTTTTGCCTCAACCACTGCGAGCAACGCCACCGCGAAAAGGGCAACGAGAAGTAGCTTGTTCATCTTTTCAAATCTATAACACATTCAAGAACCATTACTATATGTGAATAAATTTCCAGGGAAAAGTAGGGATAACAATCACATTCCATCATCATCATCATCATCCCATCTTAGTCCAACCACATTTACATCAAGATAAAACGTTTATTTAGAACAACGTGTGACACGAATTGTAACTTAAGTATTCTTAATAACCTACATACGTTATATATAATCCTGTTACTTTATGCGTAGTATTTGTCACAAGGCATTATTTTTCGTACAAAATATGTGTATCAAACTTTTTATCACTTACCTAGTACCAATATTATTGGAATGCACTGACCTATCTCGAACCAATTATCTGCACTGACTGCTTGCTTATTTGGAGCAGCGACAAATATAAATCTCTGTTTTGTTTAAAAGGTCACAGCGATATCTACAATCACTGAACAGAATCCAGAATAATTAAATAAATACCCGTTGAGATCAAACGAGTCTGGGATCGTTGAACGGTTTACAAAAAGTCCATCAACAACTTTTACGTAGCATTACTTCCAGTTGGAAATAAACCATAAAACAGTTCGTTGATTTTGTATTTTTTAAACAGTTCCTTTGAATGTTCACTAACAACGTTCAAAATGTACTTACAATACATGTTTGCGTTAAAAAATCATCGACAACGGATATTCATCGACTTTTAGATGGTATTGTGTTATGTTTTGTCAATCAAAGAAAATATTAAATTAGTTTTGCCAGTGACGGCTATTCGATAACGATATAATTTCACCCTCCAGTGATGCCTGAGGACAAGATTGTTCGTATTAAATTACGCCACAAGATTACGATAACCCGCAGTCAGCGAGAAAACAAGCTCCTTACAGAGCCAGAAAGGATTTTAATATCCTTAAGTAGTGATAATACAGCCAGGCAGAGTCACTAGAAATCGTTTTACGACTGGTATTGAACTCTATATTGACGTCTTACAATTCAATATCGCTTAATTTTATCTAAGTGCGCTTTAGATACTCTACTGAGAATGTGTGTGTCTTTAAGCGCAGTCGTAATTTATTAAACTTAGGCCTACCCTACTACACGTTTAAGGCGTTTATGCTCACAAATATAAAATAACATAATGGTAAATAAATAAAAATAATCAACTACACAGTAATCCGTAGGAGTAGTAGGTACCGTCTAGCGTAGCATGTACAAAAAAAAATATTATTAGGAACACAACATGATGTATGAATACAATTGTAAGCTACCGCGAAAAAAGTTAAAAGTTGAAAACTGTGTAGCAGAGCCAGGGCCTTCCTCCGCCGACAAAATATAATTATGTATTAAAATCATAATATAGATTAAAACTTATCTAGAATTATACATTACAAGGTAACTTATTTCTTTGTATCTTTAATATTTAACAGGTTAGGTACCTACACAGGTATTTAGAACACGCTATAGGTGATTTGGAGAATGTTTGCATTCTCCTCTTTCCGTAAAGACACAGTGAAACTTCCTTTCATTCATTGGATCGAAACTGCCCCTTATAAAAGACTTGCAAAGTAATCCACCGAAAGCGCGCAGACGTCTTGCAAATCTGCTTGAGTCATCGCTTCCCTTTCAAATAAATAGGGTCCGAAAAGATGTTAGCAAAGCTGTTTTTCGCTCGCATGATCCAAGTCTTGTATCTGATAGAAATAACCTTAGAAATAACATGTTATCTAAATACGGAATATAGTCAAAAATTTCTTATTTTTACCCGATACCGCGGCTGCAGTTCTTACGTAGCTATGTTGCCAAGTTTATTCGTTAAGATAGTACTTACCTCCTTGTGATGAAACTACTTGGCTCGGCTATGTTAGACAATCCACACAGCATCATCTAGGCTAGGCCCAAGATAAGCTGAGCTTGTTGTGTATGTGTACTAAATGACTGATATACTTAATACAATACATAACATAGATATTTTTTACTTTAAATAGAAAGCGAACAGAACACCCGGAATAATCATCTGCAGATCGTACAAATATTTGTCTCGAGGTGAGAATCGAATTCGCAACCTCCTGCTACTCAGATGGACCTTCGCTCACCTCGTCACAGCGGTCGTCTTTCTCGTAGTTGCTTTTCATTACGAGAAAAATTCAATATTACCCGTAGGTAACTGCGTAAAATTATGAACCGGTTTAAACTTCTAGATGAAGTGGAGTTCGAAAATAGCATTATAAATTCACCAGTTTACAATCACAGCGCTACTTGGTGAAGGCAAAAAAACCTTCGCTGGAAACTCGTTCTAACTTTTCCTATTTTTCTGCGTTAATTTCACCTGAACCCATTACACTTTGCAACAATTTTAGTGAGACCGTTTCTATTAGGTTGTTTGAAATTGCATTTGGAATGAGTTTGAATAACAACATTTCGAGGGACATTTTGTGTGATGATTTCGTTTACGCCCATGAAGCTATCATGGGCGTTTTACATTAATACAAAATAAAATGGAAAATCTCAAACATTTCTGAACAGATCAAAACAATCTAAAATTTCAAAGCGAAAAGCTCTTCACATTCAAAGTAAAAGTGAAACGTGAGTCTCAACAGAAAAAGCTTCAAAGTTGTGCAATGAAATGTTAAGGATGGATAAGTTAATTGGCCCCTGGGGCGTATCGAAGCCTGCCCTCCTGTGCCACAGAGGAATGCATTTAAATTGGATTTTAAGAGTAGAAATCACCGGCGCGCCTGCCTCTCCCAGCCTTGTTAGAGCCAATGCCAAAGTTTACCTAAACGAATAAACCTCAGGGCTCTGACTTTGGGGATTGATGTTCGTAGATGAGATTGAGTTGATGATATTTGAGTCGAAACTATGCAGCATGCGTGCGACAGCTACAATTCTGTCGTGTGGTGATAATTTATCGCTTGCGCAGAATCGATTTTAAATCGTATAACTATTATTGTAACTAGCGTGAACGTACTTATTTTAATCCAATATACCTCTATATTATTCATTTCGCACCATTTCTGACTCTAAAAAATACTGAAACAACTCTGATAAAAGCTGCGGCATAAGTCATTAGTTTAAATGGAATAACCCGTTTTTACTAGTTCATCTATTAAGGCGGTATGTTAGTTAGCGAAACGGCATCCTTGAGCGGGAGTAATGAATGAAGGTTCCGCTTTACATTATTAACATAGACATTTCATTATGCGAATGGACGCAGCGCTTGAATAAGCTATAAGGGCCGGTTACCACCAAAGCATAGCTAAGTTATGAAAATTAACCAATGCAATTCATATAAGTAGGTAGGTGCACAGGGTGTTACAAAAATTAAGGGCTAAAGTTTCAAAGGTGAACTTTAAGGCGCTTGTTTTAATTTTTTGTATTTCCAGTGTTCATAGAACTTAACTAATGAATTGAAGCTGAACGATGTAAATTTAGTCCTTACTATTTGTTACACCCTGTATTATTTAGTTATCAGACTTTAGTCCGATTGTTTTTAGTTAAGTACCTTATGAAAATATGTATTAAAGCCGCTCATTGTTTAACAAAGCGTAAATTCAAATTTTGTATGATTAGATGGAATGGATGGATTTATGTTTGTTACTTCTTCAAGCCAAAATTACTACAGATTGACTTGAAATTTTGCTCGGATGTAGGTACTTACCTAAAGTATTCATACTTATGAAGGTGCATACTTACCTATTCCAAGTAGAAAAGCATAAATAATTTGCCATGGGATAGAAATAACTTTTTGACATCTAAGAAACAAAGTATGCGGAGATGCGGGCAGAAAATAATCTCCTTTGAAATTCACATTATTCCGCTATTGTAAGGATTATGACAATGAACCTTTTGGTTCCTTATTGTTACTTATTGCATTGCCATCTCTGCAGAGCATCAACTAAGATACCGTACCTACATGGAAGTATCCAGGCAAATATTAAGAAAATAATCCTACCAGTCATGACCTACGGAGCTGAGTCGTGGACACTCACGATAGGGTTGGTCCACCAGCTTAAAGTCGCTCAGCGAACTATAGAAGGAGCTATGCTCGGAGTTTGAAGCATAGGATTTGCAACGAATACATCCGGCAGACAACCAAAGAAATACAGTACCTAGAATATCTGGATGCATCGTGGGTTGTAGGCCTCGTGGTTTGCGAAGTTGCGATGCTCGAATGCGTGACACAAAATAGTAACAGTGAGATGCTTTAACAGTAAGACTTAGTTGTGCTTGTTTGTAGCAAAGTTACAGAAATAAAATCGTAACCTACATTCTTAAAAAAAACTTTATCATAACTAGGGCCTTTATAATGGATATCTACGATAAAGTTTTACAATGTTTCATTATCAGCTGACGGCAGAGCTTGTGTTATGGATAGGTACTAGATCACAGATGACTGATATACTTAATACAATATTTTACATACTAGCGGTCCGCCCCGCCTTCGCATGGGTATTTAACAAAAATAAAATTTTCATGCGGAACCCTAACTTTTTTAAAATATTCTATAGCCTATGTTCATCACGGTAAATTTAGGATTCTAATGATGAAAGATTTTTTCTAATCGGTTCAGTAGTTTGGGAGCCTATTCAATGCAAACAAAAAAAACATACAAACAAACAAACAATCAAATCTTTCCTCTTTGTAATATTAGTATCTATATAGATATTTTTTATTATAGATAGAAAACGACCAGAAGGCCCTGAACAAATATCTGCAGCACAAATTATGGTATGGTACCTAACATGGGTGTTAAAAGGTTATGGGCAGGGACTTTCCGCACAGGCATCATTGCATAAAATAACAATGTTCCGTGTGATTTGGTTCATAATCCCGATCCCATATCCATTATTAAACTAATCGGACATTTATTATCATTATCGCTTGGGTCATCTTTCAAGTCAGCTGCGGCCAACCTTTAGAGACTCCTTACTTATGCGTTCTAAGGTTTCAGTGTTTGCTTGAACATATCATAGATTTCTATTATAATATACATACTACACAGATAACATAATATTAATACTGGATAATGTTAATAAAGATACTAATCTACCAGAAAAGAATGTAGAAAATTACGATCGTGCAAAAAGTAAAACATTACGTATCTTTTATTTATTCCCGATACTTCAGGTATTATATGCAGTAAAAAAATCTCCAATGACATTGATAGACCCAAGGAGTAGTGTCACGATAATTGATAATGATTATATTATAAATATACAGTCTAATTTATTCATATTACAGTTCTACGACCAACGTAGAGGAAACGCGTTCAACGACGTATAGGAAACGCGTTGTACGACGTAGAGCAGTGTCGTACGGTGTCTAAAATTAGAAAAAAAATATTAGTACTTTTCTCTCTTTAGTAACATAATACGTATTACTAATTCTAAAATTACGTTAATCATTTACAGCAGTGATGTTTCTATCCATTCTCGGTTTATTGTAATTTATTTCACGAAAAAAATAATAGTTGCTACACTGACACTGCTATAAAAATTGCGAATTGTGAAGCTATAAAAAAAGACTTATTTTCCTAAATGAAACGATAACAAAGCTCAAAAATCTCAGAGATAAGTGAGAAAATGTTATTTACGAAATCACCAGCTTCCCAAAATTACCCATTGGTGTTTAGTTATAGCCAATCTAAAGTTATTGTTGTTGTTAAACTTTATTGGCAATTTATTATTCTTTGACATCACAGATTTCGTGATGTTTGCCGTTTTATGAGCTTGTGATTGTGTACAATTGTTGTAATTCTGTCCTAGATAAAGCTTCCTTAATCATAAACCTTGCAAAATATTCACTAGAAAGTTCGCGGCAGACAAAAAACTAAATAGATTTTTGACGCCGCGAATATTTCTGAATTGTGTTCAGATCTAAAAATCTTGTCAGTAAAACACTGTGTATAAGTTAATCTTTTCGAGGATTAGGTTTCAAAGAAACTTACAAGTATAGATCAGTTGAGTTACGTGTAGATTGTTTGTAACTGTCTGCCGTTAGCTCAATTATTTCAACTGTAAATATAACTAATTTTGTTCAGTTATTTAATTCTAATTTCCTTTACTTACCAGAAGTTTCACAACACGGTAAAAAGTAAAAGTTTTTATCTTAGGTACCTATGACTTTTTTCCCTTGATATAAAGTAGAACCAACACAATTTTTCAGTATTATTTCTAATGAAACAGCAACCCTGGTCTTATGAAAACTAATGATAGTTGTCACCGCTTTTACTGAACCGGGGCAATTTCGAGATTTTCCTTGTAGAATGGTAAGTAAAACCTAGTATTTGACAACCTCTGTGGTGCGACGCAGGAGGTTGCAGGTTATTTATTTATTATTAGGTCTTTACCAATTTCATAGGTAAAGACATGGGTAAAGACATATTATTAATTTATTAATTTAACCATTTATTAATCTACATAGACAGAAAAACATACAAAATAAAAGTATGCCATTTACAGTATATGCGTTTAAATATTATATCAACGTCTTCACTGCTTTCTTAGAGCAAGATAAAATAATTTCAATTTTTAAAAAGTTTTGGTTTTGTATTAAAGAATAAAAAAATGTACAAAAGCATTTAGCTATTTCAAGAGAAATATGTTTTATTGAGAAGAGCAAACAATGTTTTATTAAACTTTTTTGTTTCGTATCCAGAAGAAAGAATAAAATAATAAGCCCCAGACCAAGACGTGTTGAGCCTGGCTTTGTAAGGGATTCAGTTGCTATTCTTTATTTTTCAAGATTACCGCGAAGAGAATAATTGACGCTGTGTCCCCGAAAATTGATAATTCTTGACTTGGAATTTGAAAATTCATCCATTTTTGTCCAGTTTCCCCGCAATTTTTGATATTTTTTTAAGTTGGCATGTTCTATTATTTTAAGTTTAAGACTGAACCCTAAATCTGCAGGCGGGAGCAGATGCTTAGTCCCTGAAAAAGAAGCATTCTGTTAACGATACTCCAAGGAAGATACAAATACTCTAAGAAATATTTATGGGGGTTTTTCGGAATGGAATCCCAGGAGACTGGGACGGTGGCGGCCTCGGAAATGGAGGAAAACACGAACCAAATCCCTCGCCACGAATAACTCTTAATACAGGGATTAAAGAATGGCTTCTTAAGTCTTGGGTGCTGAAAGAAAGATAACAAGCAATTAGGATGCGGTAATATACTATTTTTTAGCTTCGAACGGCTTTCGGCGCGCAATATTCGAGGCGTCGTTTTTTGTGAAGATTATGATGCCGAAAGTCTTAACTCCTAACAATATTGAAAGCTGACATGCAGGGATAATTTTTAAATCTGTAAAAATCCTGTCTTCGATGAACATTTCCGTGGCTGATCTATACGGTGTCAATAATAAAGGTCAGAACAGACTGCCACAGTGGCAGTGACGGTAGAGGGTATGGTAGTTAACAAATGTACTTTCTTAGTAACATTTTATTAAATTATTTTATACTAGCGGCCCGCCCCGGCTTCGCACGGGTATTAAACAAAAATTTCAGAAATTATACACACTAAAACGATGGGTTTCACAGTTTTCATACGGATCTTTACTTTTTTTAACAGCATTAGGGTTTTTGACATTGACTCGACATTCCAAAACTGACACTGGCCGTAGAGAAAATGCAAGCACCGTGCGCTATACAACCTCTTTTTCTATTCTGACGCGCCATAATAGAAAAAGAGGTTGAATATACAGCCCACGGTTCAATTATTGAATTTTTCATGCGGATCCCTAACTTTTTTGAAAATATTATATAGCCTATGTTCATCACGGAAAATTAAGGATTCTAATGGTGAAAGAATTTTTTAACTCGGTCCAGTAGTTTCGGAGCCTATTCAATTCAAACAAACAAACAAACAAACAAACAAACATACAAACAAACAAACAATCAAATCTTTCCTCTTTATAATATTAGTATAGAAGATTCAAAAAAGATTATATCTTCCTTACTTCTTATAATCTTTTACGTAAACATCGCAAACTACATAAGTTTATCATTATCAGTTCAACTAGTAGCACATACACAGTACATATAAACATATAGGTACCTAAGCACTATATATTCTACAACGGTTTTCGTGTTTCGTTGAAATATCGCGTGGGATAAGATTCTTTTCTTCCCCGTTCACCTGGGTCTCGTAAATATAACGGACGGCCGTAAAACGCATTAGCAAAGACTGCCTTTAAATAATGCCGACCTTATGGCCTTACCTTACATTACAGGTATGTATCTAAAAAGCTGAAAGACCCAAACATGAGAGATTTTGAACTTACCGCGCTTTTGTTATAGAGGGATTTTTATTCGAGAAGAAGTCTGTGGTTTGTGTATTTGTATGAAATATGGTACAAATACTAAAAAACGTCGACATTTAAAAAAAACGCTATTAATTTTTTCCAAAAACTTAGACCTTTCTTTCTTGTTTATACGTACGTACTTGCCTTATTAATAAATCAATAGCATTTTTTTAACCTTTGTGTTCTTGCAATATGCTCTTCTTAAGATAGCAAAAAATGCTATCTTGCAAAGAAATGCGAAATTCTAGGTACAGTGCGCGTCAGAATTAAGTACCCCCTTGTCTACAAAATATTTACGACTAATTCTAATTCCCTTGTAACTTATCACAAATTTTTACATGCAAAAATTTTTCTCGCCGCCGCTCAGTATCGAACCGCCCATTCATAATACTCAAAGTCTGAAATTCCAAAAAATAACAACAATTTTGGCCCACATACATTGAGATAGGGGGGGTAGTTATATCTGACGCGCACTGCAAGAACCTTATGTGATACTGCCGTTTTGAATGCGAAGCCAAGTGGCACATGAGCAATCCTAATTAACGAATGGATCTCTAGGGCCGCATCGAGAAAGGTTCAACCTAATTAATTAATGACTTCAGGCCAGCCAATAACTTTGGGAAGTTTGACAATAATTTAAAAATCATTCCAATTATATGTATTTTATTATGTAATTCATATTTATTTATTTATTTTTAGGAAAACCATCAGCTATACAGAAATTGATATTACAGTAGTGGCTATTGATAGCAATCCACACTGAACTTTAGTATGACATAAATAAGAAAAAAAAATAGTTTATTTCTTTAACTTAATCTATACAAAACTTTAAATTGCTTTGGAAATCCCCTTTTAAGTATGGAGATACTTGTGTTAGGGGATTTCGCTCTTGCCTTATGGAAAATCACACTTATAGACTAAGTAGATTCAATAAAATATATTGATGATATAGATACATATTATAGTTACTTGAAGGTATCAAAGCAATCTACTTAATGAATATAATACATATAACACAAGCTCTACTTAGCTTGAAGCTAGAGGATGCTGTGTGTGTGTGTAACAAAAAAGTACAGCAAAAAAAACCGGATTTCATAAATCAATACACATAAAATAAACAAAATTAACATAAATTAAATAAAACTTGATAGGTTCACAAGTTACTGTAACGTTGCTACTTTCATTAAAGCACTTGCAATATGCTTTTTTTTGTTCGAGCCCCACGTAGAAGTCACTGAAACGTTATATTGAAACGCGTACGTTCGGCAATTTATGAAACAGCTTTTTATTAGCTACCGTAAAAATATTAAAGGCTGAAAATATTTCAAATAAAAATTCATAGCAAGATTGAAGGGAAATATTTGAAGAAGTTGAATTGAGGAAGTGACGACATTGTTATTATCGCCCCGATCCAGCTCGGGTACTGAAACAATCTTCGGCATCCTTGTTCCGATCAGATGTGCGGCAGTAAAATCTCTGTTATGATTTTATCGATGACTTTCGTCTCCGAATATCTTCACAATTTTACAGCGAAGTTCAATGGAGTTCAAATAGTGAAATTACAACGAGACTTCTACTGAGTCTGACAGTTTTTATTCAGAGTAAAGTCATGCTTGCTTGCATTCATTTACAACAAAGGTTAAAATAAAACAATTAAGAGACGAAACAATTAGCCTCTACAAAAAGTACTCGAATGCGGCTCGACAGACCGGAAGCAAAAATTTCCGGCTTTTTACTGTGATTTTTTCTCGTACTTAGGTACTGCTAAAACAATGCTTAATGACTCGCACGGCACGCATTTGTTCTCGAACAATCCAAATAGGCCATTTTTCATCTGGAACAATTGAAGGCGGTACTCCAGCACAATTGGCAGAGCATTTTGTCAAGCGGTTGTCGTACAGCGGGTGCACAACATAACAAGTGCACTAACTTTGCCCAGAGCCATAAGAAACAACAGTAAATAAACAGTTTCTAACAAAATAAATAGGTAGAGAGATTAAGCATCATTATTTTCCTGCTCAGTGCAATAAATACCCATTCGTATCGCTGTGTTTATGTTATTAATCACCTGACGAACTGTGCCGTTCGTGCGCTCCGATAGGCTATAAAATCTCGCCTCTTATGATTTTCATAACGGCTGGAGGCAGTGCGGTGGAATTTTTCGTTTTATTTTATGATGGCGAGCACTGTCGCGGAGAAATATTGGCTCAGCGGAATAGCTCGTAAAGAAAGCCGTTTGCTTTCCACGGGGTTACGCACCGCAACTACAACACCACCTTCTGCTTACATTTTATTATTAGACCTCGCCTCGCCCAGATTTTATGACCGCAACATATAATTGCTTCAATCTTCATGGCTCGAAACATTCTTGACTTGGAAGATTGGCTTTATAGTGCAAGTAGTTTGGTGTTTTATAAACCATGGGGATATCCGGTTATCTAACTGAATGGGACAAAGAATTTTTTTTTTTATTTAAGGACCTTGTCCCACCGCGCCACAGAACTTGTCAAACTATGTACTAGGTACACATTAGGTGATTTAGGAGTGTTTGGAAACGAGTTTTATGAATCTTCTAGTCCTCTACATCCTTACACAGCCAGGAGCGCTTAAAAGGTTTGGTACAGAACGCTTAAAAGCGCGCGATTCAAAACGCATAATATCTCTTAATGTCTTCTTGCTCCAACGCATAGTATTTGTACAATAACTCCTGCGAAAATATATTTTTAGGTTACCTTTACCACATTTTATAGTCATGGTGTTTCTTATATCTTTTCATGATCTCACTTACAAATCCGTAGGAATCTGGTTACCCAACCTGAACCGATCCGTCCACTTAACTTGAGTAATGATGTGCGTGTAGGATCAAGATGTAGGGCTATTTTATGAACTCTCTCAAAAAGAGGGGTGTACGCTGCAATCTCCATTTATGTTTTCATATTATGTATCTTTTTTGCTTATAGATACTACTTCATTGCTTTTCGTGCTCTTTTTGCGTGTGCACAATAAAAAGTTGCATTTTAAGAGGTACCATTTTTTTACCTACTTTGAGGCTAGACGACATGAGGCATGATGATAAATGACTAGAATAATTTACTGAAAAGGTAGGTCTCGAATAAGAGAGTACCTACCGACTAGTTTTTCTTTTCTATCGAAAACCAATCCCAAAACAGCAAAGCATAAATAAAATAGTAGATACCTACCTAACTTGGCCGTATAAGCAGCGACGTAAGGGTACAAAAGTCACGCGGAACATCTGTTAAGCAACTGCTTAAAGTTTGGGGAAAGAACAAAGTGCCTGTGTCCTTAGGGCACGGGCGGGCCGCGTATGTGACAAACTTCCAATATGAAGATGCAGATACGTTCCAACTTTTTTTGGCTAAGCATCATCTGAAGTTTTTATGCTCCTCTGACGAAATTACTTTTTAACTAGTTATTTGCGATACTTCGAGGGAGCACATGTAAGATCTTACAAACGCTGTGCTTAGGTCAAGCACAGAAATTGCTGTCTGGGATAGAAAAGAGAAAATACACATCGTATCATGGAAAGCGCAAAATATTTGATATTCATTCCTCCCAACTTCTATAAATTACGCAATATATTTTTTGTCGACAATGCTTTGCTACATGCTCTAAGGATCGGAAAGGTAATGGTTTTTAATAAAGCGCGTTATTAAAACACGCCTATTTTGACGCTATTATGAAACCGTATGAAACAGCTTAGGTTAAGGTGATCATTCCAAAGTGAACTATTCCAACTTATTCCAACTTTTTTTTCCAACTTTTATAGAAAAACTCAATATCACGTCAAAACTCAACCCCCTACGTCATGGAATAAGACATTACGTGAACATCCTAGTAATCGTAATTACAAAAGTTATTATGTCTGGTGCTTGGGTAAATTGCCCATTTGTTGGAAATATTTCGCAGGTAAAATCACTGACGAAAATAGCTGAGCAACTCTACTAGTTGTCAGTCCCGAACTCGCTGGATGAAAAATCTCTGCGAAATCCTAGTGAAATGCTGTATAAACGTGAAGTCAGTAAAAATGCTATTATAGTCAACTCAAGTCTAAAAATGTTCCTGTAACAGAAAAAAATGCAGATTACATTTTCCACCTACCTTCAATCTCCGCTTCTATTTCGTTCTAGTCGGAGTTTGAAAATCTTTTTCACAGTATACGCCTCTCTTGTCTCTCGCTCTGATCGTGAATCTCTTATCTTCATCATCATCATCATCATCACCAGCCTATAATAGTCCACTGCTGGACATAGGCCTCCCCTTATCTGGCCTCTTATCTTATTCCTTCAATAATCGATTGTTAAGTTTATGTTTTTGTGCTAATTGGTACTCTAATTCGGTATTTTAGTGTAATGGTGTGGCCGAAAACACGAAAGTTCGCGTAGGAATATTAAAATAGGCTCCCTTTCATACCATACTCCGCTGAACTCTCTCTTGCTCCATAATCTGAGAAAACAGGTTGCTGAGGTATTTACGGTCGTGGTTGTACTCTTATTTATTCTTTGGCGTAATGTCAGGTGATTCGGGTGACGGTGCCCGACAATGCAGGAAAAACGCTTCACGTAATTACGATCGTTCATTTTAACATTTCATTAACGTAGGAGCTGATCGGCCATTTGCATTGTGCTTCCATTGATCTATTGAAGAGGACGTTCAATCAGGTTAAAGAAAGACGTCATTTTATTGCTGTACTTCAAAGGTAGGTTCAATTGTAAGTATTTTGTCGTATGCGCAGCGCAGGAGATAACGATGATGTGATGATGTTAAATCCAGGTTAATCATCCAAAATATAATAAAGTGTAATAAAATGTACCGAATCCGGGAAACTATCGATAAAAAAAATTATGTAGGTCCCTACATAAATTACAAACCTACTTTTAAGGCATAGGTAGGTACTTCTACAAACTAAAGTATAAATAAACTTATTATTTATTTTGAAAATCGAAACGACACGTTCCTGAAAGTGGAAAATATTGAACGTACTATGATAAAGTACTTAACGTTGTATAGAAAAAAATCTACTCCTACTCACAGGCTTGAAAAAAAATAAAAAGGTTTATCTCACAACTAAAATAATTTGCAGCCTATGTTTATAATCTAAAAATACTTGCCGCTATCATTTTATGTAATTATTTTAATTAGACCGTCGGGACCCGGGACGAGGCTTAGGCAGTCACGTGTGGAACGAGGGAGGCCGAATTTTCCGCTCCGTCGCTTCGCTAGATGAAAATTTTCCTAAAACTAATAAAAGGACGAGATACTTATACCGAGTAGTCGGCGGGAATAGGGAATAGCGACATCTAAGGGAAGGCTTAAGATCACCTGTGATCATGTTGTGCGAGGCTTGTGGTATTACAGGATTGAAGAATAAACCTGTTTCATACAAATTCTTCACTGGCCTAGGCTCGTTTCATATCACGTTCCAACGTAACGTAACTAAAAAGGAATTATTAGCACCCAATATACGATTCAAACGCCGCAAACTGACGGTCAGTCGTCAAAACAACGATCAAGTATGCAAGCCGCGCACGATCCGACAAACCTTGTGAACACGTATATTTGCGCACGTACTAAAACCCTGCATTCGGACACGCAAAACATTTCACCTGCCATAGTTTATTACCTATTCAGCGAACTCGCACAAATAAAATTGTATAATGCATAAGCGAATGGCGAGTTTGATTTACGAGTGTGCGCGGCTGCCGGCCGAGTCACGATCTGAATAACTAACATACCTAGGGGCTATTCAAATGCTCTTATCCCCAGCGTGTTTTAGTTTTGTTTTTTGGATTGTCCTTTTTGTAGCTTTGATGGTTAGATAAACGGTGTTTAGGGTCCGGAAATCCTTGCAGTTAAGAAACACGTAACACGGGTTACGGGCAGAGAAGCCTTCCATACTTTATGATAGTTACCAATTTTTAAAGTTGTGAATCTGAAAAAATGCTAAACATATTTTCTCGTATACTAAGCGGGAAGTACATGATGAGGAAAATATTTCTCTTTAATATTTATTTGTAGAACCTGAAAAATTGCAAAAATTGTTTGCAAAGTTTCTTTTAAACTGTTCAGCGCCTATAAAATTTATTGCGAGAACATTTTGTTGGTATCGAAAATCGAGCTTAATTGACAATTTACGGGGTTCGCGTTTACGTTCTTTGCAAAAACATCTGGACTGCTGATTGCTCACGTTTTATGTGCACTTAGAAAACTCCGACGTGGAAAATGTTTCAGGTGCCTAAATAATGCAATCACAAAGCTTCGCATTTATTGCCCTTACGTATTTTATGTTTAAATTTGCCAAGGCTTTATTGGTCTTCATAAAGGCCCGTCAAGATTAGCTACCTACCTAATTCAGTGTATTAAGTTACACCCTCTTCGGGTATTCAATATGCATGGATTAAGGATTCCAGGATTCCCGGTGAAGATTGCGATCTTCATAGACGTTGCGGCACCGTGCCATTAGCTGATTAGTTTATTCTAATTACATTAGCGTTCTTATAGTAAAATTCAGAGAGATTTTCGTAAATTAAACTTTAAGAGCAATTTATTGATTTTATTTCATACAGGATTACACCTTACCTACGTGTAGGTATAGTTTTTTGCCTAGTGCAAAACGGTTTACCAAGAGTTTTTTTTTCTCAATACAAAAAGGTGACGTGAGATAAACCCATGATAAACCCCTCGTCACATTACTGTATTAGTTTTGGTCATTATTTGTGTAACAATATTATTTTCTGCATCTAGACCGGACGCGAGTTAGCCTGAAAATTATATTTAACATGAGCGTTGCATTTTACACTTTTTTCTGAAGAGCATTTTGGTGTCTATATTTTTCCGAAATATTCTATATTTAAAATATTTCTAGATTCATATGATTTGGGTTGAAACTTACCTGGGATACGAAACCACTACTTATCTACCCCTACTTTTATTCAGGTCTCTGGTATAATACTTAAATTAATAATGAAGGTTTGGCTTACATGTTTTCGTTAAAGCTAATTGTAGTAGGTACCACTTACTACCAGTTATAAAGCTTAGCATTACGCTAAGCTACTGAAAAAAACGTATTTGATCCTGGTGTGTTCTTACAAGCGCGGCTGTTGTTTATAAGGCCTGAAACAAAGACACTAGAATAGGGGTAGTACCTTCCTATTCCCCTTTCTCTATTCTTATTCTTTATTGTATAGATTAAATCATTCTGTTGTTTACTGAGAGACAGATTTTGTTTTTCTAACATATTGAGTAGCTTCGAAACGAACATGACTTCCACACCCTGGGTTTGATAAAAAGGTGGAGAAGAGCTCTTGTAGGTGCAAATTACGAGTTCTTACTACAAAGTGCCTATATTTGAGTTGCGTTGGTAATTACCGTAAACAAAACAATACTTGGTCATAAAAAGAGACTGTCGTACCTTCTTAGTTTATTTGGCCCTTGGTACGAGTAGTTTAAAATATGGTCTATATTCTTGCATAGACATGTTTTATGTCCAAGTACATTTTCAAGCTAGGTGTGCACACCGTTATTGTACTTCATTATGTAGGTACCTATACTTTCTAACCAATATTTCAATGCTAAAAAATTCAATAAAACACATGCAATCGACCATATTTACATACACATATTTGATAACATATCCAATAATATTTTTATAGATATTTACGTAAATAAACGTGTGGGAGTAAATATAATGCAATACGAATAAAGTGAAAATTCTCCATGATTTGGGTAATGTAAGGTATACTTTATAGGCAGCATCCATTTTAAACCAACTTCGAAAAAAGAAGTAGGTTCTATATTCGGCTGCATGCGTGTTTTTAGTGTTTTGTGATCATTATCGAGGCCTTGATGACCTCGCTCTGTCAATGCTTTTTAAGTCAATTCTTAGTTTTCAAATTATGCTATCAGCAAAGTGTTAAATGGCTCCTTTAATATTTCTTAGTTCGCTGAATACTAACACACATTTTTTGTAAACTTAATAAATAAATGCAGTAAAAACGATGCTTAAGAAAAGCAAGCTAAAGAATTCCATTGACCGTAGTTTATGTATAAAAGTAAGAAATTGTTAATAGTAAAAGTAATCAACAATTAAGTAAATATTATTGATACACAGTTGGAAACAACCATTAGGGAGAATCTTGTTAGAGCGAAATTCAAAACTAAATCTCCTGCTAACCTTGCTTGAAGAGGAACAACGTATAATATGTTATACTCACCGTTATTATTAATTAATTACACTTATTTATTTTGACTTTGTATCAACAAAGCCTGTCTACGTCATAGTATTATAAAAAACACAGTTAAGGTAATTACTTTCCACACTTTCCCGAATTTACCGTACAGCACACTGAAACTTTTTAAAACAACCACGAGATCCACAAGCAATAGATATTATGTTGAAAGCAAACCCATGTAGACGATCCTTTGGGGCTAGAGCGACCGTATCGTAGGGGTCAGTAAAAGGTTTGACCAACATGCCCGCGCCGAGTGAAACAATGGATGCGTAACAATACCATTGAACTTCGATTTATTTTGTTTTACATAATTAAGGAGAATCAGAATTAAGGAACTTTTACTACCTGCGTGATGCAAATGAATCAAAATTATCAATTCTTTATCAAATTTGCATGAAGTAATTTAATACCTCCAAGCGGTTAGTAGCTCCGAAAACACCGATGCTCGTTTGTGAATCAGGCTGCATCTCATTGCTGTAGCGAACAGACGGTGTGTAGACTTGAAGCCGAAATACTGGCTCTACGTGACCCTCCGATATTGCATCAGCTCGCTTTGCACTAGAATGCTGAGTGCCATGTATAGATTCCAAGAAGTTTATTACTGCGTCCAAATTACTAGATCTATCTCACAGTAGCAAAATAACAGCAAATTAAAATCTAAACTTCTATACATATTTATGGTGTGGTATTTCGATCTTACAAAGAAATATTTTACTCAACTCAACACAATAAATTTTTCTGCCGGCATACTGGCTGCGAAGGAATACCTATGTAATAATCATGTGTAGCACAAGTACAGTTACAGTAAGCATTGCTCTCGCTGCACAATGGACAGCAACCAAGGGTCACGTAAATAGTTAAATCTACTACTCTAATACAATTTGTAGTAAACCATGATCCCGACGCTAAGGTCGCATTATCGGATTGGATAAAACTGTTAAAGAACATTGGAGCTGCAACGAAAATGAACCTTGCCGGTAAAGATTTAAAAACTAAGCTCGAATGGATGTTACACCGTGAATACGAGGGTGAGTTTTACAATGTTCATGTGACGGTAGACCTTTTTGTTGGACCTTTTGTGCAGGGAGTCCACGACGCCGAGCCCCGGGGCAGATTTCCATTACCCGGGAGAGTTTTTCAAAAAGATCTTAAAGGTTTTAGATGAAAATACCTTCCATTTATTTTCACTTCTACTAAATTTGTAGCTTACTTTATTATTCTAAAACAGCGAATCTATATTAGATATACTCTGAAACTATGATATGCATAAACTTGTGTTACCAAAGTCTATTTGAATTTGGAATTGAAGTGTCAATGAAATTAGAAACGTGTAGAATATACATAAATCCAAACAGGTGAGCCTGAATTATTGATGGTGCAGTCCTATGTTCAAGAGTATAATTAATAAAGTGCATCTCGGGTATCTACAGCTTTTACATCTTAGTATCTGGATAGGTGCCGTACTGATCTACCAGTCTACCACTCAAATAGCACGGATATAGTTAAACTTAATATTGGCTTTATAACGTTAGGTGCTGAAATAATTGAGATTCCACAGCGTACAAACTGTTAAAAATAGGACTACTGACTGAAACCAATCTGTGATCTGAAGATATAACTATCTGAGCCTATAATCATTTGCCACCTCGATTTTTGGTTGGTTTATATGACTTTGAAGACTATTTTAAATAAATTATAAAGAAAGAAAGTTTAATTCAAATTACAAAAACAAATAAAACAAGAATTTAAAATTGGAATAATTACTAAGCTAACTGCAGATGGTTGTAACTAATCTACAGGTAGCACAACTGATCCATATAAATATCAAAATCATATCAATAGAAGCAAGCATTTTAATAAAAAAAAACACGTTTGGCTCCTGATTACGTACATTGTATGTTCAACTGAGAAAGCCGCAGGGTATTTTGGAAATTTAAGAAGTATTGCGTATCGAAAACGTTTTTCCGAGGCTTGGAGCGCAGTTCCGACCGAAGATAATGTACTTGGAATCAACACAATAAGTATTATCTCGCCAAAATCCTGTATCAAGTTTTGAAATCGCTTCGCATTGTTGTCTTTTGTGTTCGAGTTCGCATTCGTTTCCCATCGTACACCATTATTCACATTAAGTGGACAGATCTCGGGTCAGATCCAGGCACAAGAAAGCACAAAAAGTGCCCGCTTTATCCGAGCATGATAAATCTACTTCAAATCCGAGAATAGCGTCTTTTATGAAGGAAATTGAAATAAACCGACCGTGCGGATAACGGCTAAGTAAGGAGATCGGTATCCTTTAGAATATTGGTGAATCATTTTCATTCATCAAGCGATCGCCCCACCGGGAGGCTTTCCTGGTAGTCAAATAAATTGGGGAAGTAGTACAGGAAGAGCGAATGAGTATTGTTAAAATATATATCGCTCAGAACGCTATCGCTTCTGAACAGGAAGCAGCAGACAACCATAGACTTCAGACTTAACGAGGATTCATTCGATATCATCTACCCATTTCGCATGAAAATGAACCGAAAACTTACTCGTGTCGCAAAATAACTTAACTAAAGTAATGTACTCGTATTCACCTCTTGGATCCTGATAAATGAGTGGTCGATTTGCATTTTGTTAAGACGAGGATTTCCGACCTGACCACACTCTCTGTGGCGCAAGTGTTTATAAGTATTTATTCATTCATTCATTCATTCATTTATTTATGCATTCATTTATTTATTTAATTAAAACGGTTATTTAAACCAATTACATTAATTTACAGATATTATTTAGATGTTTTTAAAAATATTTGTATGGCATCAAAAATATTTTCTAGTGATGCCTAGTTATTTTAAGTGCACTGCATAAATGCTATAACCATATAACATTTATGATTTTCAAAACTATAGGCCATATAGTTATTAAGGTAGGTACCTACGGACAGTTAAAAATCCCGAAATCAGGGAATCATTAAGGATAAAATATTTGTAGCGAATATGTCGATAGGCGGCAGATGTCAGTTCAAAATAAGGGTTTTTCAATGTCAAATGGAAGTAGAACAAAACAACAATAAATGCTAAATTGGCAACACTCTCGAAAATGTTAGTCTAGATATGTGGAACTTTGTTTAGTAATACAAATCGTCAACCAAAATAACTTTAATGTACCTACGTTATAGAATTGCATGGTATTACCGAAAAACTTTGCTAAATAACCCAACACAAAACGACTAACAAAAAGTAATCAGTAAAAAAACAAAAGCTTTTTCCCGCTAAGAAGGGTGCTATTTTTAGTGAGGGATCACAAATCGAGCGTGAAATTGTTACCACACGAAGCGACTGTCTCGCGAACAAACCAAAGACTGGTGTTAGTGCTGATACAGAAAACAGGTTACCAGTAATTTATTTTTACGTTTAGCAAACTTATCAGTGGTAATCCTACGAGGTAACTACAACTTTGTATAGCTTTAAAATCTATTGCATTATTGGCGAGCTTTAGTTTAATTTCAAATGGTTAAATTGTTTAGCGAACCAGATTAGAAATTGTGTTTAAAATGTCTTAATAAAGAGTATGTCAAGAGGAGTTTGGCTATATTATTTATTCGATATTTCCGTTTGATATACGATGTCGTTTATTGTTTCGCGTTTGAATGAATCACATCAAACGAATGATCCCGAAATGGTTTCGTAATAGTTATGTTTACTCCCGAGAATTTCCTATTTGTTCCGAACTTTGAAAACAGTGTAATTATATTCAGAAATCTAAATTATACTTTTAAGTCATAGTGAAAAATATGAAATAATTCTCGAACAGATTCACAGAACAGTGGTAACATCGTAAGCATACAAAGCTATATATTTTTGTACTACCTGTTGCAAATATAGATATAATAATTAAACATAGAATTTAAAACAATGTTTTCTACGTAAACACAATGAAACGGTACAGCTCGCCGCATACAGCGGGCGTTCCCCGGAAAATTGGCTAGCTCCACAATACACTCAACTACAATAATAAAGCAATTTATCCGAGACAGCAGGGGTCTCTAGTTTGTCACCTGTTCTGTTCCAATTAGCTACGTGCAGTGCAGTCGTACAAAGTAAAACAGAAAAGTTTAATGTAAATATTATGGTGTAGATGCAACCTTCGACGAAGGCAGTATAATCTAACCTTTCATCAACGACCTACGGCGTAGGCCTTCCCCGTAGACGACGATATATTTCATCGAAGGCCTCCGGCACAGAAACCTACGGCGTAGACCGTGTATCGTAGACCTACTACGGCGTAGACCTCTAGCGTATACAGAGTAATATTGTCTCGTATACCTACCACAAATTAAAGCGAAGCTAAAATACATTTCGATAAGGCCTGATACCAAAAAAGATATTGATTCTGCCATAAATTAAACCAACCAATCTTTTTCTAGTGGATTGCAATGAAAAATATGAACGCCGGAGAATATTGGACAGATGATTCGTAGCCGCGGGCTGCGGTGCGAGTCCAGAAAACAATTCTCATTCCTATCAACTGTGATGAGACGTTGCTCCATAAAAGTCGACCGCAAACTTTTCATCAGAAGCGTAGCGAGGATTTTCGATTTGCTTTTGATGGTCGGTAGATACTTTTACGGCTTTTTAAACATACCTCAAGCTTTATAATAATATATCTAACGGTGTTCATTTTTTCATTGCAGTTATCGTGGCTTACTTACTTGTATTCTCGTCTCTCTCTCCCAATAAGGCTTGCTGGAAGAGAACTCTTTTTAGGGTTAAGCTGGCATTTGTATATTTCTTGCAATAAATAACTAAATACTACGAATACTTTCAGTTTTTTCCTATAATAAAAACAAAATTCAAAACTTCGTGGAAAAATTGCAATTTATTCGAAAAAACAAATAAACTTTAACCTTGCTTGTAAACATGTTGCAAAGATTTACATTCGGTGACACAAAAATTAGAAAACATGTTTTGATAAAAGTAATCAAATTAAAGACAGTTCTTCTTTTATTTTACTGAGGTCTTTTAGTAAATTATCTTGGTCAAAAATCAAACTCTTGACGATACGCATATGCGTAGTTAAATCGAAATCTTTGTTTCGCGGCGAATCAGCAATTCTTTCCGTCTTCGTATTTTCATCAAACGATGGCTCTGCCTTGAAATAAACTTTGTTGTTCGTAGGCCCAAAATCAATTTCACGCCGTAACTGATCGTTTTCAAACTTGAGTCTTGTATTTTGGTATTCAAAATTTTTCACTTGTTGCCTCAAGTTACCGATGTTCAGCTCCAGAATAAAAAGTCTGTTTTTCAAGAAACGATTACTCTGTTGAACTTTCGCAGACGTTTCAGATTCATTGCAATAATCATCATTAAATTGTTTGCAACTATCTAAGACTTTCTTTAGTTTACCTAGCGTCGACGGTTCATAGTCTGCTTTATCTATGGACGAAATTTCCTGCAATTTTTCATATTCAAGCTGTATCACACTATTCAAACTTTCAAGTTTTTCGTTCAGTATTTGGTTCTGATTGTGTAAACTAAAGGATTTGTTGATAGCGCCATTATACCGTTGTAACAAGTCAACGCATTCGTTTCTGGTGTATGATAATAGGCCTTTCAATAGATTAACTTCCCTCTTCTTGCTGAACTCCAAAGTATTGACCACCGCTTCGAATAGAAAAAAACATTGAGAAAGTAAGTTATGACAATAATAACTTTATTTTATGTTTTCCATAATTTTAGTTTTCTTAGTTAATTTGAAGCACTTTGTGTCATACAATGTGCTTCAAACATTCTATTTCAGCCTATTTAAGAGACGTTTTGCAAAATGCTAGTATATAGCATAATGCTAGTGAATAGATTTTTATAATCAAAACTTGGAGTCACACAAAACATCGGGAACTTATTTGACCTTATTTCATACCCTGATTTTAGAGATTTAAGAAGAGATCCTGAAACATGCATAACGATCCTTTATTGTATATTAAATACAATTCCAATAAATACGTTACCAAATACTACGAATCTCATATTTCAATAACCGCAGTAACACAGATTTCCGGAATATTTTAAAAAATCCTGAAACACGTGTTTAATTGTCTTATATTTTATGTATTCTGAGCAATTTTCAAGCAAATTGAGTCACTGGATAAAAAGTTACCGAATACAGTCAGAAAAACTTCGACTTTTTCTTTATCCTTATTTAGTGAGTTTTATGAAAAATTCTGAAACACGTATTTTAATTTATTGTTTTATCTACCTACATACTGAAAATTTAAAGTCAATAGCACCCAACGTTAAAAGTTATAAATATTTCAATACCGAACTAAACTACAAATTTCATACTTTAATAATCCACATCACATCACCCCATTTTTAGGAATATTTTGAATATTAAACACGTGTTCAATATTTTTGTTTGCTAAGTATTAACTGTAAGTTTCAAGCAAATCGGGCCACCGGTAAAGGAGTTAAAAAAAACACCAAAAAACTTTTCACCCCCTAGAGATGGAATTTCTAAAAATCCTTTTTGAAGGAGTAGTTTTGAAGTAAAAGCTACTTTTCTTCCAAATTTCAGCTTTCTAGCTTCAGCGGTTTAGGCTTGGCGTTGTCGCGAGAAAATCGCTTGTTCCTTTATAATATCAAATAATGTTAACGTTAAATTATTTTTTAGTTCTTTTAATTCATAACTAACGTGTACCAACTTAAAAATTTATTTCAAATTTAAAAGTGTAGGTAATACTTAGTTTTACAGGCCAGTATAATACTTTCTTACATTGGACATAGGCCTATGCGTTCCATTCTCGTAAAGTTCATCCCACATCTAAATGCAACCTGAGGTACCTATTACGGAAAAAGCTAAGTAATATCGTGGGATATTTTTATTCATACTATTCAAAGCCTACTCACAACATGCAGCTCTCAGATCTTTCCTAAGCCTTGCGATATGTTGCCTTCTTGTCTTGAGGTTAGAATGGTCTCTGCTCCTTATAATGCCGTTATCAGGAGGTTCCTTTGAAATTGGTACTTTTAGAGGTAGCTCCAAATAATATGCTAACCTGTAATAATAAATTGTATAAAATGGTGTAAGATGACCAAGACCATCGGGAGGCTGAAGCTAGACTGTCCAGCATCTGGTTCAGCTCCTCTAGCGACTCCGCCATTAAGACTATATCATCAGCGAATCGCAGGTGTGAGGTCCTGTACTCGGACACTCATAGTGGCGGCTTCGTAGAGACATCTCAGCACCTCGATATAACGATAGTCTACTTGGCATCGCTGTAAAGATTGTAGAACAGCTTAAGTGAATCATGGATATTACAAGAAGGCAATGTACCCATGGGCGTCGCCAGGGGGGCAGGGCCCCTAGAGCATAAAAAATTTACCTGCCATTTGTAATTTCATAAATCAATGGATGGATTAAGTACAATACATATTTTCTTGTTTTGCCGTTATTGAATTGTTCCCTCCGTTTGCTGTTATTCCTTTAGATATATAGCATACTCTTCTTTACTTTTTGAATACGTCCGAAAATGTCTCAAAAAATTTCGTGGCTTGCTCCCCTCGCCGTTAATTCTGTAGTCTTTTCGGGGTTCGCGGTTACCAAACATCCGAGAAGTCTCAAAAAATTTCGCGATTCCCTCCGCTCGCTTGTTACTCATGGTTGTTGACCAGGTAAAAAGAAAATTTGTAATTACTATTACTTGGATAAAGTTAAGGTTTAGGTTGAGCAACATAGCGTAGGTACCCACCCAGTTAAGATAACGACTTGCGAATGACATTTACTAATTAGTTATTATGTCTAGCCGTGGACTAGCATAAGTATTATATGATGGATATTGTCGGGCGGGTGTCGTCGAGACAATCCCCCCCCCCCTCAGCTAAAGCTCCATGCTCTTGACCATATTTATGTGATTGTGTGATTCACATATTTATTTATTGTTTTACAAAATCAACAGCCCTTTATGTAAACAGTTCAAACCTTAATTATCTAACTTACGGCAAATAAAAGATTATATTATATTTTTTTTTTCATATTTCTTTTCCTCCATAATATTTATTTATCCCCCCCCCCTTGGCCGTTGGCTGGCGACGCCGTTGAATGTACCCCAAACACCGAAAACTACGCACCGCGTAGAAACAAATTATAATATCGAGTTCTTGCATAGCCTCTCAAAATCCCCTGACGCATAACCTATTGAAAACCTTTGGGTGTTGATAAAGGTTAGACTTTGAGAAAATAACACTAAATGCCGCCGAGCTTACCTACTCGGAATTAGAGATGTGAATACGCAGCAAAACTTGTTACAAGCATGTTCAAAGGTGCAAGGCTATTCATTGACAAAGAAGGAGACTACATTATACTGATACTCAAACATCTAAATACGTATTAACTACGTGATTTATAATTTTAAACCTAAGTGTTTCAGTTAATTAATAAATTAACTTAAACACTTAGGTTCAGTTTATTATTCTACTGTAGATACCTACTTACCTATTAGTAATAAGTAGGTAATAGTGCATGGTCGTAGAGATGATGTAATAGGCTATTAAATACTCTCTACGTCCAGAGAGCAACATAACTAAAATAAATAAATAAATAATTATGCCGGACAATCCACACAGCATCATTTAGCCCCAAGCAGTGCTTTTGTTATGGGTACCAGATGACTGATATAGATCTATCTTATCCATAATAGAATATTATTACCTACAGATATAGATATTTTTATTATAGGTACATAGAAAACGACCAGAACGCCCTGAACCAAATACCTGCAGATCGTAGAAATATTTGTCCCGAGGCGGGAATCGAACCCGCAACCTCCTGCGTCGCAGGCGGACCTTCGCCCACCGCGCCACAGAGGTCGTCAAACTTACCATTTCATTTCACTAGCAATGGTTTGAAGCGCACAATCAACTGCTTCTTTCTCCCAGGCTATTCCGTTTTCTTCTCTATTTTCCATCTATGTTGTAGGGAAACCCAATAGGTACTTTATTCTTTTCAAAAAGTGACTTAGATAAACACACTTTTTATCCACTTTTCATTAGGGAATCCTCACTTTTTTGAAAATATTCAATATTCTATAGCATATGTCCATCAGAGGGATAATGTAGGATTCTAATGGTGAAATAATTATTGTAATCAAATATTTCCTCTCAATTATTAGTTATTTATAATAGATAAGATAGGTATTATTAGTGCCTAGCATGTGTCTATCTAAATCCTAACAAACAACTATAGTACATGGTACATAACTTAATGAAGACAGGTACTGCTATTGGTACCTACCTACCAAACTAATTACCTACATAACTGATCGGTAGGTACCTACCATGGTCCAGACAAAAAGTAGGTACCTACACACCCTAGTTTTCACACGTTCACTTATTAATATTATGTTTGAAAGTAGGTACAGGTCAAAGAGAAAAATAATTCTAGTATGGCTTGAAATACTCGAATAATTCCTAGCGGTAGTGGAGAATAATATTTTGTATACCTAGGTACAGTGCGCGTCAGAAGTACCCCCCTTGTATATAAACTATTTTCGACTAGGTACTTCTAATTCCCTTGTAACTTTTCACAATTTTTCACATGCAAAAATTAACACACCGCCGCTCAGGATTGAACTGTCTACTCAAAGTCTGAAATTCCCAACAATAACAACTAATTGTGTCCCACATACATTGAGATAGGGGGGTAGTTATATATATGTGACGCGCACTGTACCAAGTACAAAAGTTAATAGTTCGTAAGACCACTACGTAGGTAGCTGTGGATTTATTTTAATATTTTTACGGTACCTGATGTCTCAGTGAGCTGCATTGATTAAAAGTAACTCAAAATGTAAAGTAATTTAAAATAACCCTAGAAAAATAGCCTACATTTAGCCAAATCAGTATAAATCAGAACTGTCTCCACGAATGTCACAAGAGTTGTTAAAAAATAATGTTTAAGTCACAGAGACTATGACAATAATGCAACTTGACAATGACATGACAAACACGATAAGTACAAAACTCCGTAGAAATAGCGGGCGCAGCAAACGTTCATGTTCAGATCTGTCCAGGGCTGCCATTTGTACGATTTAAATCGTATTTGTACGATTTTTTTGCAAGTTTTTTGCGAGTACGATCGAAACATCGAAATCGTACAGAAAACATACGATTTTTTGAGATACAATACTACAATACAATCCGATAAAACTTTTTCTAATGGCAACAATTTTGTATCAAACTCCTTCGTCTGAACTGAACCTTAGCATAATCTATGGTCTGAACAATAATAAACAATGAAATGAATGCACTGGCCTGCCTAGAGTTTCGGGGAAACACCTTGTATTTTCATATCTATGTATACGAAAGAAGACTTACGAAAGTAAACAATAAGGTTCATATCCGATTAACAATGTTTCATTATTCTCTAGAGTTGATGATTATTAAATTATAGAAAGAATGAATACAAATCATTACCTTCGCGCGCTGTCTTGTTGTAGTACGGAGAAACCCGGCAGTTTGGCCTACGAAACAGTCAATGGAACCTTATTGGCAAAGCAACTGATTAGATCTACCGGAAACTGTACTGATTTTAAGCCGACAGATAATATGATAAAAATGATGAGTACCTACCTACGGCAAACCTATACAAAAAAAGTGATTTTATTATACTAACAGTTACCTACCTAATATATAGTAGTATTTTTCAATAGTGTATTATCATCAATTGTATTATATCTATGATAATTGTACGTACGATTTTTTATTTGAAGTTTTCCTTGGTTGTACGACTTTTTTTAAGCTGAGTACGATTGCGGCATATTTTCACCTGGCAGCCCTGGATCTGTCTGTGCTCAAACTGCTCAAACTAATTAACGAGATTATATAAACTAAAACCACTATGTACGACCGGCGGGCGGACTAGAACACGTTCTTTCTTTTCTGCAAGTTTACAGGTCTATTAGCAGGTACTAACTCTAAGCAGCTCTTATTTTTTTTATGTTACTAATCTTCGATGCATGTATCTGAGGACGGCTGCAAGCGCAAACCAAATTCTGAGACCGTTTGTAACACGCGTACACGTTACTAGAAATATGTCCCTTGAAGAAGCTAAGCGAGTGGCAGCGTACAGAGCGGTGGACCAGTTCGTGACAAATAATTGTGTTTTCGGAGTCGGCAGTGGATCTACAGTGGTGTATGCTGTACAGAGGCTTGCTGAAAGAGTTGAAACAGAAAAATTAAAAGTCACATGCATTCCAACTTCTTTTCAAGCCAAACAATTGATAGTGAAATACAATCTTACCCTCGGAGAATTGGACACCAATCCCAATATTGATGTAACTATTGATGGTGCTGATGAAGTTGATGCCCAAATGACACTTATAAAAGGAGGTGGTGGATGTTTGCTACAAGAGAAAATTGTTGCATCTTGCTCTAAAAAGCTGATTGTAATTGCTGATTATACTAAAGATGCTGAAAAGCTAGGTGATCGATACAAAAAAGGAATACCCATTGAAGTCATACCCATGGCCTATGTTCCTATTAGAAATAAGATTATTGCTTTGTTTGGAGGAGAAATTAAGCTACGCAGTGCTATTGCCAAGGCTGGACCTGTTGTTACAGACAATGGAAATTTCATTCTCGACTGGATGTTCAAGGATCAAGATCTAGATTGGGCATCAGTAAATCAAACCATAAAGATGATACCTGGGGTGGTAGAGACAGGGTTATTTGTCAATATGTGTCTTAAAGCTTACTTTGGCCAAGCAGAAGGAAATGTGGTTGAACGATGTGCTCCAAATTGATCATAGCTAACTATCAATCTGTGCAACAAAGCTTATTTTTCACAACTTATAGGAAGAGTTAAACGAAGATCTGCTGGTTCTCTCTGACAAAAGATTTTAAGTACTATTTTACCTACTTATTATTGTTAATTAGAGAGATGAACCCTTGTTGGCTTACTGTTGCAATGTTATCCACTTCTTTATACAACATGACAGCGAATCTCTGTTGAAAGATTTTAGTTACTCAAATATACCTAAATATTAAGTTTACTTTTATATATTTTTGTACATCAATCATTAAAAATGCTTCTTTATACTGAAATCTATAATTTGTCTATATCCTCTTGTTCGAGTATCTTGACATACCTACTTACCTATAGATATCTTATCAAACTTGGCTAAAGATGTCTCATAATAATATATCATAAAATGATATAACTTTACTGACCCCTCACAATCATAGTTTCTAGGCCAACCAAAGCTATTAAAAAACAAACATGGACACAAAATTATGTTATAATTATCCACTCACACATAAAGAACAATAACCCACCTACGCGACCGTTCGCGATTATTAGGCGGTTTTGATACGCGACAAGACGCGGCGAGGTCGAGTTCAGATTCAAAAGAAAATTACTCCATATCCGAAAACACGCGCCAGGTCGCGCGCGACATGCTGCGCTAATGGGTTATGGCACTAACACACCAAAAGTTCACATTTGTACATAAACAGGGATACTTTCAACCATAAGATGGTGCAACCATAAGATGGTGATGCTAGCATACTGGGTAGTATTCTTGTAAGGAATTTTCAAACATTTTAAATGCATTGACAATGAGTTATGAATGACATACATGCATCAGCATAAGAGCTGTCTGTGTATTACAAATAATATAATAAACTTAACAGTACATAGGCATAGAAGAAAAAATACTATAGAATAGGTTTCAATATTAAAATTATCACAGAGAATGCTGGTGCTTTTAAAATGCAAGTAGACCATTTTCAATATTGAGATTCTTAATAACTATTTTTTCTAAAGCAAATCTTGAAGCTTCAGATGAATTCACTCTTTATAAAATTAAAATATGAAGAGATTTATGGTAGAGACAATTGCTAAATATTTTAAAAGATTCGCCATAATTACTTTTCCATTATGCGAAGACATTAATATTTGAATCTTATTAATTATATATTATTACATTATTTTATTACCTACCTAGCTTGATATTTAACTTGCACAGCTAAGACTAGTAGAATACCTTTTCATGTGGTATAGTATAGCTAATTAAAATACTTTTTAATACTATGGTGCTTTAGCTCTCAATTATTTGTGGCCCAATTGTGTTCAGTTTAAACCTATCTAGCAACAAAATAATCTTGTAATACATTTGTGTTTCCATCACACCAAGTGTTGAATAAGGTACATTAGAAATATTTTAGGTTGTCTTTAGTAGAGGCTAGTTTTTTTCATTATTCGCAGGAACTCCTCTTGGTTTATTTCCCCATCCCCATCTCTATCAGCTTCATCTATCATTTCATGAAGTTCTTCATCTGTTAAGTTTTCACCAAGTTCTTTAGCAACCCTTTTCAAGTTTTTGAACGAAATTTTACCTGAAGAAAAACATATTAATTCTTTATTAACAAGGTAAACAATACAAAATATTACCTTATCAAAAAAGATCCTCATGTAATAATTACCAGTTTCATCATCATCAAAAAGCTTGAAAGCTTTCATTATTTCTTCCTTGATGTCTTTCTCAGCCATCTTGACTGTCATAAGATCTAAGAAATCTTCAAAGGACACCTTCCCATCACCTTTGTCTATCTCCGCTACCATCTTTTTTATTTCTTCTTTCTTTGGTTCAAAGCCTAGAGCTCTTATTGCCACTTTCAATTCTTTGGTATAAATTTTTCCTGTACTCTCATTATCAAATAAATCAAAAGCTTCTTTTATGTCTCGCCTTTGCTCTTCTGAAAGTTCAAATTTTGGACCCGATTTCTTACGTACACCACCAGATACATTTGTGGTTTTTTTCTGAGTGACAACTGTTGCTGCTGTTGTTGCCTGCAAATAATAATAGGAAAAATTCAAATACCTATTTCAGTTTTCAAATAAATATCTAATGGGATTAGCCTCAAAAGGCTTCCAAGCTCTAGAAGCATATTCTGAGGCTAAACATTTGCTTGTTGTGCAAGAAAAAGATAAATTACCTACCACTTTTCAAAATTATTAATTAGTTAAACTACATATAGTTACCATTTTTATTCCGTAGGTTTATCTGAAAAACGAAGGTGGTAACCCGAACTATATGACCCGTTAGGGAAAACAATAAAGGGATGAATCAGTACACGGAATACTACGATAAATAATCACCAAAACTTAGAACCGCGACAGAATCTTATTCTACTTTGTTTGTGACAGACAGAATCTTCGATTCGACTTAGATGCAAACAAAACAATCGATCAAATTTCGAAACAAACATTCTTCAACTTCTTTCATAAGGCGCCGCTTGCTTTTCACCTCCTTTTCACAAACAAGGACTGCCTGCCAGTGTCAGTTTATTTTACACAGATGAGACAGATAAGGACAGATATGAATGCGACATGACATGAGGTAAAAACTAAAGCACATTTTTTTTTGTTCATGGGTTGTATTCTGTTGTAATTGTAGTGGTGATCTTTTATTTCTTGTTCTCGAATTCGACATTTTATATCGGATCGATATATTATCGATGACTGTATAAAAGTTCTCCGCGTACCTATTGAAGCTGAAATTCAGTGTGCGTTTATATGAATGTGCGCTCTGCATAGGTTCATGGCGCTCTGATTGTTGGCAAATCATTACAAGTTGTATTTTGTTAAAAACTCCTTTAATTGAGGCTCGAAATAAGTTAGCCACTAGGTAGGTATTATGTGTATAGTGATAAAATTTATTAATTTCATCGCAAACAAAATTTGAGAGGTTTCAAAATGTTGACAGAAAGTACATTCCTTTTTAAGTATGTATCGGCAAATGCAATTACAGAGCGCCTTCCTGATGTATTTCAAGAGCTGGCGACTGTTTTTGATGTTCAGAAAAACTATGTCGAAAAACATTATCTCATAATGTCTCGTATCATGCATTTATTTTACAAAACAACTAGTTATTGCACAAATTGGCACAAAACATACCAGAACTCCTCACGAAAAGAAAACAATGTTATTTCATCCAGCCTTACCGAATATAAGGAAATCTACAAAACGTTACTGCAGCGGCATCTGCAATATCTCACAAACCAAAGGGCGCACAAATGCCGCTGCTGCTTGTATTTTCTGAAATAACTCTAAAACCATAGTGCGCACAAATTGATTTTTCGGGCACATTTACAGGACAAGGCGCTCTCACTTTTCTTAAACTTTTTTTTTTCGCTCCGTGTCGACTTCGCTTCCCAGTACCTAACGCTGCCCCACACTCCGTAATCGAAACATTATTTTGTCACTTTGCCTTCAAGATGGCGGCGGGGCGGCGCGGCGGCGGCGGGCTCCCTAGACTGTACCTACATACCTACAAAGTACTTTGTGGTAGGTATTGTATACTATGAAGAAATCACTATCACAAAGTAGGTATTTTCTATATAATACCTACTTTGTGATAGTTATTTATTAAGTTACTTTAGTCTTTGGGGAAGGTACACCAACAAAGATCAAGTATATCAGCATAGATCTGGAATAAATTGTTATGTTATTTTGGTTTAGTTAGATCGTTCGGGGCTGCCAGTTCGTAGACAGGCAAACATAGGATCAGAAAACACAGGCTGGAGCTTCAGAAAAGAACTTGAGAACAAGAGTGAGGTCCAAATTCCTTATACTTCGATGGCTATACTTCATACAAGAGCAATGAAACCACCATTTATTTCTTTTAACCTATTTTATTTACTCTAATACAAAATATGCCTTAAGTACCTAATACTTGTTAGTATTACATTATTAAATAATATAGTTGTATATCCAATAATCCAGAATGAAATCACCGCAAGTAGCATAAGCATGTGTAATAAAATAATAGTACTTATTGAAGGCCTTTTTTTGTCATACGTTGTACTTAAATTAAAATTAATAAAATCAAAGCTGTAGGGAACAATCAAGGGTGATTACCAAGTTACATTTAACTTGATACTAAATTCATGTCATACCTTTGTATCTACCTCTTTTTATTAGGCTAATAAATGATCTTTCCTAAATAATAATTTGAAATTCAACTTGTATTGCCAAAGTGCCTATTTTGTATATTGTATAAATAAATGATAGAAATCTGAAAAAATAATAACAATTTAATAAACTTGTATTGTGTAAGTGCTTATTTTGCAAGCCTAAAGAAAATAGATAATTATAATATGAAAAAAATATAATTCAATAAACTTGTATTGCCTATTTTGCAAGCCTAAAGAAAATAGATGATTGAAATCAAAATTAGGGCGCCGCCGGCAAAGTCCCGAAGGACTTCATGAGATGGTAGCAGTGCGGTAGGCGGCTGCGGTGGCCTATCCTCTGCAGCGTGGCGGCGGCTTGCGCCAGCATGCCGGCGCGCTCGCCCGGCGCCGCCAGGACCGCCGCGGGCAAGTGTTTGCACGCCATGTACAACGCGACAGCCCTCTCACCTTCCCCCCCGCCGCCTTCCAGTGCTCGCTCTGAAATCAAATTAACATTTCAGGGGCCTCATTCTCTATGAAATAGAGGATTCCTTGCCCAAACCGTGTGACGCACAACGCATTCTATACGGTTTTGTTCGATTCCACGTCGCTGTCATGTCGTATCTGTGTAACGTGTTTGGATTGACAATACTGCCCTCCTTGTGAAAAGTGCAATAACTAGAATTTTCGCGACAATTGTATGCGTTATTGCAAGTTATTTGAAGCAACTAAATTTAGCAAAAATTCTAGTTACTGCACTTTTCACAAGGAGGGCAGAATATTGAGTGCCAGCCTCGACATCTATCCTTATATTATAAAGAGGAAAGATTTGATTGTTTGTTTGAATTGAATATGCTCCAAAACTACCGGACCGATTTGAAAAATTCTATCACCATTAGAATCCTTTAATTTCAGCAAGTGGACTAACATGGATGATGATGAAGATTATGTGCGACGCTACATGCGTCAACACACTTGCACCCTCCCACCTTATGAGCAAATATGAGCCTATGCATTTGCTCCCCTTGGAGTCGAGACCCTAGGTCATTGGGTAATCGAGGCTCACCGGGTTAAAACAAATCTGAGCGTCTGGTCGAAGCTGCTATCTAGCGCAACGCATCCGCATTGCCAAACAACAAGGCAACACAGCCCGCGTCTTGCAGAAGCTTCCGACTGGTATTGATATGGATCAGTTAAGCTACCTATAGTTTGTTTGCAATAGTCTGCAGTTAATTCTATTGTTTGAATTGACTGTGTGGATTATCCAGCATTATTTATTTATCGGTTGTCCCATAAAAATTCAATACTTCACACAGAACAGAATATAAACATTTTTAGGAATATTTATGTTCTTTAAGTGAAAGTTCTTAGGCTTTAGTTGTACTACTGCCTCAAGTTAAAGTGTTTATAAGCTGTTTGTTTTCCACCATAAATAAATGAAAATCTATAATTGATTTTGATTTTTTGATTTCTCATCCGTAGCGTTCTTGTCAGAATGGTCGTGGTTGTCATGACGAGTCTTTTGTATATAAATAAATAAATAAACGTTAGGTGTTACCTTTTCCGCAGATGATAGAGGAGCGATTGAAGCGAGGCCGCAGACTTCCGTCCAATAGCTGCTGCGTACGACGCGGCGCAGCCCCGGCCATCATACGGCATACAGCGGATTGCAAGAACACACGTGACGTCACCCACTGGAAATACAAAACAATCAATAAATAAATAATGCTGGACAATCCACACAGCATCACCATTACGCTCAACGAGCTATGGAAAGTGCTATGCTCGGAGTTTCTCTGAAGGATATCCTTCTTTGAAGGATTCGTAACGAAAACATCCGACAGAGAACTAAAGTTATCGACATAGTTCTAAGGATTAGCAAACTGAAATGGTCAAGGGCCAGCCATATCTCACAAAGAACCGACAACCGCTGTTCTTGAGTGGAGACCGCGCCCTGGCAAACGTAGTGGAGACCGCGCCCCGGCAAACGTAGTGTAGGACGCCCTCCGGCTAGGTGGGATGATGATCAGTGAAAGACTGCAGGCAGATGCTGGATGCGACAAGCTGAAGACAGGGCGCTATGGCCCTTATTAGAGAATTAGGTCCACGGCTGGACATAGGCCTCCGCCTAATGAGCGCCAAAGCGTCCTGTAGATTCAGATTCAATAACTTTATTTCTTTAGACTTCCAAGATAAGCACTTAGACAAGTAACATTTAGTAATTTGTAGTACGAGCTTACGCACTATAATAACAAAAACGCTTTGCTGGCTTTTATATAGGAGCGCATACTCATAATCCACACGCTGGGCATTTTGAAAAGCTAGTCATTCTTCATCTTACCGGTAATTCCTGTGATAGTCTCCTCAACGAATGCAGGTCCCGTTGGAAAGCGCGCAGCTGCGCATGCGGCGCTGTGTTCGTTCCAACATTGGCTTCCCAGACACCCGCGCGGACCTCTAGCAGCCAATCGCAGCACAGGACTTGCATCAGCTGGAATGTTATTGGTCCACATTTTATACTGAGCCCAGCTTACAATTTGTTTCTCGAAAGTATCGAGACGATAATAAAAAGCGTTGATACAATACGAGAGGTTTATACAATAAATAGTTGCTTGGTTCCATTTTTGCATAGGATTTGGTACAGATCTAGCAGATATTAACACTACGCCCATACAAAAATGTAATATGTAATACATATAATAATAACGTTTTGAGATTACCGAGAGATCAAATACATTCGCCCCCGAATCAAGCTTAGAAGGCTATCGTGGGCTACCTATGCATGATTGCCATTTCACTTACATCGTAACAAGTTCATAATCCTTTGGAAGTATACCAACTTATTTAAGAATTAAACTACTAAAACAGCAATCAATCGACAAGTAGATGTATACAGACATATTTTTATTGCCGAAAATTAAGTACCTAAATATAGTAAGTCCCTCGTGTCTACTTACAAGTTCATACTAAGTTAGAGCGAGGAGTCAATGTGCCACTACAATTACTTTTTAACACTACATTTTACACTACTTTGTAAAACCTATGGTTTTAAAAACCGAAGTAGGAATAAGTTATTTTGTCATTTATAATAACACACCGAGTAGAGCACTATATACTCAGTTGCTCTACTACTCTTTTATATGGGTTTATTTGTACCCAGTAGTCTTAGTTTTGATATAGAATAGGTAAAAAGGTTCCTAATTTGTATCTAAAACCTCTTGAAATTAAATAAAGTTTATTATTATTATAAAAATGTGAGGTACAACAATAAAATTACAGTAGGTAGGGGATACAAAATACCTGAGTCTTGAGTAATCCACTTTCAACCTGCGCGCGGTTTAGTAGACTTCAGACATGTCGCAAATCTCAAAATATTTAAAAAACTTAAATAAGAACAAATAAAATGTGATGATATCTGATCTAACAAGTGAAAGCTGTGAAACCGTACGCAAGTTAAGAGTGGAAGAACTTTACATGCAAATAATATTAAGGCCTGTTCAGACCTACGTACGCGGTATTCGACCCAAAGTGGTAGGGATAAAATTCACTCAGATTTCGCTTGGTTTGCCCTGGTAACCCGCCGGGTACGTATTTAAGTGAAATCGACGTTTGCTACCGCTCTGGGTAGCGAAAACCGCGAAGGTATGAATAGTCCTTTACTTCCTGGCCACCGTTGCTAATCTAAAGTAGTTAAAAAGACACTTGACCATGCAAAACATTCTAATAACCCAATCAGCTTAAATTTAACATCACATGCATTATGTTTCCAAAGAAACCATAGAGAATAAAAATAAATTCAAACAGTGCAAAATACAAGCAAATAAACGATGCCATTCTTCCATGCGATTTCGGGTGATTGCGACCAGCGCGATAATTGCCTTGTAGTGATATTGCACAGAATTTATCAACCAGTGCAATGCAACTACAATGCACTTTCGAGCTGGTCATCCATGCTTCTAGTCTTCTAAGGAGTTTGTGGAACTGTAAATGGTATTCGTGCATTAAGTAGATACTTGATTCAAACAGGTGGTGATGGCGAATTAAAGTTAACAGCCGAATTACGGTGACCTTTTGACTGCTGCTTGGCTCAGCGAACAGAAGTGTCTTGATGTCCAGAAAGAGAAAATATGCAGTTTTTCTTACTTTTACATATAATTCTTATTTATAAGAAATATGTATACGAAGGTTAAGTATGTATAAAAAATATTAACATAATGTTGGGGCTCGTGAGTAATGATCTAGTGATGTGCAAAGCGGTAACCTAATAGCTCCGTTCTATTTTATTTCGTAATCCTTTATTTTTGACCCAGAATTTTAACCTAATAAAATGCTAAGTTTAGTGAAAAAGTAAACCAACGAGCTTGCCGCTAAACTAGCTGGATTCGAATTTGTTTTACAATTAATATTTCTTATTCAAAATAATGGCCGAGAAATTTCAGAGCGGTTTTCGGCCAACTTTAATTTGGCATCTATTCCCTCTTAAAATAAAGCATGATTATGTTATATGGTTTACCATCATGAGCTGTGTAGGTTTCCGACAGCAGTAGTAGGCTAGGGAGTCTGCTAACTTGGCGCCGGCAATATCGCAAGCCTGGAAGTATATAGAATAGTTTATTACAAAAAGTATACAAATAATTACACAACAATTTGTCTGATATTATGAAATATTATAACTAAGACTGTAGCGACCTATGTCATCATCATTGCCTGAACCACAAGGGAATATAGAATTGAGGTGCACAAGAATTATCGGAAGAAACGGAAGCTAACTACCGACCTTAGCGCTTCAAACAGACTTCGCTAGATGTCGCTAAGACAATAAAACTTTCGGAGTGCAAAAAGAGAGGCAATTCCTATCGCGCAAAACGCTTGTTTCGGTAACTATTTGATATACGATTATCCGACATCAACTGTCAGTCGAAAGACCACTGGAGTAAGTGCGCCAGTTGGGCGAAATCCTGTACAGAGGAGCAGTGCATTTTGAATTTCGCTAAAATCGATATTATGGCGCTCACAAGCGTTCCGAATTACTGTAAGCGCGACAACATCGCGACAATGAAGTCGCGTCAGACGTCATTACAGGGCGCCATTTTGCGATATCACCAATGAAATCACTGAGTGCTCTGACAAAACTGACACTCCACTGTCAATTTCGTGATATCTAATTCGGAACGCAAAATATCGTTGAGATCGCTATGAGCGCTGTAATCGTAATTCGGAATGCACCCAAGATCTCCTTCTGTTACTATTTGGCGAAATCCACCTTCAACCTCCAAAATAACAATAGTGAACACTCTTTTTAAAACCATTATGTATTAGCCACAGTTGCACAAACTAGACTGAGAACTCTGTATTAGGCAGCTATGCTACCATACAATGCTACAATAATAACAGAATGGTGACGCGTCTTCAATAATAAATAACGCCCCCATTGACAGATATACATTTTATATGCAAAAAATAAAATTGTTACAAGTCCTAGTAAAGCAAAATTAAATTGAGGAATAATAATTTACTCGCTCCGTAGCAACTGGACAGATTCGCAACTGGACGGTTTCTCAGCTGGACGAATTCTCAGCTGGACAGATTAGCAGCCGGACAGAGTACAGTCGTCAATATTTTCAAAACTAACTTTAACTAGGTACTGACGTTTTTATTTAATCACTAGTTCTGTTTTCAAACAATCTGAAAATAATAGAATTATCACTATTTCCACATAATTTTAGGCATATGTGATTTTTTCTGGTCTTTAGTTGTTTCGCAGATTGCATTTATTTCCTTTCACAGCACAATGTAGGTGTAGGGACCCGCGTTAAATTGTCTAAGATATATAAAGCGAACAGTCCTTACAATTTTATAAGAATAAAATAGGACGGTGGATAGGTATGTACAGATAAAAATATAAATAATTGTGATGGAAACATCAAATATGTACATCTTGTAAATATTAAAATTATTCATTGAATCCCACAATTTAATCAAATTAATGTAATTGTTTGCCATGTGTACATATAAACCTTGCACACTTTTGAATCTACACGTGTTCCTGTGAACTGCACAATTATTATAATTATTAGTTAAACAAATAATATAAAATTTTTCAGTTTTCTAATTCACTTTTCTTTTTTAATAATTTCTTTAAGTAGCATTTTTTTAGTTTGTTTATGTTAGACTGTTGAATTTTAAAAGTTTCTTTAATAAAAAGTAAATCTTTCATTGGCTAATTAAGTGTTAGATTATTAAGGTTTGAAGTATTTAGATTAAAGGCTGTTGGTTTTGTTGAAAAAATAAATAAATAAATTATCCCTGGAATACATCTATACTAATATTATAAAGAGGAAAGATTTGATTGTTTGTATGTTTGTTTGTTTGTTTGTTTGAATTGAATAGGCTCCGAAACTACTGGACCGAGTTAAAAAATTCTTTCACCATTAGAATCCTTAACTTTCCGTGATGAACATAGGCTATATAATATTTTCAAAAAAGTTAGGGATCCGCATGAAAAATTCAATAATTGAACCGTGGGCTGTGTATTCAACCTCTTTTTCTATTATGGCGCGTCAGAATAGAAAAAGAGGTTGTATAGCGCACGGTGCTTACTTTTTCTCTACGGCCAGTGTCAGTTTTGGAATGTTGAGTCAATGTCAAAAACCCCAATGCTGTTAAAAAAAGTAAAGATCCGTATGAAAACTGTGAAACCCATCGGGTTCGTGTGTATAATTTCTGAAATTTTTGTTTAATACCCGTGCAAAGCCGGGGCGGGCCGCTAGTAAGTTATATAAATAACTAAGTAAAATGAAATCTTACCTTGAGTACAGTTTCGGAGGTGTTCTCGACTGTCCGCTCATCTCTGCACTGTGCCAAGCTGAGCAAACCACGCCTGCTTTTGTACGCCATATGCAGCGCCCTAATAATAGACAATACGTATCACTCACCGTGTTTACATTCACGAAGACAATAGTTTTCAATATTATAACTATAAACTATAGATTTGTTTTATAAACAGATGGCGATTAGTATCTAAGTTTTCACACGTGGTTATGTTAGAGTTGGATAGATCCTTCGTTGATTTTATAGGGTCTTTGAATGGCAGTATTGTTTGAACGTTCAAGCGTCATCGACATTTTTACGGTGTGTTTTAGTTTTATAATTATAAAGATTTCAAGACAGCAAGACGCCAGCACTCTTTAACTTAAAAATAACATATGCCAATGGAATAAACCTTCGACGTAAATCAGAATTTAAGAGGTAAGCTTCTATTGCTTTTTTTAATACTCTGTCGTCGATATATCAAGTTTCATGTACCTTCCTAATATTTTAGAAACAAAATGAAGAAGAAAAAAAGAGTTTATAAAGTGAAAACGAATCGGGCTGAAACTGTGCATGGGCGTTGTTATAAACATGAGCAAAGCTGCAAGCAGAATCAAAATATTTGCCCATGATTTTGTGATTGTCTTCAAAAATCAGCCTAAACTATGTCCTTTCTTAGGAATCCTGAGAAAGGACATAGTTTAGGCTTTTTATACGTACCCTGAGTCAGGATAGGTATAAAAAGTCTTCTTTAATTTCATTTAAATCCATAAAAGCCATTAAGCCCCGTAGAAGTACGAACAGGCTATCAAAAACCAACTGTAACTGATGTTTATATTTGAAGTGTACTTCTTAAGTATGGATTGCGTTTATAATCCCCATTGTCAACAGCCTACTAAATACCATTTAGTTTATACCTAAACTGAATGGTCTTTTGTTACAGTAAACTTTCGTTGTATAGGTACACAACGAATATATTATTATAGACTAATATTATAAAGAAGAAAGGATTTTTTTTAGTTTCCTAGAGATAACCCCTAGTGCGAGGGTTTACGCACTATAATAACAAAAATCTTAAGGAGGAAGCATTGTTTTTTTATTGATATTGATGAATTGCTCCGAAACAACTGGACAAATTAGAAAAATTGTATCCCCATTAGAATCCTACATTATCCCTGACGAACATAGGCTGTAGAATATTTTCAAAAACGTTACGGTTCGGTATGAAAACTTCAATAATGTAACCCATTATTGAAGTTAATGTAACCCCGTGTATGTGTGTGTACTTAAATGATATTTTGTATAAAATAATAATTATTTAAGTTTATGTTAAACACCCCGGAGCCGGGGTGCACCGCTAATTAGTTTTAAAGCTTTCTTTCAAATCAATTATTAATATTAGCTAGGATCAGATTAAACATCCCGTCACAGTATACATATGGATACTGTGATCGAGTTCTGCGAGTAAGCCTTACCCCGGTAAAGGATCCTCGCAGTTAGCCAAAGTCTCAGGGAGCATATCAAGCCGATCTCCGATTTCAATCGCCTTGGCGGAGTCAGCGAGCAGCCACGTCGCCGCCACACCGACTATGTTCGCCCACCACTCCATCACGGGGTCCCAACAACCTGCAAATGTATGTTTACAACCTGCAAATGTATGTTTACAGCCTGCAAATGTATGTTTACAGCATGCAAATGTATGTATTCATCAGTCTCGATTTATCAGCATTTCACTTGGAATATTATTTTTAAACTATGTAAGTTACCATATCCACGACACGAGTTAAGTGTCTATCTTTCTGTTTTAGCCACACGACGCGAGTGTTGTTTCTAGAATTTGGTGTATCACAGAAACAAATACGCTTTACGGGCTGTTTTAGAGGCTAATGAGCATTATCAATCTACGAGCAATGTTTTGCTACTTTAAAAAATTAAGTTTTATCATAGTGCAAATAAAAAGTAATTTCAACGTGGATACACAATTAGACACATATCATGACACTGGGGCTAAAACTTTTAATAACAAAGAAAATTACAATTCAATAACCAAATAAGAACTAGTAGTTATGATTGTAACAATTAAACTTACTGCCGACTGTTGCAAACAATCTACGGTAATTTATCTATACTAATATTATAAAGAGGAAAGATTTGATTGTTTGTTTGTTTGTATGTTTGTTTGTTTGTTTGTTTGTTTGTTTGAATTGAATAGGCTCCGAAACTACTGGACCGAGTTAAAAAATTCTTTCACCATTAGAATCCTTAATTTTCCGTGATGAACATAGGCTATATAATATTTTCAAAAAAGTTAGGGATCGGCATGAAAAATTCAATAATTGAACCGTGGGCGCGTATATTCAACCTCTTTTTCTATTATGGCGCGTCAGAATAGAAAAAGAGGTTGTATAGCGCACGGTGCTTGCTTTTTCTCTACGGCCAGTGTCAGTTTTGGAATGTCGAGTCAATGTCAAAAACCCCAATGCTGTTAAAAAAAGTAAAGATCCGTATGAAAACTGTGAAACCCATCGTTTTAGTGTGTATAATTTCTGAAATTTTTGTTTAATACCCGTGCGAAGCCGGGGCGGGCCGCTAGTTGATTATAAGATTCTTTAATGTCTTAAACTTATTTTTTGACCCACCTACGGGGTTTTGTTTTACATTTACTAGTAGGTAGTTCTGTTTATGTGTATACATCAGGTGCATATGTACCAAAAGATGAGAGAATGGCTATTATGGAAAGCAGTTTTTTACCAATAAGTCATTCAAAATAAGGTGTAAACGCCGTGAGAAATAATAAACACTAATTTGACAGAAATGACAGGTTGCCCGATTACAACGTACCTAATATGCTAGCTATTCCGTACTTTTATAGTCAGAGATTTTTGTCGAGATTAGTAACAACTAGGAATTTTGTTATATTACATTCGTTGTTATAAGATCCTATTAGCGGTAATGCCATAACCCCAACGCTGGGCATGTTATTAGGGATCTAAGGGCACATTTTTTTGCTGCCGACAACCCAGTCCGTCAACGGTCAAGGAATTTAACTACACAAGTGATTCAAAGTTATTGCATAGCAAATGAATATTATAACCGGTTATTACCAGTATGATGCGGCGCGTCCGTCGAAACGTCGTCAGTGATGAGTTTGATTAGATCGAGCACGTCGCGCGTGTTGCTTCGCTCATCAGCAATCAGCAGCATTTGGAGGCTTTTCTGCAAAAGCTCCATATGGTACGCCTGTAATTTCATAAAGACTTGTCCCAAAATATGTAGCGTTTAAGTATTATGTTCTAGTCAAATCCTGCAAGGTTATGTGGTGACAGTTTATGTTAAAGTAGGTAATCGATACATTTTGGTTTCTGCAAATAAACAATTACATTTTCAAGCCGAATCCAGCCAGTCACTCGTCAACACATCGCTGCGAACACACATATTCTTAATTAGGATTATCGGTCTCTTGTAAATTGCAGTTAAGTGTAATGAAGTTCAACATCTTGTTGAACTTGAATAGACAAGAACTTGAAAGTGAACAAACAATTTAATCCAACAATCCGCTATACAGTACCGACGATCCCATTGGCATCAATTGATTTAGAACATTATTCGGATTAAATAAAGCACACATCAGCAACCCCCTTTGCAAAACTGAAAAGTCCCGCAATAGCATCAGAACAGCCGGTTGATTTTGAATTTTATACTTCGCAAATAAGGTTCACATCAGCTTACCCGCATAGCATATCCGAGTGGGTCCGCAGGGTCTGGCACCCGACAGAACAGCGCAGACGCCGGGTGGGTTTGCTTGTAGCTCCATCGGCGCGTGCGCAGGAACTTCTGTCCGAGCTCAGAGCCCACCCAGCGAAGGCGGACCGGTGGTACTGCGCAGGAGTCTGTGATTATTGTGCGGCTTTTGCGGAGGTAGTACCTGTGGATGAAAATCTATGAATAACGTTGATATTTTAATACATAAAAATGTAGTTAAAATAATTATATTTATTAGGAATAATGTTAATTACTAGCATTGGCATATCTACCTATTATATATTATATCTACTTACTAGTACTATAGTGAAGCTTTATCATCATCATTTACAGGTAAGCTATGCCTACTTTTTACTTTGATATGTGAACTGCCACTATATGAGTCATGAATGATTTCAGGTAAACTTTTTTCAGCCAACAACTGCATATTAGTCGCTATCTCTGCCAGGTTCACTACTTGCAAGGCCGACAGAACGCGTTCACCGCTATGGTTTGTTGCTTACTACTCACCCACAGAGCCAATTCCCAATCTTCGGCATATAATCCTTGAAGAGCAGAGCAGCGGTGACATAGGTATCAGCTAACAGCTGCCTGTTGGTCGATATCTCCGCCAGGTTCACTGCCTGCAATGCCAACAGGAAGCGTTCGCTCCGGCCGCTGTGGTCGGAGAGGATATCGAGTTGGGCTAGGCGGTGAGAAACGGCGGCGACTTCGCCTGCCCAATGTTGCGTAGCTCTTCGCGCGGGGCTGAAATTATAAGATTGTTTCATTTATTTTAGCCTAACTTATCACTCTCACTCTCTTTCAGAAAATTTTATAATTAGGAAATTAAATAATACCTAAAAAAAATTCAAATCAGAGCTTCGAACGCACTTCGCTTCACTTTCGCACTTTATGAAAAAACTTTTAACTAAGAAAATAAAAAATTTCGAAATAGTAGTTTACTGTTTGGTATAGTCTGTCCGTTACGTTTCCTATTTTCAAAAAATCCTATAGTAATATTTTTTTTTATAATATGTCAATAAATTTAAAATTTCTATTTCCCCTCAGTACACCATACACTACCTATCTCTCCATAGGTCACCGGCGCGTCTAGATAGGAACCCTCCCAAAGGCAGCCGCTGTAGCATCTGCCGTAACACTGCGGCCGCAAGCGCCGATAACTTAGCGTGCCCCTGGCCGCCTGCTTGCACACTCTTGCCGCAAACACCCAACGATCGGTGAAGTTCTAGTTTCGCATTCGTTAGATCCCCCTGCACAGGAAAAGTTATGTTTTTGACTGGTGCATTTACCAAAATCAGTGAGTCCTAGCCAACCAAATACAAAGGTACGCGGTTAATTAACGATTGTTATCAGCTAATTCAGCGTAAAACTAAAGGTTCTACATTAGAAGAAAGCTCGAACGGTGGTCTGTTTTATCAACTCATAAAAGGGAACCATAAAAGGGGGAATAATTCATATTTTAGTAAATAAACAGAAAAAAAGCATATTTATCCACTTAGACAGAAAGTCCGTCGTTTTGATATTGTTCGTTTAAATATTCGAATCGATTAACATCAAAGTTGGTTGAGTTGCCGTTACAATATTTACATGTAATTTAAAAGACCTTACCTTTTGAAGGAATTGATCCGCTTGTCGTTTATGTTTATAGAATAATCCAGCTTCTTTTGACTGCGATTTCGGGACAGAATCACCATAAACAAGCAGCTTCACAAGGCATCCGCCCAGCACGAGGAAATTCACCATGTAGAGGAGGAAGATATTGAACAGCCAAGCCGCCCACGAATACCCTTCGTAACCTGGAAAACGTACTTTAAATAGTGCTTACTAAAGTCCAAGTTATTTATGAAAAAACCTAGACTCTTGCAAAATGGGTAATACTAAGCAATAACTTAGAAGTGAATATTTTACAGATTCTATATCTACAGAAGCCATCATCATCATCAGCCCATATTAGTCCACAGCTGGGCATAAGCCTCCCCTAATGAGCGCCAGAGCGCCCTGTCTTCAGCTTGTCGCAGAAGCAAATATTTAGAAGTAAGTATTTTTTAGGATTTCGTAACTAAGGCTTGGTACTTTATGCCATCTGTCTGTATGTCCGTGACATTCCTATTTCTATAACCACGATGAATGAATGTTGAATCGCAAAATTCACAGAATCCGCAGTTATTGCAGAATTATTGGCTATACAAACACGAACTTGAAAGCATTAACATATGAAATTACATGCATGCATAAAGAAAAGTGTACATAATATCAGTCATCTAGTATCCATTACACTATTTATTTATTTATTTGTTTATAAAATATGTACAGCTCTCCTTAGCTTGGGACTAGCTTATGTTGTGTGGATTGTCCAGCATTATTTGTTATTATTATCAGATTTCTTACCAAAACCGCCAAAAGACAAGATCGTCCGTTTATCGAATCGCGTCGTAAAGTCCGATCCGTAGTTGTCCGACATGATGTTACCGAAGACCGAACTGAACGGGTTGAATGCAATAAGGCCGACCATGAAAGCGCAAAGTGCCAAGCGGGAGGTGTCTCCCATACCCATCACTATCTTTGAGTATTTGTCATCAGGCTGAAAAAAGTATAGATAATCTTTTTAATTGCTATTTTACGTTAACTCCGTCTGTAGAAAAGATGTTTTATATACCTACAGTTTCAGTTTTTATAATTTAATGTATTACAGCCAGTATTTTATCTATTACTAGCGGTCCGCCCCGGCTTCGCACGGGTATTAAACAAAAATTTCAGGAATTATACACTCTAACACGCTGGGATTTCACAGTTTTCATACGGATCCCTTACTTTTTAACAGCAAATTAGGGTTTTTGACATTGACTCGACACTCCATAACTGACACTGGGCGTAGAGAAAAAGCAAGCACCGTACACTATATATCCAACCTCTTTTTCTATTATGACGCGCCATAATAGAAAAAGAGGTTGAATATACAGCGCACGGTTCAATTATTGAATTTTTCATGCGGATCCCTAACTTTTTTGAAAATATTATATAGCCTATGTTCATCACGGAAAATTTAGGATTCTACAAGTGAAAGAATTATTCAAAATGGTCCAGTAGTTTCGGAGCCTATTCAATTCAAACAAACAAACAAACATACAAACAAAAAATCAATCAAATCTTTCCTCTTTATAATATTAGTATAGAAAAATACTAATACCGTATTATGTTCGTAGATAACCATGCAGTGTTATAGGTTTATAACACTGAGGCAGTTTTTACTTCAATTTAGAACTTGACCGTGATTTTAACAACAACTACAATCGTTCCCATATGAAATATATTACGATTAATAAATTAATAGTGTGACAGCGGCAAGTTTATTCCATTAACACACTCTGAAATGAGCCTACAATAAGGGCATACATATAACTTTCTGGTCTTCTCTTAGAGCTCCAGGAACTCTCCCATGAGTAAAAGTAATAGGTGTTTTCCACCACTCAATAGTATTCTATAATTTTCATACGAAATTGACTTACTTTATCTCTCTCGCATTGGCTTTTATTTGAGGTATTGCTAGGCTGACACAGGTTGTGATTCAGAAAAAGAATTAACTACCACTATGACTAGGTACTATAACAAACCTTGTACTCAGGTGATGAAGGTGAATCACTGTCCATAGAATGCGGAGAATGGTACGGCGACGGCGATGATATATCACTGTGGGGTGGTGTGTAACTACCCTCGAATACAGGCTCCTTAACTCCAGACTTCTGGCAGGTGAGCTTAAGAGCCATATTCTCCTGTTTTAACCTCGCATTTTGGTTCTGAAGGTACTTTATGTAGTCAATAGTTTTCCTTAAAATTGCAGATTTGTTTAGCTGAAAAAATAAGGTTGTTTTGTTCACCTCTTGTCTGTATGTAACAGAATTTTCAGTTGTTTACAAAATATTTAAGGTTGAAAAAACTAGTGAAATTTAAAATTAAATTGTTAGTTCCTTCATCATGCAGTTACGCTGCTAAATGCAGGCCATCGCCTAATAAGCGCCTTTTATCATGTATACCTATATGCAATTCGAGCTAGGGATAGCAGTTCATTGGTAAAATTGATCTGCAGGAGACCCTGCTATCCACTCCCTGGTCGCTTCTTACGACCCCCGAGAGACGACGAGTTGATGTGGTTAATATTCTAAGCCGGCACCTCAAGGCAACAGTTGCCAAAGTTTAAATAAAAAGAATTGGTAAGTAGGTACATAATACTATACAAGGTGTAACAAAATATGTGTACTGAGCCGAAGGGGGAGGTTTCAGACCCCAATGGTGATCAGTTGTGGGGGGTAGAAAATTAAAAATTCCTATTTTAATTATACTATTTTTTTAATTTTTTTTCCCTCTTTTATTCCATATCTGGGTAGCCTATACATACCTACAACCACTGCAGTTAGGTAGGTATTTATCTTCGTAGAGTTCAGCTATGGCGGGGCGGGAGACTACCTAATCTATCTATCTACCTATCTATTACTCTACATCTATGCCCATACTGACGTCATTGTCACAGGTACAAGAAACCGCTGCCTTTAGGGTTGTCACTTCGTAAAAATCAGCTGTCCATGTTGAAACTTTGATGCAGTTTTTTCCAAAATACCGATCGAAATTCGAAAAGTCGTGGAACAAAAGTTGGTCCCCTGGGGGGTAGAAATTCACCCCCTTTCGCTTAGTACACATATTTTGTTACACCGTGTATAATAGTAAATAAAGCTTTTATATTCTATATTCACCTTTGCATCTTCACCCACAAGCATATTCTTTAGCTCTACAATCCTGTCATTGATACTTGTCCTGTAGCGCCTTTCTATAGCATTGTGAGCACTCCTCTTCACTTCTTTTACTTTAGGCATACCATTCAGTGAGATTTTGTCTCCATCGAGAACAACTGGTATTCCTGTCGTTACAAATGTTGGGGTGTTGCTCGTCAAAAATGTTATTGGTCGGTTATCATTGGGTTTAGCGTTTGTGATAACTTGAGTTGCACCTAAAAAAGGTTGATAGTGGTTTAATTAGGTTGGTTCTCATGGCTGGAATAATAGAGGCCCGTGTCTATTAATCAGTAAATTCAGTTTTTCTTGTTAGATTAAAGAAGAGATGTTAGTTGTGTTAGCTTTGATAGAATAGGAGCTATATTCCCATTTATACTTTCAGTTATTAAATATAATTTTTTTGGGGTAAAACCTTTAATAACAAAGAAAATTACAATTATACATATAACTAAATTAGAACTAGTCAACAATTGATCTAACTGCAGACTGACGCAAACAAACTACAGGTAGCTGATCCAAATCAATACCAGTTGGAAGTGTACTCAACATGCTGGCTGATTTCATATTTATGTTTTTGACTAGATTAAAAAATATTCACAAAAAAGGGGATAACAAAACGAAACTAGAACTTCAATTTAATTAATAAAAATAAGTTAACACTAGTCCATGTAGGTAGACAGAATAACTATAGAAAAAGCAACAATGTGTATGGGGTCAAAGTTATACTTGATAATATTGCAAGCTTTTTATCTAAGTGTATAGAAAAGGCTAAAACAATATATTTATGGCAAGATTATTAGGTAAATGGCACAAACAAACACTATTTTAATAACTTATTAGCAAGCTACAGTGATTTACTATTAATGCTGAGTACTAATAAAGAATTCTGGACAATCAACACAGTTTATGTTTATCGATCAACTGATTTATGAGAAGAAAAAAGAAAAAAAATTGTGAAAATTATTCTTTTACGAAATAAATTATTTTTTATGTTTTAAACATACCTTGAACAGGAGCTCTTGTGTACATCAATGTTTGAGTGTCAGAGTTGATGATATTTGACTGTAAGATCACTGGTGAGAAGTTAGCATCAGAAGTTTGAATTATGAATGGTGCATTACCATTTTTCTGAATCAATAGAGGTGGGTTCTGCTTAGGTTTGTTCACTGGACTTCCTTGCTTTATGCCATCTACTTGCATTAGGGATGTATCTTGAAGTTGTATGTTCCCTGTGCCAAGGTTTACATATAGTGGGCTTTGAACAACTTGTTGCACCATGATAGGGGACTGGTTTGGTACAGGTTTGGGACCAATTTGCGTGACATCAGGCAGCGGTGCATTTTGAGGTGGTATGTAACTTTCAACTTTTTTAGTAAACACTCCTTGCACAGGTGCTGCTGGTGTGTTAGCATGTTGCGGTGATGAGGATGTGTTCGGCCTATGAGTGTACTGAGAGATGACCGGGTTTCCTGTAGTATTGTAACTTGGAGATAGCTGAGGGGATGATGCAATTTCTGATTTAACATCAATACTGAGAAGTTCTGAATCGTTTTCAGTGAAACTCAATTCATCTTCAAGTTTTTTCATGAAATCTCCATCGCAGCCACTCAGAAAGTCTGCAATAGAGACAAAACGGATTTTATAAGGAATAATAGTGTGTTGCGTCGTGCGAAATACGGTTCAAATCAAATGAGTTTACTTTACCTTCTATTTCAGCTATATCACTGACGTTAAAAACGTCGGAGTTTAAAAATGGTTCACCTTGCTCCATCACATTTATTAAAATTCAAAACACAAGCAAAATCTGTGTAAAATCTCGATAAAAATATACTCCAAATTGAAAACATTCGGAGAGCGCTTGTTTACGTTTTTTGACAGCTGCACATTCAATTCAATAACTAACTCCGGCAAAATCACTGAACAGTTGTTCTGTAATTGTAAAAAGAACAATGGCAGGTCTCCATACTAAGAATTGTCTGGGATCAAATTGAAGCGTCCCGTAATGAAAAAAATGTTAAAAGATTTGGCGTTAGCTCCAGAATCTATAAATGAGACTATTTTCTTTGGGGAAAGCCGGAAAAAAAAGATTTCAGTGTTTGAATTTTTTGGTTATGAATGAACATCAAACAATATTTGTCTATAAAACATCGCAGATTGAAATCAAATCATAAAGAAATGGATAATGTGGTTTGGTCTTGGGTTTGGTCTTATCAATTAGACCACGCCACCTTAAATATTCGAAATGAGAAATTATAAACAAAATGAGCAAAACAAATTCTAAACTTCTTGTATGTTTACGAAAGCTGGGCGTGTATTAAAAAAAATGTACCTACCTACTTGCCCCGTAAACACAAAAAAATGAGGATTTTAATAAATACCTAATGTTGGATAATCCACACAGCATCATCTAGCCCGAAGCTAAGCAGAGGTTGTGTTATGTTATGAGTTCCTACTAGATAACTTATATACTTAAAACAATATATATAGGTATACCTACATTAATAGATATTTTTTTATTTTACATAGAAAATGCCCAAGCACTAGCCAGACACAGGGCAGTATCAATCAAATCAGTCCATAAACAGTCCAGGTCGGGTGTAAATACGTATGTAAATACGTCGCCTGTGGCTTCCGTAATTCGGGTAAAAATAAATAGAAAACCAAAATATAAACACAAAACACAGCAGAGATGAAAAACGCCGAAGTCTCGGAAGGATTCTGTCAAAGAGAATAAAACCACTACGTTCTAGATTCTGAGGCGTCTTGACAGACAACTGCTGACAACATGACACTATCAAAGACAAATCAAAGACAAATGATACATTGCATTCAATAATTGTACCCGCACCACTAATAAAATGGTAACATTTCGAATGTACCTAATTCGAATATCATTTGATAAGCTTTTAAATATCATAAAATAACTCCGGCCTTTACGAGAAGGTGTAAATAATTGAAAAATCGTAGAAAATTTATTAAATTTGATTCATATACATCAGATCCATGGACGCAAAAAAAAGTCCAGACCAAATTCTGCCATTGTTCTTTCACACGATATTCACAACTAGGTATTTCTTACACTAGTAGGAAACACTTAAATGCATGTTTTTTGGCAATGGAAAAAAGTAAAATACGATCATGACACGGTCACTCATCAAAGTATTGGTATTGTTCGCGCCTAACGTTGCCCTACGGCGTCGGGGCGGTGATCAATGCTGGCATAAACGTTAGTTTTATTATTATTTGTTGAAAGCAGCAAAAGTAAAAACATCCAGTCAAAATTTTGTGAAATTCTAACTATTTCATACGGTTCAAGAAATACAGCCTTGACAAACGTACCGTACATAGAGCAAAAGTAGTAGTTGTAATAGTAAATAATACTTACTCATAGGTAGGTACTTAACTCTAGAAGAGTCATTTGATTTTAAAAAAAAAACAATAATTATATTTCACTATTAGTTATTATGGTGACAAATGAAAATATCAACTGTGTACGGTTCATAAGCTAAAACCCTTTGACGGACAGACAGCGGAGGCTTAAGCTTAGGAATATTTACGAATTTACCCTTTGAATACGGAACCCTAACTTGCTTTAAAAGATGAAAGCCCAAGAAAGAAAAAAAATTGTTAATAACCATAACAGAGTAAGACTACTACGACTCTACGAAGTTATAGAACGAAACCCTGACATAATCAGATGATGCATTTTCGACCAATCACCGTCGTGAACTGCGGTCGTACGATTCGACGTCATAGTATTTCCCGGCATTTCCTTGAGAGGTGATGCCATACAAAAATTGTACTATTAATTATTGACAGTACATTATCAATATTTGACGAAAATTTTTTTAGAGATGTAGTCACTGTAGGTACCGATTAGAATATTATCAATAATATTACGCAGATTATTTTGTTCCGGGTGTTCCGGTCGCTTACAATCAAAGGTAAAATAAACTAAACGCGACTACCATTCGACAGATGGCAGTATAACGCGCGCGGATATACTGCCATCTGTCGAAGAGTTTCTGAACATCAGCAAATTCGAACAGTTCAGTTTCAAGTCTCGAGAGGGCATTACTGCAGTAGATTTATTGAAAGTAAATTATGCAAAAATTAACAACCAGAAATAAATCCGCAAGCGGGGTATATTAGTGGTTATAACTTGGTTATTTGTCTGTAATAGGTTTTACTCTATTAGTAGTCGGCTATTTAATTTTTAAAAACATTTACGTTTAGGTAGGTACCTACTACTTCTTTCAAAAAATCAATTAAAGTTCTTCTAGAATAATAACCAAATATTTCAGTGGAAATAGGTCATTCTAAGCCTCATGAATTTTATAATACGTCCGTGCTATTAAAAAAGATATATAGGTAAGAATACATAGAGGTATAGGTATTTCCTGAAATTTATGGTAATATTAAAATAAGTACATAATTTACAGAATATCTAGCTAGTATGTATGCCCCTAAATACCAACAAAGTATTGTTCATTCCACTAACTAAATAAACTAAAATAGTTATTTTTTTCTTTACTTCTTTCTATTTTTTTACCTAGGTACATAAGTTTTTTGTATATTTTTCATGATTACCCTGCTATTCAGGTATATTTTGCATTAAGTTAAGTGCAAACCTTAGCCACCTTAGGCACACGGTTATCACAGCCGACCGAGCGCTATTCGCGTTTCCACGACTCCTTTAAAGTGTAAAGGAAAATTTTGATTTATGGCATGATCCGTTGTGCCCTAGCTGGGCACATACTGAGTTTCATCCCTTTATGTCGCATCTTCTTATATTTATTTCTTGAATATTGTGTTATTCGTATAAGTATTATGCGACAAAATAATTTTTTAGGGCTCCGTAACCACAGGATCCTATTACTAAGCCTCAGCTATCTGCCCGTTTGTCCATAATTATGTCAGCGGGCTGTATCTTTCACTCGTAAAAGGTTAAAAATTTCGAAAAATGTTCTCCTACCGCTACACCAACAAATAATTAAAAAGGGAGCTCCCTCTCTGCACTACATATAATTATATACCTAGATGACTATATTATACTTAATGGTACTAGATTCGTACACGACAGCCCTAAGTTTGGCTCACCTACATAATAACGTACCTAAACTACTACGTTATGCCTCTTCCAGTTCCAGTTATCTAGTGTACTTGGCGACCAGTCATATACCCCGGTGATTAGGGAACATACTGGATCACCTAAATACCTACTAAAAAGATTAATCGTGCCTTGTAAGATTTTTTCTAATTAGAAAATAAGGACTTAGCTACTTTTTTTTTCGTTTTTCGGCGATGAAATTCTTTTACGAATAAACTGTTCTGAGGTGGACCAAAATTATGTGGGACTCAAGTACTTACTAAAAATCCACTTATTTGTTTATCATAATAACGGTAGGTGTGTTTTTAGGCTCTTATTAGGAAGTGCTTAGAGACTTTCGTTGCTGATTGTACTTACTATTTAAGTAGTACAATAAATGACGAGAGTAATATTATTAAGTGCATGAAAACAACATTTCCGTTGATATTAAACGTTTAATTTATATTTATAACATTATATTATTTGTAAATAAAGAGTATGAGTTCCTACTGAAATGTTTCTTATGAGACCATACTCGATAGCCTATTATAGATAGATACATACAATATTTTAAAACTACTCATAATACGACATTTTAACTCATTTAGTGCATAACATTGTTAAAAATATATCTACATAAAAGTTTATAGGCACGATTGTGGGTATTTAATAAATAACATTTATTAACAAAACTAGGGTTAGTTTACACATGCGAGTGAAACCATAGCTGTAATATAAATTGTTCACAAACGGATAATGCAGTGTGAAAAATGTTCCTTCGATCACTCTAATAATGTCTTAGAATCCATCAACAATAAATTACTTTAAAAACCTGATATAAGAACAAACGCGTGCATTTGCATCTACTGGAATGTCCTAACACATAACACTTTTAATACAACAAATAAAGGCACAGTGACACTGTGTATCTGCTACACACATACTCTTAATTAACTCTACATAGTTACTACTCGTAAAACAATTCACGTTGATTATGCAAAACTATGGATTAAAACTAACGTCCTTTCTATGGCATGATCAAACTAGACTAAAGTAACAAATCAGTCTTCCAATGAATTATTAAATAAAATATTAACATTTAACTTAACGTACTGGAGATAACAGAAGATTTATTAATGTAGAGTCAGAAAGTGTTAACAGTGTTAAGATTGTAGAGTAGTATGGCTTTTTACAGATGATTGCAGTACACTTCTACTAACTTCGACATATTAAATAGCAAGTCACAATCTAGCTAGATTTATTTAGGTACAATTTATAATAATTTTTAATTAAATTTTATTCGCAATATAATCTATCCTCTAACTCTCTTATGATTACACCTTAGTAGAGTCGTTTTGTAAGTTTTATTTTACGCAATTTCGATTAAAAACTAGAGTTTTACGTATTAACATCAAATTACGTTACGACATTTATTGAAAAACATTGAGCATTCTTATCTAAGTGATTGTACAAGAATCTCCTATGAGCTAATTAGAATCACCGTGCTTGTGCAAAACATTACTTTCAAATAAGTGAACACAACTAGGTATCAATATCAACAAACATGAATAAGTATTTATGGCAAATTGACAAACAATAAATTAATCTAACCCGTAAGACAAGGAATATCTAAGTCCATTATTGAATGGGACTCGATCTACTACGACAAGAGCAACGCACGTCGCCTACCACCGAACAGCGTCTCGGCAGTTGAAGCAACATTTGGTTACTGAAGTACTGAGCCTGCTTCAAGGCAGGTAGGTAGGTATGGCTTCGTGCGAGCGACGTGGTGGACTAGAGTGAGCTGTAGTAGCGAGCGTGAGGTAGTTGTGGCTTCAGTCTATAAACATCACAGTCGCGGACAACAAATTGCACAATTATTTACTTAAATAGCGTTAAACTTCCTGAGCCGCGGAGGCTGCCGCCTTTCTGTCCTTACACAACTTTACTTTCTAGTTACAGCTAACCTATAGTGCTATCCAACAAAGAAGTAAAAGTTATAACAAAAAATAACCAAGAAGAATATAAACAAAAATAAAATCACAAAACGCATCTATAGCCTCGGAATGGAAATTTGATTTCATTCAAAGGAGTCGGATGCTTGGAAATAAATAGAGAAGAGGAAGGGTAGCATAAGAGTGGCCGCGGGGCCCATTGCAATCGCCCGGCCGGAGCGCCCGGTCAGAGGGCTGCGCGCGCGCGCGATCCTTCAGTAGCCTGTCGATGAGAATCTTACGTCTAACTTTGTACGCCTAAGTCAGTCTTTTCCGAATGTTCGATTACGATGATATAGGTTCGTTT